>CM024675.1:51476633-52130816 GCA_014182725.1 Eucalyptus brandiana | reverse complement strand
TTTTACAAAAAGAATAGTTTAGGATAAATGTTTTATGATGAATATAATTTAAGATTTTTAATGATTTTTCTTCTTTTTTTCTTATTAAATGGCTCCCGCTTCGTTACACGCGATATCATCACTCCCCATGTGACCACCGATCGCTAACAGCTCTGCGCTCCTTCTACCCTAATCCCGGCCCTTGTCCTTTTCCCCTTGCTTCTCTCTCTCCCCTGTCAATTGCATTCTGTCTATTGCTGCTGCCAAATTACGCCGATGCCCTCATTACGAGGAATTTCCTTTTTTTTTTTTTTTTTTTTTTTTTTTTTGGGTATTGATTTTAAGTGCTAAAAGAACTGAGCGAACTGACTGAGTCAAGCCCCGACGCCGCGGCCATGCAACCACAGATCCGGGCCCATGCGAAGCTGGCGGCCTTTGTCGGTTGTGACTTCGGGAACATAGGTTATGAGCTCTGCGTGGAAAGAAAAGGAGACGATGGCTCAGAAGACAACTCGAGCGGGCTAGGAGTTGACCCGCCGCTGGATCGACGCATGAACGGAAGGGTTCGCGATGGTGATGGGTGGACAGCAACTCGATGACGGTGAGTGTGCGATTCCCTCAAAAATCCAGAGCAGCGCCAGTTATCCAACCTGATTTAATGTCATAAAAATCCGAAACATACACGATAACCCAAAAAAATACATTCCGTCGAATTTTGGTGCAAAGCAGACGTTGAAAATCCAACGTGACGCCTGTTTGGACAACAATGAGCTTAAAAATCTGATATACATTTGCCGTAAAGGTCTGTACTTGACCCAGTGGGACACCAATTCTTCAAAAAGAAAAATTTCATAGTACTAATTACTAATATTACTAATGACCAAAAAGCAACTTCCGTTACAGTTTCATCTAAGACGACCGGTAAAAGTCCAATGTGGCGGTATGCATGAACAACGGCCAGTAAACAGAGCTAACGTAGATCTAATGTGACTTTTAGGGTTCGTTCGTTTTGTGGAAAATAGATCATTTTCGAAAATATTTTCTCGAAGTCATTTTTAGAAAAATGATAATTTTTAGTGTTCGGCTAAAAAAGCGAAAATATTTCGGAAAATATTTTCTGGTGTTGATAGGAAAATATTTTCCGCTCCCAGTTAGCGGCGCGAGCGTCAAGCTCGAGGCTCGCTAGATTGACAAGCACGAGTTCGAGATTGATGAACTTGAGATTCACTTGGTCCCCGACTAGCCAAAAAAGAACATGGGAAACAAAGAAAAAAAAAAAGAAAAAAAGAAAAAGAGAAGAAAAAGGAAATTCAAAATAATTCAAAATAAAAAAGAAAAAAGAAAATTAAAATCCGAAAATGAAAGCCGAAAAATCCGGAAAACGTTTTCAGAAATGAACGGAGCCTTAGTATAGTCCAAAGTGACTTTAGACAACGTGTCAAAGTCTAATTTTATAAAAAATTGGACTTAGCAATTTTAGAGTCCCCGGAGTGAGATAATCCATGAAACGAGCTTACTTAAAACTCAATATGCAAAATACTACAATTTCAGCTTTAAGAAGTGTGGAATAGAATATATTCTTGGTTTGCTTTTCCTTTTATGCACGCTTGAGACTTCACATTCGTCCACCTTCTTTTTAGAATTGCACTTTTGATCTACTCATTTTCGGCATAAGAAAGCATATATGATCCAAGAGTGACAACTCTTTTTTTTTTTTAATCTTTTTTAAGATTCAAGTTATTAATCATGATGAGTTAAAAAAGCCCGGTTAGCAGCAAGCAATGATTCACAACTTACACTTCCACATCTAGAGGTGTTGTCCTTAGCTTCTTCTGTTTCCTTCGCCCATCTTCAAACGCTATTGGTGCATACCCACAGTGGCAGAAGGAAAAAAAAAAAAACAGTGCTTTCCATCTCTGCCCATTAGATAACAGTTTTACCTCACCATTAAAGAGAACAGTGTCTGTCAAGTATAAAATGAATATTTCCAGGAGGAGACCAAATTCAAGGTTTTGGCTTTATATTAGTGTATATAGATAACGTACAGGACTTTAATAGAACTTCTTTCAACCATAGAAATTTAAAAATTCTAATTCGACAACGTTTGCAAAAGCTGCTTCCATTTCTATATAGTGCCGACAATCGCCTATTTAATCTTTTCGATTACTATCATTCTAAAAACTACTTTTACTTCAGATATACTGGGTTTATCTTTATATCGTAAGTTCAATAATTTTGAATTAACTTATATTTTACTATATCTTAATAGGATGAGTAGCAATAGTAAGGGTTTTTGTACAAGTCCCGTCCCTCCAACGAAAAAACTGTGCTTGGATCTATTTGCTGTGGGCCACAAATATAACAAATAAAAATAAAAATAAACTTGCTAATGGTGTTTAGAAGACCTCAGGCAAGTCTCTTTTTAATGGTTTGATTAATCTAATTGAAGCAATTGGTAACCGGAATCAATGAAAAGAAATAAAACCGTATGTAAATTTGTAATTCATTGACCGGGAATACTAAGACGCACTTATAAGCGGTGTAGAAGCAATGAAGAGAAATAAAACCCAAGATAAAAGACAAGTGTTGTTATGCATTAGACGAGGGCCAAGATAGAAACTTTGAAGTGATATGTCAAATTTAAGATATGAACATTCTCCTGCAATATCTAAATTGACTTGATAAAGTTGAAAGAAAATTAAGATTTCATCATGTCTTACTACAAAACTTAAAGTTTATATTCTCCACGAGAAACTAAAAAATTATGTTCATTTTTAATAGCTGTGGAAAGTTTGAGTTCACTTTTTTATAGCTGAAGAGTTCAAGAAATTCACTTTTTCCCAAATGGATTTCTTTTTTTAAAAGAACGTGAGAAGTGTTCACATTTCTATGCTTGCATATTATCTCTTTTCATCAATTCATTTATTTACTTGCTAAACGTAAAATTTGTATTTAGTAATAATATCTTTTATATTGATTTTACTATATTTAATAACATTACTTGTAAATTATTTGGACTTATTCGTCAAACTTCAAATGATGAAGAGCAAGTGCCTGCTGAGTAAAGGTACACAATTTTTGGAACAAAATTAAAATAAAAAAAGCCACATATCGCCAGCAAAAAATAATTAAAGTCGTCACTAAATAAAATATGTTGCGCGAAACGGCGAAAGTACGTTATTATACAAGTCCTCAATTGAAAATCCACTCGAAAATATTGAAACTGTGGTCTGAATGATATATCAAATGCTGTTGGCAAAAGAAAAAAATTATCAAAATAATTAACCCACCGGTTTGATGACAAGTACAAAACCATTTCTTGGGAACTTGTAATAAAGCGAGGTTCATTCAATGAGAAGCGACAATGAAAAGAAATAAAGCAATAAAGCAATAAAGCAATAAAGCAAAGAAAGAGAAGATGGATCCTGCCAGCGTGGGAAAGAAACCCATCGATGCTTAGGCGCCCTTTGTTCTGTGTGACTCTGTCGGCAAGATTTTAGTTAAAAGAAGACCGCAAAGAAGAAAGAAACGCGAGGAGTATGCATTTCGGTGGCAAGCCATTGTTCATATTATTGCCCCGTCCTGTTTTAGCCCCTTCCTTTCCCGTGCCCCGAGGAATTTCTTTTCATAGTTACATATATGAAAAGAGAGGGGGCGAGTCTGTACAGTGTCGGGGTCCCTTGGCGAGGAATTTATTTATCCTTTTCTTTTTCTTGTATTGATTTTAATGATAAACGGGGCTGAGGGCTCTCTCCATTCCTAAAAAAATCAAGCGAATTAATTAAGTCAAGCCCCAATGCTGCCACCATGCAGCCACATATGTGTGTCCGTGCGAGGCTGGCGACCTCCGTCGGTTGCGAATTCTTTGGACATAGGATATGAGCTCTGCACGCAAAGAAAAAGGAAACGAAAGCGTAGAGGACAGACTCAAGTGAGGCATTCACTTGGCGATGGATTGACATGCGAAGTTGAGGGCTCGTGATAGCAATGGGCACACGGCAAATTCGACAATGGAAAGTGGATAGTTCCATCCCAACCTTTATATTTATCACAATATTAATTATTCCAACTCTATTTATATCATCAAGATCCAAAATTTATATGGTAACCAAACAATACATTCCATCAAAGTTTGGTCCAAGATGGATGTTGAGAATCCGACGTGGCATTTTATTTGAACAATGATGCACTTAAAAATCTGAACTTTGTAATTTTTAGGGTCCAGGAAACTGTACTTAGAAACTTTTAGGGTCCAAGAAGTGAGATAATCCACTGCATGGTCTTTCTTGCAAAAGAAATGAGCTACAATTTTAACTTCAAAAGAAAAGCGGAATGGAAATATAAATTCTTGCTTTGCTTTTATCCTTTCTGCTTCGCGCTTGACTTTACCATTCGTCCCCCTTGATTTTAGCATTTCACTTTCGGTGTCACTCCTTTTGGGGAGAAGAAAGCCTATGATGGATCTCTCTTTATTTGGATGAAGAGACCAAAATATTCATCATGCTCAGGTTTAGAATTTTTTTCATCTTTTCCTTTTATATAGTTTCTTTTCTGGGTAAACTTCGTTTAAACTCCACGGCAACTCCTTCCACATCGTTCCTTGACCTTTGCACGTTTCTTCCTTTACTCCAAATCCTTGATCTTCCCTCGTTGTCATTGCTCTCTGCTCACGCCTCCAAAACCCTAACCCCATGGCCATGGTCATTCCCCATGATTGACCAGCTGACGCCCTCAAAGTTTGCGGGGAGTGCATGATTGATGTGAATGCTTCAACACCAGCAAGACCTTCAGATTTCGATGGGTACTGATGTCGATTAAACGATTAGTATTTGATAAGGACGATATGAAGGAAGCACATGGTGGGGCAGCCAAGGAGGAAAAGTGAAACCACGCTAGATGTGAAACTGTTGCATTATGGAATTCATAAGCTCTAAATTCTTTTCAGACGTACATCCAAATCCGACAAAAAGAAATTTATGATCGAAGTTTTTAATCACTTGACTCGATGAGTCAAAAAATACTCTTGAAAAATATCAAATCCATTGATTCGACACTAATGGAAGATCAAATTTGTTCTTCGATAGCTTTAGCTTTGATTATTACTCCACTAAACTTTTGTTTTAGTAAAATGAAAGTCCAAAAGTTTTGTTGTGGGTTTTTTTAGAATCATGCTCCTTCCATTTGAATTGAAATTGAGCTTCCTCCATTATAGCTCAAAAGCTTCAGGAAGAAGAGAAAACGGGTGGGATTCCAGGGCCTAACTCCTACTCTTTTTAAAGGAAAAGAGAGACTTTTCGTGTTAGATGCGGACCTTAACTATCAAAAACCTTTGTTCCTTCACCATAGAAATATCAAGGAAATAAAAAGGAAATATCTTTTTGAATAACTTTTGGGTAGGTCATTGAACTTGGAAGCCACAAGACTGGGTGAAATATGTAGAGAGAGTCGTGGGCCAATTTTGCTACAATATTTGGTCGATAAGGATGATTCCTTGAAGCATCGCTTTAGCCTGCCAAAATTGATACTTATTTACGTTTCTTAACGTGGAAAATCACTGGACTTTGTGGTTCTGAAATTTTGGGAGTAGAATCAACTTTTGCCCCCCAAATAAATGGCGAATTCATTCAAAGTCAAGTCAACAAAAGCATATACTAAATTTTGACAATTGATAAATGTATTAGTTTGGGGTTTTACTATCTATTTATTACATATGCACTAGTTTGTGCTTTTGAATAGTATTAACTCAATTTAACGAAAACTAATAGAGATTAAATTTGTCATAGATATGTCAGTTTTGGATTTTTTTTCTTTTTTGTTATCAAGAGTGTATCAATTTGAGATTTTTCATGGTATTAATCATAAAAAGAATAAGCTTAGAAAAAAACGACTTGGCAAGAAGGAATTGTTACCCTTATTTTCTTGCTACCCTTCGAAGTGAGATGAATATACTTTATTTATTCTCAAATTCTCTACATTCCCAAAGCACGATCATATATATATTTTACAAGTATGGTTTCATAATTTCTATCTTAATTTCTTTGTAATCGTTGTTATTTTGATGGATTATAGAATAAACGAAGATGATATCAATTCCAATTTATTAGTCATTCCGTGTTACTTCTAACGATACAAGCCGCATTTAGTGGATTCACTTATTACCAATTATGATAAAATCAGTTTTTTTTTCCTAACTTGTTTTCAAAGCAATCAAATTCTTACGATTCCCTTTATCTGAAATTTAATTTCCTAAAAGCATTTTCTCTATACAAAAAAATTCTCTGCGAGATAAAGATACCCTAAGATTTTTTTTTTTCTATTTTCATAGGAAAAGTGCCAAAAAAGTTATAAACCTTTTGTCTTTGTGTCGATTTAGTTCTAAACATTTTTACGTTGTGCAATCCTTTCCAACCAATTTTGGCCGGATTTTGCTGAATGGACATCGGCCGACTGACGTGGCCTAATCAGCGCTGATATGAACAACTTTTAATAATATTTTATTTATTTATTTTCTTTTTTTCTTCTCCTCTTCTTCCTCCAGTTGGTTGCCAAACCTCGGTGACCGGCCAGAGGCAACAGTCGGCGAGGTTGGCCACCTCGCTAGTGGTCGCGAGGCTGCCCTCGAGGCTGGGCGGCGAGGGTCGAGCCTCACCCATGGCTAGCGAGGGCGAGCCTCGCAACACCGTCGTCGTCCTTGTCAAAGAGGCTGAAGGCTTCCTTGAACTCCGCGATCTGCTCCTCCTCGTGTCGAGCTAGCAAGGCTCGCCCTCCCCAACCATGGGCAAGGCTCGACCCTTGCCAGATCCAATGAGGGTGAGCCTTGTCACCCAGGCCTCGAGGGCGGCCTTGCGCCGGGAGGGCGGCCACTAGCGAGGTGGCCGACGAGGTCGACCTCGCCCTCGCCGACCGTCGCCCCTGGCTAGTTGCCGAGGTTTGACAACCTGTTGGAGGAAGAAGAGGAGAAGAAATTTTTTTTTTTTAAAAGAACAAATTCAATAATATTAAAATATTATTAAAATTTGTTCACGTTAGCGCTGATTAGACCACATCAGTCGGCTGGCGTCTAGTCAACAAAATCCGGTCAAAATTGGCCGGAAAGAACTGAATTAGCACAACGTAAAAAGGTTTAGGACTAAATCGGCACAAAAACAAAAGGTTTATGACTTTTTGTCACTTTCCCTATTTTCATATGATAGTATATGATCGGAGGAAATGGTGTGATGAAATTATTGATGAATATGAGAATTGGAGATCGATTTATTATTGTGTAAATTTTGCGGGCGAATGGGAGAATGATGAGTCATTGTTGGATTTTATAGAGTGATCTAGTGACGTTGTTTTTCCTTCATTTTGATAAAATCCCTATATTTATGGAAGTATGACTTTGAGGGACAAAGTTACCAAATGAATGAATCATGGGTCTGATTCCTTCTTGGAGCAAAGCCGGTTCGTCACGGACTGTTGGTAGTCCAAGTCTTCGTAGACTTTTGATGCCCCTCTAATCCCGTGATGCTCCAGTCTTCTTGCACCAACTGTACGTTGTTCTGTCTTTTGTTTTTCTCTCTTTGGGAGAAAGGTAGCTAATGTTAATGCCACGTTAAAACGAGGCACAGGGAGCTTAGGTTTTAGATTGTTGGCGTCCATATCAAAATCACATCGACCAATCTCATGCAATTCATAATCTAATGATTGTATTTCGATGCAATGCAAAAATCACATGTATACGGCACTTTCGTACTTTTCATTTAATTAAATTAGACGGTATCAACTTTTCTATTAATTGATGATATGGTTGGTTAGACTATTTAAAATTCAAAGTATTTTTCAGCAATCGGTGTTTGTTTGCAAGTTTTTTTTTTTTTTTTTATATCCTAAATCAATTTTGTGGTAATTTAACATTCCATGTTTCACAATAGAGAACAAAATCTTGCTAGATCTGGAGGTGTAAAGATGTTCAATACCGAAATTCATAAGTTCTTAAATCTTTTCAAACATAAATCCGAGTGTGACCAGAAACAACATTTAAGATTAAAATTATTACTCACAATGACTTGATGAGTCCAAAAACACTCTTGATAAATCATGATTTGATCATGTCACTTAATGTATCAATTTTAGTATACTTATTTAAATAATTCATAGATAACCTAGAGTTATTGGTTAAACTTCAAATGATAAAGAGCTCTTGCTTACTGAGTAAAAGTGCACATATTTTTAACAACATTAAAAAAAAATCTACACATTGCTAACAGTTGTAATTAAAATGTCATCTATTATGTGAAACGTCGAATGCATATTATTTCACAAAATTCTCGTGGTAAGTAACCCATCAGGAACCTTAATGGTCATTCACGGCGAAATTGCCTCGAAGAATGCAGTGGAAATTTTTGTTAAAAAGCAAAGTGATAATGAAAAGAAATAAAGCAATAAAAACATAGGAAAAAGAAGGTGGGAGACATCCTAATGTGGAAAAGAAGTCCTGCCAATGCTTTAGCGTGTGCCTTTGGTAGCCCAAGTCTCCGTAGACTTAGGTCAATCATTGGTGTGATTCCTTCTTGAGCAAGCTAGTCCATCATGGACTGTCGGTAGTCCAAGTCTTCATAGACTTTAACTTGGGTCAATCAAGGCGCGTTCGCTAAAAATGATTATTTTTATTACATTAGGAAGGCGATTATGAGTAAAAAACCGTGTTTGGTAATCGTCCAAATTTTTTATTACGAAATAGAATTGCGTTTGATACCGTGTTAATTGATTACGTTCCAAATTAATTTATTTTAATTTTTAAATAAATTTTAAATAATTTTTTACTTTTTACTTTTTTTTTTTTTTTTTTTTTTTCCTTTTTTCCTATTCTTCTTCTTCTTCATCGGCCGGTCACCGGACTAGCGACCAACTAGACGAGGGGCCGGCGACGCTCACCGGCGTCGGCGGCCCTCGGCGAGGTCGGCCTCGTCGGCCGAGCCTCGGGCGGCGGGCGAGGCTCGCCTAGCCCCGCCGAGCCTCGGCCTCGCCCGGCCTGCCGACGAGGCTCGTCCGGCCTCGCCGGTGACCCAGTGGCCTCGCCGGTGGTTGGGCTTGCCTCGGCGAGCTCGCCGGACCTCGCCCGGCTCGGCGAGCCTTCGGCGAGCTCGCGGACCTCGCCCGGCCCGGCGAGCCTCCGGCGACCGGCGGCGAACGGCGGCGGTGGCGGCGGCGGATGGTGGCGGGCGGTGGTGGACGGCAAGCGGGATGACGAAAGGGAAAAGCGAGGGTTTCATTTGTTTCGATTCTTTTTCGATTCTCGGACGGAGAATCAAATTTTTTTTTATTCTCAAATCTTGTCCAAAATTGTTTTCGAGAACAAAAATTTTACCAAACGCAATTCTCATCCCAAACTGATTCTGAGAACAAAAAATCAGAATCTGGCACTATGTAGCACATTGCCAAACAGGCCCTCATTGGTTTCAGTCTTCTTGCACCGCCCCGCAAGCTATTCTGATTCTTTTCTCTCGAGAGCATATCGACCAATCTCAAACAATTCTTAATATAGTAATTGTATTTCGATGCAACGCAAGACTATATACATGCAACACATTCCATTTCCATTTAGTTAGATCATACAGTATCAACTTTTTTGTTGATTGGTGACATGATTGGCCAAAGTATTTATTGTGTTTGTTTGCAAGTATTTTTTTTATTTTCTAAATCAATTTTGTGATAACTAAACATTCCGTGTGTTACAATAGAAAACAAAATCTTGCTAGATTTGGAGGTGTAAAATTGTTCCATTCTGAAATTCATAAGTTCTTAAATCTTTTCAGGCATAAATCTGAGCGTGACAAAAGAATTAAGATTAAAGTTATTAATCACAATAACTCAATGAGTTAAAAAAGACTCTTGGAAGTATCAAGTTTTTTCCCCATAACTTTAGCTTAGATTATACTCCACTAAAATTTTGTTTTAGTAAAAACGAAACTCCAAAAGTCTCATTGTAAATTCTTTTAAAATCAGTCTCCTTCCATCCGAATCGAAATTAAGTTTCCTCCGTTAGCTCAAAAGCTCAGGGAAGAAGATAATATAGGTGGGATCCATTGCCTAAACTCCTCTTCATTTTGAAAGGAAAAGAAAGACTTTTCGTATAGAGACGGGCCTTAATTACCAAGATCTTTGTTCCTTCACCACAAAAAATATTAGAATGGAAGATTTTTCTTAATGACTTTCTGGGAGGTCGCTGAACTTGGAAGCCAAAGGTTTGGCTGAATATGCAGGGAGTTGTAGGCCAGTTTTGCTGCAAAATTGGTCCATAAGTATACTTTTGGAAGCATCACTGCAGTTGTCACCAAAGTTGACAAATTATTTACGTTTCTTAACGCAAAAATCACTAGGTCATGTGGTGTAGAAATTTTGGATTGAGAATCAACTTTTGCCCCCAAATAAATCATTCAAAGTCAAGTCAACAAAAGTTGACAGCACCCCATGTGATCACGGAGTGCTGACAGCACCCGCTCCATCCATCCATAATCACGACCCCCTTTTCTTCCGTTTCACTGCACTCAAAATCAATTGCATTTGTCTTTTTGCTACTGGCAAAAGACCCAAATGCCCTTTTGGGTATTGATTTTAATGATTAATAGAGCCAATGGCTTCTCACCGTTGTTTAGAAAATCGAGCGAACTCACTAAGTCAAGGCCCACATAGGCGGCCAAGCAACCCAGATTTGTGGCCATGCGAAGTTAGCGACTTTTGTCGATTGCGAATTCCATGGACATAGATTATGAGCTCCGTGCGAAAAGAAAAAGAGACGAAGGTGTAGAAGATAGACTTGAGTGGGCAATGCGTTAACACGCCAATGGATTGACGTGCAAAGTTGAGAGCTTGTGATGGCCATGGGTCAGCGGCAAATTTTACGATAGCAAGCGGCGGTTCCCTAAAAATTCCTAACCTTTATATTTATCGCAATGCCAATTATCCAAGCTGTTTTTTGTATCATCAAAATCCAAAACTTGTATGATAACCAAAAATATACGTTCCGTTAAAGTTTGGTCCATGATGGATGTTGAAGATCCGACATGGCAGTTTGCTTGATCAATGACGAGCTTAAAACTGCACATTTCTTAGACTTCAATATCTCTCAGCAACATTAGAAACCAGCAAAAAGCAGGTCGTTTGAGATGTCTCCCTTAGCACTTCTTGTCAATCCTTAAACCAAAAAGAGTCATCTAGTATAACTTGAGGTGAATAAAAGGGCTTCCATTACTGATAGCCACCTAGGCATAACCATTTCGAGAAAATGGAGGCAGTGATGGAGATCACACAAGGGTCAATTTACATGATTTCAGACCCCAAGTGAGACTTATCATATGCACTGATAATACCGAAATTTAGCCTAGCATTATGACGACTTATTATACCTTGGAGAAGCTAGATAGGTCTGTTCTCTTGTCACAGATGGAACCTTTGCTGAACTAACATTGATGCCGCTGCCCAAGTGAAGTTCTTCTTTCTTCATTTTATAACTTCTCCGTAACATTAGCAAATCCTTCCAAGAAGCACACCTTGCTTGGAAAATAAACTGAACATAAGCATATCAATACAGAGTTTGGCTTTTTCACAATTGCAACAATGAGATGATTATGTTGTAAAATTCCAGGATGAGAACCATAGTGCTATGACCTTTGAAGGGACACATTCCATCTAATTGTTCACAATATAGCAAAGTTATCTCCAATGCAAAGGTGAGGTATCAACTTCTAAATATGTGAAGCAGCAAATCTACTAGGATCTCTAATGAATTGTCATAAATCAAATAAAAAAGGACACAATTGACATGCATACCTCCAGCTGGGAAACATGAAAGCAAGGAGAAACCATCCAAAGAGAATATAGCTAAAAAAGCCAAACAAAACTAAGAAAAGAAAGCATATTTTCACACATAATTAAGAACCCTCTGGTTGTACGGAGGTACATAAATTCAATACCTTTTTCAGATTCCCAGGCATCAACTCCCAAAGTAATTATAAAGTGGACGTAAAATTGCACTTTGAATGTCATCTTCATTTTCCTCCATTCTGTCTTCATCTGTATAGCTGCCCAATTAGCCACAGCTACCTGCACAGAAAGATTTCTGTAAGTTTCTCAAACTCTAAAACCTCTCAGCAACATTAGAAACAAGCGAAAAGCCAGTCATTTGAGATGTCTCCCTTAGCAATTCTTGTCAAACTTAAAACCTAAAAGAGTCCTCTAGTATAGCTTGAGATGAATGGAAGGGCTTCTATTATAGAGTCACCGAGGCATAACCATTTCTAGAAGATGGAGGCAATAATGGAGATCACACAAGAGTCCATTTACATGATTTTTGACCCCAGTGAGACTTATCAGATGTCCTACGCACCAGGAATACTGAATTATTAGCCTTTGACTATAGGATGATTTATGATAACATTGGAGAAGCTAAGTAGGTCCTCCCTTCTGTCACAAATGGAAGTTTGCTGCGCCAACTATTGATGCCGCTACCCAAGTGAAATTAGTCTTTCTTCATTTTATAGCTTCTCCGTAACATTTGCAAAACCCAGTAAGAAGCACACCTTTCCTGGAATATAAACTGAACATAAGCATATCAATACAGAGTGTCTATCTTCTTCATGATTGCATCGATGAGTTGATTACGCTGTAAATTTCCAGGATGAGAACCACAGTTATATGACCTTCCAACAAACATTCCATCAAATTGTTTACTGCATAACAAAGTTATCTCCAATGCGAAGCGAGGTTATCAACTTCGAAATATGTGAAGCAGCAAATTGACTGGCATCTCTAATAATTTGTTCATATCAAATGAAAAACCATGCAATTGAGATGCATACCTCCAGCTGGGAAACATAAAAGCAAGTAGAAACCATCCAAAGAGAACATCGCTAAAAAAGCCAAACCAAACCAGGAAAAGAGAACGGATGGTTGCAAATAATTAAGAACACTCTGGTTGTACGAATGAAGGTAACATAATTTCAATATCTTCATCAGATTTTGAAGCATGAACAAAAGGTCATTAAAGAGTGTACGTAAAAGTTCTCCATTCGTATCTGTGAAAGAATTTTATTGCCAAAAAAAGGAAAACATTGGTTATCAGAGATAATAACTCACCTCAATTCGTTTAAAGTCTGGACCCAAGGGAACAATTTGTGGTCGTGGATCAAGAAGCTTTCAAAAGCAATGTGCACTCATTCGTCGTCTTCTCCCTCAGATTCATGTTCATATTTGCTGTCTTCTCCCTCAGATTTAGATTCAGATTCGTCGTCTTCTTGCTCAGATTCAGATTCGTCGTCTTCTTGCTCAGATTCAGATTCGTCTTCTCACTCCAATTCGTCGTCTTATCCCACAAATTCCACTGACCTCTCCAAGCAAAGATGGTAAATTGCCTCCACATTTAACTGCATGCAACCTTTCACTACCACCTTTTGCAGTCCCTTCAAGCTGGACAGATCAGGCAACCTCTGTAAAGATCCACAGGAAGAAATCTCCAATTCTTCGAAAGATTGTGGTAGTTCGCCTTGAATCTCAACCAGACTAGGACACTCTTGTACTTGAAGACCTCTTAGTTTGTTTAAATTACAAAGATCAGGTAGTGCCTTCACCTGTCCAAAGCAACGAATCCGCAAATATTGTAGGTTCTCCATCAAGTTCGCCTGACTTTTCCAAGCAGAGCCAAGAATTGCCTCCACATTTAATTTTCGACAACCTACAATGACAACAATTTGTGGCCCAAACAAGATTGACAGATTAATCAAATCCTCTAAAGATCCACGGGAAGAAATCTCCATTATTTCCACCTTCAAGCTTGACAGATCAGGCAACTTTTGCAAAGATTTACAGGAAGAAATCTCCAATTTTTCTAAAGATTGTGGTAGTTCGCTTTGAATCTCAACCAGCTTGCCACAGTTTGATACTCGAAGACGTCTTAGTTTGTTTAGAGCACTTAGATCAGGTAGTATTTTCACCTGTGGAAGGCCACAAATCGCCAAATATAGTAGGTTCTCCCACAAAGCAGAGCTGAGAATTGCCGTACCCTTTAATGTCGTGCAACTACTTATGTAAACCTCTTTCAGATTCTTCAAGCTTGACAAATCAGGCAACTTTTGTAAAGATTCACAATCAAAAATCTCCAATTTTTCCAAAGATTGTGGTAGTTCACCTTGAATCTCAGCTAGATTATGACAAAGGTTTACTTCAAGAGTCGTTAGTTTGTTTAAATAACTTAGATCAGGTAGTATCTCCACCTGTTCAAGGTAACGAATATACAAATATCGTAGGTTCTCCCACGAATCCGCCTGACTTCTCCTTGCAAAGCCGAAAATTGCCTCCACAATTAATTTCGTGCAATTTCTCAGATCAATCGTTTGCAGTTCCTTCAAGCCTGACATGTTAGATATTGCATATAAACAAACTTGGAGATCCCGATTTACTCATCACAGGTAAATTCATACAATTCGGGATCAAATAGCGGAAACATAAATACCAACATACCTCCAGCCATTGATGAAATCTTAGAAGTGGGAATCCTAAAATCTTTGATGGATCCACACACCACGGGCGATCTGCAAAATTGAAAAGCAAAAAACGCACGTCCTGTTCTACTGCTCAATCCCCTTTGCAAAACTTGATGGTGTGTTTTTTCTATATCGTAAGGGTTTGAAAACAGACGACGACCGACGATTATATTCCGTAGGTTACGTTACCGGTATCTCCCATCAAGACCATTATGGCAATGCAATAACGAACAAATATCACTTAATACACGTGGGTAATAAATTGGGCAATAATAAGGAATTAATATAGGGAATTCAATTGGGAATTTATTGGGAATAAAATATTGGAATCATATTTTGAATAAAATATATTAAATATTTTAACATTCTCCCACTTGATCCCAATATTCCTGCACATGAATTATTAACCCAAACCCACAAAACTTCATACTGAAATAAAACACATGAATCACGGCGATGAGTCCTCTTAGAGCGAGTATTGTCTTCCGTGTATCACAATGTATTTCATCAGTCCATATGTGATCAAATAACTTAATGAATAAACCTTATGTTTACTCCAGGTCAAACGTAATTGTTTTTCTCATAATAACTGAATGTATACAACTGTATTGAGAAAAACATTATAAAAGTCTCATAAATTCTTCCATATAAAGAAAAATTACATAATTGGACCAATGCCCATTCTAGAAACATGATCCTTATAACTCATTGGCGGCATGCCTTTAGTTAAAGAATCAGCTATCATCAATCCAGTGCTTATGTGTTCTACGACCACTTTCTTCTCTTTAACACGTTCTCTGATGGCTAAATACTTGATGTCGATGTGCTTGCTTCGACTACCACTTTTGTGGTTCTTAGCCATAAAAACTGCAGCTGAATTGTCACAAAATATTCTTAAAGGCCTAGCAATGAAATCCATAATTCTAAGCCCCGATATGAAACCTTTCAACCACACACCATGTGAGGTGGCCTCAAAACAGGAAACGAACTCTGCCTCCATAGTGGAAGTGGCAACCAAGGTTTGTTTTGCACTCCTCCAGGATACGGCTCCGCCGGCGAACATAAAAATATATCCCGATGTAGATTTACGGGAATCAATGCAGCCAGCAAAGTCGAGTCCGAGTAAGCAAATACCTCCAAGTTGTCCGTCCGTCGTACATAAGCATGTGTCCCTTTGTTCCTTGAAGATACCTCATCACCTTCTTTGCAGCTCTCCAGTGGTCCATACCCGGATTACTTTGGTATCTTCCCAACATTCCCACAAGCAAAGGCTATGTCAGGTCGAGTGCAAACCTGAGCATACATCAAGCTTCCAACAGCAGAAGCATATGGGATGTTCTTCATTTGTTCCCTTTCAAAATCATTCTTCGGGCATTGGTTTAAATTAAACCTATCACCCTTCACTATGGGTGCTATACTTGGTGAACAATCTTTCATCCGAAACCTCTCTAAGACCTTATTGATATAGGTTTCTTGAGATAGTCCTAATATACCTCGAGGTCTATCTCTATGGATCTTAATGCCAATGACATAAGATGCTTCACCCATATCTTTCATATCAAAACTCTTAGAGAGAAATTGTTTCACTTCATATAACAACCCCTTGTTATTGGTTGCAAGTAAAATATCATCTACATATAGCACAAGGAAACAAATTTTACTCCCACTGACCTTCTGGTATATACATTGATCCATGATATTCTCTTTAAAACCGAATGAAGAGATGATCTCATGGAATCTTAAGTACCATTGGCGGGATGCTTGTTTCAAGCCATATAGAGACCTTTTAAGCTTGCATACCAAATGCTCACCAGCATTAGAGAAGAATCCTTCTGGTTGTTTCATGTAAACCACTTCTTCTAATTTTCCATTGAGGAACGCCGTTTTCACATCCATTTGATGTAACTCCATATCAAAATGAGCAACTAATGCCAAAATAGTACGAAGAGAATCTTTCTTGGATACAGGAGAAAACGTCTCCGTGTAATCGATTCCCTCCCTTTGAGTGAATCCCTTGGCAACGAGTCTAGCTTTATATCTCTCTATATTGCCTCGATGAATCCTTCTTAGTTTTAAAGACCCATTTACAACCAATGGCCTTTGCACCATCAGGCAACTCAATTAAATCCCAGACTTCGTTTGATGCCATAGAATTCATCTCTTCCTTCATGGCATTGTACCATAAATTAGACTTATCACAACTCATGGCTTGTGAAAACGACTCAGGATCACTTTCAGCTCCAACATTATAGTCGATTCTTGTAGATACACAATGTAGTCATTAGGAATCGCCGATTTCTTCATTCTAGTAGACCTCCTTAATGTCGCATCAACATTCTCCCGAGGAGTATTGTTCTCTTTGGAAGTTCAACAAAGTATCGGTAATTGCTGAGCAGTTTGGTCTACCGGATCAATATCGGCTGGTTGTGGATCTTCAATGATTGGTTGCTCGGCCGGTTGACCGGTTGAATGAAGGAGCGCCGTAAGCAACAACCAATCCAAGATTCGAGGTGGAAGGTTGAGTATCTAAATGATCTTCTTCGAGGACAAAGTCCTTGAATTGATCGCTCCCACTAATCGAGATCATTTTCAAGAAATTTAGCATTTCTTGATTCCACAAACCTAGTGGTGTGAGATGGACAATAAAATCTGTATCCTTTGGACTTTTCGGCATATCCAACGAAATACCCACTTATAGTCCTTGGATCTAACTTCTTTTCCCTGTGGATTGTAGACTCTTACCTCAGATGGGCATCCCCAAACACGTACATGTCGCAAACTCGGTTTCCAACCTTTGAATAATTCAAAAGGTGTCCTTGGAACAACCTTGGTTGGAACTCGGTTTAATATGTACACAGCCGTTTTAAGAGCCTCAGTCCACAGAAACTTAGGAAGTTTGGAGTTGCTAAGCATACTCCGCACCATGTCCAATAATGTTCGGTTTCTTCTTTCGGCAACACCATTTTGGTCCGGTGAACCAGGCATAGTGTATTGGGCAATAATCCCATGCTCTTCAAGAAACTTCGCAAATGGACCAGGTGCTTGTCCATCTTCAGTGTATCTACCATAGTATTCTCCACCTCTATCCGATCTCACGATCTTAATTTGCTTGTCGCATTGTTTCTCTACTTCGGTTTTAAATACCTTAAAGGCATCAAATGCTTCGTGCTTATTACGAAGCAAGTAGAGATACATGAATCGTGAATAATCGTCTATGAAAGAAATGAAGTATCTCGACCATTTGAGTCTATATCTAGACTACAAATATCGTATGTATGATTTCTAATATTTGTACTCCTCTTAGCACCTTTCTTTGACTTGTTGATCTGTTTTCCCTTTATACAGTCCACACAAGTGTCATAATCGCAAAATCTAGAGTATTAAGTACTCCATCATTTACTAACCTCTTAATTCTATCCATGGAGATATGTCCTAACCTCCGGTGCCACAACATAGAGGAATTCTCATTCACAACACATCGTTTTATCCCAGCATCATCATGAACGTGCATCGCATTATTAACGGTATTGTCTTGTAAATTAATTTGAAAGAGACCGTCAGACAAAATACCACTCCCAACAATTTCAGATTTATACGATAAATTGAATGTTAAATCTGAAAATTCAAAGGAGTATCCCAAAGGTACAAGTCTTGAAACTGAAATTAAATTCCTAGAAAAACTAGGAATATAAAAGGTCTTTTCCAAACTTAAAACAAAACCACTACTGAGAACTAATTTGCATGTCCCAATAGCTTCCACACGCGAGCGCATCTTGTTTTCCCGAATAGATGCCTTGTTCACTTCCCACCGGTTTCCGCCTGGTTCTGAAAACCCTGCAAGGAATTCGAAATGTGGATTGTAGAACCAGAATCAATCCACCAAGTGTTATGACTCACATCAACCATATTAGTTTCATAACATACATATGTGAGTTGGTTACCTTTCTTTTGGAGCCATGCCTTAAATTTGGCGCAATCCTTCTTCATGTGCCCCTTCTTTTTACAGAAGAAGCACTTGGATTCCTTCTTAATGCCAGCTTGGAGAGGTAGAGACATCTTACCCTTTCCCCTTTGCTTGCCTTGCTCTTTATACTTGTCCCGTGTTGCCATATGAGCACTTTCTCCTTTCTCCATTAGTAGCCTCTCTTCCTCTTGAACACACATGGTCATGAGTTCATTAATTGACCATTTAGTGTTATGTGTGTTGTAAGAGATCTTGAAGGGAGCATACTCTTGTGGGAGAGTGTTTAGGATATAGTATACAAGAAAGGATTCTGATATCCCAACCTCAAGATTTTTCAGCTGGGCTGCAATGTCCCTCATCTTCATGATGTGCTCACGCACACCTCTTACATCGGTAAGCTTCAATGAAGAGAACTTCATAATTAGGGTCATGGCATGCGCCTTCTCTCGAAGACTCAAATTGTTCATCAATGGCCTTCAAGCAATTCCTTGGCATTGTTATGCTTTGAATGACCGAACCACGAATGCTAGCGAGAGAGCTTTGTCTTTATGTACATCACGGTGAGACGGTTGGACCGCTCCCATTGAGCATAATGAGTATGCTCAACATGAGTACTACTCTCAGTAGGTTGAGGTGGTTCGTCTGACCTAAGAGCATAATCAAGATCCATGCACCCCAATTGAAGAAGAACTAATTCTCTCCATTCTTTAAAGTTATTTCCATTTAGCTCGGGAACAATGATACCAGAACTAATCGTAGGTGGTAAAACCGCATCATAATCAAAGGAAACTTATGTATCAATATATTTGAGGCAATAAACTTAAATCATATTTTACCAATGTAAAATATGTTTTAAAATATGAATCATATAACATCAAAAACTACCTGTGGGTTAAGTTTCTAATTTAAATTGATTCATAATTACTTCATGATGAAACTATCAAATTATATTCCCTTCCTTAATCCCCTGTGGGTAAATTAAGAAAGATAAAATAATATTTCATCCTAATTAATCACATTAATATATTGAAAATTCTGTGGGATAAAATTCATAATATTAATGTGGATAATTACAATTATTGTCTTTAACTATATGTGATCCGAGGCTCTTAATGTATATAATTTAATATAATCAAAGATCTTTGTGGCTAATCCTTAATTAATTAAATATATACGGATCACTAGACATTTAATTTTGTTCATAGAATTGCACTTTAAGTTAGAACAGTAAAATCACGTGCAAAAGGAGTAAAACTGGAATTTTGCACGCAAGGCCAGAATTGGAATTTTACTTTTAAGGGGTAAAACAGGAATTTCACGCCAAAAAGGGCAAAATCGTAAGTTTACACACCCGGTGGGGCAAAATCGGAATTTTGCGCGGGCAAGGGCATAATCGCAATTTTTTATAAAGCGGAGGGGCAAAATTGAGAATTTCGCGGGCAGGGGCAGAATCGCAATTTTCCCTAAAGCGGAGGGGCAAAAATGAGAAACCACAGGCACGCGTGCAACGCACGCGTGCTTTTCCCATTCGGGCGCGTGCAACGCACGCCCGCCCGCCCTCTCTCGGGCGCGTGCTTTGCACGCGCGCCGTGCAGCCACTCGGGCGCGTGCGTTTCACGCGCCCCGCGAGCCCCACCCGGGCGCGTGCGTTGCACGCGCCCGCTGCAGCCCTTCGGGCAGGTGCGACGCACGCGCCCGAGGTCTTCTTTCGGGCTTTCTTCCGCCGCTTCTTCCGCCGCGACCGCCTCTGTTCCGCCGTCTGGGTCTCCTCCCACAGCCCATGTCCGACCATAATGGATGATGGGTTTCGAAGAGAACGCCGGGACGAACAAATAGATTCAAGATCCGGCAAAAACAACCATGTATGGACCAGAATTTAGCCAAAAAACAATCTGCCCTTTAAAACCCTAACCACAAAAATTCACCGCTCGATTAACCTTCGACGATCAGTAATATGTCGAAAAATTTTATGGGTTTCTCTTCCTAATGGCGGTGTGATCATTCAGATCCATTATCTCATGGTGGGTAGCCCGAATTTGGTCGGAATTCTCAATTCCGATCCAAACCATATACAAATCCGAAATTTATCCACATATAATTCAATAAAATAAATTCCAAAGGTTTCATCAAGGCAGAGATTGCAAATAATGGCTCTGATACCAACTGTTAGATATTGCATATAAACAAACTTGGAGATCCCGATTTACTCATCACGAGGTAAATTCATACAATTCGGGATCAAATAGCGGAAACATAAATACCAACATACCTCCAGCCATTGATGAAATCTTAGAAGTGGGAATCCTAAAATCTTTGATGGATCCACACACCACGGGCGATCTGCAAAATTGAAAAGCAAAAAACGCACGTCCTGTTCTACTGCTCAATCCCCTTTGCAAAACTTGATGGTGTGTTTTTTCTATATCGTAAGGGTTTGAAAACAGACGACCGACGATTATATTCCGTAGGTTACGTTACCGGTATCTCCCATCAAGACCATTATGGCAATGCAATAACGAACAAATATCACTTAATACACGTGGGTAATAAATTGGGCAATAATAAGGAATTAATATAGGGAATTCAATTGGGAATTTATTGGGAATAAAATATTGGAATCATATTTTGAATAAAATATATTAAATATTTTAACATGACAGATCGTGCAACTTCTCTAACGAACCACATGAACAAATACTAAATTCATCCAAATACTCTGGTAGTTCGCCTTGAATCTCAACCAAATCATCACAATCATATACATCAAGACGACTTAGTTTGTTTAAATTGCTCAGATCGGGTAGTATCTTCACCTGTCGAAGACCATGAAGCAACAAATTTCGTAGGTTCTCCAAACAATCAAGGCCTTGAATCTCCGTAATTGCAGCGCCCTCAATAAAGAGAGATGACAGTTCGTTCAAATTCGATAGATCCTCCGTCGAGGAAAGTGAGCGGCAGCGCAACTCTAAGGAGGACAAACTTGAGGGAAGCCTCGGGAGGCGACACAGATCAGAGGAGGCGAGGTGAAGTGACTCGAGCTGAGGAGGGAGGCTAGGGTCGTCTATCGTGGAGGCGGTCCGACAATAAAAGTACAGTTTCAGAGACGTCAGTTTGGTTAAATTCCCCAACCACCGCGGCATTAGATTATCTATCTGCACGGGATCTTCCAGAGGCCCATCGGTACAAACGCGGCCAAACCCCAGCTCCAATACTCGTAGATTAGTGAGGTTTGAGAGATCCGGAAACGCGTCCATGTACAAGTCAGTCAAATGTAGAGAGATAAGACTTTCAGGAAGCCTCGGCAGTGCCGGTATAACCACATCCATCAAACGCAAGTTCATTAGCGATTGATTACTGTGGATGCAATCGCTGATTTTCACATGGGTGTAGCCATAATGGCCTTCTATACTTACAAGCTTCTCCATAGTCCAAAAGGCATCGGGTATTTTGCTTATTGCACCATTCCACATCGTAACTACTTTCAAATTTTTCAATTTTCCGATAGAATCAGGTAGTTCTTTGATCCTCATATGATCTAATTGCAAATCAATCAGTGATTCCAAATTCCCAATTGTATCCGGAAGGCTCTTCAACGATTTGCAATAATCTAAAGATAGGTATTCAAGGTGCACAAGATCTCCTAGTTCATACGGCAGCCTCTGAAGATTTCCACAAGAGTCTAACTCTAAGAAAACTAGACGTTTCAACTTACCAATCGACCTATCTATTTCGGTCAATGATTCACAATTGCTTAGGATCAAACGTTCTAAATTTGAATGAGCAGAGAAGATGGGAGTTCTCTTCAAGCGTTGGCAATAGGACAAATTCAAAACTTTCAAATTCTTCGCCATCTATAAAAAAAAAAGAATCATGCAAAGATTACTTTTGAATCTAATAAGACGAAATAATAAGTGTTGTCTACTATAAAACGTACCTTCATGTGGCTCCACCCCTTCCAGTCATGCCTAATTCTACTCTCAGATAGATCAAGAATAATCAGATCCTCCATGGAGAAATTTGTTGTGTTAAACATTGGGGAAATATTATGCCAAGAAAGCCACCGTAATTGTGGAAGAAGATCTAAATTCTCTGGGAAAACATTTGTTGGAAGAACATTTGATGGCAATTCATGCCATTGCCAAAGAAGCGTCTCCTCTCGCACTAAAATTTCCCTTCGAATCATCAACTTCAAGGAACCTTAGATTTGATAGGCTTTGAAAGTCCTCATAGGTAAAATGATGCCATCGCTTATGATCAAATTTGAGACGAAGAGCTTCAACTTCTTTTTGTCCCTGCCCAAAGGAAACATTTAAAAACAAAAAGAGTTGAAGGAAAACACATTTATTCAAGTCCACTGCATTAAGTGGTTGAGTTGAGTATTATCATCCTTTAATGAAGTATTGGTTGAGTAAGTTGTAATGGTGCTAGACAACACAAAAAGCAATTGGCTTATCTTCTGAAAAACAAATCCATAAATACTAAGAATTTATATGAGGGGATTTTACCTTATGTCGACTCAATAAATCCAATCCTTCCTTATAATCCCACACCCTACTTTGCTTTTCTTTTTCATGTTACTTTCTCGACGAACTATCTCTCTTCCAAGGTCTCTGAGTTGGTCATGCATCCACACTTCATTATCATCTTTAATCTTTATCAAAGACAAGTTTAGTAGAACTTCCATGGCTCTTTCCGGAAAAGAATTAGATTCATCCCAAAAATGAATCACATTGTCTTTTTCATATCCAATGAGAAAACAAGCTATATCGAGGAACATATGCTTTTCTCGAAGATCTAATGCATTATAACTTATTTCCAGCTTTCTTTGAACATCCTTAGGAGGAACATTTTCCAACTCGTTCAATTTGCCATCCCACTTTTTCTTGTCAGTGCGAGACAAAAGTGAACCTATGACCTCAAGAGCTAGCGGAAGACCTCCAGCAATGCCTATCGCCCTTTTGGATGGGTTGACATGATCATCTAAAGGAGAATCTCTTCTGAAGGCATGTTTGCTAAAAAGTTGAAGAGATTGCTCGGGATCCATGATATCAACCTCATAATAGTCATCCACTTCAGGAACATTGAGAACATCTTTGTTTCTAGTAGTAATAATAAGTTTGCTCCCTTTACCAAACCAATCATGCTTACCTACAAGTGCATCCATGTGATCCTTTTCTTCCACATCGTCGAGAAGAATGAGGACTCTTTTATTAGGCAACCTGTCTTTAATTATCCGAGTCCCTTCATCTATGTATTTTATATTTATCAATTTATTTTTTAGGATGTCAGAGATGAGTTGATTTTGCAAGCATTCAATGCTCGTGCAACTACGGATGTTGGGCAGAAAGCAACAATTCTCGAATCTGTTTGAAAGTTGATTGTAGATGATTTTGGCAATAGTCGTCTTTCCAACGCCACCCATCCCATGGATTCCTATAATTCGTGTTTCACTTGTCTGAGCACCTATCATTTCCATGATTGCATTTACATGGTGGTCGACACTGACCAAGCAGTCTGATACCTCCAGATAAGCCTTTTTCAACTTATTGAAAACCTCTTGGGTAACTGCTCTGGCGAACTTACCTTCTTGCCTAGTGTTGGAGGTCAAAAGGCAACCAGTTAGAAAACCGTGTTGAACCAAATTATGTTTTGACAAGACCAAATTGAAACTTGAGACATATTCGTAATGCATTCTTCAAGGATTTATTTCATTGAAGATCTATTGGTGTTGTTATAGACTAATGATGAAGGACCTAAACTGAAGAAAATTTTGTTTGGAATAAACAAGGACAACATCAGGATTGTCCCATTATTTAAGGTGATTTCTGTGCAATCACTTTTATAGCATAAAATTCAATTTGAACAAGACTAACACAAATCTTAAAAAGAAAATGATTGAAATGCATCTCGTTTTAATGATGCACATAAGATGGAATGCTAAAAGCAATCACCTGTTCTCCTTCTCTCTATGCAAGTCCCATCCATTTATGTTCCCAATTGCATTGAGAGCAGCCTCCCATTGACTTATAGTCTCTTTGTCATATCGTTGCTTCTCTTTATGTAAACCAAGGGCCTCTCCATAACCCCCAGTTTGGTGTCGAACCTCTGAAGGTGCCACATCATAAAAAATGGGCATGATCTTTTGTCTTCCAGCTTTTTGGCTCGCGACCATTTGGACTAGCTCCTTGAGACACCACACGCTAGAGGCGTAACCTTTCGAAAAGATAGGTATTGAGATCTTCGATTGATTAATTGCTTGGAGAAGTTCTGGGGCAAACTCTTCCCCAACGCGGAGCTCTTCATCATCCTTATATGTGCGGATTCCCATATCTATCATACTAGTGTAAAGGAAGTCGGTAAAACCCGCTCGAGTATCCGGTCCTCTGAAACTCAAGAATACTTCATAGTCATATCCTGATGAAGTAGCCATTTCATGACCTTCTATGGAAGTGTGAGTAGAAGAAGCGCCTCCCACTATTCCTTCATTTTCACATATGCGTCTTTTTTGGCCCTCCCGTCCATTTGATCTCACTCGATCTTCTCTTTGAGAAAAAAATTGAAAAGTATAGCAGCAGAAGTAGTGACAGCTAGAGATGGCAAATGTTTAGAAGCCAAAACTACAAATGGAAATCTCTGTAGGTCATTAAACTCAGAAGACAGGATTGGCTAAATATGCAGAGGTGTAGGGCCAGTTTGCTAGAATTGGTCAATAAGAACGGTTCATTACAGCCTGTCAAAGTTGACGAATGCAGGTTTTTTTAAAACCAAAGTGACCCCTCCCCACTCAATTCTTCTCTTTTATCGACCGTCATAACGCAATTGAAAAAGGAAAGGCACGACAGCGGGGTTAGATAGACTAGTGGAATTTTAAAAAGATAGGAGCAATCGAGTGCTTTCGGTGGCTAAAATAAAATATTAAAATGATGGGAGCAATCAGAGTGCTTTCGGTTATTATTCTTTTGAATTTTAATAATTTTTGTCTTTGTGGAGTTTCTGACCACAATTGCGTCGCGATGAGTGGCCCACGCACTTGCCCGCGGCGCGTCCTTGCTCGTGCATAATTGTAGCGTCGCTTTTGGGGTTTGGGTGTCGAGTCGGGGCTATTTTAGGGAAAACAGCCTCCTGTCGGGTCGTACGAGTTGTTCCTGAGCCTGATCCGCGCACGCGCACGCGCACCTTAAATGGCCAAAACCGCGTTATTTTCTGGAATCCGTTGATCATCTGGATGCGTATTTTGCTGCTGCCAAATTACTCCAATACCATCGTGGCCAGAAGCTAATTCTTCTTTTTAACGGTAAGTCGGTTGAGCATGTAATTTATGGCATAAATTTTGATTGATTTTCATGTTACTTGGTGTAGTTGCCTTTTAACACGTAATGCATAAAATAGGTTTAGTGAAATAATATGGAGGGATTCTTCCAAGTTTCTCAACAGCATAAAATAAGGTTCATCAACCGATTTCAAGATGATTCCCCGATTTCTTTTGCTATCATAATTGTGGTGGTTGAGGGCCCCCATGTCATTAATCAAAATATTAGAACAGTCCTTGATCAACATTGTTTGGCATTTTTCTCAAACATTTGTTCACATTGCATGAAATCCTAGTCATAAGAAATGCAAGATACATTCAAGTAGGCAGTTCACACTCTCGCTACACCAAGCAAACCCATGCACAAACCCAATAGCTATGTGGCATGCCCCGTTGCAACTGTGTTCTCTACTTTAACTATGATCATTCAGATATATAGATCCAATTATGCTGATTTAATTACTAGTGTAGTTACTGAAATAAGCTATATCAAATATCCTCATTTTTATCTTATTTAATGTGGACTATTTATTCAATTGCTTATAGAGAATATTGTCGCGACCAATTTTTCGGGTGCATCACCTAAAACTAGGTTAATGGACCGCTAAGTTTTTACACTTAGCTCGGGCTCTCCCAAACCCATACCAATTCGCGACTTAAGGTTTAAGTTTTTTTAAACATGCAAATGATTATTAATTAGGAGTCGCCACTAATCGATTTAGGGTAGGTCGATTAGACACCTAAGTAAAAGGAAGATTTATTTTACTCCTACAAACCAGAGATTAAGGGTACGGGGACTTAGTTAAATTAGAATTTTCTAATGCCCTTTTGGTACCATTTCTTTTAATTTTCAAAATGTTTTTGCAAGTATGATTTGTTTTAACATAAATTACTTATCACGCAAATGTGGTGATCACACGGGTCTTTCATCCATTATTTAAAACATTCAAATAAATAAATTGCATCACACAAAGCAAGCAATCATTTTTTTTTTGGATTTTCTTAAAAATTGGAGTTCTTTTATAAAAATGCATTTTTAAACTAAATGACTTAATCCTATTAATATACAAATTCTAATTAAATGGGTCTATTATGCAAATTAATTAACATGCACCTCATGACCTAATTTTACTAATGAACAAATTCTGATTAAATGCCTCTATTATGCGAACTAGTTAACATGCGCCTAGTATTTTTTTGCAAATTTTTTATTGGAATTCAGAATTTATGAAAACCCTAATTAATCTATCTAAAAAGGGATAATTTTCTAATTTATTCTAAGGATCAATTTGACTTAAACTCTATCCTATCTTAGAAAACTATTTTTTATTTTTAAAAAAAGAGGATGAGAATATGAAAATGTGTCAATTATATCTAAAACCCTAAAACGGCCATTTAAGTCTAATCCTAACTTTTTTTTTTTTGTAAAAATATAGAAATGTAGTCCTAAAAATATTATCTAAAAATGCAATACTAGAAATATAATCCTAAAAATTTGATTAATTAAACCAACGTTTGATTTACTAAACCTATATGCTCATGCAGAATTTTGATTTTTTTTTTTTATTTTCTGATTTTTTTAGTTTTTTTTAAGATAAGCAATTATTAAATAAATATTAAATCTAAGCTATCAACAAAATAAAAGATTAAAATAATCGAAAAAATAACATGTTGTCTCACGGGTCAAATTAACGATTATTCTAACCCTAATTATCACGACAAAAAGATCAAAATAATTATAAATTTGATCCGAAGTCTTACGGACCAAATTAAATAATCATTATGATTTAACAATTGAAGTTCCACTAAAAAGTCCAACAATTAAAATAATTAAAAAAATGATCAAATATCTCTCGGATCAAATTAATAATCATAATAATTTCGGACAAAATTCCTGCGTATAATGCCTACAAAAATTATTAACGTCCAATATTACAAATCAAATAACTAAACTAAAAATGCTATCAAATGAGATACACAAAAAGATAACATAACAAATAAAAAGAGTAAAATGAACTAAACTATAAATAAAGTGAAAAGTAAAGTGAAAAGTGAAGTAAAAAGTACAAAAAATAAAAATAAAAACTACGTAAGAGAATCGACGGGGGAATGGCGCCGGGCGGTCGTTTGACCGGTCGTCGGAAATCCGGTGGAGGGAGCGGCTGCAAGTGAACGGCGGTGGGCTCCAACTCAGGGCAGCGGCGGAGTCGGGGCTGGGCCGTGGGTCACGGAGCTGAGTCGCGGGTGGCTGGGCGGCGGCGTCGGCTGCGGCGCGGGGCTCGGCTGTGGGATCTCGAGCAACGGGCAGACACGCCGGAGACGGTGCTGGGCTGCAGGTCGCGGTGGGCTTCGGTGGTGATGGCAGAGGCGCGGTGGTGCTCGCGGGTGCAGAGGCGTGCGGCTCGATTGCTGCAGAGGCGAGCAGGGGCAGGGGGCGACGTTCAGCGGCGGCGGAGGCGCTTGGATGTTCGCGGTCGTGGAGGCACGATCGTCGGATCGCCTGGCGTTCGGCGCGGGGGCGAACGGCAGTAGTCACGGATGGAGCTGGGTTGCTGCGGAGGTGCAGCGCGGAGGTGCGGCACGGGCAGCAGATCGCGGGTGAGGCGCGGTGGCGAGCGGAGACGCGGCAGAGGCTCGGCGAGGGGGGCTCGCGGAGCGGCAGTGGCTGGCAGAGGGGGACGCCGGCGTTCGGAGGCGCTGCGGTGAGGTGGTGAGGCGCGGCGCGGCTCGGCCAGCAGACGGACAGCGGACGCGCCGAGGAAGAAGAACAGTACTCTCCCCTCTTTTGTTTTTGTTTTTCTCTCTTTTCTCTCACTCACCTGTCGCACGTCTTCTCACTTTTGCCGAATTTTCCTTTTTCTTTGCTGACTTTTTCCTTTTCTCTACAACTTGTCAGGACAAAAAAAAAGAAAATGGCCTTTTTTCTGTTGATTGAAGATGGACGAAGGCTTCTTCTCCTCTCTTTTTTTTTACTCTCTCTCTTGCATGAATTCTTGGCGAACGTTTCTCTCGAATATTTTTTCGAATTCCACCTCCCTTGCACGAATTTTTTTAGCGGATTCTCTCTCAGTTTTTTTTCGCACCCACGGTTATGAAAAATGAAACTCTCTTTTATACTAATTCCGAACGACCACCTTGAATGGTATTTTTCAAGTTTCTATCTTCTGTCGCATTAAATCAAAGCTGCAAATCAAAGCGAGATTTCGCAATCAACTCGATTTTGCTCCGATTTATTCCGTTTTATAAAAATTCTTACCATTTGTTCACCTGATTTTAAAATTGTTGCTGCATTTAACAAAATTCGGACATCCATCAGAATTCCATATTTCCTTGCATACTTCAATCAAATCAATTTCCCCCATTTTCATTATTTTTCTTTTTATTTGTTTAAAATGTAATTTTATTTTTCCAAATTTAGGTGTCAACAAATATTAAATTGAATATATATAGTTTTGAACAAAAGCTCAAAAGCGTGCAAATTATATCATCATATTGCATTTGGTCAATGTAAGTCATTGAAGACGTACGGACCTTTGCTTTCTCTTATTGACATAAATTCTCTAAAAGATT
The DNA here is from genome assembly GCA_014182725.1 of Eucalyptus brandiana. Classification (NCBI taxonomy): domain Eukaryota; kingdom Viridiplantae; phylum Streptophyta; class Magnoliopsida; order Myrtales; family Myrtaceae; genus Eucalyptus; species Eucalyptus brandiana. The sequence goes on along the minus strand of CM024675.1, from coordinate 52,101,475 downwards.
GTCCATTACTAGTTTGAGGACAAATTTCTAATTTTCAAATTAGACTATCATTTTACTTTATCTTAACACATTTTGTACTTTACTCACCATTTCTAACAGAGATTGTTTTAATTTGAGTTTTTCTATAGCATCCGAGTTCCACCTATGCGAATTTCAAATTCCAACTTTAATTATTAATCAAATCTGATTTTATAACTATGGTAAATTTAATATAAGTTCTACGAATGTAGTTCCTTAAACATTATATTTTGAAAACGTATCAAAGGCTACCCCCACTTTTACGAGTAACGGAGTTTTCATTTAACTTCCATCTCCCAGTTCTATTTCCGCTGACCAATTAAATTGCCTCTTGGTTGAGATTATAATTTATATTCAAATTTTAATTTAGTTTTCAAGCTTTCAATGGTTTCACTGGAAACGTGCTCTTGTGCAATTCTAACAAATGTTGATGGACGAGACTTTTCGAAATAAGCCTTGGTCCTGCATATACATCAAGCAACTTCCATTTGGTACTTCCACTTCCAAATATATGTTCTTCGAGCTTCTTCATCATCCGAAAAAGCATGGGACTCCGATTAATTTTCACCAATCAAACTTGGATTTCGCTTCAATGACTCGCAAAAGTTCGGTGAAGCCTCTTCAATGACTAGGATGATTAACAAAGTGTTGACATCTCTTGTATCACAACTAATAAGTGTTTCAAATGATGTTTTTGGAGGTGCAGCTCGCTCTTCACACTTTTGTCCAAATCCTTGCCTACTCTAAACCTTTTTGCCATATAACATAAAGAAAAAAAAAAAAACAGACGCACGTAGAATTTGGCAAAGGGGTTGCACAAGCGAAATACACTAGAGCAGAACTTAACTCTAGTATAATATCAACTCTAGTATCATATCAATTTGGAAGATTAAGCCAATAGGTGAATAAAGACCAAATGTATATAGAGAGTATATGATTTCCATAAACAAGAGATGTGGGATACAAACATGTTTCACGATAGAAAATAACTACTTCGCAACTAAAGATTCGCAATATTGACTTGACAGAAACCAAAATAAGCTTCATCTACCAAAATCAGCTTCTATTAACCATTCTTTGGCCAATCAAAATCACTTGTAAAGAGTTGGTACGTACAATAGCATAAACTTTTCACGATTTGGATAATGATCAATCCAATGATGAATAAACCAAGCATTGCCTCTCCTCCATAGATCTCTCTTGAAGAAAAAAAAAATTGAACTACATAGCAACGAAATCACTACAGCACATTGCGAAATCTAAATCACTTTCAAAAGCTAGAATTACAAATAGAGATCTGCGTGGGTCATTAAATGTAAAAGACGGAATTGAGTCAAGGGCCAGTTCGCATTTTAATGATCTTGTCTTCTACGGATTTGCACAATGTCTAGAACCAGGGGGTAATGGTTAGCGTACCGGTTTTAGACACCATGCGAAGCACGTGTCAACTAGTCTCTCCCTCCCCTCCCTCTTTTGCTGATTTTGTTCACGTTGTATTGTTCTTTTCTTATTTTTTTTCTTCTCTCCCGATTTAGATTTGAGACTTTTTTTTCTTCCGGTCTCGATCTAGTTCTAAATTTTGGTGCTATCCTCTCTCGATTTAGATCTAGGAGTTTAATAAATATGATTTTGGGGATCCAATGCCCCTCTGCTCTTTTCGTGTGCAAGTTCTCTGCCTCCAATTTCAATGCTGATTGTAGGAGTTTTGGCGTCTCATTAAATTACAAAGATTTGCTCCTCCACATGTTAAATATATGTTTGTCTAATTGTTATGAATGTTTCTGTATGACGATGGTGTAGAGAAAGCCGAACCTAAGCACACACTGTCAACTAGCAACATTGTAATTATTGAAGAAGGAATTTCTGCTGTGAGCTCATCACTGACAAAGACATTAGATCTAGTGATTGGCCATCAATTTTGCTTGATAAATCCATTCATGTGGAATGGTTTGTGCTTAACTTTGCAAATGCTCTATTGATCTTCCTTGTGTTCTAGATTTGGCTTTGTTTTTCAGTATTCATGCTTTGTTTCGATTTGCTATGTCATAAAAACTATGTACTTCTGCATCCTTTTGAGTAATGAATACAATTTTCTTTCGAAAAAAAAAAAAAAAAAAATCAGCGGACTATGTGGTGTAGAAATTTTGGGATTAGAATCAACTTTTACCTCCCAAATAAATGGCAAATTCATTGAAAGTCAAGTCAACAAAAGCAAACATTAAATTTTGACAATTGATGGGTGTATCAGTTTGGGATTTTATTCTCATGTGTACTGGTTTGTACTTTTTCCTAGTATCAATCCAATTTAATGAAATTAATTGAGGATCACTTATCACAAATGTGCCAATTTAAGGTTTTTAGCGGTTAAATAATTAATTTTGGGTAAATTTTTCACGGGTATATTAGTTTGGAATTTTTCGTGGTAGTGACCCTAAAAACAATAAGCTTAGAGAAAAACAATTGGGCGAGAAGGAATCATTGCCCTTATTTTCTTGCTACACTTTGAAGTGAGAAGAATATACTTTATGAATGCTCAATTTTTCTACATTCTAAAAGCACGATTATATCTAATATTTTACAAATGTGATTTCATATTTCTATCTTTATTTCTTGGTAATCATTGTTATTTTGATGGATTATAGAATAAATGAAGTTGATATTGATTCTATTTTATTAGTCATTCCATGTTACTTTTAACAATACAAGCTGCATTTAGTGGATTCACATATTACCAATTACGATAAAATCAATTTTTTTCAACTTGTTTTCACCATAATCAAATTTTTCCTATTCCCTTTCTTTGAAATTGAATTTCCTAAAAGCATTTTCCTGCAACAAAAAAAATTCTCAACGAGATAAAGACATCCTTACATTTTGTTTTTATTTGGTTTTGACAATATATGATTAGAGGAAATCATGCGATGAAATTATTGATGAATATGAGAATTGGAGATCGATTTGTTGCCATGCAAATTTTGCGGGTGAATGGCAGAACGATGAGTCTGTGTTGGATTTTACAGAGTGATCTAGTGATTTTTTTTCCTTCTTTTTGATAAAATCTCTACATTTATGGATATCTATCTAGACAAAGTACCAAACGAATGAATCATTGGTGTGATTACTTCTCGAGCAAAGCTGGTTCATCATGGACTGTTGGTAGTCCAAGTTTTCGTAGACTTTGACTTTGCCCTTACCGGTACACTGTTTTTTTATTTATTTTATTTTCTTTGCAAAGTGGTAGGTAATGCAATTTTGAATCTAACGATTTTATTTCAATGCAAGGCAAAACTGTATGTATACTGCACTTCACAACTCTAGATCAATTTGTTGATAACTAAAAATTCTATGTTTCATCATTAAAAAACAAAAGCCACTTCACAATTGAAGTTTCACAATACTAACTCAACAACAACCAAGATAGGTTGCCTATATCATAATCAGCTTCTATCCACCATTTTTTAGCCAATCGAAGTCACTCGTAAAGCGTTGACATGTACGGTATCATAAGTTTTTCACAGTCCGGATTATGATCAATCCAATGATGAATAAACCAAGCATTGCCTCCCCTCTGTTGATCTCACTTGATCTTTTCTTTGAGAAACGATTTAGACATGGAAAAAAGTTCAGAATCCTACTTATCAAGTGCTGCTAGGCCAAAAAATAAAAATTTAAAAAAATCCTTGATCGAATGGTGGCCACCAATCAATCAACTATCAAAGTAATTAACCCACTAGGGACCTCAACCGTCATTCACGGCGAAACTGGCCTGTGAGGATCCAAGGAAAATGTTGTCAAAAAAGCAAAGTGATAATGAAAAGAAATAAAGCAATACAACAAAGAAAAAGATGGGTCCTAGCGTGGAAAAGAAGACCCGCCAATGCTTTAGCGTGCACCTTTGATAGTTCTTTAAGTCTTCGTAGACTTGCGTTAATCATTGATTTGATTCCTTCATGGAGCAAAGCTGGTTCATCATGGACTGTTGTCAATCCAAGTCTTCGTAGACTTTGATTTTGCCCTTCTAATCCCATGATGTTTCAGTCCTCTTGCACGCCCCGTACCCTGTCCTGTCTTTATTTTTATTTTCTCTCTTTCTGAGAGTGGTAGCTAATATTAATGCCACATTAAGACAAGGCACAGAGAGCTTAGGTTTTAGATTGTTGGCATCCATATCAATATCACATCGACTAATCTCATGCAATTTGTAATTTAATGATTGTATTTTGGTGCAATGGAAAAACTACATGTAGACAGCACTTTTATACTTTCCATTTAGTTAAATTAAATGATATCAACTTTTCCATTGATTGATGATACGATTGGCTAGACTATTTAAAAAGCAAAGTATTTATGCACATATGGTGTTTGTTTGCAAGTATTTTTTTTTCTAAATCAATTTTATGGTAATTAAACATTCCGTGTTTCACGATAGAAAACAACATCTCGCTAGATTTGGAAGTGTAAATATGTTCTATTCCGAAATTCATAAGTTCTTAAGTCTTTTCAGGCATAAATCCGAGTTTGACTAAAAACAATTTTTAAGATTGAAGTTATTAACCACGATGACTCGATGAGTCCAAAAACACTCTTGGGAAGTATCGGATTCCCATTTGAGTAGTATCTAGTTTCACAAATCTATTTATTCACTTGCTAAATATTAAATCATGATTTGATCATGTCACTTAATGTATCGATTTTAGTATACTTATTTAAATTACTTGTAAATAATCTAGATTTATTAGTTAAACTTCAAATGATGAAGAGCTCGTGCTCATTCAGTAAAAGTGCACATATTTTTAACAACATTAATAAAAAAAAATCCACATATTGCTAGCAGTTGTAATTAAAATGCCATATATTATGTGAAAAGTTGAATGCGTGTTATTTTAGAAAATTCTCATAGTAATTAACCCACTGAGGACCTCAATAGTCATTTGCGGCGAAACTGCCTCCAAGAATAGGGAAATTCTTGTTAAAAAGCAAAGTGAATAATGAAAAGAAATAAAGCAAATACAACAAAGAAAAAAGAAGATGGGGTCATCCTAACGAGGGAAAGAAGTCCCGCCAATGCTTTAGCGTGTGCCTTTGGTAGTCCAAAGTCTCCGTAGACTAGGGCCAATCAATGGTGTGATTCCTTCTTGAGCAAGCTGGCTTATCATGGACTGTTGGTAGTCCAAGACTTCGCTGAGTTTGACTTGGGTCAATCATTGGTTTTCAGTCTTCTTGCACCGCCCGCACTCTGTTGTCTTATTTTTTTCCTCTTTCTAAGACTGGCAGCTAATGCTAACACCTTCGGAGTTATGGTGTCCGGTCGGGCCTATTTTGGAGAAAACTGCTCCCCGTCTGGCCATGCGAGCTGTTCCCGTGATTTTCAGGAATCTTGTAGATCATCAAGTGCATCACTGCATTTCTCTTTGGCCGCTGCGAAAACACCCAAATGCATATCTCGAGGCGAAGAAGCCTATTTATTTTTTGTATTGATCGTAATGATAAGTAGGGCCGAGGGTTTCTCTCTCAATTGCCCCCAAGAATCAGGCAAATCGACCGAGTTGAGCTCCGACACCTTGGTCATGAAGGTGGCTTGCCTCACCTAACCTCGAATCTGTGGCCGTATGAGGCTAGCGACCTCCATTGGAGTGAATCGACGGTGGTTGCGACTTCCATCGACATAAGTGGTGAGCCCCACGAGGAGATGTAAAGAAATGGAGGTGTAGTGGACGACTACGGGCGAGGAGTTAACGTCGCTATGGTGGATTGACGCACGAAGGTGAGGGCTCCTGATGGCGATGGGTTGCGTTATCAAAATCCCTAATTTGTATCAGTACCTCCATTAAAATTCATTGCTCATTAAAATTTGGATGTGTCCGTTTATGTGGACATCGATTGGCAAATGAAGCTAACCTGGCTTGAGAAAATTCTATCAAAAAGCATAAATTTTACCCGGTGTGACACCAATGCCTCAATTTTTCGTGTTATCAATTTCTCCAAACTTGTATCAGTGACCCAAAAATACCTACTTGTCCCTATGTGACAGCTTGCATATACAACGATAGGTGAATGGAGCTTACGTGAATCTGATGCGACTTTAGGATTACTATCATCGAAAACTCCAAAATTAAGATATTCATGCCATATTTTTACAAAAACTCTCAAATTAGTGTACTTGTACCATATTTATTCCAAACTAGTACACATGTGGTACATTTACCTCAAATTGTGGTAAAATTTGGGCAAAGAGCTATGGTCTTCTGTACATAGGAACGTCTTGGTTTGTAGAGACTCTGCATTGACTTGACATGAATTATGAAATGTTTAATTCATTGATGATCACCTAGGCATGGTGCATTTATTGGAGAAACAGGAATTAATGAAAACTATAGCATAAGCAATCCCTATTACAATGGTCCTGAGCTATTCGGCCTTGCAAACATTTTCGCAAACTCAAGTACCTCTTCAGGATCAGCATTGCTATTGGCTCCCACCGCTTCCACCATCGATCGTAGAAGCCTCTTTTTACTTTTCGTGCAATTTCTCGTCCTTCACGGCAACCGTCCTCGCCTGCATATTTAGAAACTTTAGATTAAGGACCACATTTTAAATAAAACCGGACATGTCTTTTTATCCAGAGCGGCTAATGGTTCTATACTCTGAAGGCACAACTACTTTGGTTCAATTGGGCTCTCCTCTTCCACTGCTTATTAAGCCAAATTGAGAAAAGTAGGCATATATAGCCGAAAACAGTTGCCTTTTAAAGTCGAACATGCTTTTGCGGTGCTTCTAGAAGTGATTACATTTTCCATATACCCTGAAAAAAAATATAAATAAACAAATAAAGAATATTAAAACTAATTGAACTAAAGCTGAGCCGAAGTGCTAATGTGGAGACATCAAGGGGAGAGATGCTCCAAAAGAGAGAAGACAGAACCCTAAATTTGAATTTTTAGCTGATCTTCCTTCAGTGGCCTCACGCAAACGACGAAATCACTGAAAGTGACCGCCAACAGAATAAGATCCGGAGGGCAAATCAGGAAAAAATCTGTAAATTCATCATCCTTTCCTTCCTTTGCCCCAGGTTGCCGTAGCTTTCAGTCGCCATCCGTCGCGAAAATTGCCATAGAATTCACGAACCTGCGAGACCGGAATCGAGGTTTGCATTTGAACAGCAACAGAAAAAGATCGCAATCGATCTCTCTATCTCGCTGCACGATCGCCCCATTCGATTGCACATAATTATTTGCGTTATGTGAAACGTATGGAGATTAAACTTTTTCTTGTGGTGCTTGTAGAATATGGAGTAGGAACAGGTCGTGGTTGGGAGTGATGGTTCTGATGTGCTTGATCGCCGCAAGTGGGGAGAGAGGTAATTGCAATTTGTGTTCATGCAATTTACTCCTTTTATTGAAATGTTGGTAAAATACTGACACTGTTGGTAATTTACTATGGATTTACTCGACAAGCTATTTATCGCTTGTCTTTATTACCAACAAAATTTAAAAAATCCAAATTTTCAGCCGACGGACAGCAGAATATCGCCCTGCACAAAGCATGGGTATAGGCTTTGGGTTATAGAAAGGAAGCAACAATTCACAAGTATATTGGACAAAGCACCATTTAGTAAAATTGAAAAAACAATAGTGCCCTTGAAATTTATTTGACTAGTCTTTACAGGGTAAATTGGCGAACGCAAAACTAAGGATGCAAATTTGACCAAACAAAACGGCTGATAGAACAAAAGATAACACACATTCCGTCTCATGAGCATTCATGTGGCCCTTACAAATTTTACAATTCAAAACAGTGTATAAGACTAGCACTGTCTAAGGCTATGCAAATAAAACTCATAAGTAGAATTACTAAGACCTTTGCAAGCCTATCAGTACTGTAAATTAACGGTGCAATTCATATCACATTTTGAGAGAGTATTGGTTTATATTTTAATAAACAAATCTACTCGTATCATTTAAGGTGAATAACTAAAGGTGGGGAAACCACCGTTCCAATTAGAAAATTTACGGCACTGTCATCTCATCATTTGCCAATTGTTAACTTACACAATTGATCGTAGCTTCAATATTTATATAATCATGGACATCCCCTAAAAATAGGATATTCTCTTTACTTGATATACTAGTATGAATAATGTCAGCTCAAAAAAACTGATAGTAGCTATATGTTGACTAAATAATTGACAATGTGATATTCAAAAGCATTCTGACAGCACGCTGCCACCAATTTATCTAGATTCCCAAAATGGGGCCAATTTGATCGTCCTCAATTTTTCTAATTCTTTTCCTAATTAAAATAATTCAAATGACACTCTCATTTCTATCAAAATGTATTTTTGTTACATGTCTGTTCCTTTATTTTGCTAGTAAATGAATAAAATGCATGGATCTAGCGGATTGATTCATCAAATATCTGTCAAAACCTGGACAAGAAACGTTAGATCATACTTTTACGTGCCATGCGTCCGTTGTTTAATTTATATTTCTTTCACTCTGAGGGAGATACTAACGTAGACTAAGAAGCAATGAGCACATGCTGAAACATTGATTATTTTTTATAAATACATGACAGATCCTTCCTTGACCTTTTGCCCATTTCTTCCTTGCTCTAGATCCTTGGTCTTCCCTCGTTGTCACTGCTCTGCTCACGCGTCTCCAAAAGCCAACCCCATGCCCATGGTCATTCCGGGTGGTTGATGAGCCGATTTCCTCGAAGTTGCCGGTGAGTGTATGAGTGATGAATGCGCCAACACCAACGGGACCTTCAAATTTTAATCGGTAAAGATGTTGATTAATCTGAGCCTCTTGATACTTGATAAGGAAGGATTACATGGAGGAAGCACATGCACCTAAGGAGGAAAAATAAAATTTCTTTAGATCTGGAGGTGCAAAAATATTTCATTATGAAACTCATAAATCCATAGATCTCTACATACACAGATCCGAGTGTAACGGAAAAAAATTTACGATTGAAGTTATTATTCAAGACGACTGAGTGGATGAATAGAACAAATTCCATTGAATTGAGATCAATGAAAGGTCAAATTTATTTTTTGATAGCTTTAGCTTGATTTTACTGCACTAGACGTTTGTTTTAGTAATTCATATTCCAACAGTCTCATTGAAGATTTTTGAAATTAGAATTCTTCCATTTTAATTGAAACTGAGCTTCCTCACCTAAGAGAAGAAGATAAATAGGCAGTCACTAAGGATTGCCTCAGTGACCACTCAAAGATGGGGAACTCAATTTCAAACCTTCTCAAAGGATTGAGGGTAGAGACACTTAGGGCGCGTTTGGTAACGATTCTGTTTCCGGGAGTAGATTCTGATCAGAACTAATTCTTTTTTATTCTATTCCGGAGAACTGATTCTAAGCATTTTAGGCCGTTTGGGGGGTGCATGATAAAAATTATTTCTGTTCCAGAAATGATTTTTCTGTTCCAGACCAATTTCTGGAACGAAGAAACTTGTTTGATAACGCTTATCAAATTTTCTATTTCGGAGAAGATTTCTATTCCGAAATAGAAATGGAGGAGAAATCGAAGTAGAAATTTTCTATTTCGATTTCTTCCGTAAATCAATTTACGATTTCTCCCAACCCTAATTTCACTATTTTCTCCCTCGTACGCCTCTTCTCCACCTCCTCCTCCGCCTCTTCTCTACCTCCTCCTCCTCCTCCGCCTCCTTCTCTCGCTCCACCCTCGCTCCGCCTCCTCCTCCTCCTCCTCCTCCGCCTCTCCTCCGCCTCGCTCCACCTCTCCTCCGCCCTCGCTCCGCCTCTCCTCTCCTCCTCCTCCTCCTCCACCTCTCCTCCGCCTCCGCTCGCCTCCTCCTCCTCCTCCTCCGCTCCGCCTCCTCCTCCTCCTCCACCTCTCCTCCGCCTTTGCTCCGCCTCTCCTCTGCCTCCTCCTCCTCCTCCGCCTCTCCTCCGCCTCTCCTCATCCCCTCGAGACATTGTCTCCATTGGATGCTTGGATCGTCTCCTCCACTAGACGCTCTCCGCCTCTGCTCCGCCTCCTCCTCCTCCTCCACCTCTCCTCCGCCTCGCTCCGCCTCTCCTCCGCCTCCTCCTCCTCCCTCCTCCTCCACCTCTCCTCCGCCTCTCGCTCCGCCTCCTCCTCCTCCTCCGCTCCGCCTCCTCCTCCTCCTCCACCTCTCCTCCGCCCTCTCGCTCCACCTCTCCTCCCGCCTCCTCCTCCTCCTCCGCCTCTCCTCCGCCTCTCCTCATCCCCTCGAGACATTGTCTCCATTGGATGCTTGGATCGTCTCCTCCACTAGACGCTCTCTCGCCTCTCCTCTTGCTCATCCACATTTGGTCGCGAATCCACCCCCTCGCCGTGACCCACTATCTCGCTTGTTATCCGAGCACCCCTCGGCAAGAGATCTCGCGAATCCATATTGATCTCTTTTTTTCTATTGTGAGGAGACTATTGATAAGTATATTGTTTGACCGTAATTACCTATCTACGTGGATGCTAAAGAATTTTGTGTGAAAATTTAGAAAATTTGATATAACATCTCTTACTTTGTATTTTTTTTTTTTTTGTAAAAAAGGGAGACTTTACTTAAAAAAAAATCATACTTTGTATTTGGGTCAATGATTTCATAAGCATATGAAATTTGTAAGGATGTATATCTCATTTGCTCCAAAAAAAAAGAAAATTTTGTTTTAAGAAATAGAAATTTTATTTAGTTATCAAACGAATTTCTATTTTCGAAACAGAAATTTTGTATCGTTATCAAACAGATTTTTTTCCTCAAAACTCGCCCGAAATAGAAATAGAAAAATTCATTTCTATTCCGTAAACTATTTTCGAATGTAAATGTTGTCATGCGCCCCCAGAATCGTCCAAAATTTCGATTCGGAATAGAATTGCGTTTGGTACCGTGTCCATTAATTACGTTCCAAATCAATTTCTTTTAATTTTTAAATATTTTTTTTACTTTTTTACTTTTTTTAATTTTTTTTTTTCTTTTCTTTTTTTCATTTTTTCATTTTTTTTTTTTTCTTTTCTTTTTTTTTCATTTTTTCATTTTTTTTTTTTTTTTTTTCTTTTCTTTTTCCCATTTTCTTCTTCTTCTTGCCGGCCGCCGGACCGGTGGCCGGCAAGACGAGGGCCGGCGACCTCACCGGAGCGTCGCCGGCCCTCGGCGAGGTCGGCCCTCGTCGGCCAAGCCTCGCCGGCACCTAGGCGAGGCTCGCCTAGCCCCCGAGGCTCGGCCTCACCGGATCCGGGCGAGGTCGAGCCCGCCGTGGCCGGGCCGGCCTCGTCGGGGTTGGGCGAGGCCTGCCAGGCCACCGGCGAGGTTGGGCGAGCCTCGCCGGTGGCCAGGCGAGCCTCGCCTAGCCACCGGTGGGGCTGGGCAAGCCTCGCTTGCCAAGCCCCCCCCGCCCGCCGGTGAGGCGGGCCTCGCTCGGCCCGGCGAGGCCGCGCGGCCACCGGTGAGGCTCGGCCTCGCCGGATCGGGAGGCCGAGCCTCGCCGGTGGCTGGGGTTGCCTCCGGCGAGCTCGCCGGACCAGCGGCCGGCGGTGGCGAACGGCGGCCGGCGGCGGCGGTGGACGGCGGCAGCGGACGGCGGACGGTGGCGGGCGGTGGTGGACGACGGTCGCGAGATAGCCGAAGAGAAGAAGAAAATTTTTTAATTTTGATTCTCAAATTCGTTCCCGGAACAAGAATCAACTTTTTTTTGGTTATTGATTCTATTCCCAATCTGTTCCCGAGAACAAAAATTTTACCAAACGCGATTCTAGGCCTAAACTGATTCCGGGAACAAAGAATCAGAATTTGGCCCTGTTTGGATGGTTACCAAACAGGGCCTTAGTTTCATGTATGAGATTTGACTCTAACATTCTATAAAGAGGCAAAGAATTAGAGTAGAATATGAAAAAACAAAGAAAGAGAAATATGTGGGATCCACTGCCTAGCTCTCACCTTATCAAAGGAAAAGGAAGACTGCTTGTCCAGATGCGGATCCGCTGTCAAGACCTTTTATTCCTTTCCCACTGTAAATTAAGGAACTAGAATGCCTCTTTTTCTGACCAAAGGAAAAAAAAAGGCATCTTATTGAGGAATCTGGTTTTGCTTTTGCAGCTAATGGGTGGCTAGTTGCAAGCTCTGATTCACAAATCCACTTCCCCGTTTAGAGGTGTTGTCAGTAGTTTCTTCCATTCCTCATTCAATGATATTGGTGCATTGGCCTGGAAAAAAAACAATGCTTTCCATCTCTACCCATTAGCCAACAATTTTACCTCATCTTACTCATTACTCATTAAAGAGAATAATATCTGTCAAAGTTACAATGAATATTTTGAGGGGAGGACAGCAAATTCAAGTTTTCGGCTTTACATTAGAATAAATAAATAATGTTTGAAACTTGAATAAGACTTCTTTCAACCATAGAAATTTAGGGATTCTACTTCCACAACATTTGCAAAAGCAACTTCCTTATCTTTTTAGTACCGATAAAAACCTAATTAATCTTTTAGATTAATATGATTCTAGAAACTACTCTTATACCCAATGTATTGTGCTTATCTTTTTAATTTAGGTTCAAAATTTTAATATTTATTTTTACTATATTCTATAGGATGAGGAGCAATAGTAAGGGCTCTGGTACGAGGGGAAGTCTCGCCTCTTCAACGAAAAACTTGTCGCGGGAACAATTTTGGCTGTTGTCGTGGGAACAATTTTGGCTGCAAAGATAGCAGTTTCCCAGGTATTCAGCAAAGTGGCTTTTGTTCTTATGGGCCACCAAAAAGAAAAAAAGGTCTTGCTACTGTTGATTAGAAGACCTCGTTATCTAAGTCTTTCTTTAATGGTTTGATTTATCCACTTGAAGTAGTTGGTAACTGTACTCACACCAATAATTCAAACTCATCAAGCTAAATATAAATTGGTAATTCATTGACTAGGAACAGTATCCACGTCGTAGAAGTAATGAAAATAATAATAAAAAAAACCAAAAAAACCAAAAAAAACAAAGACAAGTGTTGTTATACGTCGATAGGGGGCCAAGATAGAAACTCTAGTCGGTCCTTTGAACTTATTTGTCAAATCTACGATATGGACATCCTCCTACAATGTCTGAATTAACTCGATAAAGTTGAAAGGTTAAGACATTTCATATTAAATTGAAAGTTCACATTATTGTGATAAAGTTGAATATTCAGTACTTTTTTTTTGGTTTTTTGTAGCAAGTGGAAAGTTCATGATTCTCTAGAATATCAAGCTAAGCTAATGAGAACAAAAAAAAACTTTCACTTTTTCGAAAAGTGATTTTCTTGAAAATAAAATGAGAATTATCCAGATTTTCATGCTTGTAAGTATCAATTTTATATATCTATATATTCACTTACTAAATATTAAATAAGATTTGATCTATCAATTAATATATCAATTTTAGCAAACTTCGACTTATCTGTCAAACTTCAATTGATGGAGGACGAATGCTTACCGAGTAAAAGTGCAGATCTTTTAAAAAAAAAAATCCATAATTGTTAGCATAAAGCCATTCCCTAGAGACCTAAACCGTCATTCACGGCGAAACTACTGGCAAGATTATAGTCAAAAGAAGCGTGCAAGGGGGAAAGGTATAAAGCAAAGTGATAATGGAGAGGTTGAACCAAACCCACCTAAAGAAATAAAGCAAAGAAAAAGAAGATGGGGCCATTGCTAATGTGGAAAAGAAAAGCTGCCAATGCTTTTAGAGTGCCTTTTGGGCCGTTGGCAAGATTATAGTCAAAAGAAGCATGCTAGGGGGAAAGGTATAAAGCAAAGTGATAACAGAGAGGTTGAACCAAACCCACCCTAAAGCAATAAAGCAAAGAAAAAGAAGATGGGGCCATTGTTTTGACTAAAATCTTGCGAACAGCTCAAAAGACACTCTAAAAGCATTGGTAGGATTATATAAAAAAATCTAAAAGCGTGCTAGGATTATATAAAAAAAATATGAGGATGCATTTCGGTGGCCAAAAAAAGTTCGTAATTGATGCATCCTGTCTTGCCCCTTCTTTTCCCATGCTACGAGGAATTTCTTTTCTTTATGAAATTCATGAAAGATGATTACTATCACTATCTTCACTTTTCTGTTCTGACTACAATCACCCTTGAAAAAAAAAAAAAAAAAAAAAAAGCTTTGGGCCGGTGCCCAGGCATTGCACAGCCCCTTGTTGCTAACAGGCCTTGCCTGGTAGGGCCCCTCACGGGCTCAGGCCCAAGAGGGCCGGTCTGTGCTGGGTCTGGGCCCGTATGGCCCAGTTACCATTCCGAGGGTAGGGATTTGTTAATGTGCATCTCAGGAAAGGGAAACTGCTCAATCAAGTCTGTTGCAAACTTTCCTCGAAGCCGGAGAAGTGTAATGTGCGAGTATAATGACTCAAATTCACATATTGAGGGAGAAAGAAACTTTCAATGTGCAATTGCTGGTGTAGTATATATACCGATAAGTCATGGCCTTGGTAATGAACCAAGAATATGTCGTGGCGTAAATAAATAAATAAAGAAAAGAAAAAGATGTCTTAGAATTTGGAATTAAGGATGTTAATTTTTCTTTTTTGGCGAGAGAATATCAGAAATAGAGTGAGTGATCAAAAGTATTATTCCTTGAAGCTTATAAAAGTATCAAAAACTCGCTCAGCAACAACACGACCTTCGTAACACCAAAAAAAAAATAAAAAAAGAAAAACAACATGATTTTAGGCTTGAGAACTCGCCAACTCATGATTCGATGGCTTCGAAGCCATGCACGTGGTCTAGAGAGCTCGCAGACTCTACTGCATTTCAAGCCTCTGATTCATCTCAGCTCAACTGGTTTAATCTCTTCTTATGATAACCAAGTCGTGGAATGTTCGCAAATTTGAGTCCAGGCATATCAAAATCCTAGCTCCTCCTCCTCTACTGCTTAGTCCCTTGGTTTCGCAGGTAGTGTGCTTGTTGTCCGTTAGGCTTTTCCTTTTGGCTACTGAGGAATTTTGCGTGGATTGTAGATGCCAGGTTAATGGTTCTTTGTTAGTAGGGGCCTTTTTCAGATTGAGTTAAATGTCTGGATATGGGGGCCAAAAGGAATTTGATGATCGATGAAGAAGGAGATTGTGTCGTTCTCTGGTATTTAATTCTTATTATATAATGCAGAGATTATGAAGGAAATTTATTGCGCCATTCTTGAATCCATTAATACGAAAAGAATAATAGCTCCAAATGCATAGATGCAATGCATGATTGAAAAATTGCAAGAAGAGAGGATATTAAGCTTCTCTCTATTGTCATGTAGAACCTATGCAGATCTTTCAGTTGACTTCTTGCTTCATATGAGAAATAAAGTTATGATCTTTTGATAGTTGATAACCAATCTTTTTTTTTTCTTTTTTTCACTGCAGAGATTGTCAAATCTTTGAATTCATGGGAGTTTTTAACTGCAACATGGATGAAGTAGTAACATGACACATATGACATGTTCAAGAAAGAGTTTTTCATATATAATTTTATGAAATCACATTTTATTTAAAGTACATACAACACTGTTAAATGTGTATAAACATGTATAATGGGAGAAACATGTTAATTTGCTCAACGTGCTTCCATGTGTTTAAATTGGTTAAAAGTGTCTCTGTTTTTCATGTGTGAACTCGTTATATCGTTTATGACTCAGACACTAATATTAAGCTCGATCCAACTTAATATGTGGCATACATTTATTCCGTAAATTGATCTTTTGATGAATTGCTAGCTCTACAAGCTTCTAATTTCTTGAATGACACCTCCACTTCAAGTTATTTAATTCATTACTAGAGCTCACCAAAGAGCATCCGCTTAGGGCAAAAGACGTTTTTTAACGAACTAATAGTTTCAATGGTTATCTTTTCGAGCCGATTTTGATAATTAAGCTCTTCATTAATTCTGAGCAAAATAAATAAAATCAAATTGCATTTCCACTGCGTGTCTCATGTCAAGGAAAAAAGTACCAAAAAAGTCTTAAACATATGGTATTAGTACCAATTTAGCTCTGAATTTTTTAATTGGATTAATTTAATTCTAAATATTTTTATATTGGTACAAATTCAGACCATCCGGCTAAATTTAGCCTATTGGCACTAATATAAATCTTAGCCGGCTGGCAAACGTCAACATGGAAATTTTTAAATAATTTTTTTGAATTTTTTTTCCTTTTTTTTTTCCTTTTTGTCTGTTTTTTATTTTTCCTCTTCTTCCTCTTGGCCTTCTTCTCAAGCAGTGGCCGACCATTGGGCAAGGGTAGTAGCAAGCCTCACTGGCCATTGCAAGGAATCCAAGGAGGACGAAGAGAAAAAAGAAAAGGAAAAAGAAAAAAATTATTAAAAATTGTCATGTTAGTGGAAGGTTAGCATCTACGTTAGTGCTAACCTATGTAGCACGGACACTCTCCGAAAGCTTTCGTGTCGTATCCGACACTCCAACACATGTCCGACATGCTCCAACACATCCCGATACGCTCCGACACGTGGTCAACTCTCTCCGACACGCTCCGACATGCGAGTCCAGAATTCCGACACTCGATTCCGACATGCACGGGATCAATTTTAAAAATTTATAATACTTGAGGGGTCAAAATATAAATATACACAAAAGAAATAATAAAAGAAGTAATAAAATTGCTATAAATATACACGCACGGGGTCAAATTTTTTTTTCAATTTTGTTTTTTATAATTGTTTTAGTTTTTTTAAAAGTCTTTTACTATGAAAGAAGTAATAAAAAATGCTATTTATGATAAATAAATAAATTTAAAAGTATCATTTCAGCATTTTTCTTTAAACAATGTTTTTTTCCTCTAAGTTTTATGTATTATTGTAACAAATTAAAATAATGAATGATATTATTTAATATTTTTCGTGTAAATTAATTATAGGCTATTATTATTATTATTTATGTATTTATAATATAAAAATATATTTAATATATAACGTGTCGGAACATGTCGAAATTTTCTATTTTTAAGAAATGACGTGTCGGCGTGTTGTGTCACGTGTCGCGTGTCCGTGTCCGTGCTACATAGGCGCTAACTAGCCAAAATTGGTTGGATGAATTAAATTAGTATTAATATGAAAAATTTTAAGATTGAATTAATACCAATATTAGTACTTTTCTTTATGTCGGGAGATTACAGCAATTAATGGTCATTGGGAGTACATAATCATATCCACATTTATATCTCTTAATTCTTATTTTGCTTAATAAGTTAAATCACCATGAGGGACTTAGTCCTTGATGATAGAAAGTTGACAAAATTGTAGGGAAGAAGGCCTTGCGGAAGCATAATGTCCATGGATAGAACCTTACAATTGGCTCCACAAACCATATATCTGTAATGATGATATGTACTTCTATCAAGTGATTTTCTTTCGTCTCGTTTTTTTTTTCTTTCACACATTTCTTCTGTTAACTTGGGGTATCGAAATGCAGCATTATGCTAAAACGCACGAAGATGCTACACTCGTCCAAAAAGTTATGAAGCTTTTGAAAGAGAATAACCTGCCATTGCAACCCGGCCCGGCCGATACTGTCTTTAGGTTAAATTTCCTGCCGATTGTCCTGCATCCAAGCTGTTTATCCTTAAAAAGGATGTTATTATCATCCTGTAGTACACCATTAAAGCACTTAACCTGTTAACCATGTCAAAAATACTCTTCACATGAAAGAAATCAACTTGTTCTTTACTATTATCATTTTGTTTGCGTTGCTACTCTCAATTTATCGGTTTACTCTTGCTACTTGACATCCCTTTTCCTATGGAAAAGTCTTGAAGCCATTTGTTACGATCCAGAAGACATTTGGGGTTTCCTCGCAGAGCATTCCAAGAGACTTGTCAAGGATGGAGTGCAATTGCAGTATTCAACTAATCCAGCAAGAACGGCGCAGGCGAACAACCAACCTCATCGCCATCCTCCTCGGCCACTACATTCTCGTCGGCACCGGCGGCCGCAGCGGCATCATCCTCTTCAGGCGGAGCAGTCTGACAGGCCTCGAGCTCCTCCTCGTCGACCAGGCTTGTTGAGCTGCTGCCGCTGCTCCTCTGAGCTGTTGGCCGACGCCTGCTGCATCGAGGGTGTCGCTATGGCGGTGCTGAAAGCCTGTTACGGCGGCGACTGGCTGATCGATCGGTCGAACGAGGTCATCGGTGCTGGTTCTAGAGAGAGCGAGCGAGAGTGAGGTCGCATTTTGCGTATTTCTGTTTCGAATTGTTTTTCGCTTTTCATTTTCGATTTTGCTTTGGTTTCAATTTCTTTTTCTTTTTATTGGATTTTGGTTTTATGCCAGCGGTGCCAAAATTTCCCGCCAGGCATTGCGCGGGAAATGTATTTTTCGTTTCCCTCCGTGGGAATTGAAGCCACCACCCGGTTCACGGCGAGATGGACCCTTGGCTCGAGCTGGGGGTGATCCGACTTGGCCTCTCCGCCAGAGTCATGATGGGTTATGATTTTTTTTTTTTTCGATAGATAAAAAGAATAAAAGAGGATGATTATCCATCACAAAATATTCTATTTGAGTCATTGTTAATCAGTCTGATCTTAAGTGTATGGGTCTATCATCGTAATCCCACCAACGTGCTAAAAATCTAAAAAATATTTTCATATGAGGCGATAGACAACCAAGATGAGTACCATACGACCTTGGTAAGGAAAGTTAAGCCATGTATAAATTTGTTCTATGCTTATAAAATTTGACTTGAGCCAGATGAGCGATTGATTTATCTTTATCGCCTATAAAGGAACAAATCTAAAGATTGGATAATTTCTCTTGGATTTCATTTTTTTTTTTAACTTTGAATTTTTTTTTGTGTACTAATATTTTTGTACTTTTAAAACATCCCACTACAAATATAAATTAAACAGATAAAGGATATTAGCTTTAATGTTAGTGTGTTTCTCAGAATCCTGGTCTGTTTTTTTTCCCCCCGAATTTCAGAGTCCTAGTTGGAACCCAACTAATTGAACTAGGCTCGATAGACAGACCACCAAATAAATAAAAAATAAAAAAAGCTCGAGTCAAAGTGATAATGTGGAGACATCAAAGGGAAGCTCAGAGAGAGAGAAAGAGAGAACTCCAAATTTAAAATATTACCCGAACTTACTTCAGTGCCCTCACGCAAACAATGAAATCACCAATGTGGCCGCCAATAGAAGAAGATGCCGAGGGCAAAACAAGAAACTTCGCAAATTCATCTCCCTCTCTCCTTTGCCCCAAGTCGCCGAAGCTTTCAATTGCCATGAAATCCACAAACTTGCGAGACCGGAATTCTAGCAATGCGGACAAAGATCCCGACCGACCCCTCTATCTCACTGCGTGATTGCACCGTAGTTTTCTCGATGACGCTGTTCGATCCGTTTCTCTTGTAGAATATGGAGCGGAACGGGTCGTAGTTGGGAGTGACAGTTCTGACGTGCTTGAATGCCGCAAGTGGGGCGAGAGGTCAATTGCAATTCGTGTTCATGTATCAGTTTCTACTATGATCTCTGGCTCAATTCGGATTGAGAGTTTTGATCGTGATGAGATGCGAATAGACATGGGCTCTAGTGTTGAGTACATCGGTTTTGAGCTTGGGGAAGTGAGATTTGTATTGTGAATTTGGCGGATTAGGCATTTTAGGGTTGGGGGAAGTCATAGGCTGTGTTGTGCGGCTGTAGTGCCTGGTTCAATGGGGCAAACTATAGCTGAATGATCCATCAGGTGTACATTTGGATGTTTTCAAAGCATATGACTGACGTTGTTGTGTTGTATTCTGGTTAGTTTTGTTAAGCTCTTAGATTACCGAGTTTGGATTAAATGCTACCACTGGAATATAGTTAGATTGATCGAATTCCCTTATATTTGTTTGATACAAATATTTCACCTTGCTGTTTCTACTTTGGGAATAAAATTTGTTGAGTGTCTCATGGTGATTGACTATCGGCTATTCGGCTTTTCTCCAGTCGAGTAATGGACTATAACTTGTAGGTTTCCATGGAGTAGCTTTATGCAAAAGAGGAGCCTCATTTAGTTTACTTATTCCCTTTTCATCACATTGCATTAAATTTATAGCTCTTTAAGTTCATGAAGAAGGACGTTAGAAATATACTGAAATATTGTTTTGAGTCGTTGTTTCCTCAAAGTGTTCCTCTCATCTGATTTGTCAAAGTAGCTTGCTAGAGACAAAAGAAACTTGCTTCATTGCTTGTAATTGAATGAGCTTTTGGCTGCATTTTCAATCTGAAATTCTTTTAATTGTTAAATGCAGCACTTGGAGTGAGCTCCAAGGCTCATAAAGCTGTTTACAATAACACTCTTGTGACGATGGTGGTGGAGTATGCATCTGCTCTAAGTGTACTTTATAAAGATTTTCTCATTTACCTAGAGCTTGTTGTTGTTATTACCCTTCAGGTTTCACCATTTCAATACAATAACATTGTAACTAGATGCAAAGCTTTTTATTTTGTAGGTCTACATGTCAGATTTGACAGAACTTTTTAGTTGGACATGTCCTAGTTGATATGGAAAGACCAAGGTAATTTGATTGCATTTTAATATGACATTGTTGCTAAGGTTGCGTAAACTTAAAGACTAGGACCCCAGTACAGTACTAAATGGCCAATTCTTGTGATGAGATTTTGTGGGCATATGCTGCCTTATTTTTTTAGCTTCTAAGTGGTTATTAATGCCCTTTTATCTGAAAGCAAGGGTTCGAAGTCATGTTGACGTCCAGCCTGCTTATAGGTATATAATTCGTGCCAATTGGCAACGCTTCTGATGCCTCTATGTTCGAATTGCATCTAATTGTTTGTCTCTATTTCTAATCAATATATATTACTTGTAGGCATATATCAGAGAGGTCTGGACCTTAATGCTGCGGTTATAGCTTTCAAAGGTACTCAAGAACAAAAGTGTGCATGCTAACTTTAGCAATTCTTCCTCTCACATTTGACATGCGAAGCATTTGCTGAAAATTTAAGCTAAGAAGAGTAGCCTATGGTGAACACGTACACATAACACATGGGTTTGCTATCCATAAGAAGGGAAAACAATGAATCATTTTCACTAAGACACGAAAGTTATGTGCTTGTAATTTTAGATGGAGTCATGAGGAGATCACATACTTCACTAATTTTGTTCTTGTAAAAGTTGTTTGAGCTTTTAATTTAGTGATTACTTCTATTCATTTCTATGGCATATAGCATTGGGTTGAAGATCTCTGCAGGAAATAGCTCGACATAAACTACCCCAGCATGTCTGGTGCCATGCGGAGTTCTAGAGATGATAAGCCTTTTGCAAGTTGTGGATACTTCTGATTTGGAATGAGTTACATTCCTATTCTATTGTCTTTGCTTAGGTTCATCATGAATTTATTATGCTTATCACAATACGACAATGCAAGCTGGTATTATGGATGTTGTTAAAAGAGCCAAGGATCTATATGGAGACATCAACGTCATGGTGACAGGGCATTCTATGGGAGGGGCTATGGCATCCTTTTGGGGACTTGATCTTGTGGTAAGATAGTTAAAAAATTGTTATGGTTCGGATGTTGGTTCTTCTCCATTGTGTTCTTCCATTTATTCAGTTTTGGTTTGTTAAGAGTTACATAGCAATTTATGCCAGCTCTGCCTTGAAGAGTCTAGACTCTGAATATCTTGAACTTTCTATGGCTTAATATTTATATTTACAATTGGTCAGCATCTTGTTTTTTTTTTTCTCTTTTTCTTCTTTTTTGGCAAATCAACCAATAGACAAAACACAAGCAGAATGGGTTGCAAATAACCTTTTACCTGAACCACCTATGGTTGATATATTTAGTTGTGTGAATTGAGTTTTACATGTTAAGGCATGGGGCTTCATGTTAGTGGAATACCTAAATATTGGGGATAAAGACTTCCAACTAATCATTACAAAGTTGACTTGCTTGAAGCTTAATGGGATTATTGATATGTTCGACATATAAATATTGCAAGCACTTGAAGCTCAAATTCTATGTCATGTAATCTGGAAGTGCTAATGCATTTTAAACTAGAATATGTTGATCCTAAATATGTGTTTTGCGCGCTGTTTTTGTCTGTCTCTCTCTAACCAAAAGAAGCGGCTCCTTTTCAGTCGGACTACGGGGCCATATATGTTATATGCTAGAGCCAATTCTAAAATATCTAAATTATGCTTTTTGTCTCAGCTTTATTGGATAGAGTGGTCTTGAGTTTTCTAGGCATCCGTTGCGGAACTGGTACCAGATATGGTGTGAACCCCAAAGTCATGTCCCATTAATTCTCTTCTCCATGACAAGTTGTGATTTTTTAGGGTCAAACTTTGTCTTCAGATTATACAGACATTCACGTGGCTTACAATAGGGTCATAGGTTGCATGAACTTTAGACTAAACCTTTTCTTGAAGTATTAGTAGCAATTGTAACATGTTGTTCAAACACTTGGATGATTTAAAATGTCATTTTTGTTTGCCAATTTCTGATGGAAAATTGTTCTGAGACATCATGCCCATGTGTCGTGGCTCCTTTTTTTTGGGGTTGAACTAGTGTTGAAGTGCACATAATCGGCAGATGTGTGTGAACTATGGAATTGTAAGACTTGCATGGTATTGCGATTAACCGGTTTTATAAGGTGAAATAAAGATTGTATAGGGAGAATACTTTTCAATCAGTGACCTTACTTTCTACTACTAGCTCATTGGCACATCCACGCAACCAAGTACTTCAACTATTCCTTGGTAGGAAATTATGCAAATTAACAGTTAAATCAAGCCATCTTGGAAACAAATGATGATCTTGTCTGAAGTTTGCGTCATTTCAATTGGCAACCTTTGCTGAATTTCAAATTTTAGGAGGTAAATAATTTATATCATCTTGGTTTAGACATGTAAGAATGATCTGAGCGGCCTTTGGAATGAGAGCTGTAATTTTTACCTTCTATTTTTGATTGCCGAAGTTAACATTAGCAGAAACCGGAAAAAATGAAATTCCTTTATCATTTCAAAGCATAAATTGCCAATTCCGACAATTCAAAGCACATCGTGCAAGAGAACAGTTAAACCCTTGAGATTGTATGATAAGCAGGAGTTTGTACATTGCAGCAAAAGCCAGAGTGTAGCACCAAAACGTTGGGAAAGATATACTATCTTCAAATCTACGAGTTAATAGCCATAGCCCCAGCTTACCTTTATAGAAACATCCCATAAGTTTTTCTTACTTATTACCAAGAGAAAGAGCTTATGCAGACATACAAGACTCTTTTGTTGTTTAGCGATTCTCCTTAACAATGTCAAAATCTAAAGCTCCATTCCTAGGTAACCAAAAAGTGAATGAAAGAGCTTTTGTCACAGATTAAAACCTACACGTTTGACTATGTCCTTCATTGTTCGACGTATAACAAAATTATGCTTCATAAGGCATCGTTATAAGGTTCAAATTTAAAGTACAGACAAGCAAGTTCCAACGATCTCACATAAATGACCAATGCATAAATTGACAAAAGTAATGCACTTGAATGTAGTAGCGCTATATTGCACCTGAACGTGGTAACATAACATCAATTGGACTTGTCTTTTACTGGTAACTTTGATGAGCTGACATCCTCAAAGTTGCAAGCCAGTGCATGAGCAATGTGAATGCGCCAACACCAGCAAGACCTTCAGATCTCGATGGGATACAAATGTTGATTAAATGAATTGATTGATATTTGGAGGAGGCACGTGATGGTGAAGCCAAGAAGGAAAAATAAAATCTTGCTAGATCAGAATGTGTAAATAATTCTCATTTCAGAATTAATAAGTTCTCAAATTTTTTTAGACATAGATCCGAGCATGACAAAATAAATTAAGATTAAAGTTATTAATCATATCATGAGTAAAAAAAAATTCCTTGGAAGTATCAAAATCCTTGAATTGCGATCGACAAAAATCTCATTGCGGATTTCTTTGAAATCAAACTCCTTCCATTTGAATCAAAATTGAGCTTCCTCCATTATAGCTCAAAAGCTCTAGGAAAAAGAGAAAACAGGTGGTGAGGTGATCCCACTGCCTAACTCCTACTCTTTTTGAAGGAAAAGAAAGACCTTTCATACAGGTGCAGGCCTTAACTATCAAGGCCTTTGTTCCTATACCACATAATCTAAAGGTAGT
This sequence comes from Eucalyptus brandiana, assembly GCA_014182725.1. Classification (NCBI taxonomy): domain Eukaryota; kingdom Viridiplantae; phylum Streptophyta; class Magnoliopsida; order Myrtales; family Myrtaceae; genus Eucalyptus; species Eucalyptus brandiana. The sequence continues at coordinate 52,077,326 of CM024675.1, read as the reverse complement.
AAAAATGAAGATATTTTGAATGACCTTTTGGTAGGTCATTTAACTTTGAAGAAGCCACAGGATTGGCAGAGTCGTGGGCCAGTTTTGTTGCCAAATCAGTTAATAAGGATGCTTCCTCGAAGCATCACTCTAGTCTGTCAATTGACAATTACTTACGTTTCTCTAACGTATGAAATTACCATGTGGTGCAGAATTTTGGGGATAAGAATCCACTTTTGCCCCCAAATGAATGGGCAGATTCATTCAAAGTCAAAGTCAACAAAAGTAGACATGGAACTTCCAAACAAATTTGTTGCCCCCCCCCAAAAAAAACACCAAATCCTAATCAAGGCGAACTCTGATCAATCCAATTTAATGGGCTAAGAGGGCCCAGGCCTGAATTGACACCAAAACATGAAGCTCGATGGAATCATCAGGCTTGATCTTCATCCAAGACACTCCCCTAGCTACCAATCAAATTATAAAAATCACACTTATTCCGAGGTGAAGCAACGTTCACATTTAACCCCTATAAATCCATGCTTTGTGCTGATTATTATACAAAATACTATTAAAATATAGTACACAAAACCAATATGTAAGCATAGTCTTGTGTCAATGTAGATGGGAAAAATTATTCATGAGTGTTGTATTAGAACTTTGGGCCACTACAAGTCTGGTAAATAAGCTCATGAATTTTTAAGGTTGCATGAAGAATGGATCTTTAGTACTTAATACCCTATTCCTAAGATGACATTTTGTGGGCATATGCTACTTCGTCTTATGAGCTTCTAAACTATTTATTAATGCCTTTTTGATATGAAAGCAGGGGTTCGAAGTCATTGAATTGATAGTTGGCGTTTGGCATTGCTTACAGGTATATAAATCATTTTACAGTGGCCTATCAATTTGGATGCTTGTGAAGCCTCTATGTTTGAATTGCATCTAATTTTTTGTCTCTTTTCTAAACTATTTTATATATATAGGCATATGTTAGAGTGGCCAAGGACCTTAATGCTATGGTTATAGCTTTCAAAGGTACCCAAGAACATAGGTATGCATGTTAGCTTTTGCAATTCCTCCCCTTACAATTGACATGCAAAAGATTTGAAAAAAATTTAAGCTAAGAAGAGCAGCCTCAGTGAATGCACACACAGGGCACATGGGAATGCTGTCCATACGAATAGAAAAAGGGTGAATCATTTCCACCAAGACACGGAAGTTACTCTCCTGTAATTTCAGATGGAGTCATGAGGAGATCGGATACTTCACTAATTTTGTTCTGTGAAAAAATCTGTCACTTCTCTTTATCATTTGAGCTTTTCAGTTAGTGATTACTTCTATTCATGTCTATAGCATACAAAATTGGGTTGAAGATCTCTATTGGAAACAGCTTGACATAAATTACCTCGGCATGCTTGGTGCCATGGTGAGTTCTAGAGATGATAAGCCTCTCGTGACCTATGGATACTTATTATTTGGATTGAGTTACGGTCTTACTCTATTGATTGTTGCTTAGGTTCATCATGGATTCTATTTTGCTTATCACAATACAACAATTCAACCTAGTATTTTGGATGTTGTTATTATAGCCAAGGATTTATATGGAGACATCAACGTCATGGTGACAAGGCATTCTATGGGAGGGGCTATGGCATCCTTTTGTGGACTCAATCTTGTGGTAAGATAAATTGAAAAACCGTTATGCTTGGGACTTGTGAATTTTATTGGTTTATTTTCTATCGTGTTCTTCCAACTATTCAATTTTGGTCTGTTAAGATTTATCTGAAATTCTCTGCCAACTTTACCTTGAAGTGTCTAGACTCTTTACGTGGGTCTTGAACTTTCTATGGCTCATAATTGTATATACAATTTATCATACATAGCATCTTTTATGTTTTTGTTAGATCAACCCATAGACAAAACACAAGCAGAATGGGGTGTGCTCAGTCTTTACGCGAACCACCAATTATCGGTGTATCTAGTCATGTGAATTGAGTTGCACATGTTAAGCTTTGGAGCTTCGAGTTGGTTGAATACTTAAATGTAGGGGGTAAAGACATCCAACTATTCATTACAAAGTTCACTTGCTAGAAACTTTATGGGATTGTTGATATGTTTATGGTCCAGACATATAACTTTTTTAGGCACTTGAAGCTCAAATTTTATGTATTGTAATCTTAAAGTGCTAATGCATATTAAGATAGATTATATATCGATCCCAAGTTTGTGTTTTGTGAGCCGTTGCTGTCTGTCTCTCCCTAATCAAATGAAGTAGCTCCACTTCAGTCGGACTACTGGGTAGATATGTTGTAGGTTGGAGATAATTCTAAGATGTCTCAATTATTCTTTTTGTCTCACCTTTGTTAAATAGTAGTCCAGTGTATTTTTCTAGGCACCTGTTGTGGAACTAGTACCAAAAATGGTACCCACCGCAAAGTCATGTCCCATTATGCTCTCTCCATGAGGAGCGGTGATTTTTTGAGAGTCAAACATTCATGTGGCCTATGATAGGATCATAGGTTGCATACACTTTAGACTATACCTTTTCTTGAAGTACAAGTAGCAAGCATGACATCTTGTCCTAACACAAATGATTTTAAAATTTTACTTTTGTTTTCTGGTTTCTTGCTGAAAATTGTTCTTATCTGATTGTGACATCATGCCCATGCGTGGTGGCCCTTATTTTGATTTAGTTTCTCCTTTGCTATTTATGACATAAGTTTTGTATTTATGACATAAGTTTTGGAGTACAAGGGGGCATTTTCACCATGAACCTGGAATTTTTTGTTTATGCCATTACCAGGATGTGACTCACGCTACCATCCAATTGCTTCTTGTGGCATCATGTAAATGTGCCTCGATTGTGAATTCACCCCCAATCCCACTATTCCATATTGTTAACATCTTTTCTTGAAGCTGAGGGTAGGGTTGGTTTTATTGTGGGTGTGGGGTTTGGTGTTGGGAAAATTGTGGATGGGAACTTTGCAGAGTAACGCTAGACCTTCAATCTTCATGGAGAGAAAGGGCTACTCTTTTGTTCACCATCGTATGTGAAATGCGGAGGTTGGGATACCTGGAGTGCCATAACTTGGCACGGAGGGACACTTAAGTGCCATAACTTTAAAATGGTACACTTAAGTGCTATTATCGGAGTAAACTAGAACGCTTAAGTGCCACTCCGGCGAAAATCTGGCCAAATAGCTGACGTGGCAATCTTCCGTCGAGTTTGGTCCAAAACGGCATCGTTTTGCACGCTGACGTGGCGGAGAAAATGCAAAAACGACGTCGTTTCGTGTCTGACGTGTAAATAATAATATAAAAATTAATTAAATTAGATTTAAACTTAATTTTATTTAAAATATTCAAAAAATTAAGAAAAATTAAGAAAAATTTAAAAAATTTAAAAAATTAAGAAAATTAATTTTAAAAAAAAGGGGAGGGAGTTCGAACGGGTCAACTGAGGGCTGAGCCCTCGCCACCGCCGCCTCCCCGCCGTCGTTGGGAAGGGCCGGCGACAAAGGGGGAGGGTCGCCGGGGTCGGCGGCCCCGGCCGACCGACGGCGAGGGCCGCGAGCCCTCACCGGATCGCGGTGAGGGCCGCAACCCTCGCCCCAATCTCGTGCGAGGGCTCGCGGGCCCTCATCGCCGGTCGGCCGGCCTCGCCGGCCCTTGGCCGTGGCCCGGCGACCCCGGCCCACCCTCCCCACTCCGTCGCCGGCCCTTCCGGCGATGGCAGGGAGGCGGCGAGGGCCCGCGAGCCCTCGCCCAGATCTGGGGTGAGGGTTGCGGCCCTTGCCTTCCCGGCGATGACGGGGAGGCGGCGGCAACGAGGGCTCGGCCCTCGGCCCGCCCCGTTCGACCTCCCATTTTTTTAAATTTTTTTAATTTTTTAAAATTTTAAAATTTTTCTTAATTTTTCTTAATTTTTTTTTTTAATTTTTTAAAATTTTTGAATATTTTAAATAAAATTAAGTTTAAATCTAATTTAATTAATTTTTATATTATTATTTACACGAAACGGCGTCGTTTTTGCATTTTCTCCGCCACGGCAGAGTGCAAAACGACGCCGTTTTGAACCAAACTTGCCGGAAAGTTGCTACGTCAGCCATTTGGCCGGATTTTTACCGGAGTGGCACTTAAGTGTTCCATTTAACTTCAAAACTGGCACTCAAGTGTACCATTTTGAAGTTATGGCACTTAAGTGTCCTCCGGTGCCAAGTTATGGCACTTAGGCTGTTCTTCTGCCATATATGATTTTCGATGCACAATGTTTTTTTTTCGCCCATCCTGACAGGGCCATTGATGTATTAACATTCAAGTTATTTGGCTGTCTAATTATGTGTGCTGAAGCTGTTATTCGTATGCTACTTATTCATTTCCATGTCAATCATGAAGCTCGGAATGTTCAGGTTTTAACATTTGGACAACCTCGTATTGGCAATGCAGTTTTTGGATCTTACTACAGTGACCGTGTGCCAAATACCATACGTATTACTAATGGACATGATATTGTGCCTCATTTGCCTCCTTACTATTCTCGGTTCCCACAGAAGACTTACCATCACTTCCCTAGAGAGGTGAGGCTTTGATCTTGATGAAATATCATCTATGTTATGGGGAATTGTTGCTGATTGACTTTGACGTTTGCTTTGCATTTCTTCCAACCTATCTAACCAAGTCTCATTTATTCCGACAATTTATGTACTCTCTTTTTTCAGCGTATAAAAAATAATTGTTTTGTTTTTCATTCTTAGCAAAGCTGGGTAGTTTGTAGTGCTCATGACTTTTGAGAAATATTCGAGTAATTCTCATTCCTGCAAGAGCCTTCTTGAGTTTTTTCATACTGATTCCAAAGTTTAAGATGCGTAATAATGTTTGCTATATACTCTCTCTCTCTCACTTTCCTGATGGCTGATAACCTAGTCTTGACCTAGTCTTAAGCTTTGTGCAATTATACACATTTTAATTATTGTGTGTCTGCTAATGCTTATGATTATTGGTGATTAGCTCAAAGAAAGCCACGGATAAACATATTGATGTGAGCTAATGCAAAAATGATTTGATTCCACCTGCTACTCTGGTGACTACTCATAATCTTTTCTATGTCAATGTTCACATGTATTTGGAATGTTCCCTTTGTTGTAGGTATGGCTGTATAATATAGGATTTGGTAGGTCTGGTTTATCAGGCGAGAAAGTTTCTGATAGCTCTGGAGAAGACCCATCATGTAGCAGGTAATGAGGTAGTTTCCGTCGTGGCTACTTGTTCAAGCAATTAGTTTGAGGATTTGTCATGCTAGACGCAATGAGTCATGACAAACCAGCTTGTTCTAGAGAATGTCAGTCCTTTGTTGCCAGGAATATACGTGGATGACTGATGAGGGTGCATCCGTGCAGATCGGTAACTGGTAACAGCATCGCGGACCATTTAGTCTACTATGGCGTGGGATTAATGGATGAGACATGGGGATCATGCAAAATCGTAATGGACGCACGATTGAAGGAATACGGAGGTGAAGATGTCAAAGGAAATCTTTTGCTTCCTAGGAATCCTTCTGCGTCTACATTGAGGCTTCCTTCAGATTCTGATGCCAAGAGCAACTTCAGTTAAAATGCTCCCGGGTCAGCACCTGGTTTCTCAAAGATTATCAGGGACCTCTATGATGACGGTTATGAAATGGATTCCATCAATCTGTTGGCCACATCCATCTCAAGACCCATAAGAGCTCTTCTCAAATTCACTCTGAATGTAAATAGCGCAAAGTTGAATGTGTCATTCTTGTAAATACAACTTTGTGATTTCTATTGAATGAGTGCGTTCCCTAGTTGACCTCTCAATCTTATCTTGGGCCCGTGGCTTTGTTTACCAGACTTAACCAGTTTTATAAGGTGAAGCAAAGAGTGCTTTGGGCGGATTCATTCAAAGTCAAAGTCAACAAAGCAGACATGGAACTTCCAAACAAGTTCGTTGCATATTTTTTTGAAATCAGACTCGTTCCATTCGAATCGAAATTGAGCTTTCTCCATTATAGCTTAAAAGCTTTAGGAAGAAAAGAAAATAGGTGGGAAGGGGCGAGAGGTAATTGCAATTCGCGTTCGTGCATCAATCAACTGCTCTGATTCTCCGATGGGGAGTTTTGATTGTGAGAAGGGGTGAATAGAAAGGCGCTAGGATCAAGTACGTCGGTTTTTGAGCACGGACAGTGAGATTTGTATTGTGAATTTAGGGGATTAGGCATTTCAGGGTCGGGGGAAATCGTTGATTGTGTCATGGAGCTAGAGTACCGGATTGAATGGGGCAAAACTATAGCAATGCGATCCCTCTGGTGTACAATTGGGTGTTTTCAAAGCATATGAAGGACAAGCGTTGAGTTGTGTTTGGTTGGTTCTGTTAAGCCCTTAGATTATCAAGTTTGGATCAATGCTATGCCTGGAATAGGGTTAGATTGATCGAATTTCCTTATATTTGTTCAAATGCAAATCTCACTCTACTGTTTCTACTTCGGGGAAAAAAATATGTTGAGCATCTTAAGAGTGATCAAACATTGGCTATTCAGCTTTTGTTCGTTTGAGTTATGGGCTGTAGCCTGTACGCTTTCGTGGAGTAGCTTTGTGGGAAAGTGGTGCATTATGTTGTTTACATATTCCCCCTTGATCGAATTGGATTTTGTAAATACTTCTTCAGTTCACGAAGAAGGACTGCAAAGACATACTAAATGTTGTTTCGAGTTGATGTTTCTTTAAAGTGTTCCCCTCAATTGATTTGTCATAATTGCTTGTTAGAGTCATAAGAAACTTGATTCATTGCTTGTGATTGAATGAGTGTGACCGCATTTCAATCTGAAATTTTATCTACAGGTAATTGCAGAACTTAAAGTGAGGTCCAAGGCTCATAAAGCTATTTATAATCACACTCTTACCACGATATTGGTGGAGTATGCATTAGCTGTAAGTGTTCTTTAAAAAAAATTTCCCATTTGCCTAGAGCTTCTCATTATGCATAAGGTTTCACCATTTCAATACAATACGATTGTAAATTAATGCAAAACTTTTTATTGAAGGTTTACATGTCAGATTTGATAGAACTGTTTAGTTGGACATGTCCTAGATGTGATGGAAAGACCAAGGTAATTTGACTACTTTTTAATGTAGCATTGTTGCAAGGTTGCGTTAAGAATGGATCTTTAGTACTAAATATCCAATTTTTTAAGATGAGATTTTGTGGGCATATGCTGCCCCGTCTCATGAGCTTCTGAACTAGTTATTAATGCCTTTTTGATATGAAAGCTGGGATTCGAAGTCATAGAACCGATAGTTGACGTTCCGCATTGCTTACAGGTATATAAATCGTTTTACGGTAGCCTATCAATTGGACGCTTGTGATGCCTATATGTTTGAATTGCATCTAATTGCTTGTCTCTATTTCTAAACTATGGCCAAGGACCTTAATGCTATGGTTATAGCTTTTAGAGGTACCCAAGAACATAGGCATGCGTGTTAACTTTTGCAATTCCTCCCCTTACAATTGACATGCAAAGGATTTGATCAAATTTAAGCTAAGAAAAGCACCCTCAGTGAATGCGTACACAGGGCACGTGGGACTGCCATCCATATGAACAGAAAAAGGGTGAATGATTTCCACCAAGACATGGAAGTTACTTTCTTGTAATTTTAGATGGAGTCACTAGGAGATCACATACTTCACTAATTTTGTTCTGTGAAAAATTCTATCATGTCTCTTTATCATTTGAGCTTTTTAGTTAGTGATTGCTTCTATTTATGTCTACAGCATACAAAATTGGGTTGAAGATCTCTACTCGAAATAGCTTGACATAAATTACCCTGGCATGCCTGGTGCCATGGTGAGTTCTAAAAGAGATAAGCCTCTCGCAACCTGTGGATGCTTCTAATTTGGATTGAGTTACAGTCTTACTCTATTGATTATTGCTTAGGTTCATCATGGATTTTATTTTGCTTATCACAATACGACAATTCGACCTGGTCTTTTGGATGTTGTTACAAGAGCCAAGGATTTATATGGAGACATCAACGTCATGGTGACAGGACATTCTATGGGAGGGGCTATGGCATCTTTTTGCGGACTAGATCTTGTGTGACATTCAGATTTTTTGGTCCTAATTTCGATTAGATAAATTGGGCATTTCATTGACGCGACTACAGTGTTTTTTTCTGAGTTGGCCACTCACGAGATAACTAGACTAGTTGGGTAGGCTATTAAGGACTTTAAGGCAGATAGAATTGAGAATTCGACCAAGAACCAACTTCTCGACCGTGCTTATCTTTAGAGGTCATTACGGCACAGTATAAAATCGAATTAAGATCAGAGATGGGTCGGTTCAACTGAGATGAGTGACCGATCGTGGGTGACTTCACTAAATTGGAAAACTCTCGTCGACCGGCACTAATTTGATTTTACTGTCGTTTTGGTACTCTGTGTCCGTATTTGAATCCTCGAGATTTTCACAACAATTAAGAGTCGCCAATGTGTCGAGTCGGTTCATCGTGGCTCAAAGAAAATAGACCATGAGTCATTTGTCCTAAAAAGTTCTGAAAATTACTCGGTAGCGTAGGTCACACTAAAAGCGCATCGGAGTGAAATTAACCGCCAATCTAAGTTCAATTTCAGAAATTAAAGGTTCTGTGAGTTATTTTAGGAACGTCGACTCATCCTCCGAAGATTTTTCGAAGACTTCGAGATTTTTACGGAAAATCATTTCGGAAGTCGCGGAAATTAACGGAAATTTGGATCGGCCAAATTGATGGGATTTTTGGTCTCTTTACTGAACCTTTAAGTGTCGGGGACTCACTGAAAATTTTATGAGATTTTCCATTAGCGAAATCAAACCTCGATGTGGACAATCGAGTGAGGAAATTAGACCTAATTGAAGAAATTCGGGGCTAGGGCAAAGAGGGGGTGCAACATTTGCATTCAATTGGTTTATTGTGGAATTATAATTTAAGAAAGTATTAGGGGGACATGAATTTAATGGAAGAGATGAGGTTGAAGACTTTTGGGCTCTCTCTCTCCTAGACTTCCCGTGCACGCCAGCTGCTCACTGCCTCCTTCGTGCGATTCCTCCTCTAGCAAAAGACTAGCCGCCCCTGTTTGTTCTCTTTCATGATGGGCGTCGACTCCTTCGTCTCTCTCGCTTCCTGTTCGGTCGTTACTCGCTACGGAGACCCCAAGTGAAGACTCCACCGAAGCAGCTTCTGACTTTGCCGTTGCAGCCCCACTCACCAAGACCTCCATCCTCCTGAGTCGACATAGCAACAAGCCACTTTCACGTGGCGCTGTTTATTGAGTCAACCAGCAACGCACGCCCACAGCTCCTCGATCTTCCTCCATCTCGCTGCCTCACGCCAGCTGCCTCGAATCCATCCGCTGCTTCACGGAACCAATTCCATTTCCTGCCCCATTAGCTGCCAGCGAAGCGTGATGACGACCGAAGCAGCTCACCAGCCCACCTGCTTCTTCATGGCCAAGCTCCATTCCGCGGGGCTTCATCTCAACGGATCAACTCAGGTGCAGCTTTCCCCACCGTCTACCGATTGAAGCCAGCGAAGCTTATCCACTCGCCAGCAGCTGTTTTCCTCACGTGCGCCAGCGAACTCCGAAGCTGCATGCCTTCACGTCCCACGAAGCTCTGCTCTCCTCCACCGAATTCTCATTTCGCTGCCACCGTTCAACCCAGCGAAGCCAGCGTGGATTTTTCCCTCAGCCGGCTGCTTCTTCGCGGTCTCTCTTCATCATTCGGTCCAAGTCTCCAACAGCAGCCCGTGTGGATCTTTCTCGAGCAGCCCCGCTGCAATTGAAGCCAAGCGAGCCCAGCAGCAAATCCAGCAAATTGGACGGCCCATCTGCTTCTTTGTTCAGCCCAAGAAGCCAGCGAGCAGCCCAGCAATTCTAGCCCAGCGTTTGGCCCATCCTTCAGCAGCATTTTGGCCCAAGATTTTAACAGTTTGGTCTAGCTCCTTGAAGTCAGCCCGCTTCAAGCCAAGCCCAACCGCAAGTTCGGCCCAAGCCCAGCTTTTGCTGTGGGCTTGCGTTAGGGGTGAGCACGTTCCCGGGTAACCGGGAACCAGGAACCGAACCGGAAGAGGGTCCGGTTCGGTTCCCGGTTCTAAAGAGACCGGTTCCGGTTCCCGGTTCCCTTTTTCTGGGAACCGGAACCGGTCATAATTAAAAAAAAAAAAACCCTAACGTCCCTCCGCAAGATTTCCCCCCCTCTACGGATTCTTCCCCCTTTCCCTTTCTTTTCTCTCTCTCTCTCTTTCTTTTCTCCCCTTTTCCCTCGTCACGTCACTTCCTGCCCCCTCAACTTTTTTCTTTTCTTCTCTTTCCTCCTCTCTCGGCCAAAACCCTACCCCTTCTTCTTCTTCTTTTTCTTCTTCCTCCTCCTCTTGCTGGTTGCTGCTTCACCCACCACCACACCGCCGCCCCACGCCCTACTCACCACCACCTCTTGGCCACCGAACCACCACCACCCACCGCTCGTCCGACAAGCCGTCTCGCCGTTGAGCCCGACGAGCTGTCGCGCCGTCCGCGCCGCCCCTCGCTGCCGTGAGCCACCACCGCCGTTCCCAAGCCACCGTCACCACCTCTAGCCGCCGCCGCCTGAGATTAGCTTCCGGTTCGTACTGAAATGTCACTCTCCGCGGCGTTCGGCGAGTGGCTGGACCAACTGGACCGGACCAGGAACCAGCGCCTCTCTCTCCTCCAGGTCTACTCCACCGCGACGCGATCTCTCGAACTTTTCTTCGCGAGGCGATCGGTTTGGATCGGTAGCGGATGAGAGGTGCTGGAAATTTTTGCAGGCGAAGAGAGAGAGCTGCAAGCCACCAAATCGCTGGTCCTGGAGTCGAAGCGCGGGGCCATCGGGTCGATGGAAGAGAGGTGCTTGAGGCTCGAGTGGAGCCCGGCCGCGAGCTTGAAGATCTCGGCTCTCGAATCTAAGATTGCCGCTCTCAATGCCGAGTACGACAACAATGTCCAGCGACTGAGGTGAAGCATAGACTTGTCATCATAAGATTTTGGTCGCATGTTATGGCTTATTTATGCTTGATTTTAGGGAGTTGAAGTGCGAGGTGGAGGAGCTTAAGGAGGCGGAGAAGGAGAAGGATGGATTCTACCGAGTGCAGACCGGCGAAATGAAGGATTTTAAAGAAGCTACTAACGGATTCGTCGTGGATTGCCAGATTTGCATAAAGGAATTAAGAGATGAGCTAAATGAGGTAAAAGAGAAGCTCTCTATTTTCGGATCTGTGAGCTAACGTGATACTTGTCTTTGGATCATTCGTTATTTGGATCAAAGGCTGCAAGGTGATAGCGATAACGGTGAACTTTTATCGCTTGTTTGGCTACTATACCAGAGAATGAAGAAAGATTATTTTCCACTGTTATCTTCGCTCATGTTCGATTTTGATTTGATGAAATAGAGCTATGGTTCATCTTGAGTAGCATACGAGATAACTTGAAGATATAAAGTATCATGTTTTTTATATTCTCGTGATCTGCAATTATTTGTGATGTGCTAACTGCAAAATGAAGTGGATTTACAAGAGTCCATGCAATTGCTTCTCCCACAATATACCGTATAGGCGAACTAGCTGGAGATGCTTCCATATGGTATGTTGCTTGAGACCAATATGCGACTCTGCACGAATGATTGATGGTGCTATGAACTGGTCTCAATCTCGTGAACTAATTCTTTGCTTAGTTTTTCAGCATGGTCATCGTGGCCACCGGCAAATGAGTACACTCAAATGCGAATTGAAAAGCCCTTCAAAGCATTTTTGTGTAATTAGTTCTTTGTGTTTGTGATTTTGTTAACGTCGTTTATTCTCAATTTCCTTCGCTCTCTCGCTTTCCCGTGTCGATCCAAAAAAAAGAAAGGAGCAGTTGAGGGCTCACGTTCTCTTCCCCGAGTAATATGTAAATTGCGAAGACGGCTCACTGGTCAAGAGCGAAATGCCAAGAGCCTATGCTCATACAACATGCCTGTAGTTATTATTATGAAACACATTAACGATAAGGAATCACCAAATTATACATTAGACAATGTTTTCTCTAGAAAACTATGAAATTAGTTGTCTATTTGGATGTAAAAGATTCACATTGCTGTGTATTGGCAGGTACTGAAAATGGAGGGCCAACTATTGAATTATTTCGGCTTTCGAATATTCGCGCCCACTATGAAAATGAAAAAAAAAAAAAAAAAAAAAGAACCTGTTGGAACCTGGAACCGACCCCGGAACCTGTGACAGGGTAGGTTCCAGGTTCTCGGTTCTGACGGGTAGGTTCCAGATTCCAAAAATTGAGGAACCTGTACCCGAGGGTAGGTTCTAGGTTCCAGACGGAACCGAACAAGAACCGGGAACCGCTCGCCCCTAGCTTGCGTGGCTTGTAGGCCCGGCTTGACTGTCCGTCGACGCTGCCGAAAGTTTGGGTTTCAGCCGCCGTCGCGGTGCTCCGGTCTTCGCTTTTAATCAAGTGAGTTTTACTCACTAATGCCTTCTTAGTTTGCTAATTATACTTAAAGATTGATTAGTGTTAATTGAGTGCAATTAGGTGGTCAGATTAGAATTGATTAGCGATTATTAGTTAATTGCATTGCATATTAGTTATTTGATTAGTGTACTTAGATAGAGAATTGCCTATAGTATTTATTGAATGCTTCTTGAGATTTTTCCTGACCCTTATCGGGTGTTAATTAGGCAATTCGAGCCTAATTGGAATTTTTAGGAATTAAATATTAATTTTTGAAATTAATTAATTTAATTATTTATTTTCTGTAAATTCAACTGGAATGGCCAGTGACCGGGATTTTATGATGATAATTGTGGCGCAATCCATTTATTTAATTAAGCTTCATATTGTGCTAAATTGGAATTATTGTGTTTATTTATTTAATTTTCGAAATTAATTATTTGATTATTTATTTTTCGGAAATTCAACTGGGATGGTCAGTGACCGAAATTTTGTGCTGATTGTCGTGGAGCAGTCCGTTTATTTATTTGAGCTTTAATTCGTGTCGAATTGATTTAATGGTGCGTTTTTAAGTTATATTCTTAAATAAGGAAATTTTGGCTATGTGATTGAGAATTGGTCGGGTATCGGTTGACAGTATCGAAAGTGAGTTGGTAAATCACCTGGAGAATGCATGTGGCCCGGTGAATTGGAATGTCACTTGGGAAAGACACGTGGTTCGGTGATTAGATATATCATCTTGGCGAAAAGGTAGCCTTAGAGAATGAATGTGACTCGGTGACAGAGTATGGCATCGTAAAAAGGGTCGAGTGGGACCATAAAGCCACTAGATCTTAGAAAAGTCGGGTGGGATCATAAAGCCACTAGATCTTGAGAGGGTCAAGTGGGACCGTAAAGCCATTAAATCTTGAAAAGGTCGGGTGGGACCATAAAGCCATTGAATCTTAAGAAGGTCGGGTGGGGCCATAAAGCCATTGAATCTTGAGAAGGTCGGGTGGGACTGTAAAGCCATTGAATCTTGGAAGGGTCGGGTGGGACCATAAAGCCACTAAATTTAAGAAAGTTGCTTGGTGGGGCCATGATTACCACCTATAGATAAGTTGTGTCCTAAGGACCGTGATTTATAATTGGGAATTGAGTTGGAATAATTGAAATGACCGTGAGTGGTCTTGTTGGTATATAATCGACTAGGTCGATTTATCATTGTCTTGATTTGATGCTGTGGATTGATTAATTGAATGGAAATGACATTAAGTGGTCTTGTTGGCGTGTAATCGACTAAGTCGATTAGATAGATGCTTCGATCTGTGATGTGATTGCTTGGGTGCCTATTTGATCTGTGCTAATATGCAGGTGGAATCTGAGGCCAAGGTAAGTCCTCTGACTCATTTGTGCATAGGCAACCCTAAGGTGTATTAGTTTACTAATCGGGTTACAGGGGGTAGAACTTGCTGAGACATTGTCTCAGTGGTTATTGAATAACCATTTCAGGACCCAGATGAGGAGCTTAAGGAGGAGGAATCTGACGAGGAGATCCCTGATGAGGAACCCGGAGAGGAGTACTAAGGAGGAGAACCTCGAGGATAACCCCGAGTATGACCTGGATGAGGACTGAGATCCCGTCCTGTCTTGTTAGACCTTGTCTGCATGTGAATAGATGTTAGATTAGACTTATGTATATATAGTATTGTAGAATACTATAAGATGCGTGTAAAAAGATGTGGTTGTGAATTTTTAGTATGAAAAATATATGGCCTGTTTTTCTATCACATTGTTTTATTGTCTAGGGATTTATAACTGCTTCCGCATATGCATAAATAAATGAAAGGGTTGGCGATACATAGTCCTGGGATATCGCATTTTAAAATCGACCAAAGGTAAGGGATGTGTGCGTGCCTGAGGATCGGGCATGACATCTTGTGGTAAGATAAATTGAAAAACTGTTATGCCTGGGACTTGTGAATTTTATTTGTTTCTTTTCTATTGTGTTCTTTCAACTATTCAGTTTTGGTTTGTTAGGAGTTATCTAGAATTCTTGCCAACTCTACCTTGAAGTGTCTGGACTCTTAAAGTGGATCTTGAACATTCTATGGCTCTCATATTTGTATTTACAATTTGTCATACATAGCATCTTGTTTTCTTATGTTTTTGTTAGATCAATCCATAGACATAACACAAGCAGAATGGGGTGCACAGAGTCCTTACGCGAACCACCAATTATCGAAGTATCTAGTTATGTGAATTGAGTCATACATGTTAAGCTTTGGAGCTTCGAGTTGGTTGATTACTTAAATGTGGTGGGTAAAGACATCCAACTATTCCTTGCAAAGTTCACTTGCTGTAAACTTTATGGGATTGTTGATATGTTTATGGTTTGGACACATAATTTTTTTAGGCACTTGAAGCTCAAATTTTATGTCATGTAATCTTAAAGTGCTAATGCATTTTAAGATAGATTATATATCGATCCCAAGTTTGTGGTTCGTGCACTGTTGCTGACTATCTCTCTCTAGTCAAATGAAGCAGCTCCTCTTCAATTAGACTACTGGGCTCGAGCCAATTCTAAGATGTCCAAATCATGCTTTTTGTTTCAGCTTTGTTAAATAGAGTGGCCCAGTGTACTTTTCTAGGCACCTTTTGTGGAACTGGTACCAGAAATGGTACCCACCCCAAAGTCACGTCCCATTGTTCTCTCTCCATGACAAGTGGTGATTTTTTTTAGAGTCAAACATTAATGTGGCCTATGATAGAATCATAGGTTGCATAAACTTTAAACTATACCTTTTCTTGAAATACTAGTAGCAAGCATAACATTTTGTCCTAACACAAATGATTTTAAAATTTTACTTTTGCTTTATGGTTTCTTTCTGAAAATTGTTCTATATTCGATTGTGACAGCATGCCCATGCGTTGTGGCCCTTCTTTTTATTTTTTTAGTTTCTCCTTTGCTATTTATGACTGTAAGTTTTGGAGTTCAAGGGGCATTTTCACCATGAACCTGGAATTTTTTGTTTATGCCATTAGCAGAATGTGGCTCACGCCACCAGCATCCAATTGCTTCTTGTGGCAGCATGTAAATGCGCCTCGATTGTGAATTCACCCCAATCCCACTATTCCATATTGTTAACATCTTTTCTTGAAGCTGAGGGTGGGGTTGGTTTTATTGTGGGTGTGGGGTTTTGATGCAGCCCGCATTGAAGACCAGCTCTCTCGATCAAGAAGATCGGCCCGCATTCAAGCTTGACGAAACCGTGAAACCATATCGACATCTTGAGTCCATTCCAGAGGCTTGAAAGACACCTTGGGAGCTCGCATGACGCTTTTACTAGCTTATAGTTTCCATGCTCTTTACTATTTCTCCTATTTTCAATGCTCCGTTTTTATTTCTCCTAGTTTCAATGCTCTGTCTTTATTTCTCCTAGTTTCAATGCTCTGTGTTTATTTCTTTGATGATATAAGCCATCCAATCCCTTGTACAAGACAAACGACTTTTGATAAATGAAAAACTTTGCTTGAAGCAAGTATTATGAACCTTGTAGAGTTCATCTCCTTGAAAACCTAGAAGAGTTTTCACTCCGTCCTTGAAGAGTTGGAGCTATCGAAATCTGCATCCTTGAAGAGTTGCAGTGATCGATCTAGAAGAATCGGTGCCCCCTCAACTTCCTTGGAGGCCTAGAGGAGCAACCAACGGAGTCTCTATCTTTTCATGTTCTGTTCGTTACTTCCAACCCAATTTCGATTATCCTACAGTGCTTATTTCAGAAAACCCAAAACAGAGAAATTATAGATCCAGAAGTCTTGTTCATTTGGCTTTGGAATCAGGTCGATCCGATCTGTATCGACAAAGATACGAATGTTCTCCTGAACTCGCACAGTGCTGAAATTCCTGTTCATCCTGTTTCCCGTGTGCAAGTCACTCTCCCGATCCTACTACTTGAGAAAGCCTACCCTAGGCTTGCATCAGGTTTGGTGTTGGGGAAATTGTGGATGGGAACTTGACAGAGCAACGCTAGACCTTCAAACCTCATGGAGAGAAAGGGCTGCTCTATCGTTCACCATTGTATGTGAAATGTGATATATGGTTTTTGATGCACTGTTTTTTTCGCCCATCCTGACAGTGCCATTGATGTATTAACATTCAAGTTATTTGGCTGTCTAATTTTGTGTGCTAAGGCTGTTTTTTTCCAGACCAGTATTCGTCTGATCTACTTATATAACTGGGGGCACATCATTTCCAGGTCAATCATGAAGCACGGAATGTTCAGGTTTTAACATTTGGACGACCTCGTATTGGCAATGCAGTGTTTGCATCTTGCTGCAGTGACCATGTGCCAAATACAATACGTATTACTAATAGACATGATATTGTGCCTCATTTACCTCCCTACTATTCTCGGTTCCCACAGAAGACTTACCATCACTTCCCTAGAGAGGTAAGGCTTTGATCTTAATGGAATATCATCTAAATTATGGGGAGTTGTCGCTGACTGACTTTGACGTTTGCTTTGGATTTCTTCCAACCTATCTAACCAAAGTCTCATTTCTTCTGACGATGTGTGTACTCTCTCTTTTTTCAATTATAAAAAATAACTGTTTTGTTTTTTCATCTTCATAGCAAAGCAGGGTAGTCCGTAGTGCTCATGACTTTTCAGAAATATTTGAGCAATTCTCATTCCTGCAAGAGCCATCATGAGTTTTTTCATGCTGATTTTAAAGTTTAAGACGCGTAATAATGTTTGCTATATACTCTCTCTCCTTCCTGATGGCTGATAACCTAGTCTTAACCTAGTCTGAAGCTTTGTGCAATCATACACAATTTAATTATTGTTTGTCTACTAGTGCTTATGATCATTGGTGACTTGCTCAAAGACAGTCAAGGATAAACATATTGATGTGAGATAATGCGAAAATGATTTGATTCCACCTGCTTCTCTGGTGGCTACTCATAATCTTTTCGATGTCAATGTTCACATGTAATTGGAATGTTCCCTTTGTTGTAGGTATGGCTCTATAATATAGGATTTGGTAGTCTGGTTTATCAAGTTGAGAAAGTTTGTGATAGCTCTGGAGAAGACCCATCACGTAGCAGGTAATGAGGTAGTTTTGGCTGTGGCTACTTGTTCAAGCAATTAGTTTGTGGATTTGTCATGCTGGACACAATAGTCATGTGACAGGCCAGTTTGTTCTAGAGAATGTCAGTCCTTTGTTACCAGGGATATAAGTGGACGACTGATGAGAGTGCGTCTCTGCAGATCGGTAACTGGTAACAGCATCGCGGACCATTTAGTCTACTATGGCGTGGGATTAATGGCTGAGACATGAGGATCGTCCAAAATTGTCATGGATGCACGATTGAAGGACTATGGAGGTGAAGATGTCAAAGGAAATCTTATGCTTTCTAGGAATCCTTCTGCTTCTACATTGAGGCTGCCTTCAGACTCTGATGCCAAGAGCAACTTCAGTTAAAATGCTTCTGGGTCAGCACCTCGTTTCTCAAAAATCATCAAGGACCTCTGTGATGACGGTCATGAAATGCATTCCATCGATCTGTTGTCCATACCCATCACAAGATGCATAAGAGCTCTACTCAAATTCACTCTGAATGTAAATAGCATGAAGTTGAATGTGTCATCCTTGTAAATATAACTCCACGACTTGCATTGAATGAATGCATTCACAAGTTTACGTCTCAATCTGATCTTGGGCCTATGGCTTTGTTTCCCAGACTTAACTGGTTTTGTAAGGTGAAGCAAAGAGTGCCTTGGGAGACGACTTCTCCATGGGTGACCTCACCTTCTACTATAGGCACATTCACTAAAGACTTCTTGGCACAAGTACTTCAACTGATTCCTGGCAGGAAGTTATGCAGATTGACTGCTAAATCAAACCATCTTGAAAACAGATGATGACCTTGTATTGCATCATTTCCATCGGTAACCTTTGCTAAATCTTAACTTTTAGAGGTAAACAATTTATATCATCTTGGCTTTTTGGCATGAAACACTGATTAGCCTTTGGAACGAGAGCTGTAAGCTTTTACCTTCATTTTTTCTGATATACAGGAATTAACATAAGTGGAAACCTGAATAACTAAATTTCCTTCAACGTTTAAATGGATATATTGCTAATTATGACCCCTCAAAGCACATTGTGCGAGAGACCAACTAAGTCCTTGACACACAGCTTTGGGAAAGATAAATTGTCATCTCATTTGTACTTTCCTTTACTTGGTGGGCTAGCTGTCAATTATACGCGTTAATTGAGTTAGCCAAAAGACCCCACAAATTTCTCTTACTTGTTGCCAAGAGAAAAAGCTCAGGTTGTCATATAGGACTTTTGTTGGAGAGTGGTCCTCCTTATCAACATTGAAACCTGAAGCTCCATTCCTAGGAGAACCAAAAGGTGAATGACAGAACTTCTGTCATCGATTAAAGCCTACACATTTGAATATATCCTTCATTGTCATCAGCTTTAAATTTAAAGTACAACCCAGCAAGTTCCAAGGATCTTACATAAACTACCAATGCGTAAATTGATAAAATTTATGTGATAAAATATGGTAAAACTAGTTTGACTTGAATTTTACTGGTCACTTAATTCACAACCAAAATCGTCAAAAGGGATTTACATCTAAACCAAATCGAACTCATGAAGTAGATCAAAAGAAACCATGGTGACATTTCATGAGCAATTTACAGCCATCTATCTTAAAGGTAAAAGTGGTTCCAAAACCAACCAGTAATAAACTACAGAAGGGCAGTAAAACATTAAATTTCAAGTCAATTTGCCAAATTGTCATCTTAATTTAGTATAATGAACATGGTTCCGAGAAAGACAATAACAAATGTCTGCTCAAACGACACAGGGCAATAAGCAATTTGTTTGAGTTTCAAAGTTTTATTGACAAGAGATCTCGTTGTAATTGCAAGACCTTTCAAGAACCACATACACTGCTTATTGGAAAACGTACTCCTCTGCTGAGCATCTCTTCTAAAATTTCAAGAAATGGTAGAATCTCCTAAGCAATGCCAGACATCACATTATTTGGACCTATTCAAGTTGAAACAGTCAGGCCTCACCCACGTTATCCCTCTTTGCAAACTATTCGAACCTGATCAACTTACATCAAGGATGGCAGGGCCTTCAATCGACAATTCTTCCAGAGATTCTGGTAGTTTGCGACAAGCAAAATCCACATTACTACAATAATCTAGTGCAGCTGACTTCAACTTCTTCAAATGAGTCAGGTCAAGGAAACTCTCCCTTGGTTCAAGATCAAAGAGCTCCAGAATTCATAGATTCTCCAAACAGTCAAGGCCTTGAATCTTTGTTATTGCAGAATTCTCCATTCTAAATTATGACAGTCTCTTCAAATTTGAGAGATCCATCGCTGTTCTCATCCACCAGCAAGATTCAACACGTAAATAAGATAAACTTGAGGGAAGCCTTTGGGGGTGCAGCAAATTAGCGCAACGGAGTTCTAGTCTTTTGAGTTGAGAAAACCGACCAATATTTGTTGATCAGGTGATTACAAAAGCAGACAACAAGGTCAAAGACTCCACTTTATTTAATCTCACAATGCACCATGGCGTAGCATCTTCCACAAGTTGACAATTGTCAACAGGGTAAGCATCTTGTCAAATGGCCAAATACAAATCATTTAAACTTGTTAGCTTCGAGAAATTTGAAATGTTGTCATTGACGATCGATGTATCAATGTGTTAACTGACGAGAAAGCCTTGGCACTTGGCATGTTTCAATCAGTGTCAATTTCAAGATTCTCAAAGATGAATCTCTGCAAATGTCACTTGGATTTTGCAGTTGCAAGCTTTCACTGTGCTGCGTCTGTTTCTTCAAGCTTTTACAGCAACCATAAGGCACTGGGTGTCTTTTCCATGGAACAATTATTTGTTCTCATTACTTTCAGACTTTCCATGTTTCCCATGAAATCAGGTAGCTCGTTAATGCACGTGTGGGAGTTAATTGAACTCAAGTAGCGATTGCAGATCGCCAATTGAGTCTGAAAGCCTCTATATTCATCTACGTTCTTACAAAGACAGGTATTCAAGGCTTGCAAGAGCTTCAATCGACAAGGGAAGTTGTGTGATTACGGCGCTTTTGAAAGATAGCCTTGATAGAGATGTCAAGTGACCAATGGAAGAGATTATCTTCAATGATGAACAACGCGAAGCACCAAGAATTTTGAGATCCTTCAAGACTTGATATTCAATATTGAAGAATCCAATAATGCCTAAATATCGTAGATATTTCCCATAAGCGCATTTAATTGATTCTTCTGGTCAACATCATCAAAAATGAAGAGAACTCTTTTACAAGATAGCTATCTTTAATTGTCTTGATCTCTTCATCAACATTACTTATTTCAGTCAATTTCCTCTTGAGGACATAGGAGATGAGTTGATTCTGCAAATACTGAATGCCCATGAGCTCTAAAGTATCACGATTGTCAGAAAGAAAGCAACAATGCTTAAAACCATGTGAAAACTGATTTTACATAATTTTGGCAAGAGTCAACTTTACAACATCGCCATCCATTAATCCCAACAATTCGTGTCTCCTGTGTCATCATACTCACGAGTAAGACTATTCTGAACACCATTTTCACATCGAAAGGTCCATGAACTGATGAGCAAGTTCCATTGCGTGTCAATGAAGAGAACATACATGCGGATGAAGTACAATATTCATTCTTATGGCCCTACAAAAAAGATTAATAAACAATCAGGTTTGCCTAAACAGCCCTTTTACACCCAAAAAACATTACGTATGATGCCCCAACTTGCACAATGAATCCCTCTGCCCTGCTCTATTTTCTTTGAAAAAGGGAGTAACCATTCAACTAAAACTTCACATTAAGTTCAACAGATTTAACGATTTCATCCATAGGCAATGACTTCTCTCACTAATCTTCAAGTTTCTGTCTCTCCACAGATGAACGCACAGTTCACCATCCCAAGATTGTGAAAGGGAATTTAATTGACATTAAATTTCATCTTCATTTTCCTTTATTCGGTCTTCATTTGTACAGCTGCCCAACTAGCCAAAGCTCTCCACCGAAAAAAGAAAAAATAGTCAAAGCTCCCTGTGCAGAAAAATTTCTGTAAGTTTCTCAAACCTTAAATCCTCTCCGCAACATTAGAAACAAGCAAAAAGCCAGTTGTTTAAGATGTCTCCTGTAGCACTTCTTGTCAATCTTAAAACCTAAAAGAGTCCTCTAGTATAACTTGAGGTTAATGGAAGGGCTTATATTACAAATAATCACACAGGCATTGCCATTTCTAGAAAAATGGAGGCAGTAATACGAAGATCACACAAAAGTCCATTTACATGATTTCTGACCCCACGTGAGACTCATCATATGCCCTACGCACCAGTAATTCTGAAACTTAGTCTTAACTGTAAGATGATTTATGATATTTTGGAGAAGCTAAATAGTTCTCTTCTCTTGTATCAGATGGAAGTTTTGTTCCACCAACTATTGATGCCACTGCACAAGTGAAATTCTTCTTTCTCCATTTTATAACTTCTCCACAATATTTTCAAATCCACTAAGAAGCACCCCTTTCCTAGAAAACAAACTGAACATAAACATATCAATACAGAGTGCCTATCTTCTTCACAGTTCCAACAATGAGTTATGCTGTAATGTTCCAAGCTGAGAACCATAGTTATATGAACTTCCAACACACATTTCATCTAATTGTTTATAGTATAACAAAGTTATCTCCAAAGAGAAGTGAGGTCATCAACTTCAACATATGTGAAACAGCAAATCGACAAGGATTTCTACGAATTTGTTACATATCAAACAAAAGTGATGCAATCGACATGCATACCTCCAGCTGGGAAACATAAAAGCAAGGAGAAACCATCCAAAGAAAATATAGCTAAAAAGCCAAACTGAACTAGGAAAAGAGAACGAATATATGTACATAATTAAGATCCTTCTAGCTGAATGGATGTATCATAATTTCAATGCCTTCGTCAAGTTTTCAGTTATCAACTCGTGAAAAGATAATTAAAAAGTGCATGTGAAACTTGTCTGTTCATATACGTGAAAGAATTTGATTACGGAAAAGGGAAAACATTGGCTGTGAGATGAAGTAAGTTACCTCCATTTGTTAAAAGCTTGAACACAAGGGAACAATCTTTGATCGTGGATCAAGAAGCTTTCAAGAGCAATGTGCACTTTTTGATTTCCTTGTGTTTAAATTAATTTAGGGGAAAAGTTTGTGGTCATCTCCCACAAATTCGACTGACTCCTCCAAGCAAAGTGAAGAAATTGCCTCAACATTTAATTTCCCGCAATGCATTATTGTAACCCGTTGCAATCCCTCCAAGCTCAATAGATTAGGCAACTCCTGTAAAGATTGACATTCACAAATGTCCAATACTTTCAGAAATTGTGGTAATTCGCCTTGAATTTCAACTAGATTATCACAATTACGTATATCAACCTCTTGCAGCCTCATTGAGCTTGACAGATAAGGCAACTTTTGTAAAGATTTACAGTAAGCAATCCGCAATTTTTTCAAACTTTGTGGTAGTTCGCCTTGAACCTCAACTAGATTATCACAATTATGTATATCAACCTCTTGCAGCCCCATCGAACTTGAGAGAAAAGGCAACTTCTGTAAAAATTCACAGCAACCAATCAACAATTTTTCTAAACATTGTGGCAGTTCGCCTAGAATCTCAACCAGATTACTACATTCTTTTATGTAAACATCTCGCAGCCCCATCGAGCTTGACAAATAAGGTATCTTCTGTAAAGATTTACAGGAAAAAAACTCCAATCGTTCCAAACATTGTGGCAATTCACCTAGAATCTCATCCAAATTATCACAATTTTCTATGGCAAAGTTTTGCAATCCTATCAAGCTTGACAGACAAGGCAACTTCTGCAAAGATCCACAGTAAAAAATCTTTAAATTTTCCAAAGATTGTGGTAATTCACCTTGAATCTCAACCAAATCATTACAGTGATGTACGAAAACCTCTCGCAGTCTCATCAAGCTCGACAAATAAGGCAACTTATGTAAAGATTTACATGATGAATCAATTGTCAATACTTCCAAAAATTGTGGTAGTTCGCCCGGAATCTCAACCAGATCATCACAATATTTTATGGCAAACTTTCGCAGTCCTATCAAGCTTGACAGATGAGGCAACTTCTGCAAAGATCCACAATAACAAATACTTAACTCTTCCAAAGATTTTGGTAGTTCGCCCGGAATTTCAACCAGATCATCACAATTTTTTATGGCAAACTTTCACAGTCCTATCAAGCTTGACAGATGAGGCAACTTTTGCAAAGATCCACAATAACAAATACTTAACTCTTCCAAAGATTGTGGTAGTTCACCTTGAATCTCAACCAGATCATTACAATGAGCTATGTAAAACTCTCGCAACCTCATCAAGCTCGACAAATAAGGAAACTTTCGTAACGATTTACATGATGAATAAATTGTCAATACTTCCAAAGATTGTGGTAGTTCACCTGGAATCTCAACTAGATCATCACAATTTTGTATGCAAACCTCTCGCAATCCTATCAAGCTTGACAGATAAGGCAACTTCTGTAAAGATACACAGTAAAAAATCACCATTTTTTCCAGAGATTGTGGTAGTTCGCCTTGAATCTCAACCAGATCATTACAGTAACCTATGTGAACCTCTCGCAGCCCCATCGAGCTCGACAGCTTAGGCAACTTCTGTAAAGATTTACATGAATTAATATTCAATACTTCCAAAGATTGTGGTAGTTTGCCTTGAATCTCAACCAGATTATTACAGTCACCTATGCAAACCTCTTGTAGTCTCGTCAAACTCGACAAATAAGGCAACTTCTGTAAAGATACACAGTAAAAAATCATCAATTTTTCCAGAGATTGTGGTAGTTCGCCTTGAATCTCAACCAGATCATTACAATAATATATGTGAACCTCTTGCAGCCTTGTCGAGCTCGACAGATTAGACTATTTTAGTAAAGATTTACATGAACTAATCCCTAATGTTGCCAAAGATTGTGGTAGTTCGCCCTAAATCTCAACCAGATTATCACATTGAGATACTTCAAGATGTATGAGTTCGTTTGAATTACTTAGATCAGGTAGGATCTGCAGCTATTCAAAGTTTTCAAACTTGAATGTCGTGGATTCAGCCGAGCAACGTCAAGAATTGTATCCACTTTTAAATTTTTGCTATCGCGTAGTAAAAACGCTCGCTTATCCATCAAGCTTGATAGATTGGGCAACTTTTGTAATGAACCACATTGGTGAACATGAAAGAAATTCAAAAACCGAGGTAGTTGGCCTTGAATCTCAACCAGCTTATCACAATAACTTACCTCAAGAGATTTTAGTTTGTTTAAATTGCTTAGATCAGGTAGTATCTTCACCTGTCCAAGTCGATGAAGTGTCAAATCTCGTAGGTTCTCCAGACAACCAAGGCCTCGAATCTCTGCAATTGCGGCGGATGAAATATCGAGAGATGATAGTTTCTTCAAATTCGATAGATCCTCCATCGAGCAAAGCGACTCACAATCTTTCAACTTTAAGGAGGATAAACTCGAGGGAAACCTCGGGAGGTGACGGAGATTAGGGCACTCGAGGCAAAGTGACGTCAGTTGAGGAGGGAGGGTAAGGTCTGTTGGTGAGGTGGTCACGTGATGAGAGTCCAGGGCCAAAAACTCCAGTTTGCTTAAATTCCCAAGCCACCGTGGCATCGGATGCTCCCCAAGCCCATTAGATATCCCGTCGTGATGACGCCCGCCAAAATCCAGATCCATTACCTTTAAATTCATGAGGTTTGAGAGATCTGGAAATGTGTCCATTCGTAATCTAGACATTTGTAAATTGATAAGACTTTCAGGAAGTCTCGGTAGTGCACGTATGTCCGCTTTCTTCAATATCAAGATCCTCAGGGATTGACTCCCGTGGATGCCATTGCCAATTTGCACGTGGAAAAGCCTGCCAACACCTATGGAGGCTACTATGTCTTCAAGATCCCCCATCGACCAAAGGACATTAGGTATTTTTCTTAACCTACTATTCCACATATTCAGTACTTTCAATTTTTTCAAATTTCCGATGGAATCAGGTAGTTCTTTGATCGACGTGTTGTATATATTGAACTTAATCAACGATTCCAAATTTCCAATTGAATCTGGAAGCCTCTCCAATGATCGGCAAAAGGACATATCTAGAACTTTCAAGTTCTTCATCACCTATAAAAGAAAAATCATGCAAATATTATTTATGAATCTAATAAGATGGAATAATAAGTATTGTCTAACATATAACATACCTTCATGTGGCTCCACCCCTTCCAATCATCCGTAATTGTACTTGTAGATAGATTAAGAATAACCACATCCTCCATGAAGAAATTTGTAATGTTAAATGTTGGGGGAATATCAAGCCATGAAAGCCATCGTAATTGTGGAAGGAGATATGAATTCTCATTAGTTGGAAAAAAATTTGATGGCGATTCATGCCAAAGAAGCCTCTCTTCTGCACAAAAATTTTTCATCGGACTATTCACTTCAAGGAACCTTAGATGGGATAGGTTCTCAAAGCCCTCATAGGAAAAACGATATTGCTGGAAATAGTCCAACTTGAGACGAAGTGCTTCAACTTTTTTTTCTCCCTGCCCAGAGGAAAAATTTTAAAAAGTTAAAAGGGAAACGCATTTTTATTCAAGTCCACTAATCGATTGAGTTTAGTCTATCATTCCCGTAATCTTAAAAGAGCAAAAATTATAGGTTGAGGAAGTCGCAATGGCGCTAGACAAAACAAAAAGTAAACAGCTTGTTATTAGAAAATGTCCATAAATACTAGGAATATATATTTTCTTTTTTTAAGGAAGAGGAGGGGGGGTGTTTACCTTATGTTTCCTTAGCAAATCCAATCCTTCCTTAGTTTCCCACACCCTACTTTGCTCCTTTATATTTTTGTTACTTTTTTTACGAACTATTTCTTTTCCAAGGTCTCTGAGTTGGTCGTGCATCCTCACTATATTATCCTCTTCAATCTTTATCAAAGACATGTTCTGCAGAACTTCCATGGCTTCTTCCGGAAATTCAGATTCATCCCAAAAATAAATGACAATGTCTTTGTTATATCCGATGAAAAGACAAGCTATATCGAGGAATATATCTTGTTGTTGAACATCTAATGCATCATAGCTTATTTTCAACTTACTTTGAACTGCTGCATGAGGAACATTTTCAAACTTCTTTAATTGAAGATCCCACTTTTCCTTTTTAGTGCGACATAAAAGTGAGCCTATGACCTCAAGAGCTAGTGGAAGACCTTTAGCAATGCCTATTGCCCTCTTGGATTGGGCAATATACTCATCCAAAGGATAATCTTTTCTGAAGGCATGTCTGCTAAATAGTTGAAGAGATTGATCAACATTCATGCCACTAAGCTCATAACTGCAGTCCACTTCAGGAACATTAAGAATATATTTGTTTCTTGTAGTAATAATAATTTTGCTCCCTCTGCCCAACCAATCACACCGACCAACAAGTGTATCAATGTGATTCTCTTCTTCCACATCATCAAGAAGAAGTAGAACTCTTTTATTAGACAACCTATCTTTAATTGTCTGAGTTCCTTCATCAATGTCTTTTATATCCATGCATTTTGTTTTGAGAATGTCAGAGATGAGCTGATTCTGCAAGCATTGAATGCCATTACTTTTTGATTTTTCTCGAATATCGGAAAGAAAGCAACAATTCTCAAAGTCATGTGAAAGCTTATTGTAGATCATTTTGGCAGTAGTTGTCTTTCCGATGCCACCCATACCGTGGATTCCTATAATTCGTGTTTCACTTGTCCCAACACCTATCATTTCCATGATTGCATCCACGTGGTTGTCAACATTGACCAAGCACTCTGATAGCACCAGATGAGCCTTTTTCAACTCACTGAAAACCTTCTGGGTAACTTCTCTTGCGAACTCACCTTCTCGCCTAGAAATAGTTGAAGGCAAAAGACAATGAGTTAGAAAATTGTGTAAACATTAAACTAATTCTGAGAAGACCAAATTGAATTCGAAATGTGTTATTTCAAGGATTTATTCCATTGTAGATGAATTGGCGTTGGTACTGAAATGAAGTGAACTGGAAAAAATGTTGCTTGGAATAAAATGGGAAAGATTTGATTTATGCAGTATAACTTCAATAACACGGAATTCAGTTTCAACAAGGTTGACACAAATCCAGAAAAGAAATCACATGAAATGCAACGAGTTTTAATGATCCAAGGCACATGAGATGGAATTAAGTCACCTGTTGGACATGCTTTGCAGGTCCCATCCGTTTATTTGCCCGACTAAAGTGAGAGCATCTTTCCACTCTTGCACAATCTTTTCATCATGTCGCTTCTTTTTTTCATGTGATCGAAAGGCCTCTCCATAACCCTTGGTTTGGTGTCGAACCTCTGAAGGAGTCACATCATAAAAAATTGGCATGATCTTTTGTCCCTTTGTTTTTTGGCACTCCACCATCTTGACTAACTCCTTGAGACACCATACGCTAGAGGCATAACCTTTAGAAAGGATAGGTATAGAGATCATCGACTGCTCAATTGCTCGGAGAAGTTCTGGGCCAAACTCTTCTCCCTTTTGGAGATCTTCATCATCCTTATATGCGCGGATTCCCATATCTATCATTCTAGTGTAAAGGAAGTCAGTAAAACCTGCTCGAGTATCTGGTCCCCTGAAGCTCAAGAATACTTCATAGTCATATCCTGATGAAGTAGCCACTTCTTGACCTTCTGTTGAAGCTTGAGTGGAAGAAGCACCTCGTGCTATTCCATCATTTTCACACACGCGCCGTCTCTTTGCACTCTCCTCCATTGATCTCGCTCGATCTCCTCTTCGAAGAAAAAGTTGAAACAGGATAGCAGCAAACGCAGCGGCAGCCAGAGACAGGAAGAACTTCCAAGCCCTGAGATCTCTGTACTAAGAATAATTCATTGCGGCCTGTCAAAGCTGACAGAATGCCAGGCCTTGGAGACTCACCTCAGAATTGGCTCCGGACTGCGGCAAGGAGCTCTCGAGGTGAAATATCGATGGGATCCTTCGCGGGCGGCTCGATGGAGGGAGCGATCAGCCGCGCGTACCGAGACCGCGGTGGCGTTTCGGGGGATGGGTATGCGAGATCTGCAATGCAACTTCAGCAGCATCTCTGGCGGAGGCGAAAGCCCTGGCAGAAGGACTCTTTACCCGAGTAAATGAGGACTCTTTTTCTGAAAAGAAAGAAAACCAAATCCTTCTCTTATATCGCCACCGACACAACGCAATTGACAAAAGAACAGTGTAATTGCGGAATAAATAAAATTAGTGGAATTCGATTTCCGAAAAAAGAGAAAAAATTAGTAAAATTCTAAAGGGATGGGGGAGCAATTGAGTCTCTTTCTTTGACTAAAACAAAATATTAAAAGAAACCCTTCTCCTTTTGGCATAGTTGAACTTTAATTTATGCTATCTCTGTGGATTACTTCACACTTAAGCGATGATATATTATAAATATATCTTTTATTGAATTTTCTGATAACATGTGTCTCAACAAATGACCGCACACTTGCCTGCAGATTACAGAAATGGGATCGCATGAGGCACTTGCGCCTTGGTCCCTTGGGTCTTTGACTCTTTGCCCAACTCGCTTGAACACGAGTCAGAATCACGACCCGCTCTCTTCTATTCCTCTGCTCCTCTCTCCCTGTCAATTACATCATGTCTTCTGTCGTCGCCGAAATACCCAAATGCCCTCATGGTGAGGAATTTTCTTTTTCTTTTTCGATATTAATTTTAATGATAAAATGGGCGGAGGGCCTCTCTTCATTGCTCTAACTCGAGGGAATTAACTGATTTAAGCCCCAACACTGTGGCCATGCAACCACAAATCGTGGCCATGCGAGGCTAGTGACCTCTGTTGGTCGCGACTTCCATGGATATAGATCGTGAGCTTTGCACAGAAATAAAAAGTGACGAGGGCCTAAAAGACAACTTGGGCGGGCAAGGAGGTAACTCGCCCATGGATTGACGCCATAAAGGTAAGGACTCAAGATGGCAATGGGTGGCTGGCAATACAGTGATGGCAATTGGCAGTTCCGTAAAAAATCCTAACCTATATGTCCATTGTAATACCAATTATCAAAACCACACACATAATGGTTTTATGCTTATTATTATGAATTTTTTTTAGTCGATTTTGTTAAGAAAGATGTGCACTTTTTACTTAGTAAGAACTCACTCTCTATCAATTGAAGTTTGACAAATAAATTCAGATTTTTTATGAGTAATGTTAATAAGTATGCTAAAATTGATATAATAATTAATGCGGCCAAATCTCAATCTAACATTTATCAAGTGAATATACAGATTTATGAAAATAGATATTACACAAGCGTGAAAATTTGGATAGTTTTCATCTTCTTTTAAAGGAAAATCACTTTTGGAATAAGTGAAAGTTTTTCGGATCTCATTAGCCTAATATTCAAGAGATTAGAACTTTCCACTTGCTTATAAATAATGTCATGAAAATTCAATTTTATCGCAGAGGATATAAACTTTTAGTTCAATATTAAGATGTGATGAAATCTTACTTGTTTTTTATACTGTCCTAATCTCTCAACGTTATCAAGTCAATTTAGATAGAGGAGAGTGACCATTTTGTAGATTGACGAATAAGATCTCAATAATGATTTTTATGAATTTAATTATGAAAAAAAAATTACTACCGGCAAAGAAGGGGCAAAATAGAAAAGAGCAATTATGAACCTTTATTTATTTATTTATTTTGGTGACCCAGGGAAGCCCCATACACCGATAACGCAGCGGAATAAACCCTGGGGAGGCATGTGAGTCACCACCACCCCTCGTGCCCCGAATAAGTCACCCTTGCGACGCTCGGGAATCGAATTCCTCCCCTTGCGTTAGGGGGAGAAGCTCGCCACCAGCAGTGCCACCCAGGTGGGTGGTATTATGAACCTTTATTCTAGCATGCTTTTTTTTGACTAAAATGCTGCGGACAGCACTAAAGGCATGCTAAGAGCATAAGTGCCCTTCTTTTCCGCATTAGCATGGCCCACCTTCTTTTTCTTTGTGTTATTACTTTATACCTCTCCATTATCACTTTGCTTTATACCTTTCCATTATACCTCTCCATCTTGCCGATAGTTTCGCCGTGGATGATAGTCAGGTTCGCAAGAAATGGCTTTATGCTAACAATTATGGATTTTTTTGTTCAATTTTGTTCAAAAATATATGTGCTAAAATTGATATATTAATTGATATAATCAAATCTTAATTTTACATTTAGCAAGACAATATATAGATTTATGAAAATAGATGCTATACAAGCGCAAAAATAAAGATATTTCTCATTTTCTTTTAAAAAATCACTTCAGAAAACGTGAAAGTTTTGCGCATCTCATTAGCCTAAAGTTTTATGCCGTGGAAAAAAGTGCGTAGTTTTATGCCATGGCTATTTTTTTTCAGAAGAGAGTAGCTTGCCATGGTTGTGACCCATTCGGAATAGGGAGCAAATGCTACTCTGTTCCCTTCCAAAAACAACCACATTTGCCAAAGACATGACAAGTTTTTCTAACAAGCCTGCAACTACCATGGCAAATACCTTTTAGAACTTGAAACGGAATCAAGAATGGAAGAAACGTAGCAACATTTGCTCCTCCTAAAAAAATCGAATTCTTGCTAAAGTTCAACTTTTACCAAATTCGAGAATCCAATGTCTCCGTTACCAAATCAAGAAATGTCAACAGAAACAAAACGAAGAATTTAGCACGGCTATCACTTTCGAGTGCATGAAAATAAATATGTCCAAAATCAGCCAACTTAAAGCCAGACAATTCGGGTCAATAATTATGAACAGAGAAAAACTCCAAGAAAAGTACAATTCATAACAATTCCACCAAAAGGAAATCACTATCGCCATCACCAAAAACTCAATTTTTGCAACAAAAACGACAAGCACGACGAAAAAGGAGCGAGGGCTTGGGTTACTTCTTAGCTCAAATATCACAATGCAACCAAAAACCACGAGCACCATTCATCCCTTGCTCGGATTACTTCTCAGCCCAAACATCACAATTTATAAATCTAAGCTATCGAAAGCGGATCCACTGGTGAAAGAAAGAAGAAGGGGAGCGGGGAGGAGACATTGAATCTGCATTGAATGAGCAGTGGCTCGAGCGAAGGAATAGAGCAGTTGAACAAAGAGTGTAGTCGAGCTAGGAAAGGTCGTCACGAGAGAGATGGAAGGTTGCAGAGCGAAGAAAGAGAGCAATGGAACATGTGGACTGAATGATATTTAGGGTTTTACTTTTTAAAAGGGGGTAAAACTCGATTAGTGAGGTTTTGAGGACAAAATAGGCAACCAACTAATTTTAAGCCCCTAAGTATTCACCGAAAATGCTGTAAACTCTAAGCAAGTCTTCACTTACTTTGAGCTTTTAGATTTCTTAATATTAGGTTTTACTTGAAAACTCATTGAGAATGGTTGTCAAACGTCTCAATATTTCCTCGGGGGGCTTTCAGGGAAGCTAAATTAGTTGTCAAATGCCTTAACATTTCTCTAAGAGCTTTCAATGGAAAGCTGAACTAAACACATTCTACCATGCCTTTTGTGCTGTCTGCGAGATTTTAGTCAAAAGAAACATGCCAAAATAAGTTCATAATTGCTCTTTCTTGTTTTGCCCCTTCTTTTCCATAGAAATTTCTTTTAATAATTAAATTCATAAAAAACAAATCATCATTGAGATCTTATTTGTCAAATCTACACAATGGGCATTCTTGTGCAAATATCTAAATTGACTTAATACAGTTGAAAGATTAGGACATTATCAAATATAATTAAGATTTCATCACATCTTAATATTGGTCAAATAAGAATGATTGTGGCAGGCTGTATAGTACAGTTGAGGGGTAGATAAATTAGTGGAATTCTATAGGTGGAAGCAATCGAATGCTCTCGGTGACTAAAATAAGATAATAAAAGAAATTCTTCTCGTTGTTTACATATTTTTGCATTTTAATTATCTTGTCTTTATGGGTTACTTTAGACTCAAATGGCCATGAATTGTAAATATAATCTTCCATAGCATCTTTTGACAACACGTGTCTCGTCAAATGCCCAGTCACTTGCCCGTAGATTGCAGGAATGACTCTGCAAGAGGCATACTTGCGTCTTTGCCTGTATACATAATTTTAGTGTCACTTTCCCCGTTGGGGTGTCCAATCAGGGCTACTTTGGGGAAAACAACCCCCGTTTCTTTTCTGTGTCCCCGAATCTGAAAAATTGCGATGGAAGTTTGGGAAAATATGGCCATTTCAATCGGAACGTGGGGGCTGGGGATCCATTATTTTGGGGTTGGCCGTGTGGAAAGGGTACGGCCTCTTTGTTCTAACTTCCCCACGTTTGTTCCGAGAAAATCTCAAATGATTCTAAATCTATCGCATAGATGTCAATTGAAATTTAAATCTTTTTAATTATATTAATTTAGTACTACACATTTTTATCTAGAATCAATTTAGTCATTCGACTAATTTTGATCGAATATTATTATGACCGATTCTACGCAAAGACGGCCAATGTTAAGGTAAACTTCTTTTTTCAATAATTTTTCTTTTTTTCCTATTTTTTTCCACATCTTTCTTCTAGTGCCCAATGTCGAGCGAGGGCTGGTCTTACTCGAGTGAGGGTGGCCCTTGCCTCAGTGATGGCACAAGGCTGTCAAATTCAACATATGGATTGGATTTACAGTTCTCTTCACGTCCTCTCTATTCATTGAGCCAGTATTTGCCCAATCACGAACCCAACTCATGCACCAACGGAGTGGGTGGATTTTTTCAAAGGTTCGTAAGCCCAGGTTGATTTAGCATTCCATTGTGACACATTTACAATAAACCTTTTTCTACAACATCAGAAATTCTAAATTTGTACCTGTGTAAAATATTTGGTTTTTGATTTTACAAAAAGAATAGTTTCCGAGAAAATCTCAAAATGATTCTAAATCTATCGCATAGATGTCAATTGAAATTTAAATCTTTTTAATTATATTAATTTAGTACTACACATTTTTATCTAGAATCAATTTAGTCATTCTGACTAATTTTGATCGAATATTATTATGACCGTTCTACGCGGCACGGCCAATGTTAAGGTAAACTTCTTTTTTCAATAATTTTTCTTTTTTTCCTATTTTTTTCCACATCTTTCTTCTAGTGCCCAATGTCGAGCGAGGGCTGGTCTTACTCGAGTGAGGGTGGCCCTTGCCTCAGTGATGGCACAAGGCTGTCAAATTCAACATATGGATTGGATTTACAGTTCTCTTCACGTCCTCTCTATTCATTGAGCCAGTATTTGCCCAATCACGAACCCAACTCATGCACCAACGGAGTGGGTGGATTTTTTCAAAGGTTCGTAAGCCCGGGGTTGATTTAACATTCCATTGTGACACATTTACAATAAACCTTTTTCTACAACATCAGAAATTCTAAATTTGTACCTGTGTAAAATATTTGGTTTTTGATTTTACAAAAAGAATAGTTTAGGATAAATGTTTTATGATGAATATAATTTAAGATTTTTAATGATTTTTTCTTCTTTTTTTCTTATTAAATGGCTCCCGCTTCGTTACACGCGATATCATCACTCCCCCATGTGACCACCGATCGCTAACAGCTCTGCGCTCCTTCTACCCTAATCCCGGCCCTTGTCCTTTTCCCCTTGCTTCTCTCTCTCCCCTGTCAATTGCATTCTGTCTATTGCTGCTGCCAAATTACGCCGATGCCCTCATTACGAGGAATTTCCTTTTTTTTTTTTTTTTTTTTTTTTTGGGTATTGATTTTAAGTGCTAAAAGAACTGAGCGAACTGACTGAGTCAAGCCCCGACGCCGCGGCCATGCAACCACAGATCCGGGCCCATGCGAAGCTGGCGGCCTTTGTCGGTTGTGACTTCGGGAACATAGGTTATGAGCTCTGCGTGGAAAGAAAAGGAGACGATGGCTCAGAAGACAACTCGAGCGGGCTAGGAGTTGACCCGCCGCTGGATCGACGCATGAACGGAAGGGTTCGCGATGGTGATGGGTGGACAGCAACTCGATGACGGTGAGTGTGCGATTCCCTCAAAAATCCAGAGCAGCGCCAGTTATCCAACCTGATTTAATGTCATAAAAATCCGAAACATACACGATAACCCAAAAAAATACATTCCGTCGAATTTTGGTGCAAAGCAGACGTTGAAAATCCAACGTGACGCCTGTTTGGACAACAATGAGCTTAAAAATCTGATATACATTTGCCGTAAAAGGTCTGTACTTGACCCAGTGGGACACCAATTCTTCAAAAAGAAAAATTTCATAGTACTAATTACTAATATTACTAATGACCAAAAAGCAACTTCCGTTACAGTTTCATCTAAGACGACCGGTAAAAGTCCAATGTGGCGGTATGCATGAACAACGGCCAGTAAACAGAGCTAACGTAGATCTAATGTGACTTTAGGGTTCGTTCGTTTTGTGGAAAATAGATCATTTTCAGAAAATATTTTCTCAGAAGTCATTTTCTAGAAAAATGATAATTTTTTTAGTGTTAAATTTAAAAACCCTGAAAATATTTCGGAAAATATTTTTCGGGTGTTCTAAGTAAGGAAAATATTTTCCGCTCCCCAGATTGGCGAGCGCGAGCGTCAAGCTCGAGGCTCGCTAGATTGACAAGCACGAGTTCGAGATTGATGAACTTGAGATTCACTTGGTCCGACGACTAGCCAAGAAAAAAGAACATGGGAAACAAAGAAAAAAAAAAGAAAAAAAGAAAAAGAGAAGAAAAAGGAAATTCAAAATAATTCAAAATAAAAAAGAAAAAAGAAAATTAAAATCCGAAAATGAAAGCCGAAAAATCCGGAAAACGTTTTCCCAGAAATGAACGGAGCCTTAGTATAGTCCAAAGTGACTTTAGACAACGTGTCAAAGTCTAATTTTATAAAAAATTGGACTTAGCAATTTTTAGAGTCCCCGGAGTGAGATAATCCATGAAACGAGCTTACTTAAAACTCAATATGCAAAATACTACAATTTCAGCTTTAAGAAGTGTGGAATAGAATATATTCTTGGTTTGCTTTTCCTTTTATGCACGCTTGAGACTTCACATTCGTCCACCTTCTTTTTAGAATTGCACTTTTGATCTACTCATTTTCGGCATAAGAAAGCATATATGATCCAAGAGTGACAACTTTTTTTTTTTTAATCTTTTTTAAGATTCAAGTTATTAATCATGATGAGTTAAAAAAGCCCGGTTAGCAGCAAGCAATGATTCACAACTTACACTTCCACATCTAGAGGTGTTGTCCTTAGCTTCTTCTGTTTCCTTCGCCCATCTTCAAACGCTATTGGTGCATACCCACAGTGGCAGAAGGAAAAAAAAAAAACAGTGCTTTCCATCTCTGCCCATTAGATAACAGTTTTACCTCACCATTAAAGAGAACAGTGTCTGTCAAGTATAAAATGAATATTTCCAGGGAGGAGACCAAATTCAAGGTTTTGGCTTTATATTAGTGTATATAGATAACGTACAGGACTTTAATAGAACTTCTTTCAACCATAGAAATTTAAAAATTCTAATTCGACAACGTTTGCAAAAGCTGCTTCCATTTCTATATAGTGCCGACAATCGCCTATTTAATCTTTTCGATTACTATCATTCTAAAAACTACTTTTACTTCAGATATACTGGGTTTATCTTTATATCGTAAGTTCAATAATTTTGAATTAACTTATATTTTACTATATCTTAATAGGATGAGTAGCAATAGTAAGGGTTTTTGTACAAGTCCCGTCCCTCCAACGAAAAAACTGTGCTTGGATCTATTTGCTGTGGGCCACAAATATAACAAATAAAAATAAAAATAAACTTGCTAATGGTGTTTAGAAGACCTCAGGCAAGTCTCTTTTTAATGGTTTGATTAATCTAATTGAAGCAATTGGTAACCGGAATCAATGAAAAGAAATAAAACCGTATGTAAATTTGTAATTCATTGACCGGGAATACTAAGACGCACTTATAAGCGGTGTAGAAGCAATGAAGAGAAATAAAACCCAAGATAAAAGACAAGTGTTGTTATGCATTAGACGAGGGCCAAGATAGAAACTTTGAAGTGATATGTCAAATTTAAGATATGAACATTCTCCTGCAATATCTAAATTGACTTGATAAAGTTGAAAGAAAATTAAGATTTCATCATGTCTTACTACAAAACTTAAAGTTTATATTCTCCACGAGAAACTAAAAAATTATGTTCATTTTTAATAGCTGTGGAAAGTTTGAGTTCACTTTTTTATAGCTGAAGAGTTCAAGAAATTCACTTTTTCCCAAATGGATTTCTTTTTTAAAAGAACGTGAGAAGTGTTCACATTTCTATGCTTGCATATTATCTCTTTTCATCAATTCATTTATTTACTTGCTAAACGTAAAATTTGTATTTAGTAATAATATCTTTTATATTGATTTTACTATATTTAATAACATTACTTGTAAATTATTTGGACTTATTCGTCAAACTTCAAATGATGAAGAGCAAGTGCCTGCTGAGTAAAGGTACACAATTTTTGGAACAAAATTAAAATAAAAAAAGCCACATATCGCCAGCAAAAAATAATTAAAGTCGTCACTAAATAAAATATGTTGCGCGAAACGGCGAAAGTACGTTATTATACAAGTCCTCAATTGAAAATCCACTCGAAAATATTGAAACTGTGGTCTGAATGATATATCAAATGCTGTTGGCAAAAGAAAAAATTATCAAAATAATTAACCCACCGGTTTGATGACAAGTACAAAACCATTTCTTGGGAACTTGTAATAAAGCGAGGTTCATTCAATGAGAAGCGACAATGAAAAGAAATAAAGCAATAAAGCAATAAAGCAATAAAGCAAAGAAAGAGAAGATGGATCCTGCCAGCGTGGGAAAGAAACCCATCGATGCTTAGGCGCCCTTTGTTCTGTGTGACTCTGTCGGCAAGATTTTAGTTAAAAGAAGACCGCAAAGAAGAAAGAAACGCGAGGAGTATGCATTTCGGTGGCAAGCCATTGTTCATATTATTGCCCCGTCCTGTTTTAGCCCCTTCCTTTCCCGTGCCCCGAGGAATTTCTTTTCATAGTTACATATATGAAAAGAGAGGGGGCGAGTCTGTACAGTGTCGGGGTCCCTTGGCGAGGAATTTATTTATCCTTTTCTTTTTCTTGTATTGATTTTAATGATAAACGGGGCTGAGGGGCTCTCTCCATTCCTAAAAAAATCAAGCGAATTAATTAAGTCAAGCCCCAATGCTGCCACCATGCAGCCACATATGTGTGTCCGTGCGAGGCTGGCGACCTCCGTCGGTTGCGAATTCTTTGGACATAGGATATGAGCTCTGCACGCAAAGAAAAAGGAAACGAAAGCGTAGAGGACAGACTCAAGTGAGGCATTCACTTGGCGATGGATTGACATGCGAAGTTGAGGGCTCGTGATAGCAATGGGCACACGGCAAATTCGACAATGGAAAGTGGATAGTTCCATCCCAACCTTTATATTTATCACAATATTAATTATTCCAACTCTATTTATATCATCAAGATCCAAAATTTATATGGTAACCAAACAATACATTCCATCAAAGTTTGGTCCAAGATGGATGTTGAGAATCCGACGTGGCATTTTATTTGAACAATGATGCACTTAAAAATCTGAACTTTGTAATTTTTAGGGTCCAGGAAACTGTACTTAGAAACTTTTAGGGTCCAAGAAGTGAGATAATCCACTGCATGGTCTTTCTTGCAAAAGAAATGAGCTACAATTTTAACTTCAAAAGAAAAGCGGAATGGAAATATAAATTCTTGCTTTGCTTTTATCCTTTTCTGCTTCGCGCTTGACTTTACCATTCGTCCCCCTTGATTTTAGCATTTCACTTTCGGTGTCACTCCTTTTGGGGAGAAGAAAGCCTATGATGGATCTCTCTTTATTTGGATGAAGAGACCAAAATATTCATCATGCTCAGGTTTAGAATTTTTTTTCATCTTTTCCTTTTATATAGTTTCTTTTCTGGGTAAACTTCGTTTAAACTCCACGGCAACTCCTTCCACATCGTTCCTTGACCTTTGCACGTTTCTTCCTTTACTCCAAATCCTTGATCTTCCCTCGTTGTCATTGCTCTCTGCTCACGCCTCCAAAACCCTAACCCCATGGCCATGGTCATTCCCCATGATTGACCAGCTGACGCCCTCAAAGTTTGCGGGGAGTGCATGATTGATGTGAATGCTTCAACACCAGCAAGACCTTCAGATTTCGATGGGTACTGATGTCGATTAAACGATTAGTATTTGATAAGGACGATATGAAGGAAGCACATGGTGGGGCAGCCAAGGAGGAAAAGTGAAACCACGCTAGATGTGAAACTGTTGCATTATGGAATTCATAAGCTCTAAATTCTTTTCAGACGTACATCCAAATCCGACAAAAAGAAATTTATGATCGAAGTTTTTAATCACTTGACTCGATGAGTCAAAAAATACTCTTGAAAAATATCAAATCCATTGATTCGACACTAATGGAAGATCAAATTTGTTCTTCGATAGCTTTAGCTTTGATTATTACTCCACTAAACTTTTGTTTTAGTAAAATGAAAGTCCAAAAGTTTTGTTGTGGGTTTTTTTAGAATCATGCTCCTTCCATTTGAATTGAAATTGAGCTTCCTCCATTATAGCTCAAAAGCTTCAGGAAGAAGAGAAAACGGGTGGGATTCCAGGGCCTAACTCCTACTCTTTTTAAAGGAAAAGAGAGACTTTTCGTGTTAGATGCGGACCTTAACTATCAAAAACCTTTGTTCCTTCACCATAGAAATATCAAGGAAATAAAAAGGAAATATCTTTTTGAATAACTTTTGGGTAGGTCATTGAACTTGGAAGCCACAAGACTGGGTGAAATATGTAGAGAGAGTCGTGGGCCAATTTTGCTACAATATTTGGTCGATAAGGATGATTCCTTGAAGCATCGCTTTAGCCTGCCAAAATTGATACTTATTTACGTTTCTTAACGTGGAAAATCACTGGACTTTGTGGTTCTGAAATTTTGGGAGTAGAATCAACTTTTGCCCCCCAAATAAATGGCGAATTCATTCAAAGTCAAGTCAACAAAAGCATATACTAAATTTTGACAATTGATAAATGTATTAGTTTGGGGTTTTACTATCTATTTATTACATATGCACTAGTTTGTGCTTTTGAATAGTATTAACTCAATTTAACGAAAACTAATAGAGATTAAATTTGTCATAGATATGTCGTTTTGGATTTTTTTTTTTTTTTTGTTATCAAGAGTGTATCAATTTGAGATTTTTCATGGTATTAATCATAAAAAGAATAAGCTTAGAAAAAACGACTTGGCAAGAAGGAATTGTTACCCTTATTTTCTTGCTACCCTTCGAAGTGAGATGAATATACTTTATTTATTCTCAAATTCTCTACATTCCCAAAGCACGATCATCATATATATATTTTACAAGTATGGTTTCATAATTTCTATCTTAATTTCTTTGTAATCGTTGTTATTTTGATGGATTATAGAATAAACGAAGATGATATCAATTCCAATTTATTAGTCATTCCGTGTTACTTCTAACGATACAAGCCGCATTTAGTGGATTCACTTATTACCAATTATGATAAAATCAGTTTTTTTTCCTAACTTGTTTTCAAAGCAATCAAATTCTTACGATTCCCTTTATCTGAAATTTAATTTCCTAAAAGCATTTTCTCTATACAAAAAAATTCTCTGCGAGATAAAGATACCCTAAGATTTTTTTTTTTTTTTCTATTTTCATAGGAAAAGTGCCAAAAAAGTTATAAACCTTTTGTCTTTGTGTCGATTTAGTTTAAACATTTTTACGTTGTGCAATCCTTTCCAACCAATTTTGGCCGGATTTTTTGAATGGACATCGGCCGACCGACGTGGCCTAATCAGCCGATATGAACAACTTTTAATAATATTTTATTTATTTATTTTCTTTTTTTCTTCTCCTCTTCTTCCTCCAGTTGGTTGCCAAACCTCGGTGACCGGCCAGAGGCAACAGTCGGCGAGGTTGGCCACCTCGCTAGTGGTCGCGAGGCTGCCCTCGAGGCCTGGGCGGCGAGGGTCGAGCCTCACCCATGGCTAGCGAGGGCGAGCCTCGCAACACCGTCGTCGTCCTTGTCAAAGAGGTGAAGGCTTCCTTGAACTCCGCGATCTGCTCCTCCTCGTGTCGAGCTAGCAAGGCTCGCCCTCCCCAACCATGGGCAAGGCTCGACCCTTGCCGGATCCAATGAGGGTGAGCCTTGTCACCCGGGCCTCGAGGGCGGCCTTGCGCCGGGAGGGCGGCCACTAGCGAGGTGGCCGACGAGGTCGACCTCGCCCTCGCCGACCGTCGCCCCGGCTAGTTGCCGAGGTTTGACAACCTGTTGGAGGAAGAAGAGGAGAAGAAATTTTTTTTTTTTTAAAAGAACAAATTCAATAATATTAAAATATTATTAAAATTTGTTCACGTTAGCGCCGATTAGACCACATCGTCGCCGGCTGGCGTCTAGTCAACAAAATCCGGTCAAAATTGGCCGGAAAGAACTGAATTAGCACAACGTAAAAAGGTTTAGGACTAAATCGGCACAAAAACAAAAGGTTTATGACTTTTTTGTCACTTTCCCTATTTTCATATGATAGTATATGATCGGAGGAAATGGTGTGATGAAATTATTGATGAATATGAGAATTGGAGATCGATTTATTATTGTGTAAATTTTGCGGGCGAATGGGAGAATGATGAGTCATTGTTGGATTTTATAGAGTGATCTAGTGACGTTGTTTTTCCTTCATTTTGATAAAATCCCTATATTTATGGAAGTATGACTTTGAGGGACAAAGTTACCAAATGAATGAATCATGGGTCTGATTCCTTCTTGGAGCAAAGCCGGTTCGTCACGGACTGTTGGTAGTCCAAGTCTTCGTAGACTTTTGATGCCCCTCTAATCCCGTGATGCTCCAGTCTTCTTGCACCAACTGTACGTTGTTCTGTCTTTTGTTTTTCTCTCTTTGGGAGAAAGGTAGCTAATGTTAATGCCACGTTAAAACGAGGCACAGGGAGCTTAGGTTTTAGATTGTTGGCGTCCATATCAAAATCACATCGACCAATCTCATGCAATTCATAATCTAATGATTGTATTTCGATGCAATGCAAAAATCACATGTATACGGCACTTTCGTACTTTTCATTTAATTAAATTAGACGGTATCAACTTTTCTATTAATTGATGATATGGTTGGTTAGACTATTTAAAATTCAAAGTATTTTTCAGCAATCGGTGTTTGTTTGCAAGTTTTTTTTTTTTTTTTTTTTTTATATCCTAAATCAATTTTGTGGTAATTTAACATTCCATGTTTCACAATAGAGAACAAAATCTTGCTAGATCTGGAGGTGTAAAGATGTTCAATACCGAAATTCATAAGTTCTTAAATCTTTTCAAACATAAATCCGAGTGTGACCAGAAACAACATTTAAGATTAAAATTATTACTCACAATGACTTGATGAGTCCAAAAACACTCTTGATAAATCATGATTTGATCATGTCACTTAATGTATCAATTTTAGTATACTTATTTAAATAATTCATAGATAACCTAGAGTTATTGGTTAAACTTCAAATGATAAAGAGCTCTTGCTTACTGAGTAAAAGTGCACATATTTTTAACAACATTAAAAAAAAAAATCTACACATTGCTAACAGTTGTAATTAAAATGTCATCTATTATGTGAAACGTCGAATGCATATTATTTCACAAAATTCTCGTGGTAAGTAACCCATCAGGAACCTTAATGGTCATTCACGGCGAAATTGCCTCGAAGAATGCAGTGGAAATTTTTGTTAAAAAGCAAAGTGATAATGAAAAGAAATAAAGCAATAAAAACATAGGAAAAAGAAGGTGGGAGACATCCTAATGTGTGGAAAAGAAGTCCTGCCAATGCTTTAGCGTGTGCCTTTGGTAGCCCAAGTCTCCGTAGACTTAGGTCAATCATTGGTGTGATTCCTTCTTGAGCAAGCTAGTCCATCATGGACTGTCGGTAGTCCAAGTCTTCATAGACTTTAACTTGGGTCAATCAAGGCGCGTTCGCTAAAAATGATTATTTTTTATTCTGTTCCCAGGAAATGATTATGAGTAAAAAACCGTGTTTGGTAACTGTCCAAATTTTTTTATTCTGAAATAGAATTGCGTTTGATACCGTGTTAATTGATTCTGTTCCAAATTAATTTATTTTAATTTTTAAATAAATTTTAAATAATTTTTTTACTTTTTTACTTTTTTTTTTTTTTTTTTTTTTCCTTTTTTCCTATTCTTCTTCTTCTTCATCTGGCCGGTCACCGGACTAGCGACCAACTAGACGAGGGCCGGCGACGCTCACCGCGCGTCGGCCCTCGGCGAGGTCGGCCTCGTCGGCCGAGCCCGCCGGGCACCGGGCGAGGCTCGCCTAGCCCCGCCGAGCCTCGGCCTCGCCCGCCAGCCGACGAGGCTCGTCCGGCCTCGCCGGTGACCAGGCTGGCCTCGCCGGTGGTTGGGCTTGCCTCCGGCGAGCTCGCCGGACCTCGCCCTGGCCTGGCGAGCCTTCGGCGAGCTCGCCGGACCTCGCCCTGGCCTGGCGAGCCTCCGGCGACCGGCGGCGAACGGCGGCGGTGGGCGGCGGCGGATGGTGGCAGGCGGTGGTGGACGGCAACTGGGATGACGAAAGGGAAAAGCGAGGGTTTCACTGTTTCGATTCTTTTTCTGATTCTCGGACGGAGAATCAAATTTTTTTTTATTCTCAAATCTTGTCCAAAATTGTTTTCGAGAACAAAAATTTTACCAAACGCAATTCTCATCCCGGCGATTCTCGAGAACAAAAAATCGGAACCCCGGCACTATGAAGACATTGCCAAACAGGCCCTCATTGGTTTCAGTCTTCTTGCACCGCCCCGCAAGCTATTCTGATTCTTTTCTCTCGAGAGCATATCGACCAATCTCAAACAATTCTTAATATAGTAATTGTATTTCGATGCAACGCAAGACTATATACATGCAACACATTCCATTTCCATTTAGTTAGATCATACAGTATCAACTTTTTTGTTGATTGGTGACATGATTGGCCAAAGTATTTATTGTGTTTGTTTGCAAGTATTTTTTTTATTTTCTAAATCAATTTTGTGATAACTAAACATTCCGTGTGTTACAATAGAAAACAAAATCTTGCTAGATTTGGAGGTGTAAAATTGTTCCATTCTGAAATTCATAAGTTCTTAAATCTTTTCAGGCATAAATCTGAGCGTGACAAAAGAATTAAGATTAAAGTTATTAATCACAATAACTCAATGAGTTAAAAAAGACTCTTGGAAGTATCAAGTTTTTTCCCCATAACTTTAGCTTAGATTATACTCCACTAAAATTTTGTTTTAGTAAAAACGAAACTCCAAAAGTCTCATTGTAAATTCTTTTAAAATCAGTCTCCTTCCATCCGAATCGAAATTAAGTTTCCTCCGTTAGCTCAAAAGCTCAGGGAAGAAGATAATATAGGTGGGATCCATTGCCTAAACTCCTCTTCATTTTGAAAGGAAAAGAAAGACTTTTCGTATAGAGACGGGCCTTAATTACCAAGATCTTTGTTCCTTCACCACAAAAAATATTAGAATGGAAGATTTTTCTTAATGACTTTCTGGGAGGTCGCTGAACTTGGAAGCCAAAGGTTTGGCTGAATATGCAGGGAGTTGTAGGCCAGTTTTGCTGCAAAATTGGTCCATAAGTATACTTTTGGAAGCATCACTGCAGTTGTCACCAAAGTTGACAAATTATTTACGTTTCTTAACGCAAAAAATCACTAGGTCATGTGGTGTAGAAATTTTGGATTGAGAATCAACTTTTGCCCCCAAATAAATCATTCAAAGTCAAGTCAACAAAAGTTGACAGCACCCCATGTGATCACGGAGTGCTGACAGCACCCGCTCCATCCATCCATAATCACGACCCCCTTTTCTTCCGTTTCACTGCACTCAAAATCAATTGCATTTGTCTTTTTGCTACTGGCAAAAGACCCAAATGCCCTTTTTGGGTATTGATTTTAATGATTAATAGAGCCAATGGCTTCTCACCGTTGTTTAGAAAATCGAGCGAACTCACTAAGTCAAGGCCCACATAGGCGGCCAAGCAACCCAGATTTGTGGCCATGCGAAGTTAGCGACTTTTGTCGATTGCGAATTCCATGGACATAGATTATGAGCTCCGTGCGAAAAGAAAAAGAG
The DNA here is from genome assembly GCA_014182725.1 of Eucalyptus brandiana. Taxonomy (NCBI): domain Eukaryota; kingdom Viridiplantae; phylum Streptophyta; class Magnoliopsida; order Myrtales; family Myrtaceae; genus Eucalyptus; species Eucalyptus brandiana. Next base: position 52,032,452 of record CM024675.1, on the reverse strand, counting down.
ACGAAGGTGTAGAAGATAGACTTGAGTGGGCAATGCGTTAACACGCCAATGGATTGACGTGCAAAGTTGAGAGCTTGTGATGGCCATGGGTCAGCGGCAAATTTTACGATAGCAAGCGGCGGTTCCCTAAAAATTCCTAACCTTTATATTTATCGCAATGCCAATTATCCAAGTTGTTTTTGTATCATCAAAATCCAAAACTTGTATGATAACCAAAAATATACGTTCAGTTAAAGTTTGGTCCATGATGGATGTTGAAGATCCGACATGGCAGTTTGCTTGATCAATGACGAGCTTAAAACTGCACATTTCTTCCTTGCGCCAAATCCTTTGATTTTCCAAAATATTACCCTAACCCCATGCCCCTCATAGTTGATGAGCTGACACCCCTCAGAGTTGCGGGCCAGTGCATGAGCGATGTGAATGCATTAGCACCAACAAGGCCTTCACACCTTGATAGGGTACAGCTGTTGATTAAACGAACTGATTGATACTTTGACAAGGACAACATGGAGGAAGCATGTGGTGGAGCCAGAGAGGAAAAATAAAATCTTACCAAATTTAGAGGTGTAAAAAGGTTCCACTCAGGAATTCATAAATTCTCAAATCTTTTCAGACATAAAAAAAGAAAAAGATTGAAGTTATTAATCATATCAAGCCGATGAGTCAAAAAAGACTCATGGAAGTATCAAATTCTTTGAAGTGAGATCAACAGAAGACCAAATTTGTTTTCCGATAGCTTTAACTTTGATTACACTCCACTAAACTATTGTTTTAGTCGGACCTAAGCAGGTCCTTAAACTGCTCCGTTTGATCAGAAACAGCCCACGGACGTAAAATGTGGGCAATGTTAACCGCGGGGGACCGGACCACCCCATGCAAGGATCCCCCGGTTTGGATTCCCGTAATGCCCTTCTCCTAACGTACTAGGCTGGGTACAGGAAAATGAAGAGTAGCTGGTCCAGTCCGGAAGTATCAAATTTTTTGAAGTGAGATCAACAGAAGACCAAATTTGTTTTCCGATAGCTTTAACTTTGATTACACCCCACTAAACTATTGTTTTAGTAAAATGAAAATCCAAAAGTCTTGTCGCAGATTTTTTAAAATTAGGCTCCTTTCATTTGAATAGAAATTGAGCTTTCTCCATTATAGGTCAAAAGCTCTAGGAAGAAGAGGAAACAGGTGGGATCCCACTACCCAAACACCTACTCTTTTTTAAAGGAAAAGAAAGACTATTCGTATTAGATGCGTGCATCAGCTGTCAAGACTTTTGCTCCTTTGCCACAGAAATATTAAGGAACTAAAAAGGGAAGATTTTTTGAATGACTTTTTGGTAGGTCATTGAACTTAGAAGCCAAAGGATGGGGTGTATATGCAGGGAGTTGTGAGCCAGTTTTGTTGTAATATGGATCAGTAAGGATGATTTCTCGAAGCTTCACTCCAACCCCTCGAAGTCAACAATTATGTATGTTTCTTAACTTGAAAAATCATTCATCTATGTGGTGCAGAATTTTGGGATTAGAATGGACTTTTGCCCTCAAATAAATGGGTGTATTCATTCAAAGTAAAAGTAAATGAAAATCCACATCTATCAAGTGCAACAGTGAACTCATGTTATTTTACAAATTTTCATTATAAATCACCAGAAAAATATTGAATGTGTCATGGAATCATTTATCAAATGCTACTGACAAAAAAAAAAAAAAAAAACCATTGATCAAATGGTGACCACCAATCAATCAACTATCAAAGTAAACCACTGGGGGTTCGCAGTGTGCCACCCTTCCAACATGGAAGGGGAGGTGAGGGGTTCAAATCCCCACCTCTTTAGGAGGGATGGGATAGAGACGCGTAAGTTTCGAGAGTGGGTTGCGACTCCCACACCCTGCAAGAGGCAGAGCACAAAGTCTGCGAGTGAGTGTAAAGTAGGAATAAAGTAGGACTGACCAAAAAAAAAAATATCAAAGTAATTAACTCGCGGGGACCTCAATCGTCATTCACGATGGAACCGGCCCGCAAGAATCCAAGGAATCAAAAAAGCAAAGTGATGATGAAAAGAAATAAAGCACCAAAGCAAAGGAAAAAAAAAATGTGGGTCCCGCTAACACGGGAAAGTTAACCCGCCCATGCTTTGAAATTAGCCCGCCTTTGTGTGGTCGGCTAGATTTTAGTTAATATTTTCTCAGTTAGAAGAGCCCGTGCGGGAAAACAACAGAAACGGGGGATGCATTTCGGTGGCAAGAAATTATTAATTACTGCTCCTTCCTATTTTGCCCTCTTATTTTTCCGGGCCACGAGGAAATTTATTTTCCTAGTTATGTTCGTGAAACATCGTCATTGAGATATTGTTTTCCCATCTTTTCTTTTGTTCTGACTGCAGTCACAAGTCTTGGATATCAGGATGAAAGCAACAATTTCTAAAATCGTGTGAAAGTTAAATGCATGTGATTTTGACAATAATCATCTTTCCGATGCTAGCCATCTCATAAATTCCAATAAGCAATATTTCACTTATTTGCACGCTTCTCATTTTCATGATTTTATCTACTTGGTGATCAATTTTGACCAAGTACTTCGATACTTTTAGATAAGTGATTTTCAACTCATTTGAAGAGAAGTGAAATGGATTGGATTATATTCTTGCTTTTCTTTTGTCCTTTTCCACTACGCGCTTGAGACCTTACATTCGTCCACCTTCCTTAGCATTTCACTTATGTTCTTCGCCTTTTCAGGACAGGAAAGGGTACGAAGTAATATCATTGTTCACTTTGGATCTCTTTATTGGCATTATGGTTCATCATCATTCAATTTTGACATATATCATCCTTTTTTTTTTTTTAATGTCTGGATTCATCAACAACATTAGCTTGCAAACATTTGTACAATTTTTTCCAAAGGGTAATACTTTCCCAAAAAAAGAAAACAAAAGATGGAGTTCTCTCTCATGTTCTTCCTTTATTATTTAAGTCAGGGTCAGTTTGTTTGATGAAAAATCATTTTTGAAATTTTTTTTTCCATGCTTTCAATGTTTGAATTACGTAAAACTATTCGATTAATGGAAAGCATTAACCATAAGGTAAAAATAATAAGCTTAGAGAAAATGACTTGATAAAAAGGAATCATTTTCCCTTATTTCTATCCTAATTTCTTTGCAATTGTTGTTATGCTGATGGATTGTAGAATAAATGAAGACAATATCGATTCCGGTTTATTAGTCATTACATATTACTTTTAACAATACAAGCTGCATTTAGTGGATTCACTTATTACCAATTACGATAAATTTAATTTTTTTAACTAGTTTTCACCATAAACGATTTCTTTCTAATTTAACTTCTCTAAAATTGAATTTCCTAAAAACATTTTCCCGTGACAAAAAAATCATCATTGAGATAAACACATCCTAAGAGTTCGGTTTTATATAATTGTCAATTTTCAAATAATGGTATTTGACCAGAGGAAATTGCAAGATGAAATTATCGATGAATACGAGAATTGGAGATCAATTTGTCGTTTTTTTTGCCGGTGAACGAGAGAACAATAAATCAGTGTTGGATTTAACATACTGATTTAGAGACTTTTTATTTTCTTTTTGATTAAATCTCGACATTCATGGAACTTTGTTGTGAGGCACATAGTATGAGATAAATGAATCATTCAGTGTGATTCCTTCTTGGAGCATAACCGATTTATCATGGACCATTGGTATTCCAAGTCTTCGTAGACTTTGACTTTGCCCTTCTAATCCAGTGTTGTTTCCTGTCTTCTTACCCCACCCATGCGCTGTTCTATCTTATTTTTCCCTCTCCTTCTAAGAGTAGCAGCTAACGTTAATGTCACGTTAAAACGAAGCATAGTGAGGCTTAGGCTTGGATCGTCGGCGTCTATATCAAGATCACATCGACCAATCTCATGCAATTTTTAATCTAGTGATTGTATTTCAATGCAAGGTCAAACTACAAATAAATAAATATATATATATATATACACACACCACACTTTTGTACTTTGCATTTAGTTAAATTAAGACGGTAATGACTTTTTTTATTGATTGATGACACGATTGATTAGACTATTTAAAAATTGAAATGTTTATGAATGGATACTATTTGTTTGGAAGTATTTCTAAGTTTATAGATAAATGTTGTGGTAACCAAAAATTTCATATTTCACAATAGAAAAATAGCCGCTTTGCAACTAAGTTTCACGATATTGACTTGACAGAAACCAAAATTAGTTGCATTTGCCAGAATCAATTTCTATCAACCATTCTTTAGTCAACCAAAGTCACTCATAAAGAATTGGCACATACAATATCACAAGCTTTCTACAGTCTGGATAACGATCAATCCAATGATGAATAAACCAAGCATTGCCTCTCCTCCATTAATCTCTCTTGATCCTCTCTCGGAGAAAAAAAAATTGAACTGTATCGCAACAAAATCACAGCACGTGGCAAAATCTAAATCACTTTAAGAAGTCAGAATTATAAATGGAGATCACTGCGGGTCATTAAACATAGAGGACGGATTGGCCAATCCGTCTAACTCTGCAGAGAGTTCGGGGCCAGTTTGTATTCTAATGACGTTGTCTTTGTAGAGTTTGCTTTTACCCTGAAATGTACCGCACGGTGCCTAACGCGTCTTCCTTCTTCCATTAAGTTATCCCACAACACTGTATGGCGATGAATGCCCAGGCACTTGCCAACAAATTTACAGGAGTGACAGGGTATGGGACCCACTCTTGGCTTTGCTTGTACATAATTGTGGCGTCACTTTCAGGATAGAAGTTTGGGAAAATATGGCAATTTCAATTGGGACGCGTGGGCTGAAATTCCATCATTTCGGAGTTTGCCCTTGCCAAACGCGGCATATGGACTGGATTTACAGCTCTCTTCAGTCTTCACTTCCTCCCTATTATTGGAGCGGGTCTTGTCCGCCCGCGCACCGACGCGTGCGAACGCAGCTCATGCACAGATGGCTCCTATGAATTTTCCGTATGGGTCCATCTCATCCAATGATACGCGTAAGCCCTGATTGATTTAACATCTTTTTATTATTAATTGACTTCTGCTCCACTACCCAAGATATCATCAATCACTCCATGTGAGTCATGTGACCACCGACATATCCGCGTTCCGTCCATCATAATCACAATCCCTTGTCCTTTTCCCTCAGCTCCTCTCTCTCTCCCCCATCAATCGCATTTTGTCTTTTTGCTACTGCAAAAATACCCAAATGCCCCTCCTGTCGAGGAATTTTTTTATCTTTTTTTTTTTTTAATTTTTTTGGGTGTTGATTTTAATGATAAACAGGGCCGAGGGCCACCCTCCGTTACTAAAAAATCGAGCGAATTAACTAAGTGGAGCCTCGACACCATGCCCATGCAACCTCAGATTTGTGGCCATGCGAGGCTAGCGACCTTTGCCGGTCGCAAATTCCATGGACATAGGTTATGAACTTTACACGGAAAGAAAAAGAGACGGTGGTGTAAAAAAAAGACTCGAGCAAGCAAGGCGTTAACTCGCCCATAGGTTGATGCACGAAGTTGAGGGCTTGTGATGGCAATGGGTGGGCAGCAAAGTCGATGATGGCGAGTGGGCGGTTCCATAAAAAAAATCCTAACCTTTATATTTACCGTAATACCAATTATTCAAATTGTTTTTATATCATCAAAATCCAAAATTTGTGTGGTAATCAAAAAATATGTTTCATCAAGTTTGGTCCACGACGGATGTTGTGGCATTTTTGTTTGGATAATGACGAACTTAAAAATATGAACTCTGCAATTTTTAGAGTCAAAAGTTTAAGCTTTTGAAAAAAAAAAACTGGACTTAGCAATTTTTAGGGTTCAAGAAGTGAGATGATCCACTTTTTTTTTTTTTGGGTCGGTGAGATGATCCACTTTCGCGGTCTTTCTTGCAAAAGAAACGAGCTACAATTTTAACTAACAAAAAAAGTGGAACAGAAATATAGGCCCTGCATGGTAACACTTCTCAAAAGTGTTTATAAACACTTTTTCTTTTTTTTGTCCAGGGAACAAAAAAGAATGTAAGTCGCGTTTGTTTGCGTTTACATTCTTTTTTTTTTTTTTTTGTTCTTAACAAAAAAACGTAAAATGAAAAAAAAAAGTTGTTTCTCATTCCGGAAACAATTTTTGAAGAAACAATTTTTTGTTTCTGTTTCTTCTTCTCTCTCTTCTCTTCTCTTCCTCTTTTCTTCTTCTTTCTCTTTGGCCGGTCGCCGCCCGCCTGGCCATGGCCGGCCGTCGAGGGCCGACGACCTCGCCGGAGCGTCGCCGGCCCCTGGCGAGGCGAGGCGTTGTCGGCGCGGGCGAGCCCGAGCTCGCCCGCCCAAGGCGAGGCTCGGCGTCGCCGCGCGCGGCGAGCTTGGGCTCGCCAGGGCGGCGACGCTTGGCCTCGCTGGATTTGGGCGAGCCCGAGCTCGCCCGGCCAAGGCAAGGCCGAGCCTCGCCCAACGACGGCGAGGGTCGGCCTCGCCGGGCGGCGAGCCTCGCCGTGGTCGGGCGAGGCCGCCGCCGAAAGAAAAATATAAAAAATAAAAGAAAAACTGATAAATAAAAATAAAAATATTAAAAAATTAAAAGAAAAAAAAAAGAACAAAAATCTACTAAACATGTTTCGTTTATTTTTTATTCCTAACAAATTTACAAACGCATCTTTTTTGTTCAAAAAGTGTTTTGAACAAACACTTTTTTTTTTTTTGTTTCACAAAAAAAAATGTAAACGTTACCAAATGTACCCCATAAATTCTTGCTTTTGCCTCGAGCCTTCTCAGCTATGCACTTGAGACTTCACCATTCGTCCACCTTCTCCGTAGCATTTCACTTTTGGTCTTACTTCTTTTCGGGAGAACAAAGCATATGACGGATTTCTCTTTATGTGGATGAAGAGGCCAAAATATTCAACATGCCCAGGGTTAGAATTTTTTATCTTTTCCTTTTATTTAGTTTCTTTTCTAGGTATACTTCATTTAAACTCCACAACAAACTCCTTCCACATCCTTCCTCGACCTTTCACACGTTTCTTCCTTTGCTCCAAATCCTTGATCTTCCCCTCGTCGTCACTGCTCTCTGCTCACATGCCTCCAAAACCCTAACCCCATGCCCATGGCCATGGTCATTCCTGGTGATTGACGAGCTGACCTCCTCGAAGTTGCCGGGGAGTGCATGATTGATGTGAATGCTCTGACACCAGCAAGACCTCCAGATTTCGATGGGTACTGATGTGGACTAAACGGACCTGTTTTTATTTGATAAGGACGACACGGAGGAAATGGTGGGGGCTAGGGGTGAGCATGGTCCGGGTTGGTCCAGGCCACCCCCTAACCCTGTGACCAACCGTCTGATACAACGTCGGCCCTCAATTTTGGGCCAAAGGGCCGACCCTATGAGCTGGAGGGCCAAGGACCGGACCAACCCATGGGTTCGGTCCGGTTCCAGGGTCAACCCGGGACCGATCGATAATTTTTTTTGTCTTATTTTTTATACTCCCTAAAAAAGCAAACCTATAAATTCAAATTACACATCCATCGACAATGCGGCATTGTGCAACTAAACTATAAATACTAATACATATTTAGCAAATTTAAGATGACACAATAATAGAAATTTCATACATGCTAACCACTCATCGAGATATGGGACAAGATAGAAAGTTCTTATAATCATCTATCTTTAATATTCATAACACCATATGCAATAGTGTTTTCCTGCATTTGATCATGTAAAGTCCACTCAACCAAAAAAAAAATGAGCTTCACATCATTTGACTAAAGCAAATCACCGTAGTAATCGCAGCAAAGATACTACTCTACTCTTCAAAAACTTCTACCATTTAATACAAATTGAAAAGCAAAGTGCAATTTGAAATTCATTAGTAAAATACAATTAAACCATAAAAAGTTCAAAATACTTAATATAAACACGAATATATAACTTCACATCTTGTTAATTCATTTGAACTTCTAAAAACCTAAAAACAAAACAAACGACACATAATTGATACTCAACAAAAGTTTTAAATTGAAATTACTATTAGTACTATTGATAGAATATCTCAATATAATATAATATAATGACATTTTATTTATGTTTGAATATATAAAAAAATTATAAATAATATAATATAATATAATATAATATAATATATAGGGTTGGTCAGGGGTTGGATCGACTAAAAACTCTTGAGGGACCAACCGGCCGCGCGGTGTTGGCCCCGGAATTTCGAGACCAAGGCCCGACCTTGGCCCCAGGAACCGGGCCAGACTGGCAGGGTTGGGCTGGTCAGGGTCGGTCCAGGGTCAACCCTAGACCGCTGCTCACCCCTAGTGGGGGCAGCCAAGGAGGAAAAGTAAAATCTCGCAAGATCCGGAGGTCTAAATCAGCTCCGTTCTAGAATTCACAAGCTCTTTTAAGTCTTTTTAGATGTACGTCCGAATCTAACAGATTAAAGTTCTTAATAACACTTTAAGTCTTTTTAGATGTACATCCGAATATGACAGATTAAAGTTATTAGTATTCAATGAGGCAAAAAAGGCTCTTAAGAAGTATTAAATTCATCGATTTGAAATCAAAGGAAAACCAAATTTGTTCAATTAGCTTTAGCTTTGATCAATCACTCCATTAAACTTTTATTTTAGTAAAATGAAAGTCCAAAAGTCTCATTGTGGATTTTTTAAAAATCATACTCCTTCCATTTGAATTGAAATTGACCTTCCTCCATTATAGCTCAAAAGCTCCAAAAAGAAGAGAAAACAGGTGGGGTACCACTACCATAAGGCACACTCTATTGGAAGGAAAAGAAAGAGACTTTTCCTGCATATGTGGGCCTAACTATCAAAGACCTCTGTTCCTTTCTCACATAATCTTAAGGTACTAAAAATGAATTTGAACTCAGAAGCCAAACGATCGACTGAACATGCAAAGAGTCGTGGGCTAGTTTTGTTGCCAAATCAGTCAGTAAGGATAATTCCTCGAAGCATCACTCCAGGCCATCAAAGTCGATAATTATTTACGTTTCTTGACGCAGGTCGGCGTGGTGCAAAAATTGTGGGGATGAGAATCGACTTTTGCCCTTAGAAAGATGGGCGGATTCATTCAAAGTCAAAGTCAACAAAAGCAGACATGGAACTTCCAACCAAGTTCGTTTCCCCCATCCTAATTAAGGTGAACTTCGGTCTATCCAGTTTAAAGAGTTGATTGGGCCAAGGCCCGAATTGACTTCAAAACATCAAGCCTGATAAAATTATGTTGCTTGATCTACGTCAAAGCTCTGTCGTCGCCACCCGGGGAGTCTCCTCCCCGGACTTCTTCACTTCCTGCGCTGTGCGCCCTTGTGTTTCAAGGGGGAAGCCTGCTTGGATTTGAAGGGGCCAGGTTACCTCTTGGAGAGAGGTGTGGCGGTCTGGCCAATGGGGAGAGCTTATTTATTGAGTCCTCTCTTAGGCTCTAGCTAGGGGCTGAAGGGACTCCCACCCTAGGGAGGTTATCCCTCCATTAGCCCGACCCCGTCTTTCCGGGCTATCAAGGCCTTTTAAAGTCCTGCCTAGGACCATCTCCCCCTAGCAATCAATCAAATAAAGAGAAGATCATGTTTATTTCATGATAAGCCATCCTTCGCATTTAATCCCTTGTTAGTGTCAACAAATTGCTTGTCACAAAGTGATCTAGTTAGACAAAATCCATGCTCTATGCTAATTATTATACAGAATACTATTAAGATAAACTACACAAAATCAATGTGTAGGTACAATCTTATGTCAATGTAGATGGGAAAAGATATTGACTCCTCCCAACATTAAGTATGAAAGTTCTTTATTTTAGATAATGTTTTTGAAGGAGTGGCTCCTTAGTCTCTTGGTTAATGCTTATGGATTATCTACTACAAAAGAAAAGAAAGAGGCGAAAAATATAAGAACTTGCAAACAATGCGAGACTATTCCATGTTATACTTTTAGAATTGGAAATTTTTTTGCCACACTTCTATTCATTTGAAACTAAACAGTTTGGATCATCATATCATATTTACCTCAGCATCAGATAATGTCAGATCAAGTCCATTCGCAACTTTATTTTTTTTTAATTTAATTAAAAATCACTACGCCTTCTCTTCAACTCTTGTGAATCTAATAAAGCGCCGTGCTTTACCTGAAAAAAAAAAAAACAAAAAAGAAACTGGACATGCATTTACCAATGTAGATTATTTGTCTTCTTCACATTGCTGTTAGTGTGATACTTTTGTACACATTGTGACGGCTACTTTAATGTATATAGTATGATGAAGTTAACGTCCTCCTATAGAAAGCATGGGCATTGACCGATTTCAAATTCAATAAGAGGAAACAATAATTTATAAGGTATTTCAGATAAATCACCGCATTGTAAATTGACAAGATAATGGACTTGGAATTTACATAACTTGACTTGACCTCACTTGGTAAGTTAATTAGCAATTCAAAGCCACTGAAACATCTAAACAAACAAAAATTAAACAAAGAAGATTTGAGCAAGTGGAGGAGGATGAGGAGAGAGGAGTGGGTCGTTTGATCAGAGTCGTTTTTTCATAATTTTGTTTTAAATAGTTTTTCACTTTTATTATTATTAATATTTTTGTAGTAGTTTTTTATTGCGGTTTTTTTTTTTTTTTTTTTTTTTTTCCATTTTCATTTTATGCGGGTGATGTGAAAACTTCCCGCCAGCCGGTGGAGGGAAATGTATTTTCGTTTCCCGCCGTGGAAATTGAAGCTAATGTGGGCTTACAAGCAGGATGGACCCACTGGCCCAAGGATTGGGGGAGGTCCGACTTGGCCTCCCCACCCGAGTCCCGATGGATTGCAATTGTTTTTTTCTTGATAAGTTAAAAAATGTGGGAAGAGATGATCAATACGATTATCCATTCTCATCATTACATAAAGTGTTATGTGCATCATAGAATATCTCATTTTAGCCATAATCACTTAGTCCATCATCGGGTGTACGAGTCTATCATCATAACTAATATGCCAAAAGCTTAAAAATCTTTCCATAGAATGTTGTGAATGCCTTTAAAAGTTCATTTGGGACATGATTTGAACTCGTGAATTAATGGAAGATGGCATGATCCCTTCATCATTGGGTTGCCATGCTTGGGGTTGGATTGCGATTACGGCTTTTTCACGTTCAATTTGGGTTTTTTTTTTTTTTTAATATACTTTCAAAGTGAATGAGCGGCATACGAGCTTGATAAAAAAAGGAGTGATCTATAATTTTGTTTTGTGCTTATAAAATTTGAATTAAGGAGAATGAGGGATTGATGCGTACATGTTACCAATAAAGGAAGAGATTTGAAGATTGGTTTCTATAAAATTGATTAATTTATTCTTCCTAGTAATTTCTCTTGAATTTCACTTATTCTTAAACTTCCACTACTTTTTTTTTCGGTGTACTGATTTTTTTTGGTGATTTTATAAACATTTGACTATGAATATAAATCCGTGAGAGCCACCAAACTTATTCTTTAACTTCCCATGCATTGGGGGTGGGGTTCTTATATTATTTTGTTTGTGTGAGCTAAATGTGATTTAAAAATAAAAATCATTCACACTCTTTGATATTTTTAAAATGACGTTACGTGACTTTTGTTGCGTGAGGTCACAACTCTTTTTACTTTGAATATAGCCCTGAAGAAAGTCCAATGACTTTTGTTCTCAAAGATTAGGGACCTTTTTCTTTTATTTAATAATCTTTTACACATAAAATAAAGTTTTCAATCCCTATAATTGTATGACTCATTTATCAATCAAGCAATTATGAGATGGTGATGGCATCGTTTTATAATATGGTGATCAATCCAATCGTATTCGCGCTATAAATATTTTGTAAATTTTAGATAAAACGACTTAGCTAAAACTATTGTATGTACATTTATCTAAAAAAATTAAAAACTATCGAATCCACTTCTATAAAGTTTCAAAAAATATTTAAGAATCGATACGTCATAATAAGCCGCGTTCTCGAATTGTGGTTCCACAGTCCATAATTAATCTCCACTTGATTCACACATGTCAAATTGCATTCTTTCCAAGTATGAATAATATTGACAAAAAAAAAAAAGTCTTGAATAATTCAAGTTATGAGACAGATTTGACCTTGGAATTGCAAAACATTATCTCAATAAGCTTATGATCATATTAGAGTACTCCGCATCTTTATATACCTCCATGAATATCAATTAAAAAAAAAGTAATATTGACTCTAATTTTAGTGCATTCTTCATAATTCTAGTTTGAACCCACTAATTGAACCAAGCTGAGTCAAAGTGCGCATTTGAAAGACATCAAAGGACGCGCCAAAACAAGAGAGACAGAGAGAACGCAAATTGGTCCAGGAGCACGCCTCATTTTAGCAAAACTTCCTTCATTGCCCTCGCAGAAACGACAAAATCACCAGACATGACACTGAATATACCCGCCAACAGAACAAGCGCCCGAGGGCAAATCAGGGAAATCCGGTAAACTCCTCATCCCCGCCCTCCTTTCCCCCCAAGTCGCCGTAGCTTTCAATCGCCATTTGTCACAAAAATCGCTACAGAGTCCACGAACGTTGCAAAGACCAGGATTCGAGGTTTGAATTCGAGCAATACGAACGAAGACCGTAATCGACCTCTCCATCTCGCCGAGCGATCGCGCCATTTGATCGCGCGTGATCGTCTTGCGTATATGGAAAGGTTGCAGAGATTGGAATTTCTTTTGTTGTGCGATATCGTTTTTTTTCTTTTTTCCTTCCTTCGACGACGTTGTTCGATCTGTCCCTCTTGCAGAATAATGTGGAGCGGAGCTGATCATGGTTGAGGGCGACGGTGGTTATGATAATGCTTCATTGCAACTCGTGTTCATGTAATCAGTTATGGTTGTGATCCTCTGACTTGATTCGGATTGGGAGTCTAGATTGCGATAAGGTTCATATAGACAGGCTTTAGTATCGAGTACATCAGTTTTGAGCCTGGGGAAGTGAGATTTGTGTAGTGAATTTGGCTGATTAGGGATTTCACGGTTGGGGGGAATCACTGACCGTGTTGTGGAGCTGTAGTGCTTGATTGAATGGGGGCAAACTATAGTTGAATGATCCCTCTGGTGTAGATTTGGATGTTTTCAAAGCATGTGACTGACTGAGCATCGTGTTGTATTTGGTTGGATTTGTAAAGCTCTTGGATTACCAAGTCTGGATCAATGCTGCCATTGGAATATGGTCAGATTGATTGAATTTCCTTATATTTGTTCGATACAGATTTCATCTTGCTGTTTCTACTTTGGGGATAAAATTTGTTGAGTATCGCACAGTGATCGACTATCGGCTATTAAGCTTTTCTCCCGTTGAGTAATGGACTGTAGCTTGTAGGTTACAACGGATTATCTTTATGGGAAAGAGGAGCCTTATGTTGTTTACTTATTCGCCTTTCATCGCATTGATATATAGTTCTTTAAGTTCACAAAGGAGGAAGGGTAGAAATTTACTGAAATGTTGTTTTGAGTTGATGTTTCCTTGAAGCATTCCTCCCACATGATTTTCAAAATAGTTTGCTAGGCACATAATAGCCTTGCTTCTTTGCTTGTAATTGAATGAGCTTGTGACTGCATTTTCAATCTGAATTTTTCTCAACTGGTAAATGCAGAACTTAGAGTGAGGTCCAAGGCTCATACAACTATTTACAATCACACTCTTGCTATGATGGTGGTGGAGTATGCATCTGCTATAAGTGTTCATTATAAAGATTTTCACATTTACTTAGAGCTTGTTGTTATTACCCTTTAGGTTTCACCATTTCAATATAATAACATTGTAATTAGATGCAGAGCTTTATATTTGGCAAGTTTACATGTCCAATTTGACATAACTTTTTAGTTGGATGTGTCATAGTTGTGATGGGAAGAAAAGGTAATTTGACTACATTTTAATATGACATTGTTGCTAAGGTTGCGTAAAGAATGGGTCCTCTATACTAAATGACCAATTCTTGAGATGAGATTCTATGGGCATATGCTGCCTTCTCTTATTAGCTTCTGACTGGTTATTAATGCCTTTGGATCTAAAATTAGGGGTTCGAAGTCATTGAACTGATAGTTGATGTCCAACATTGATTACAAGTATATAATTCTTGTCGCAGTGGCGACCAATTTGCGATGCTTGTGATGCCTTTATGTTTGAATTTCATCTAATTTCTTGTCTTTATTTCATATATATATATATATAGCCAGGACCTTATCGATGCAGTTATAGCTTTCAAAAGTACTCAAGAACATAGGTGTGCATTTTAACTTTAGCAGTTATTCCTCTTACATTGACATGTGAAGGATCTCATGAAAATTTAAGCTAAGAAGAGTAGCCTCCAGTGAATGTGTACACAAAATACATGGGTCTGCTATCCATAAGAAGGGAAAACAGTGAATCATTTCCATTGAGACGTTAATTTTATGTGCTTGTAATTTTAGATTTTGTCATGAGGAGATCACACACTTCACTAATTTTGTTCTTGGAAAAGTTGTTTGAGCTTTTCATTTAGTGATTACTTCTATTTATGTCTACAACATATAGAATGGGTTGAAGATCTTTATTGGAAACAGCTTGACATAAACTACCTTGGCATGCGTGGTGCCATGGTGTGTTCTAGAGATGATAAGCTGTGGATACTTCTGATTTGGAATGAATTACATTCTTATTCTATTGTCTTTGCTTACGTTCATCATGGATTTACCATGCTTATCACAATACAAAAATTCAACTTGGTGCTTTGGATGCTGTTAAAAGAGCCAAGGATTTATATAGAGACATCAACATCATGGTGATAGGGCATTCTATGGGAGGGGATATGGCATCCTTTTGCTAATTTGATCTTGTGGTAACACAATTAAAAAATTGTTGTGGTTCAGATATTGGTTCTTCTCTATTGTGTTCTTCCATTTTTTCAGTTTTGGTCTGTTAAGAATTACTTGGAATTCCCTGCCAACTCTGCCTTGAAGAGTTTAAACTCCGGATACCTTGAACTTTCCATGGCTTCATATTTATATTTACAATTGGTCAGCATCTTGTTTTTTCTCTCTCTCTTCTTTGTCTTTTTTGGTAAATCGACCCATAGACAAAACACAAGCAGAATGGGTTGCAAACATCCCTTTACCTGAACCACCTAGGGTCTACGTTTTTAGTTGTGTGAATTATCTTACACGTTAAGCCATGGAGCTTCAAGTTGACTGAATACCCATATATAGTGGATAAAGACTTCCAACTAATTTACTTGCTAGAAACTTTATGGGAATATTAATATGTTTATGGTCTGGCTATATAGCTTTTGCAAGCACTTGATCTTGAAGGGTTAATGCATTTTAAACTAGAATATATTGATCCTAAATCCGTGTTCTGTGTGTTGTTTCTATTTGTCTCTTTCTAACCAAAAGAAGCAGCTTCTTTTCAGTCCGAATACAGGCAGATATGTTGTAGGCTGGAGCCAATTCTAAAATGTCTAAGTTATCTTTTTGTCTCTGCTTTATTGGACAAAGTGTCTAGAGTTTTCTAGGCACCTATTGTGGAACTGGTACTAGAAATGGTGCCCACCCCAAAGTCATATCTCATTAATTCTCTTCTCCATGTCAAGTTGTGATTTTTTAGGGTCAAACTTTGGATTGGACTCAAATTATACAGACATTCATGTGGCCTACAATAGGATCATAAGTTACATCTTGTTCGGACATTTGGATGATTTCAAATGTCATTTTTGTTTGCTGGTTACTTGTTGAAAATTGTTCGGAGCTGATTGTGACATCATGCCCATGGGTCGTGGCCCTTTGCATGCGTCATGGCCCTTTTTAACATTTAGTTTCTCCTTTGCTATTTATGACTATAAGTTTTGAGGTTCAAGGGGCAATTTCAGCACGAACCTGGAATTTTTTTGTTTATGTTTTTGGCAGGATATGACTCACCTCACCAACATCCAAGTGCTTCTTGTGGAAGCATTTAAATGCGCATTGGTTGTGAATTCACCCCCAATCCCACGATTCCATATTATTAACACCTTTTTGTGGGGGTGAGGCTTGGTGGGTTTTGTTGTGGCTGTGGGGTTTGGTTTTGGGAAAATTATGGATGGGATCTAGACAGAGTAACGCTAGACGTCCAACCTTATGGAGAGAAAGGGCTGTTCTATCCTTCACCTTCGGATGTGAAATGCAATATGTGGTTATTGATACATAGTACTCTTTCGTCTTGTGTAATTATTAATTTGGATGTCTAATTATGTGTGCAGAAGCTGTTTTTTCCAAACCAGCACTCGCTTGATTTACTTATAACTAAGGACGCTTAATTTCCTGGTAAACCAAGAAGCACAGATTGTCCAGGTTTTGACATCTGCACAACCCCGTATTGGCAATGCAATGTTTTTTTCTTACTACCGCATGCCAAATACAATACATATAAGTAATGGACATGATATCGTGCCTCATTTGCCTCCATACTATTCTTGGTTTCCATGGAAGATATACCATCACTTCCCTAGGGTGTTATGACTTTGATCTTGACGGAATATCATGTAAATTATGGGGAATTGTCGCTGACTGCATTGGACGTTTGCTTTGCATTTATTTTAGCCTATTTAAACTGGAGAAGTCTTATCTTTTCCAACAATATTCATACTCTTACTTTTTTCAGCGTATAAATTTTAACTGTTTTGTTTATTTTATCTTCCTAACAAAGTAGGGCAATTTGTAGTACTCATGACCTTTTTAACAATATTTAAGGAACTCTTTCTCACTCGTATATCATGAGTTTCTCGTACCAATTCCAAAATTTAATACGCGTAATAATGTGAATTATTTACTCTCTCTCTCTCTCTCTCTCTCTCTCTCTATGATGATGTTGATGATGATGATGGCTGATCACCAAGTCTTAAGTTCTATGCAATTACAATGTATTACTCATTTAAATTTTGCATGTCTACTATTGCCTATAATAATTGTCGATTAGCTCAGTGACAGCCATGGATAAACATATTGACGTGAGATAATGTGAAAAGAATTTAATTCCACCTGCTTGTATGGGATAATCTTAATCTTTTCTATGTCAATGTTCACATGTGATTGGAATCCTTCTTTTTTTGTAGGCGTGGCTGTATACTATAGGATTTGGTAGCTTGGTTTATCAGGTCGAGAAAGTTTGTGATGGCTTTAGAGAAAGATCCAATGTGCAGCAGGTAAGGAGGTAGTTTCAGTCGTAGCTACCTGTTACAAGCAATTATTTTGTGGATTTATCATGCTAGGTGCAATAGCTCATGTGATAGACCAGCTTGTTCTAAAGAATGCCTGTTCTTCATTACTGGAAATATTTATGGATGACTCATCGGAGTGTGTTCCTGCAGATTGGTAATTGGCAACGGCCTTGCAGACCATTTAGTCTACTATGGTGTAGAATTAATGGCGGAGACATGGGGATTGTGCAAGATCACCACGGACACATGATTGAAGGAATATGGAAGCAAAGACAAAGAAAACCTTACGCTTTCCAGGAGTCCTTCTGCTTCTGCATTGAGGCTGTGCCAAGACTCCGATGCCAAGAGTAACTTAATGTGAAATGCTCCTAAGTAAGCACCTAATTTCTTGAAGATCATTAGGTAGCTCTAGATGAAATTTATTCACGTAATGCATCCATCAATCTTCTTCCATGTCCATCACAAGATGTGTTGGAATTCAAGTTGGCGGAAGATGACTTACCTAATTCCGATGCGCAAACAGCAAATGGCCCTAGAACGAACGTTGAATTGCAAATAAATCACGAACAACACTTCCTCACGTTAGTCTGGATGCAATCACGAGAAAAGCACCCGATTTCCACAGCATAAATGCATATTGTTCTTGTAAAGATGAAATGGAACGCCTTGATGGAAAGGGGAGAGAAAATGAAGAAAATGTTCTGAACGTACGTTTGTCCAACCACTCCAACGGTTGTCTTCAGGGGTCTTTTATATGATCCCATCACACCCCTTCATCATAGCATATTAAGTTCAAATGGTGCGATTCAATCGCACCCCATCATGAACGTACTAGCTAAAGTACAACATCTCCTACTTGGACACGATGGGCTTGATAGCGCTCTATCAAGAATATAAGGCATTCAACATTCATCAACTTTACAAAACAATTCATACTAGCAAATAAGCCGTGCGACCAGTGAGTACACCTACACTTGGGAGCTCAAATTATGCACTTGTTAGGGATGACATAATGGCTACAACCTTGAAAAGAAATAAAACAATGGATGTCTCATAGTGGCCCAGGCATATTTTGCTACATTAGTCCAAGCATACCTATCCCTTAAAGGCTATACTTGACTATTCTAAAAAAAACACCATGTATTTACAATTACATCCGCAACCACATAGGGCAATATAATTGGTCGACCAGTAAATACATGTGATAGATGTAAAACAACAATAGTCTTCCTTCGCACTCATGTCTCTCTCAATTTCAGAAAAACTGTTTTCCTAGACACGTCCCATAGGCCATATCCATTCATAACCCCCCGTAACATGCTAAAGTAGCAATATTGATATTTCACTTCGAGAACATAGTCAGAAGTAACATATGGCACAAAATTGAGGTAAATTATAAATTACCTCAAGGGCTCACACGATGAGTAAATATGGATAATTTTACTTATCTTCCCTTATTGGTCGTATAATGCACATGTAGTATGAATTACATGTTATAGTAGATTACTCTTTCTATAAGAGCGTATGTCATTTATCAAATATATCCAATATATAGATCTTAGCTTAAACATAATCACGTGCCTCTCACGTACTCATGTTTAGCCCGAGTGCTATATCAGCTCGCTTTCTATAGCGCCTAATTAAGTACTCGCATCCGGCATCTTACAGGCATACATGATTGTGGGACTATCATGTTCGGTTTTGTTATAAATAAATCACAAACCTCATCTTGACTCAAATCAATGTGACATATTTTATGTACCAGACTTGCTCTTCAGCATTTTTTTGTACATAATGTCTCATCTCAACTGTTATCTAAAGCACTTGAGGCGATTGCTCACGTGAGTGAGCCAATCATTGTCTGTTGACATACTTTTCAATAATACATGTGTGTTTGTGCTAGTCTCATAGTGGATTAGTACTTATTAATAAAACATCAAATCACTAATAAATAAACAAGTACAATACATCTGTCCACATACATAAACCAATGATCCTTTACAATAACAGATATTACATTCTACGCAATCCTAGTGACAACTTATAGGTCAAGAATATGTTTCTAGGAATAGCCTTCGTAAATGAATCAGCAACCATTCTATTGGTTGAAATGCATTACAAGATCACTTCCTTTTCCGCTATAATATATTTGATGAAGTTATTCTTTATGTCAATGTGCTTTGTCCTTCCACCATACTTGGGATCTTTCACATAGGTAATGGCTGCTTGACTATCATAATAAACTGTCACCGGTCTTGGAACTTCAGTGACAGTGGCTAAATTTTCCAAGAAACGTTTTAGCCATACTGCTTCTTGCACTGCGACAGAACATGCAATAAATTCTGCCTCCATCGTAGACAAGGCCGTGCATGTCTGTTTCTTGCTATTCGAAAAAATCGCACCTCCATTGAGCAAGAACGCATATCCATAAGTCAATTTATGCTCATTTAGGGTCTCCACCCCAATCAGCATCTGAATAGCCTAATAAGTGTAAATCACTTCTTTGGTAACAAATTCGATAGTCCATAGTGCCTTTCAAGTATCTTAGGATTATCTTCACTGCTTTCCAGTGTGTTTGACCGGGATTTGATTGATATCGGCTCACCAATCCCACGGCATAACATATGTCGGGTCTAGTACACATCATAGTATACATTAAATTTCCGACCGCACTAGCATAAGAAACAGTTTCCATCATTTTAATTTCTTCTGGAGTCTCAGATACATCTCAGTACTTAAGCCTTCACCTTGCATGACGAGGTATCAATGGGATTACAATGTTGCATATTGAAACGCTCAAGAATCTTCATAATATAAGACTCTTGTGATAAAGTAAGGAGTTTCCTCGATCGATCTCTTTCGATCTTAACTCATAATATATAAGCAGTTTCTCCCATGTCATTCATCTCAAAATTGGAGAACAACCATTCTATTATGGTGATAACCAAAACCTTCTCATTTCCAATCAATAGAATATCGTCCACATAAAGTGATAAAATCATAAATTTATCTTTGGACTGCTTGACATATATATAGTGATCTTCTTCGATCATCGTGAAACCAAAAATTATTATTGCTCAATGAAAACGAAGATACCACTGTTCAGATGATTGCTTAAGGTCATATATTGAGCGATGAAGCTTGCAAACTTTATGCTCTTAACATTTAGCTATAAAGCCTATTGATTGTTTCATATAGATTTCTTCATCTAATTCTCCATTGATAAATGCCGTTTTTACATCCATTTGATGTAATTCAAAATCCAAATGTGCAACGATGGCTAGAATAAGGCGTATTGAGGCAAACCTTACAACTGGTGAAAAAGTTTCCTCATAGTCTATACTCTCTTGTTGAGTATAACATTTTGCCACAAAGCGAGCCTTATACTTTTCAATGGATCCATCCGCTCTTCGCTTAATTTTAAAGACCCATTTGTTTCCAATGGCCTTACGATTAGGTAGTAGATCAACCAAGTCCTAGACATGATTTGCCCTAATTGACTCCATCTCATCTTCCAAAACTTTTCTCAATTCTTCATTATTAGAGGACGAGAGAGCCTCTTGAACAGTCTTAGCCTCGGCATCGTTTTTTTTAGCAACCATAAATGCTTCCCCTTAAATTTCAAAACGACGACGGGGAATACTTTTACGATTACTTTTACGCAATTGAATTTTTATTGAATTCAATTCATCAGGCGATGCAACACTCCCACTGGGTCTTGTGTGTTGAGGTAAATCTTCATTTTCCTCTACAACATCAGTGGTTGCGTTATTATAATTTTCCATCTCATATAATTGGAAGTCCTTATCAATCTCACATTTACTAGGAAAATCGTTCTCCAAGAGCGTGACATCTCGTGACTTTATTTCGGTTACACTTCCATCAGCTTGTTCACCTATGAACACATACCTTTTAGAGTGTTCAGAATATCTTATAAAGATGCATTTCTTCCCTCTAGGGCCTAATTTGCCATGTTTATGGGAAGAATCATGAACATAAGCTGCACATCCTCATGGACGTAGACTACTCAAGTCTGATTTCCTACCAGTCCATAATTCATAATCGGTGGAAGTGATCGATTTTGAGGGCACACGATTAAGTATATAGGCAGCAGTCAATAACGCATCTCCCCAATAGGAGATAGGTAAATTTGCTTGTGCCATCATAGACCTAACCATTTCCAATAGGGTTCTATTCCTTCTACCAGCTACCCCATTTTGTTGTGGAGTACAAGAAATAGTCAATTGTCGTACAATTCCCTTTTCATCACAAAGAGCCTTGAATTGCTCCGATAGATACTCACGTCCATAATCGGTTCTCAATGCCTTTATTGTTTTATTCAACTGATTTTCTACCATCGCTATATATCGTTTAAAGTAGTCTAATGTTTTTGACTTATGGGAGATTAGAAAAATATAATCGAAACGTGTGAAGTCATTTATAAAAGTGATGAAATATGAGGCTCTATGCCTTGCCCTCACATTTAAAGGACCACAAATATCAGAATGTATGAAATGTAATTGAAATTCAGCTCTAGTCCCTTTAGTGAATGGTTTTCTAGTTGTTTTTCCCACCAGACAATGTTCACATACGGATAAACTAACATTAGTGAGTGACCCTAAAAGTATTCTCTAGCTAATCTTTGCATTCTTTGCAATTCAATGTGACCTAATTGAGCATGCCAAGTACTTGCATCAATCTCAACGTTATTAGAAGACGCAATTAAAGAAAAACAACCATCAACATTAACATTGTACTGATCATAGTCAATGTCTAACACCATAAAATCATTCGATACATGACCTAAATCATAATAAACTGTTTCATACAAAATGTCAACACAATCACCATGAAAATTCAATACATAACCTAAACTAAGAAGAACAACTACATAGACCAAGTTTCGTCGAATATTTGGAGCATAAATGACATAATACAGGAATAGGTTTCGACCACCACGTAAGATTAATTTACATGTGTCGATTCCCTTCACTTCAACTCTTAAATTATTCCCAACATATATCCATCTTCTTCTAGGCGGTATCCGACGATACTCCACAAATGCTTCTCGGTCTCTAGCTACATGGTCTGTTGCTCCTGAGTCTACAGTCCACATTGAATGAGATTTAGCAAGCATCACAATACTAGAAACAAAAGCATTACTCAAAATAATGTAGTAATAGGGTACCTTTTTCGACTTAGTGCATTCACGAGCAAAGTAACATATCTTGCCACAATTGTGGCACTCCATCTTGGCATTGTCATTCTTCCCACCACGCTTCTTGCGTCGGAAGGTCTTAGCCCTCTTGGGTGCCTGATCAGTCCTCTTCCCTTTGTTGTTGAATTGAAGATTCCTCTTGCGCTTAAAGCTCGAAGCTTTGTGCGAATTCAATTCAGCAACATAAGCATGGGTAGATGATCTCGCAGCCTCTAGGCGCTCATCCTCTAATTTCAAATGACGCGCAATATCATCAAAAGTGACAATGTTCTCCTTACGCGTCATATTGATTTTCATATGCTCCCAATTGTTAGGAAGATACTTTATAATAGCCTGAACTTGATGTTCATTAGTAAGGGAGCGACTTGCCGATTTCAACTCACGGATCATATTTAACATCTCCCGAAGATGCCGCCTCATCGTTACATTTGGGCGCTTTCGGAATGTGTCAAACTTGATGGTGAGTCTCTTCAGCTTAGTTGTAGATGTACCCCCAAACTTAACTTTCAAGACAACCCACATAGCTTGAGTTTTATCATAACTTTCAAACTCACACATGAGATCATCTTGTATACAGCTCAGCAACGTGATGCGAGCAATACTATTTTTCCTTTTCCAAGCTTGATAAGCTTCCAGATCTCTCCTGTGTTGAGCTGAAGTTCCATGCTCAGGTCCATCCATAGTATGGTTGAGGGTTTCCAAAACCTCTTGCTCTTTAATGATGTACTTAACCTTTCGGTGCCAAATATTATAATTGTCATCGTTCAGTTTCTCACCCTTATTGAGATCAGCCACAATGGTCTTGGATGCCGAAACCATAATCAATTACTATAACACATTGACATAATAAACGTATAATCAATACTAGTACACTTTACAGAGTAACATACATATTTAATTTGCAGTAAAGACAAACTAAATTAATAATAATTCAACAAAAGGCACAAAAGCAAAAGTTCACTATGTTCCCAATTAACTTATATGTACAATTATTCTATTATCATTAATTAGTTTAATTTGCGCAAATTTTAAGTTCTAGGTGAGAACTCCTTTCAATTCTACCAACCTACGAACTTCCACTAGGAAAAATAATTACATGACCTTATGTAATTTTTACATTTTTCATTAACACAAAAACATATCATGATAATAACCAACGTATAAACAACAATCATGCTTCAACTATAATAAAAAAAAAATGCAATTCAACATGTAATGGATTTCCTACAATTGTTCTAATTTTTTAGCGACTAGAAAATTGCAAGTATATTAAAATATATACATCATATCATTGAACCAAGCTCTACACAGCATATATAACATCATTTGCACACAAGCTAGCTACTGTATTTCCTAAATCACAAGAAAATACAAGTTACAAATGAATAAACTACATTAAACCCCAAAAAATACGAGTACATAGGGTTTTCTATGCATTTTTATACACTTATAAAATTTAAAAGTATAAAATAATTATATTACAGTGTAGAGCATATCCATACAAACCCAATGCCTTCGACCATGCTCCAATCAGAGCTTGCACGTGCCCCCATGCGTCGCCTGAGTGTGCGGTGCGTGTGGCGCACACGCCAGCGAGCCAAATGGCTCTTGACCGGTCCGATCGGTCCGACCGGTCCAACCTGTTTGACCGATGATCGGTCCGACCGGTTTGATCGCCATACCGGTTGATCAGTCCTACCGTTGACCGGTCAACGGTCGGGTCGAGTCAGGTCATGGGTCGGGTCGGGTCGTCGGCCGGCCAACTATCGCTAGCAGTGACGTCGTTGATAACGTCATCCGGCAACCGACCGTTGGATGACGTCATGGTGATGTCACCACGCGCTGGTTCGCCGGTTGGCGCGTGTCGCACACGTGCCGGTTCACCGACCGGCGCATGTGGCGCACGTGCTGGCTTTGCGAGCACTTCAGGCGCGTGGCGTCCACGCGCAGCGGCTTCTGGCCGCGCGTGTGGGCGCGTTCGGCATCTCTTGGCAATGCTCAACCCATCGTCGGACTCTTCTCGACGAGCTCTTTCATCCTGTATATTCAAAAATTAATTTTGACCAAAAAATTATTTCGAAAAATGGCCAAAACCTCACGGATGCACGCGACCCTGAACCCATTCTTCGCTTTGGTTCGATTTTGAGTTTTTAGATTGCAATTCCGACCATTAGACATCCAAACAATGTAGATTTCATACTCTTGATCTCAATATTAAAAGGTAAACGAAAAAATTCAATGAAAAACAAGGTAGAAATCTCGACTGGGCTCTGATACCAATGTTGAAATTCAAGTCGGTGAAAGACGACTTACCTGATTTCGATGCGCAAATAGCAAATGGCCCCGGAACGAATGTTGAATTGTGAATAAATCATGAACAACACTTCCTTACGTTAGTCTGGATGCAATAACGAGGAAAGCACCCGATTTCCACAGCATAAATGCCTACTGTTCTTGTAAAGATGAAATGGAATGCCTTGATGGAAATGGGAGAGAAAATGAAGAAAATGTTCTGAACGTACGTTTGTCCAATCACTCCAACAATTGTCTTCAGGGGTCTTTTATATGACCCCATCACACCCCTTCATCGTAGCATATCAAGTCTAAATGGTGCGGTCCAATCACACCCCGTCATGGACGTACTAACTAAAGTATGACAAGATGCACAGGATCTCTATTGAAATTCACTTGGAATGTAAAAAGCAGGAAGTTGCATGTATCATCCTTGTAAATACAAGTCTGTGATACCTACTGAATGAATGCGCTTGCTAGTTTACCTGTCAGACTCGATAAAACCTAATAATGATGTGTGCATGCTGAGCTGAGCTATCCATAGTTGAATCGCGCAGCTTTTTTTTTTGGGGGGGGTGGGGGTTAAACTCGTGTTGAACTTCGCAAAATTGTCGATGTGTGTGAATTCGGGGAACGTAAGACTTGCACGGTTTCATGATTAACCGGTTTTATAAGGTGAAATAAAGATTGTCTAGGGAGAACACTTTTTAATTAGTGACCTTATCTTCTACTACTGGCTCATTGGCAAATCGGTGCAACCAAGTACTTCAACTGTTCCCTAGTAGGAAATTATGTAGATTAACTGTTAAATCAAGCCATCTTGGAAACAAATGATGATCTTGTCTGAAGTTTGCATCATTTCAATTGGCAAGCTTGGCCGAATTTCAACTTTTAGGAGGTAAACAATTTATATCATCTTGGCTTAGACATGTAAGAATGATCTAATCGGCCTTTGGAATGACAGCCCTAAGTTTTTACCTTCTATTTTTGAAATGCTGGAATTAATATTAGTGGAAACTGGAAAAACTGAAATTCCCTCATCATTTCAAAGCAAAAATTGCCAATTGTGACCATTCAAAGCACATTGTGCTAGAGAACAGTTAAACTTTTGACATTGTACGGCAAGCTGGAGTTTGTACATGACAGTAAAAGCCAAATTATAGCACTAAAATATTGGGAAAGATGTACTATCGTCAAATCTATGAGTTAATAGCAGTAGCCCCAGCTTACCTTCCCGTAAGTTTTTCTCACTTATTACCAAGAGAAAGAGCTCAGGCAGTCATATAGGACTCTTTTATTGTTCAGCGATTCTCCTTACTAATGTCAAAACCTAAAGCTCCATTCCTAGGTAACCAAAAGTGAATGAAATAGCTTTTGTCACGGATTAAAACCTACACGTTTGACTATATCCTTCATTGTTTGAGGCATAACAAAGTTGAGTTTTATAAGGCATGGCTAAAAGGTTCAAATCTAAAGTACAGACCGGCAAGTTCCAATCTCTCACATAAATGACCAATACGTAAATTGATAAAAGTAATGCATTTGACTATAGTAGCACTATAATGTACTTGAATGTAGTAACATAGCATCAATTTGACTTGTCTTTTACTGGTAACTCAATTAGCCAACCTTCGACCCCTCCCTCCCCCCAAAAAAAAATGTCCAACCAAAACTGTCAATAAGTAATATATCGAAACCAAATCAAACTCATGAAATAGATCAAAAGAAAACATGGTCTCATTTTGTGAGCAGTATACAACAATCCATCTTAAAGGTAGAATACGGTTGCAAAATTGGCCAGTAATGACTATACCTACAAGAACAATAGATTTCAAGTCAACTTGCCAAAGTGTGGAGTTAATTTGTGTATAACAGATAACGATCCCAGGAAAGACAACAATGAATTTCTGCTGAGATGACATAGGGCAATAAGCAATTTCTTTAAGTTTTAAATCTTCATTCACAACAGACTTGGTTAGGAAAGCAGGACCTTTCAAGTACCACATCCACTTCTTATTGGATAGCGAACTCCTCTGCTGACATTATCTCCTAAATTTTTCGAGAAATGGCCGAATCTTCTAAGCAAGCCAGACATTGCATTATTTGAACCTTTTCAAGTTGAAACGATCAGAGGCCTCCCATATGTCATCCCTTTCTGCAAAGTATTTCAAGATGGCAGCACCTTTGATCAACAAAAAGCACTGATATTCAATGACAAACAAAAAACACTGAGAATTTCAAGATCCTTCAACGCTTGATATTCCCCATTGAAGAATTCAGTAATGCCCAAATATCACAGATGTTACCCACGAGTGCATTCAATTGATTCTTCTGGTCAACATCATCAAAAAGGATGAGAACTCTTTTACTAAAAAGCCTATCTTTAATTGTCTCGATTTCTTCATAAACATTACTTAGTTATGTCAATTTCCTTTTGAGGATATTGGAGATGAGTTATTCCACAAGAACTGAATGGCCTTGAGCTCTGAAGTTTAACGGATGTTAGGAAACAAAAAAAAAGCCAGCAGTTCACAAAACCATGTGCAAGCTGATAGAAGACAAGCTAGGCGAGAGTTGTCTCTCCAACACAGTACATTCCATGAATTCCAACAATCCATGATTCTTGCGTTGTGAGTGCCTATCATACTCATGACTAAGACCACCTTGAACACCATTTTCACATCGAGAGGTCCATGAACTGGTTTTGGCAGGAGCAACTGAGACTACCTCAAGCACCACTCTAAGAACACACAATTTTTCTCTCAGTCCAGACAAGCCCTTCAGGTGTTTTCTCATAAAAAAACACATCTGGTTACTGATAAGCAAGTTCTATTGCATAAGAATGAACAGAAAACACATTAAGATGAAATGTAATAATCATTTTTGTGGGCCCAAATAAAGGAAAAAGACATGATCAGATTTGCCTAGATAGCCCTTTTACCCCCCAAAACAGATGAATACAGGGCATACCACCCCAAGAATACGAGTGGGAATCCGGTCAACATCAAGTTTCATCCATCATCTGCCTTTCTTCGGTATCCATCTATACAACTGCCCAAAAATGTAAGAAAAATGTTTGTAAGTTTCTTAAACATTATATCTATCAGCAACATTAGAAACTGGCAAGAAGCCAGTCATTTGAGATGTCTCCCTTAGCACTTCTTTTCAATCCTTAAACCCAAAAAAGTCATCTAATATAACTTAACTTGAGGTGAATGAAAGGCGTCTATTACATATAATGTGACATCCAGATTTTCGGATTTTAATTTGATTTGGATAAATAGGATCCTGTCTCATTCGTCAATTTATTGGAAAGTCCAAAATTTTGATAAAGAAATTATCGGAAGAAAATTGAAGCGGAAGGAAATAAAAAGGGAAAGAGAAAAGAAAATAAAATAAGATTAAGTGTATTAGTTTTACTTTATTTTTCCCTCTCTCCCTCTCTCTTCTTTTCTTCCCTTTTTCTTTCTTTTCTCTTTTTCTTTCTCTCTCCTCTCTCCTCTCCCCTCCCCCTCGTGCGATTCCCTCCCCCACCGCCTACCCTCTCTCTCTCTTTTACTTTTTCCCTCTTTGACTAGTCAATGTCTATCCCCTCTCTCTCTCTCTCATTCTTCTTCTTCTTTCTTCTTCCGCACGCTCGAGCAAGTGAAACCAGAAAGCAAAAGCTCAAGCGGAAGCCGCGAGCGCACGAAGACAGCAGCCCCGTCGCCGCCCGTCCCGCCGCCGCACCGCCGCACCACCCGCGCAACGCCGTGCGTTCAGCCGCCCGTCTCCTTCGCGTTTGCCATCCCCATCGTGCGCCATCCAGCTGCTGCCCATCCTCTGTCCAGCTCCGTTCGGCCACGGTCCAGCCACCTCCGGCCACCGCCCAACTCCGCCCGACCTCCCCGACGTTCCCCTCGCCCTCCACCGGCCTTGCTCCGCCATCTCAGCCACCGGAGCAGCCTCGTTTGGCCATGAACAGCAGCTGGAAAATGGGTTTCCAGCTGGTTCAAGGCCCGTTTTGGGCCGTTTCCCGGCCCCGAACCCGAGGCCCACTTTGGGAAGAATCGTTCCTCGCGTCGCCGCCGTCGGATTGATCCGATTTGCGCGCGATTTGGTGGGTAATCTCACTAATCTCGGATTAGTTGACTAATTATGCTTTAGGTTGATTTAGTTTTAATTAATTATGTTTAGGTTGTTAGATTAGAAGTAATTAGTAATTATTAGTCAATTGTGATGTGATTTAGTTAAATTGATTGTGCAATTAGCAAGTAGACGTGATCTACTATTTATTGGAAGCATCTCGGGAATTTTCCGACCCCTAATTGGGCTTCAATTTGATGATTCGGGCCTAAGTGGAATTTTTGGCATTTAAATATTAATTTTCGGAATTAAATTAAATAATTATTTATTTTCCGAAAATTCAAGAGAGATGGTCTGGAACCGGAATATTATGCTGATGACTATGGTGAAGTTCGTTTATTTAATCGGGCTTTAATTTGAGCTAAATTGAATTTTTAATATTAATCAATTTTCGAAATTAATTAATTATTTATTTATTTTCGGAAAATTCAACTAGGATGGCCAGTGACCGGAAAATTATGCTGATGACCTAGTGAAGTCCGTTTATTTAATTGGACCTTATTTTGAGCTAAACAGAATTTTAATATTAAATAATTAATTTCGAAATTAATTAATTAATTATTTATTTTTCGGAAATTAAGTTTGAGATGGCCGACGACCGAAATCTCGTGCCGATTGTTGTGGCGCAGTCCGTTTATTTATTTGAGCTTTGAATTGTGCCAAATTGATTTAATTGTGGATAATTACTTTATAAATGGGATGAATCATCATGAAAGGCACATGGCTTGATGATTAGATATATCACCTCGGAGAATGCACATGGCTCGGTGACGAAGTATGTCGCCTTGGAGAATGCATGTGGCTCGGTGATTAAGTTTGGCATCTAAAAGGACACGTGTGCTTTCGGTAATTTGATGCACACGCCGGAGAATGCACGTGGTCCCAATGAAGTACATTTGGTATCTTGAAGAGACACGTGGGCTCGGTGACTTGATGCATCGCCTTGGAGAATGCACGTGGGCTCGCCTGATTTAAAATGACATTTTAAAGAGCATGTGGTATACTATATCGACCCGGGCGATATGTCGCCTTTTTAGGTGAGCAAGATATACCAATATACTATATCGACCTACGGGCGATATGTCAGCTTTGGGTGAGCAGTATACTTTATTATCAGCTTTGGGTGAGCATATGGTATACTATATCGGCCTTCGGGCGATATGTCAGCTTTGGGTGAGCAGTATACCGGTATACTATATCGGCCTTCGGGCGATATGCCAGCTTTGGGTGAACAGTATACCTTATTATCAATTTTGGGCGAGCTATGCTATCTATTTATCAGCTTTGGGTGAGCAGTCTTGATTTGATAGGACTTTATAAATAGTATTGAATGTGCCGACCAAGCATGGGTCGTGATGACGTGTAATCGACTAAGTTGATTGATCATTGCTTGATCTGATGTTGTGAATTGATCGATTGATTGGAAATGACCATGAGATGGTCTGATTGACTTGTAATCGACTAGGTCGATTGATCGATGATTCGATCTGAGTGTAACTTGATGTGATTCATTGCCTGGGTTGGATGTTGTGAATTGATTGACTGATGGGAAGGACCGTGAGTGGTCTTGTTGGCTTGTGATCGACTAGGATGGTTTGATCGATGCTTCGATCCGTGATATGATTGCTTGGGTGCCTATTATGAATTGTACTAACTTGCATGTGGGATCTGATGCTAAGGTACGTCTTCTGACCTATGCGTGTTTAGGCAGCCTTTAGTATAATGGTTTACTAATTGGGCTTAGTGAGGTAGAACTCGCTGAGACGTAGTCTCATCCCGGTTTGGGGAAAAACATTTCGGGGACCCGATGAGGAGCGTGAGGAAGAGTCGAGAAGGAGAACTCGGAGGTGAAACTTGAGTAGAAGGATTTTGGAAGAAGAAGATAATCTAAGAGGGGCCTTGAGTACGGCCCAGATGGATTGAGATTCTACCTTCTTTTGAGATCTCCATTTTGATGTGAATAGTTATGAAGTGATTTGTGTTTTGTATAAAAGTTTGGTTATAAATTTCAATATGAAAAATATGGCCCTGCTTTTCTATCCCATCGATATATTGTCTGGGAATTTATAACTGCTTCCGCATATGCTTAATAAATTGAAAGGGTCGGCGATACTAGTCCTGGGATATCGCATTATAAAATCGACCAAGTGAGAAGGATGTGTGCGTACCCGAGGATCGGGGCGTGACATATAACCACCTAGGCATAACCATTTCGAGAAAATGGAGGCAGCGATGGAGATCACACAAGGGTCGATTTACATGATTTCAGACCCCAAGTGAGACTCATCATATGCACTGATAATACCGAAATTTAGCCTAACATTATGATGACTTATAATACCTTGGAGAAGCTAAATAGTTCAACTCTCCTATCACAGACAGAACCTTTGCTGCACTAACAATTGATGCCACTACCTAAGTGAAATTCCTCTTTCTTCATTTTATAACTTCTCCACAACATTTGCAAATCCTTCTAAGAAGCACGCCTTTCTTGTAAAATAAACTGAACATAAGCATATCAATACGGAGTCTGGCTCATTCATAGTTGCAAAATGAGTTGATTATGCTATGAAATTCCAGGATGAGAACCATAGTGCTATGACCTTCCAAGACACATCCCATCTAATTGTTTATAGTAGAGCAAAGTTATCTCCAATGCAAAGCAGAGGGTATTAACTTCGAAATATGTGAAGCAGCAAATGATGAGGATCTCCATTGAATTGTCATAAATAAGATAATAACAATGAAATCAACATGCATACCTCCAGCTGGGAAACATAAAAGCAAGGAGAAACCATCCAAAGAAAATATAGCTAAAAAAGCCAAACCAAACTAAGAAAAGAAGACGTATTTATGCACATAATTAAGAACCCTTTGGTTCTACAGAGGTACATAATTTCAATACCTCCTTCAAATTTCCAGGCATCAACTCCCAAAGTAATTATAAAGTGGACTTAAAACTTCACTTTGAATGTCATCTTCATTTTCCTTTTTTCGGTCTTTATTTGTATAGCTGCCCAATTAGCTACAACTCCCTACACAGAAAGACTTCTCTAAATTTTTCAAACTCTAATTCCTCTCAGCAACATTATGAACCAGCCAAAAGCTGGTCATTTTAGATGTCTCCCTGAGCACTTCTTGTCAATCTTAAAACCTAAAAGAGTCCTCTAGTATAGCTTGAGGTGAATGGAAGGGCTTCCATAACAGGTAATCACCTAGTCCATTGACATGAGACTTATCATACGTCCGAGATGATTTATAATACCTTGGAGAAGTGAGCCATTGGTGGTTCTCCTCTCCGGTCATAGATGGAAGTTTTGCTGCACCAACTATTGATGCCATTACCCAAGTGAAATTTGTCTTTTATTTTATAACTTCTCTGTAACATTTGCAAATCCCAGAAGCACATCTTTCCTAGAATAAACTGAACTTAAGCATATCAATACGGATGGTTTGCCTACTTCACAGTTGCAACAATGAGTTGATTATGCTGTAAAGTTCCAGGATGAGAATCATAGTGCTATGACCTTCCAACACCCATTCCATCTAGTGGTTTACAGCATAACACATTTTCTCCAAAGTGAAGCGAGGTTACCAACTTTGCATATGTGAAATAGTAAATCGACAAGGACCTCTAATAATTTGTCAATCACATAAAAACGATGCAATCGACATGTATACCTCCAGCTAGGAAACATAAATGCACAGAGAAACCATCCAAGGAAAATATAGCTAAAAAAAAGCCAAACCAAACTAGGAAAATGCTGGTACATAATGAAGAAACCTCTGGTTGTACAGAGGTATCATAATTTCAATACCTTCATCGGATTTTCAGTGAGAAGGTAATAAAAAGTGCATGTGAAACTTCTCCGTTCATATATGTGAAAAAAAATTAATTGTAGAAAAGGGAAAACATAGGCTGTCGGATGAAATAAGTTACCTCAATTCGTTTAAAGTTTGAATACAAGCGAACAATTTGTGGTATTGGATCAAGAAGCTTTGAAGTGCAAGGTGCACTTGTCCATCGTCTTCTCCCTCAATTCGTTGAAACTTCTTTGCTTCTTTTCATGTGAATGAAAGGCCTCTGCATAACCTCCAATTTGGTGTCGAACCTCTGAAGGTGCCACGTCATAAAAAATGGGCATAATCTTTTGTGTTCCATTTTTCCAACACTTGACCATCTGGACTAGCTCCTTGAGACACCATACACTAAGGCTACGTTTGGTCGTTCGGATTTTTAATTAGAATAGGATTGGATAGGATAGGATATGAAATCCTGTGATTTTTTTATATCCTATCCATTGTTTGGTGAATCGCAATATTAAAGTCGAATATATTCACATCATATCATTTGCATTCTTTTTTTTTTTATATAAACAGCATATTATTATAAATGAACCTAAATGTTCATAAACGGGATGGTGAAAATCTCTCGTAACATTATTCGTAATTTATTTTAATTTTAATTTATTCTATTTTCCTCTTTTTTTATATTATCTTCTTTATTATTTCTTTTTTCCCCTTTCATCATTCTTTAATAAAATTTTATCAAATAGTAAACTGTACTAACATACCTAAATATATAGATTGAATGTTTATTATAAGATATAATTAAAGTTGAATATATAAATTAAAATAAGATTAATTAAAAAATAATTTTTAATTTTTAATTTCTTAAATTAGAGTTCAATTATTATTTATATTAAAATATAATTTCAATTTTTTTAATTTAATAAGTTTGTTATTTGAGAAAAATAACTTTCTTATTATGAACATTAAAAATCCTATTCACCTTTATCCCACCCCCATGGGTAAATTTTATCCTATCTATATTCCCCTTATATCCAACTTTATCTTGTCCTGAGCGAGCACCAAATGTAAGATATGATCAATTATATCCTATCTCGAATTTTATCCCGACTGCTAAACGCAGCCTAATGGCATAACCTTTCGAAAATATAGGAATTAAGATCTTTCGACTGCTTAATTGCTTGGAGAAGTTCGGAGGCAAACTCTTCCCCAATGTGGAGCTCTTCATCGTCCTTAAAAGTGTGGACTCCTGCATCATTAAGCCTAGTGTAAAGGTGGTTGGTAAAACCTGCTTGAGTATCCGATTCTCTGAAGCTCAAAAATACTTCATGGTCATATCCCGATGAAGTAGCCACTTCTCGACCTTCTGTTGAAGCGTGAGTACCAGAAGGGCCTCTTGCTGTTCCATCATTTCCGCACACGCGCCGTCCATTTGCACTCCCCTCCATTGATCTCGCTTGATCTCCTCTTCAAGGCAGAAAAAAGTCGAAACAGGATACCAGCAAAAGCAGTGGCAGCCTGAGATGGGAAAAACTCGGAAGCCAAAAAAACCAGCGAAATGGAGAGATCTCCGTACTAAGAATGATTCATTGCGGACTGTCAAAGCTGAGAAAATGCCAGGGTTCTTTCTAAACACCAAAAGTGGGCCCTTGGACACTCATCTCAGATCTGGCTCCGACTGCGGCAAGGAGCTCTCGAGGAGAACTATAGACAGGAACCTTCGGCGGGGGCTTGACGGAGGGAGCGATCAGCCGTGTGTGCCGAGACCATGGTGGCGTTTCGGCGGACTGGTTCGCGAGATC
Source organism: Eucalyptus brandiana (assembly GCA_014182725.1). NCBI lineage: Eukaryota > Viridiplantae > Streptophyta > Magnoliopsida > Myrtales > Myrtaceae > Eucalyptus > Eucalyptus brandiana. Next base: position 51,997,960 of record CM024675.1, on the reverse strand, counting down.
CGCGCGCCCAACTGCAGCAGCAGCTCCGGCGGAAGCAAAGGCTCTAGTAGAAAACCGTCAGATTTTCTCAGCACACGAAGCAGTCTCAGTCTTCAACTTGAGTTTGGACTCCTCCAGCTTTGATAAGAGCTGTGTGGCTTTGGGGACGGCGAAGCGCTCATTGGTGCAGCGAAGAGAAAAGCTTATGGGCTTTGCTGATTCATCTTCGGCCCATTGTACTTGAGACACTTGCAGATTGATGGGGCTAAAGCCCATAGAAAAAAGATGCCTGGCCTTTGATTGGTTGTCCAAGCTCACGTTCTGATGGGGAAGCAGTACGATTGCGAGGTAAATAAATTAGTCGAATTCATTTTCCAAAAGAAGAAAATAAAAATTAGTGGAATTGTAAAGAGATGGGGGAGCAGTTTAGTCGCTTTCGGTGTCTAAAACATAATATTAAAAGAAACTCTTCTGGTTCTTTTTGTATTATTGAATTTTAGCTTATTCACTCTTTGTGGGGTTACTTTATACTTAACCGGCCGTAAATTGTAAATATATCTTCAATTGGATTTCTTTAACAACACTTGTCTCCATAAACGCCCACGCTAGGATTGGCACTACACAAGGCACACTCATGTCTTTGCCTGTACATATCACAACTAACTAACTCTCTCTCTCTCTCTCTCTCTCTCTCTCTCTCTCTCTCTCTATCAAGGTATTATCTGAGCAATGATGCATGTAAACCCAACTTGTGCATCAGTAGATCGGGTGAATTTTCCATAGGGCCCACCTTATCCATTGGTATACATGAGTTTGGATTTTATTTTATTTTTCGGTCGAAAGGAATTTTTTTTTATTTGTCATAATCAAATATGAGAAGAAGGTATAAAGCTTCAAAGCAAATAAATCCCTTAAAAGCTCCATTGTAAAACAAAATCTAAAAGTCAAAAGAGTACAGCCTACAGTTACAAGCATGCTCACGTACCAAATGACTCTACTCACATTTGTCCAAAACCCTAAAAACCCCATGCCCCTAGTCATTTTGAATGACCTCCTTAAAGTTGCCGGTAATTGCACACCAACACTGGCAAGACCTTTGGATTTCAATCGTTACAAATGTTGATTGATATGAACCTCAGGGAGCCAAGGAGGAGAAATAAAATCTCACTAGATCTGGACGTGTAGAAATGTTCCATTTTGAAATTCTTAAGTCTTAGATCTTTCCAAACATAGATATGAATTTGATAAAAAGAAAGTTCAAGATTAAAGTTATTAATCACAAAAACTTGATGAGTCACAAAAGACTCTTGAAAAGTATTAAATTTCTCGAATTGAGATCAATGGAAGATTAGTTTTGTTTTCCAATAGCTTTAGGTTTAATTATACTCCATTAAAATTTTGTTTTAGTAAAACAAATGTCCAAAAATTTCATTGCAGGTTCTTTCAAAATCAGACTCTTTCCATTCGAATTGAAATTGAGCTTCCTCCGTTAGCTAAAGCTCAGGGAAGAAGAGAAAATAGTATCAAATATCTCGAATTGAGATCAATGGAAGATCAATTTTGTTTTCCAATAGCTTTAGGTTTAATTATACTCCATTAAAATTTTGTTTTAGTAAAACAAATGTCCAAAAATTTCATTGCAAAGTCTTTCAAAATCAGACTATTTCCATTTGAATTGAAATTGAGCTTCCTCAATTAGCTAAAGCTTGGGGAAGAAGAGAGAATAGGTAGGATCTCACTACCTAACTCCTACTCTTTTTAGAGGAAAAGAAAGACTTCTCATGTTAGCTGTGGGCGAATTGGTTTCAAGTGTAGGTTTCAACTCCCACGCCCTATAAGGAGGTAGGGCAAAAGTCTAAGAGTAAGAGTTAGAATATGAATAGTAGAGTAGGACCAACCAAAAAAAATATTAATTGTGGGTCTTAACTATCAAGAACTTTGTTCATGAGGAAGATTAAGGAACTAAAAAGAAAGATTTTTTGAATGAATTTTTTGGGGGTCATTGAACTAAAAAGCCAAAGGATTGGGTGAATATACAGGCAGAGTCATGGACCAGCTTTGCTGCAAAATCAGTTAGTAAGGATGCTTCCTTGAAGCATCACTTTAGTTTGTCAAAGTTAACAATCATTTACATTTCTTGATTCAAAAAATCAATGCACCAGAAATTTTGGGATGAGAATCTACTTTTGCCCCCCAAATAATTCATTCAAAGTCAAGTCAACAAAAAGCAAACATCAAACTTCCAACCAAGTTCGTTTTCCCCTATCTTAATTAAGGTGAACTCCGATCGGTCTAGTTTAAATGGGCTGATCAGGGCCAGGCTCAAATTCACACCGAAGCATAAAGCCTGGTGGAATTATTGGGCTTGATTTTCGTCAAAAGCACTCCCCTCACAATCGATCGAATTAAAAAAATATTATGTTTATTTTGGGGGTAACCATCCTTTACATTTAACCTTTGTTAGTGTCTATGAATTGCTCATCACCAAGCATTGTAGTTAGACATAAATCCATGCTTTGTGCTAATTATTATACAAAATACTATTAAGATAGAGTACACAAAACCAATGTGTGAGTATAGTCTTATATCAACGTATGGAAAAATTTATTCATGAGTGCCGTATTAAAACTTTGAGCCACTAACAAGTGTAGTAAATAAGCTCCCAAACCTGATGTGACCATCCAATTCAATTAGCATTTCCAAATCATCGATCAAACTCAGAAGCTTCTCTGATGACTAGCATTACTTCAGTGAAGCCTCTCCTATGACTTTAATGATTAAAAAAAAAAAAAAAAATGACTCTCCCTTCTATCTCAAGTTTGAAAGTTCTCTATTTTAAATAATGTTTTCGGAGGTGTTGCTCCACTCTCTCGGTTAATGCTTGTATATTATCTATTACAAAAGAAAAGAAAGATGCAAAAAGATAAGAACTTGCAAACTGCGCAAGACTATTCAATGTTAAATTTTAAGATTTGGAATTTTTTTTGCCACATTTCTATTTATTTGAAATTAAACGAATTATGTTATTATTTTAGATTTACCTAAACAATACATAAATGTCAGACTAAGTCCATTTGCAACTGGAGATTTTTTTTTTTAATTTAATTAAGAACCGTTACACCTTGTCTTCAACTCCTGTCAATCCAATTAAGAGTTGTGCTTTACCTAAAAAACAAATTGGACATGTGTTTATCGAAGGAGAGTTTTTGTCATCTTCGCATTGCAATTTTGAGAAGATTATTGCCATAGAGGTGATGCCATGAGTGCTGAGATATTTCACACTATTTACAACAACTAATTCTTCCTATACAGTGTGACGAAGTTAATGTTCTCTTCCATGAAGCATTGGGATTGACTAGCTTTAGATTCAGCAATATGAAACAGCAATTTATAAGAAAATCTCCGATAAATCACCATAGTGTAAATCGACAAAATAATGCACTTGGAAGTCAAAAAATTTGACTTGACCTCACTGGCTCCAAATGTACTTATGAATAGTTCATAAATTTGAGACCAAGTGACTCAACTCAAAATACTATAAGTATATCATCTTTAAAAAAAAAAACAAAAAAACAAAAACTATTGCATCCAGTACAACATAAGTATTCTAAATTTATTCAAGAATTGAAAAGTGATAGCAAGTCGCCTTCTCAAACCCTCTCTCAACCCAAAAAGAATCCTTTCTATAATTTGCTCTTAAGCTCAATTTAGACAGGCTCTAGGGTTCAGCAAGTCGGTTTTGAGGTTGGACAATGAAATTTGTATTGTGAATTTGGGGGATTAGGAATTTCGGGGTTGGGGGGAATTGTAAATTGTGTTGTGGAGTTGTGGCACCTGATTGACTAGGGTTGAAACTTTAGCTAAATGATCTCTCTCACCGTAGATTATTGAGTTAGGATCAATGCTGCGCCTGGAATGTTATCAAATTGATCAAGTTTCCTTACATTTGTCCAATACAAATCTTGTTCTGCCATTTTAACTTTGGGGATAAAACTTGTTGAGCAATTCACAGTGATTGAATATCAACTATTCATCTTCTCTCCGGTGCACTATTGCCTATGGGTTTTAGTGGCCTAGCTTTATGGGAAAGAGGAGCTTTATGTTGTTTACTTATTCCTCTTTCTTCGCATTGCACTGTGTATACAGTTATTTAAGTTCACGAAGACGAAGGCAAAAATATACTTAAATATTGTTTTGTTGGATGTTTCCTCAAAGTGATTTCCTCGCTTGATTTGTCAAAATAGCTTGCAAGCTAACGTAAGAACTTGCTTCGTTGCTTGTAATTGAATGAGCTTGTGACCACATTTTCAATTGGAAAATTTCTTAACTAGTAAATGCAGAACTTAAGAGTGAGGTCTAGGGCTCACAACACGATACTGGTGGAGTATGCATCTGTCCTAAGTGTTCTTTATAAAGATTTTGGCATTTACCTAAAACTTGTTATTTTTACCTGTCAGGTTTCACTGTTTCAAAACAATAAAATTGTAATTATATATATGCAAAGCATTTTATATAAATTTGTAGATTTACATGTCACATTAGATAGAACTTTTTAGTTGGACGTGGTTCTAATTGTCAGGGAAAGACTAAGGTAATTCAATATGTTTTTAACTTGACATTTTTGCTAAGGTTGTGTGAAGAATAGATCCTGATTACTAAATGGTCAATTCTTGAGATGAGATTTTGTGGACATATATACCGTATCCTCCTTGGCTCCCTTTGATTTGCAAAAAATATTTTTTAGGGAAAACTTTTTTCAAAATATCTGGTGCTCTGAGGGTGGAAAATGTGGTCAAAGAAATTTTCCAGTCCTTCTTGGGAAAATCCAGTCTTTTTTCACGTTAGGACTTCTTTCTCACGTCCTTCCTTTAGGGCTTCATTTCCTCCTTCCTTCCGCCTCTTGTTTCTCGTCAAGGAGCTCTTCGGCAGGGCCAAGGGTTTGCTCTACGCGATCTCTGATGCTGCCATCTCGTCCTCCTCCAATGCCGTCACAAGCCCTACGGTCGCTAAGCAGAACGGCGATTGGCTCTCCGGTATCATCAATTACATGGAGAGCGCTCTAAAGGAGCGCAGAATCAACCTTTGGAGCTAATTGCAGCAGATTGTGGTCTTTGGCTACTATTCCTTTTAATAGCGATTAGCTTGTGATTGATTGGCCGATGTTGAAACTCTTGCTGGAGGGGGAGTTTCTGTTGAAGCATTGTCTTGAGGATGGCGAATTGCAGATTTAAAAAGGAAGCATGAATGACTGGATAATGTTTGCCTACTAATCTTGAGATTTAAAAATTGGAAGAAAACAAGTTAGGCTACTAATCTTGAGATTTTTATGATTTTTGGGCACAATATTAAGAAGGATGAGAATCCTTTTTTGGATGATGTTTCCCTTCGCTATGGAGAATGAATCAACTTGTCTTTTTTTCTTCTATGAGAAATTTAGGCGAAGGAATAAATTTTAGTGTCACTTTATGGATCAATTTACTCATGGACCAACTTTCTTCTATTGAATGGGGTTAGAATAGTTGAAACTCAACAATCCATACTTTATATAGTAAGCCCACATCTTTATAATTTTGATGGTATTTTGTGCCTTGGTTCAATAGATCTCGGCCAGGGCACAAGGAGGCACGAGCATGGAGTCTAATGTTCGGCCTTGATGGACTTGGGCCCGAGCTCGGCCTGTAGACCCGGGTTTGCAGAGCCTAGGCTAGAGACCAAACATGGGAAATGCATGTCTATTTAGGAAAAAAAAAATATTTTCCTTTCAACGGAAAATCTTTTCTTTTCTCATTTCCAGCCAAACACTCGAAAATATGATCACTTTCCTAAAAAAATGACTTTTCAAAAAATATTTTCTAGAAATGTCACACTTTCCGTGAAGCTCGTAGAGACTTAGTAGTTTTTGAATTGGTTATTAATGTTTTTTTTTACTTGAAAGCAGGATTCAAGGTAATTGAATTGATAGTTGATATTCAGCATGTCTTATAGGTATATAATTCGTGTCGTAGTGGCCTACCAATTTGCGATGCTTGTGATGGCTTTATGTTTGAGTTGCATCTACTAGTTTGTCTCTATTTGTGAACCATGTGTGCGTGTGCATATTATTTGTGGGCATATGGTGGGGGTGGCCAAGGACCTTAGTGCCGTAGTTATAGCTTTCAAAGCTACTCAAGAACATAGGTATGCATGGTCAAGAACGTACGAAAAATCATGTGCTTGTAATATTAGATCGAGTTATTAGGCGTAACAAGCTGCATCGGATCACCAATCATTAGATGGATCAGGATTCCTGCTCCCGAGAATTCATTCTGCCTTAATAACCAAAAACTATGGAAAAAACAAAAACAATAGCATGTTCGTTTTCAAACAGGAAACGAAGAAGAAGAAGATTATCTTATGCACTGAAGATCGGGTTGGTTAGTTCAGAATTATACGGTGTTTGCTAATAAGAACGTACAGAGCTAAATAAGAATAAAAAAGGGAGCATAGTAGTCGGCTCCTTCAGTGAAAGAAATCAAGCCCGTGCGATATCTATTTAAATCTGTAATTACCACGTGCTTGAGATATGCAGGGCCAACGTGTGTACCCCCTAAAACAAGTCTAGCTAAGCTCTGCTTTTGCTTTGCTTAATTCTTGCTTCTGCCTTGATTCAAACATTTTAGTTTATTTTAAAGGTTACTAAGGCGGCCTCAGCCTTGATTCACAAGCAGTCGAGATCGATCATTACACATATGAAATCTACTTCCTCACTCCAGCTCTTTTACTGATTTTCCCCATTTATCATGCTTCACCTACAGTGGCCAGAACTCTCTTCGCACCTTTTTTTGAAACCATTTCGCTTTCACATTTCTTCTATGAAGTCTCTAGTAAATAGATGCATCTCTTAAGCAAAGACCTGGCTTGTTCATCCTTTTCTACCTCATGTAGATGGGTAAGCAAATCCTTCAAACCTGCATCTGTCCTGAACGTTGAAGGAAGCTCCCTGCAGAGGGTGATCACCTCCAAAAGGCACTCCGAAGCACTGACGTGAACCTAAATTTGAAAATGTATCAAACAGGCTATTGATCTACTGTGCAAGATGAACATCTAAATTGCATCTGCAGACAGGATCTAAGACAATCTAGAACTCCTGAGACCATGTCAACTAATCAATGCCAAATATAAACTTGCTCTTGCTTGCACATACAAGAAATGGCTATGTTGACTAAAATATAAAAATCCTTGGGATGGTATCAACTGATATCTCTGGTTTAACTGATCTACTTAGTAAGGAGTAAACCAAGTACAAGGTAATTGCCTCAAGTGCATTGAGTCAGAATGGAATTGAATCCAAGAAAAACATCTTCTGAACGCAACAGTTTGATTAATACAGAGCCCACAGCACGAGAAAACCATTCAAACTTGAAAGATCTAAGGAAAAGAAAAACTCTGCTTCCTCACATTGCAAAGGCAATAAATGCTATCTAAACTCCAGAACTCTTGATGAATGACTTAATGAAACTCTTATTTACTGGAGTAATGTCACCTAGATACGCATGGGGCTTAATAATGGTACAATCCTACATCTAGGTGAAAGCCACACAAGATCAGATTGTTTTGAAGAAAATGAAGGCGAAGGCGATTTCCACCACAAAGGGGAAAGTGAAGACATACCTGCGCTATCTTAACTGTGGCTATGCAGTCCGCCACATTGGGTAACACCAAAGAAAACAGCTTCCAATTGCAAAGGAAAAACAGATGATCAGAATTCACATGAGCAATTTGGAGAACAGAATGACAACTGGTTCTAAAGCCAGCAAGTGCAACATTTCCGTCATAATAAAAGAAAGCTATTATCCTTAGCCAAAATTAGAGATATCATCCCTTAGTTACCCTGTTTCTCAGCAATATTATTAGAAAGTGGATACTAATTACCTCATGAAACAAAGATGCTGTATTTGCATGTTGAGAAGCTAGCTGAGAATCAAGCAGAATGTCATGAATCCTTGAGCAGAGTCCCTTAATTGATAGAAAAGCCGATAGTTTGACTGCATGATGAAACAGTTAATAGAAACACTTTTCATGCAGCAATCACCTAAGAAAAATTTGGTTATGAAGATACCAGTCCATGACAACTCAGGTGAGAGGGAGACAATCCAGAGGTGCTTCAAGTTATTTTTCTCTTCGAGAATATCATCAATATATGCCACACGGATACAAGATGTGACACAGTCCAGTACTTTTTCTAGTGGAATAGAAGAATCTTCTTTTCCATCATAGTCTGCACATATTAACCATCCCATGTAAAGTGCACAGTTTAACGAGAGAAATTTATGATATGGAATTCAAAAGTTACAATGCAGAACAGCTCAAAATCCTGAAAGCTGGACAGTCACAAGCTAGAAATATGGATGAACCTGATTCAGCAGAATCATTTGCTGAGTGTGCTTGTCCAGACTTATCAGAAGTGGCTGAACTGCATGTCAAACAATAATGGAAAAACCATTTTGAAGAACTCCTGATTGCCAAATGCTTTTATGACCTAAAAAATCATGAAAAGTTCAAGATCTTCATTAGAGAGGAAGGGGGATGATCAGGGGCAGATTCCAGCTGGGAATTAAGAAAGTGAAAACAACCTGAAACAGCACTTTTCAAACAATGTACTGCTGAAAAGTTTCTGGATGTGAGAGCTCGAAAAAGCCCTACATTTTTCTAAATGAAGACAATTGCATTGGGAAACACACAATAATCTGGAACTACCTGATTAAGGCTTAAAAGTGCCCTTCCCGGTATTTCTTGACCTTGTTTGTGCATGCAGAGGATAGTAAATCCAGAATAGCACTAGCAGCGTTGGGATCTTCCTTGGAGATGGCTTGATGGCAAGACTCTGAAAGAGCACCCAAGGCATATATAAAAGAGCCTCCTTCCCCTACAATATTATAGGAACAAAATTGACACAGTAACGTCTGAGAAAGCAAGGAAGTTTAAATGGTATATAGAATGTGATAGAATTCAGCCTTTATTCCTTCTATTCTTGTATCATGCCTTTGCGTTGGTACTTTAGAACACAAGCTACAGATATCCCCTCTCCTGTGACAAAGTCCGGACATTTCTTACCTTCCATAATTGACCTCGAAGTTCTTTCATGAGAGACATGTGCAAAACTTGATGACAAGGAGACAGGGATTCACCCAATACTTCTCCAAGCTCGCAGATTGCCTGGGCAGCCTGCAAATTCATTCACAAAAACAATCAGGCATTTGGATTTCATATACATAAGAGATGACCAACTTATGATCCTTAAGCCAAACATATCTCCGATGTATGATTTTTTTCGGTATTAAACAGTGTCTATAAAGATCAATATGCAATATATATATTATGAACTTGCTTGTTTCCAGTGTAAGCTTTTGGACAAAAATGGGTGATAAAATACGGTGTCATGATGTCTTTGACTCCTCTTCAAAATTTTCTTTTTTAGTAATAACAGAAATTCATAATTATCAAATAAAATTTACTTGGGAAGGTATAAATCTAAATTAAAACTCAACTTGTTTTCAAGCAACTTTAAAATTGCTTGAAAATAAGCTTTGACACATATTTGTGAATATAAGTTGGGAAAGTGTGGATTTAAAATGAAATAAGTGCACTTCTAGTCCTAATCGTATTTGTGTTGATGACATACACTATGCAATTCTTCATCACATTGGAGTAAATGACATACTGAGCAATTACATATTGTCCCGATGGAGAAAGGATTTCCAAGCGTTTATACCTTTCGAACTCCATATCAATTTTGACAATCTAAACAAATGGTATGATCACTTATTGAATTATGCTATCCAAATTGTACACGAAGGTTCAAAATCCAAAGAGAATTTTAAATTTGTTTTGCAAGTATTGGAGGAAGCAAATAAAATGATTCAGATTTGCGACCTCGAGCAAGCATTTTAATTTTTTTTTTCATCTTTTGAATTTAATAGATTTATATAATTACATTAACAATTTCTTTTTAGTAAGTGATGATATTTTCTGGTTGTAATTATTTATATTTTGGTATCTAATTTATTTTTTCTTTCATCATATTCAAGAAAATTGATTGTATGAGGTGTCTTATGATTTTGTCTCTCAATTGGACCTTACAATAAGAAAAATAAAAAGATAAACGACCAGTCTTGTTTAATGGGCTGATTGGGTAAGACACGAGTTGACTTCAAAACATAAAGCCCAGTGGAATTATTGGGCTTGTTCTTCGTTGAAGCGCTCCCTTAGTGATCAATGAAATTAAGAAAATATCACTTTCATTTCAAGGTGAACTATCCTCCGCACTTAACCCCTCGTTAGTGTCAATAAATTGCTCCTCACGCCTAAAATTCATGCTTTGTGCTGATTATTATACAAAATACTATTAAGATAGAGCACATAAAACTAATGTATAAGCACAGTCTTGTGTCAATGTAGATGACAAATATTATTCGTGAGTGTTGTATTTAAACTTCGAGCCACTAAAAAGTGCAGTGTCTAAGTTCACAAACTTGACGTGATCTATTAGATCCCGTTTGGAATCCAACTCAATTAGTATTTCCAAATTCACGATTGAACTCTGATGCCTCAACAATGATCGGCAAAAGTTGAGTGTAGCATCTCCAATGACTATGACGATTAAAAAGAATATTGACTCCCCCAATCTTAAGTACGAAAGTTCTCTATTTTAGATAGCGTTTCCAGAGGTGTGGCTTCTCACTCTCTTGATTAGTGCTTGGGATTATGTATTTTTTTTTTTTTAAAAAAAAAAAACAGGCGAAAGGATAAGAACTTGCAACCAGCGTGAGACAATTGCATGGTAAATTTTTTTGCCACACTTTTGGTCATTGGAAATTAAATGATTTGGGTCATTATTATTCCAGATTTACCTCAACATTGGATATGTCAAAACAAATCCATTTGCAACGGGAACATTTTTTAATTTAATTAAGAATTGTTACACCTTCTCTTCAACTCATGTGAATCCAACTTAAGTGCGATGGTCTACCTGAAAAATAAATTGGACATGCGTTAATCAATGTAGAGTATTTATCTTCGTTACATTGCATTTTTGAGTAGATTATCGTCATAGAGGTGATGCCCTCAGTGCTAAGATATTTTACACTTTTTATAACAAATATTTATCCTATACAGTGTGATGAAGTTAACGTTTTCTTGCATGAAGCATGGGCATTGAACAACTTCAGATTTAGTAATATGAAGCAACAATTATAAGGATTCCTCTGATAAATCACCATGTAGTAAATTGACATGATAATGCACTTAGAAGTTATACAAATTGACTCGACCTCACTGGTTATGTTAATTAGCAATTCAAAGCCACTGAAACATCTAAACCAAACCAAATTAAAACAAATAAGATCTGAATAAGGGTATATATAATTACAAAACCATATAAGAAGTCAACATGCGAAGTGCACATGAAGGGAAAATTTGCATAAACCTCTTGAGTAATTCATATCTATAATGGAATAGGAGGCACTTCTTATCAGAAAAAAGTACTCAACAAAGCAGGTATCCAATGTTCTCTCTATTGCAGAAACTTGCCAGGTTCGATCAAGCAACTCCATAATGTGCTGAATTTACAAATCACCTAATGGTGAAGTATGCCTACCCGTTTTAATTTCTTTAACGTTGATACATTAGGAAACTTCAGGATTGAGTTGCCGGTGGAGATCCACAAATTTTCCAACAAATTCCGTCAACCGGATTACCACGATGATGTAAATGAAAAGCCATTAGTTTCTTCAAGCCACTCAGATAATCCGATTTGCTTAGTTGGTTGAGTTTGTTCAGCTCCAAAGTTTTAAGACTTTCTAGACTCTCAAGGCCTGGAATTTCTGGGACTGCAGAATACTCAATTAAGGCAGGGGTCCATGTCAAGCACAGAGAATTTGTAGACTCTTCAATCCTTGACATTCAAGCATATGCTTTATTAAGGTCATGCAGCAATCCCTTTGTAGGCAGAAATCCAGGTCTGACTTTCCCTTCCATCTCGGTAGCTTGTAGATTTATTTTCCCTCTAAGATAGGGACTGTTGATGTTTGTCCGTTAAAACCAGCATGAGAATCAAACAAAGTCAACGTCTAGCAAGTTAGTCGACCTAACTTCCCCCCAAAAATCATGCACCCCTTTGCCAATTAGTTTGGGGTTCACACCAGTTGCTCTTACAATACTTTCTGTTCGTTTGAAGTTCCCGAGAGGAGGTACTAACCGTGTTATCCAGCGTTAGATTCATCTACCAGTAAGAACACTTTTGAGGGACATCTTATCCTTGTTTCGTCATTCGATTCAAAATCCTTTTTCCGTTCACGCTGCTCCATGATTTTATGGCAGGATCATTATTTGGATTGCCCTCTCCGGTGATATTACTTGCTGCTTTCACTATTCTCTGGAAGAGATCTTGGAACATAACGGCAAAAACAACGATGGTAGCAACCGTCACCACAACCTCAAGTGAGTCAATCGTTTTGCGCTAGTACGAGTGGTCAACCTCAGCAGAAACAACATTCGTTGAGCTGCATGAGGATTGGGGGTGATCCGACTCGGCCTCCCTGCCTAAGTCACAATGGGTTGCGCTTTTCTTTTTTCCTTATAAAAAAAAAAAAAAGATGTCATAAGAGATGATCAATACGATTTATCCATTATTGTTGTTATATAAAGTGTTATATCTGTTACAAAATATCTTATTTGAGTCATAACCACTCGATCCATTGGTAAGTGTACGAGTCCACTCAAACTATTGTATATACATTTTATCTATAAAAAAGTAAAAAATTATTGAATCCACATCCATATAAGCTTCAACGAATATTCAAGAATTGATGCGTCATGGCAAGTAGCGTTTTCAAACTCTCTCTTAGCTCGAAAGAGAGGGCTTCCATAATCCATAATTAAGCTCAGCTCGCTTACCACATATGTTGAATCATATTCTTTTCAAATTCAAAGAAAAGTTTTGCATAATTCTAGTTTGAGATTGATCCGAGCTTGGAATAAAAAATATTTAACTCAAGAAGCTTACAATCATAATAGAGTACTCGCATTTTTATACACCTCCACCAATATCCATGAATAGATAATTAATATCGACTTAATTGAACCAAGCCGTGTTGAAGTGCCCATTTGAAAGACACCAAAGGAAGCGCCAAAGGAGGAGAGACAGGGAGAACGCAAACTTGTCCGGGAGCACGTCTCATTTTAGCTAAACTTCCTTCATTGCCCTCGCGGAAACAACAAAATCACCGAACGTGACACCGAATATGCCTGCTGACAGAGCAAGCGCCCGAGGGCAAAATAGGAAAATCAGCAAATCCATCGTCCCCCTCCTTCCTTTCCCCCCAAGTGGCCGGAGCTTTCGATTGCTATCCATCGCGAAAATCACTGTAGAATCTACGAACTTACGAGACCAAAGACCGCAATTGACCTCTCCATCTTGCCAGGCGATCGCGCCATTTGATCGAGTGTGATTGTTTTGCGTATATGGAAAGGTATAGAGATTGAAATTTCTTTTGTTGTGCAATGTCATTTTTATTTTCCTTGACCACGCTGTTCGATCTGTCCCTCGTGTAGAATAATGAGGAGCGGAACAAGTCTTTGGTTGAGGGTGATGGTTGGTCTGACAATGCTTCATTGCATCTCGTGTTCATGTAATCAATTATGGTTGCGATCCTCTGACTTGATTTAGATTGAGAGTCTGGATCGTGATAAGGTTTGTGTGGATAGGTCCTAATATCAAGTACATCGATTTTGAGCCTGGGCCAGTGAGATCTGTGTAGTGAATTTGGTTGATTAGGCATTTCAGGGTTGGGGGAAATCGTCGATTGTGTGGTGGAGCTATAGTGCCTAATCGCATGGGGGCAATCTATAGCTGAATGATCCCTTAGGTGTATATTTGGATGTTTTCAAAGCATATGACTGACAACGTTGTGTTGTATTTGGTTGATTTTGTTAAGGTCTTGAATTAGTGAGTTTGGACCAATGCTACCACTAGAATAGGGCTAGATCAATCAAATTTCCTTATATTTGTTTGACACAAGAATTTCAACCCGCTTGTTTCTACTTTGGGGATTAAATTCCGAGTATCTCTCGAATTGACTATCACATATTCAGCTTTTTTTCAGTCGAGTAATGGACTGTAGCTTGTAGGTTTCGGTGAAGTAGCTTTATGGGAAAGAGGAGCATTACGTTTTAATATGACATTGTTGCTAATGCTGCTTAAAGAATAGGTCCTCAGTATTAATGGCCAATTCTTCAGGTGAGATTTTGTGGGCATATGCTGCCTTCTCTTATTAGCTTCTGATTGGTTATTAATGCCTTTGGATATGAAATCAGGTGTTCAAGGTCATTGAACTAATAATCACAAATCATTTCACCGTTCACTTTTGCTCCATGGTTTATATAGCAAAGCATCATTATTGGACTGCCCATCCCTAGTGATCTTGTGATTATTAGACTCCTTTGGAAGAAATCTTTGAACGGAATAGCGTAAAAACAACGATGGTAGCAACCGTCACCACACACACGTGGCAAACGCAAGTGCGTCAATCGTTTTGCACTAGCACAAGTGGTCCACCTCCGCAGAACAACAATCGTTGAGCCGCCGCTGCATCGCTCCTCCTCCTCCTCCTCCTCCTCCTCCTCCTCGGAGGCATCGGACGACACCCCGTTGGTTCGAGGGCTTGGCCATGGCAAAGTGCTAAAGAACCTATTTTGCGAGATCAACCAATCGAGGTTGTCGCTGCTCGTTCTAGAGAGAGAGAGAGAGAGAGAGAGGGGGCCGAATCGGAATCCGAAGTGACGATCTGAAATAAAAATGGGAGGAGGAGAGAGTCGGAGGGGGATGGTGGGATATTCGGAGTCGAAAACTAAAGGAAACAGAGGGGGTTTTTTGCGTCTTTTTGTATTTTTGTTTTAAATTTTTTTCTTGCTTTTCCTTTTTATCTTTGGGTTAATACCCTGAAAAACCCCAAACTGGTACATTTGTGACAAATTTACTCCAAACTATTTTTTTGACCGCCAAAAACCCTAAACTGGTATACCTTTGACAAATTTACCCCAAACTGGTACACTTGTGACAAATTTACCCTATGTTAGTTTTCGTTAAATTTTATTCTCAAATTATTAAGTTAAATGATACGTAACAGTTAACAGGTATACCAATTTAGGATTTTACGCTTCGTTTGTCACAGTTTACAATTTTTGTGATTTTTTTGTGGTATTAATCTAATTTAGTAGAGGGTATATTTGTCACAAATTTACCAGTTTAAGGTTTTTTGCAGTCCAATAAATTAATTTGGGGTAAATTTGTTATAAATGTACCAGTTTATGGTTTTTTATAGTCAGCCGGGATAAATTTGTCACAGGTTTACCAGTTGGGGGTTTTCCATGGTCAAAAAAATAGTTTGGGGTAAATTTGTCACAAGTGTACCAGTTTTGAGTTTTTCAGGGTATTAACCATTTATCTTTTGGGGTGTGGTTTTTTCCTTTCGGTTGTTCTTTTCATTTTTCGCTGCATGCGAGTGGCGCGAAGATTCCCCGCCAGTCAAAGAGAGGGGGCAAAATTGTATTTTCGTTTTCCCTGCCGCCGAATTGAAGGCAGCGTCGGCTCCCGCGCGAGATGCGAGCTGCGGCTTGAGGATTAGAGGTGGTCCGACCTGGCCTTGCTGCCCGACGCAACCGACTCTTGATGGGCTGCGATTTTTGCCTTCGCATATCAAGAGGATAGAGAGGAAAAATCAAACGTGATTCCCCTCTGACGTTACGGTCTCACGTTCACCGTGGAAGGTTAAGTTTGAACCAAAACTATTCAGTTTGCATACGTATATGGGCCTGTCGTTGCTATCTTACTGGCGTGCTAGAAATCAGGAAATATCAACGCATGAGGTAGCAATATACGTAGGATACCCAAGCTCGCCAAGAATCCGCTCACAATGCGATTCAAATTTGTTAACTCATGAAAAATAGTGTGACCCGCTTATGACTAAGTCGTCACGTTTGGGGTTGGGCTACAAATTTTTCACGTGCATCTCTCTTTCTTTTTCAACTCCTTCCATGTGAATGAGTCATGTATGAATTTGATAAAGGCATGTGGGTATATAAATCCGTCTCATGCATATTAGCACCTACGTTTGATGAGCAATTGATTAATCAACCCTACCCATAAATGAGGAGAATTGAGGATTGTTCTCTACAAAAAGTTATTATTACACCCTTCACCCTCTTGAATTGCCCTTGTTCTTCACTTCCACTTGTTGTTTTGTGTACTAATTTCCTTGTACTTTTGAATAACACGAATTATTGGGTTAAGTCAAGACTGAATTTGAAAAAATTTACTTGAGAAGCTTGCCACCATAATGGAGTAATTGCAATTTCATATAACTCCACTAATATAAATAAACAAATCAATTATATCAAATTTAATTTTAGTGTATAGTAACCAATTAATTGAATAGTAGAATGCCCTTATGTCCAAAAGCTTGTCTCATTCTCTGGGCTAAAATACAACAGAAGGCATTCCGATGCAGCCTTTCTAAATGTTCCGATTTTAGCAAAACTTACTTTAGTGCTCTTATGTACACAATGTAAATCACTGAATGCGACACTAAAAATGCTCGCCAACAGAATAAAATCCCAAGAGCAAACTAGGAAAGATTGTAAAGAATATGGAGTGGGAGCAAGTCAAGTTACAGGGTGATGATTGTTCCAACATGCTTGATTGTCGTAAAGTGGGGCAATACTCAATTATAAGTTTCGATAGTTTCTTCAAGTTTGATAGGTCACTCAATGTATGCATCCACTGGCAATGTTTGATTCATAAGGGTGATAAACTTGAGGAAAGCGTTGGGAGGCATCACGGACATTCATTAAAGGATTCAAGTCTCTTGAGATGAGAAAGGTGTGCAATATATAGTGATATGATGGTGATCATTGTTGACGAGGATGACTCTAAAGACTCCAATTTGTTTGACCTACTGATCCACCGGGAGATAGCATCTTCCACAAGCTTAGACGGCAACAGGGCAAGGAGACTTTCAGCATCGCAACAACAAATCTCTCAAGCATTTCAAGTTCGAGAGATCGGAAATGCCATGATCAGCTCGATATGAATATGCTGACAGATAAAAATTTCTAGGAGCCTTACTACTTGGTGTATCCCAACACGTCAATTTCAAAGTCTTCCAAGATGAATATCTCTGGATGCCATGGGAATTTCTATTAGCAAATTTTAACTAAGCTCTGCACCTATTTTTCTAGCTTTTCCTGCTTCCATACTGCACCAGCTACCGTTCTTATGACAGAGAATCTCATCTTTAATACTTTCAAATGCTTCATGTTCCCAACCAAACTAGGTAGCTTCTCTGTGTGCATGTTCAATTTATCAAACTCAGCAAGTGATTCTTAATTCCAGATTGAGTCTGGTAGTGTCTTTATTGACTTGCAGTTTCTGGAAGACTAGTGTTCAAGGCTCACGAGGGTCCAATCGAGCTGGGTAGCTCCAGGATCCCAGCTCCTCGCAGAGAAAGCCTCAATGGGGGATCAACCATTCCATTTTACCAGGTTCCTTTGGGAGGTGGTGGTCAGTTTTTCTAAATTCACATGTACCTGAAATCTAGCATCTAACAGCACCGTTTTGACATTGAAAGGTCAAGTCTTTTTGTTCGCGTGAAGTCCTCCGAGAGGTACTAACCGAGATATGCTCCTTTCATCATTGTATTCAAATCATTTCACCGTTCACGCTGCTCCAATTTTATAGCGGCGTCATCAATTGGACTGCCGTCGCCAGTGATCTTACTTGTGGTTGGACTTCTCTGGAAGAAATCTTCGAACAGGAGCAAAATCAGGAAATACATCTGTATAAAATAACAAATGCTTGGAATATAGACTCGCCAAAGATTTGCTCACAATGTGATTCAAATTTGTGAACTCATGAAAGATAGTCCAATCCGTCAGTCATTTAGGTCACTGTGTTAAGGGGTAGGCTACAATTTTTTTCATGTTCAATCTTCTTTATTATTGAACTCCTTCCACGTGAACGAGTAGTGTATGTATCCGATAAAAACATGAGAGGTGTATAAATCTGTTTTGTGCTTACCAGCACCTAAGTTTGATGAGTGATTGATTTATTTGACAATACCTATAAAATGAAGATATTTTGAGGATTGTTCTCTGCAAAAGTCTACCGTTTCACCCCTTCACGTTCTTAAATTACACATTGTTCTTCACTTCCGCTGGTTGTTTCGTATACTAATTTCTCTGTAATTTTATAAATTTTCCACTGCCAACATAAATTTTGTGAGAGCCACCACCTATGGCACATAGGTGGTGAAAAGGTCCGATGACTATGTTCCCAAGTTTGTGGACCTTTTCTTTTATATCATATTCTTTCACACGTTACGTGTTTAATTCCAAATGATCGTACGGCTCATGTATTCAATTGAGCATTTTTTGGGATGACAATGCCATGATTTTTAAGATAGCGATCAATTCCAAATGTATTCATAATATAAAATAGTTCATAAATTTTAGATAAATTGAATCAACTCAAAAAATGATAAGTTTGTTTATCCAAAAGAAAAACAAAAACTATTGCATCTAGTACCACACAAGTATTCTATATTTAAGAATCGATACGTCATAATAAGTCGCTTCTTGAACCCTCTCTCAGCCCAAGAGGAATTGGTTCTATAATTCACACTTGAGTTCAATTTGCCCATCACTCAAGTTCAAACACAAACTTTTCAAGTTTGAATAACACAAATGATTGGATTAATTCAAGATTGAATTTGAAAATATTTGACTTGAGAAGCTTGCCACCGTAATGGAGTAATTGCACTTTCATTATGAAAGTTTCATATACCTCCGCTAATATAAATAAAACAGATGAATGATATCAATTTAACTTTAGTGTATAGTTTCAACTGCACAAATTTGTCCAAAAGCGCGTCTCACTCTCTCGGCTAAAACACAACACAAGATATTTCCGCGTCGTCTTTCCGAACATCCTGATTTTAAACGACACTTCCTTCAGTGCTCTCACGTAAACGATGAAATCACTGAATCTAACATCGAAGATACCCACCAACAAAAGAAGATCCCGAGGGCAAATCAAGAAAGATTGTACTGAATAGGAGCGGAACATGTGGTGATTGAGGGTGATGGTTGTTCTGATATTCTTGATTGTCGCAAGTGGGGCAAGAGGTAATTGTAATTCGTGTTCGCGTCAGTCACTGCTCTAACTTTTGTTCTCAAAGTTTATGGACGTTTTCTTATGTTTGTTCTTTTACTCATAAAGTATTCAATCCCGACAATTGTGCGACTCATATATTCAATCAAGCAATTACAGATGATGATATCATGATTTTCAAGATATTGATCGGTTTCAAAAGTCACATCATAATAGTCCATAGAATTTTAGACAAAATGACTCAATTAAAAAAACTATAGGTACTTTTATCTTAAACAACATAGGAACTATTGGATCCAATTCAGCATAAGTATTCAGAGAGAGTATTCAAGAATCAATATGCAATAGCAAGTTGCCTTCTCGAACTCTCACGAGAAGTGGAATCCATAATTCATAATTAAGCTCGATTGGTTGTTTACTTGAGTTCAATTACATTCTTTTTAAATATGAATAATTCGAGTCATTAGATCGATTTGTAGATGAATTTGAAAACTCTTAACTCAAGAAGCCTCCGACCATAATGGATCAATTGCATTTTCACGTACCCTCCATGGATTCAAATGAAATGATAAATAATATTAACTTTAATTTAGCATATTCTGTAGAATTTAGTGTGAACCAACTAATTGAACCAAGCCTGAGTCAAAATGCTGATGTGGAGACGTCAAAGGGAGGGGGGTCTCCAAAAGAGGGAAGACCGAACCCCAAAAGAGCACGTCTCATTCTCTCAGCTAAAATAACCCGACGGAGGACGTTGCCGTGAAGGCTTCGTAAACGTCCCGATTTTAGCGGAACTTCCCTCAGTACCCTCTCGGAAACGATGAAATCACTGAACGTCACGCCGAATATGGCCACCAACGGAAGAAGATCCCGAGGGCAAATCGGAAAAGATCGTAAAGAATATGGAGCAGAATGGGTCACCGTTGAGGGCAATGGTGGTTCTGACATGCTTGATTGCCGCAAGTGAGGCGAGAGGCAGTTGCTACTCGCGTTCATGTAATCAGTTTGGATCGGGAGTTTTGATAGTGATAAGGTACGAACAGCCAGGCTCTAGGATTATTGAGTACGTTGGTTTTGAGCTTGGACAGTGACATTTGTATTGTGAATTTGGCAGATTAGGTATTTCAAGGTTGGGGGAAATTGTTGATTGCATCGTAGAGCTATAGTGCCTGATTGAATGGGGCAAACTCTAGTTGAACGATCCTGCGGGTGTACAGTTGGATGTTTACTGAGTATCTGACTGCGTTCTGTTTACTCAGTAATAGGGGTTTGCATGATAAAATTTATGAAATAGAAATTGATTTCTAACCAGAAATTGATTTCTCAATTTTTATTTCAGAAATTGAGTAATTTCTTCTTCAATTCTATTTTTCGAATAGAAATCTGTTCCAGAAATAGAAAAATCAAATTGCGTTACAAAACGGATTTCTGTTCCAAACTTGGAACAGAGAAACAGAAAAATAGCAAAGTAGAAATTTTATCATGTGCACCTCTATTACTGAGTTTGGATCAATGCTACACCTGAAATATGGTCAGATTGATTGAATTTCCTTATATTTGTCCGATGCAAATCTCACTCTGCTGTTTCTACTTTGGGGAAAAAGTTTGTTGAGCATCTTTAGAGTGATTGAATATTGGCCTATTCAGCTTTTGTTCAGTCGAGTTATGGACTGTAGCCTGTAGGTTTTAGTGGAGTAGCTTTGTAGGAAAGCGGAGTCTTATGTTATTTTCTTATTCTCCTTTCTTCGCATTAAATTGTGTAAATAGTTCTTTTAGTCACGAAGAAGAACTGCAAAAATACACTAAATATTGTTCTGAGTTGACATTTCCTTAAAGTGTTCCCCTCACTTGATTTGTCATAATAGCTTGCAAGAGAAATAAGAAACTCGATTCATTGCTTGTGATTGAATGAGCTTGTGACTGCATTTCAATCTGAAATTTTTTCTACTGGTAAATGGAAAACTTAGAGTGAGGTCCAAGGCTCACAAAGTTGTTTACAATCACGCTCTTGCCACGATTTTGGTGGAGTATGCATCGGCTGTAAGTGCCCTTTATAAAGATTCTCTCATTGACCTGGAGCTCGTTGTTGTTACTCATTAGGTTTCACCATTTCAATACAATAAAATTGTAATTTAATGCAATGCTTTCTATTGCATGTTTACATGTCAGATTTGAAAGAACTTTTTAGTTGGAAGATGTGATGGAAAGACTAAGGTAATTTGACTACTTTTTAATGTAGCATTGTTGCTAAGGTTGCATGAAGAATGGATCTTTAGTACTAAATACCCAATTTTTTAAGATGAGATTTTGTGGGCATATGCTGCCTCGTCTTATGAGCTTCTGAACTGGTTATTAATGCCTTTTTGATGTGAAAGCAGGGGTTCGAAGTCATTGAACTGATAGTCGACATTCAGCACTGCTTACAGGTTTATAATTCGTTTTATAGTGGCCTATCAATTTGGACGCTTGTGATGCCTCTATGTTTGAATTGCATCTAGTTGTTTGTCTCTATTTCTAAACTATTACATATATATATAGGCATATGTTAGGATGGCCAGGGACCGTAATGCTATGGTTATAGCTTTCAGAGGTACCCAAGAACATAGGTATGCACGTTAAGTTTTGCAATTCCTCCTCTTGCAATCGACTTGCAAAAGATTTGATGAAAATTTAAGGTAAGAAGAGCAGCCTCAGTGAATGCGTGCACAAGGCACATGGGACTACTGTCCACACGAACAGAAAACGGGTGAATCATTTCCACCAAGACACGGAAGTTACTTTCTTGTAATCTTAGATGGAGACATGAGGAGACGCCCTGTTAATCCTCCAGGGCCCAAATAACTCAATTTTCTCCCATGAACAATTTGTGTCAATGGATTTGTTCAATCCTCATATACTTCACTAATTTTTTTCTGTGAAAAATTCTGTCACGTCTCTTTATTATTTGAGCTTTTCAGTTAGTGAATACTTCTATTTATGTATACAGCATACACAATTGGGTTGAAGATCTCTATTGGAAACAACTTGGCATAAATTACCCGGCATGCCCGGTGCCGGGTGAGTTGTAGAGATGACAAGCCTCTCGCGACTTGGGGATACTTTTGATTTGGATTAGTTATGGTCTTATTCTATTGATTGTTTGCTAAGGTTCATCATGGATTCTATTCTGCTTATCACAATACGACAATTAGACCTAGTATTTGGATGCTGTTATAAGAGCCAAGGACTTATATGGAGACATCAACGTCATGGTGACAGGGCATTCTATGGGAGGGGCTATGGCATCCTCGTGCAGACTCGATCTTTTGGTAAGATAAATTGAAAAACTGTTATGCTCGAGACTTGTTAATTTTATTGGTTTCTTTTCTATCATGTTCTTCTAAATGTTCAGTTTTGGTTTGTTAGGAGTTATCAGGAATTCTCTGCCAACTCTAACTTGAAGTGTCTAGACTCTTTACGTGGATCTTGAACTTTCTATGGTTCTCATATTTGTATTTACAATTGGTCATACATAGTGTTGGAAGATATGATTTTGTAATCTATTTTGAAAGGAATTATAATCCTTTTTGATAGGAATTCTATTATTCTTTAGGATAGAAAAAGATAGGCAAATATAGAAATTCCTTTATTATTTCTTTTCATTGTAATTAAATACAAAAATTACATGTACAGAAAACCAATCAATGAAAAAGAAGAAAATTCTTTCTTCGCATCTTCATCTCTTGACATGGTATCAGAGCCTCCTGGTTCTGAACCGATTTGCTTCCGCTCCTGATTGCCTCATTCACCAACCTTGAATTTCAGAATAGCATTGCCAAAGGAATCGAAATACTCGATTGCCTGAAGGAACTATATCTGCATCAAAGACATAACAGAGGAATCAATTTTCATCATGTCAACACCACCGGATCTTACCTCCAATCCCGTCGAAGAATCTGCATCCGATGCCTCAACAACAAATCCAAGGTCAACCTCTGCACGTGCCATGGCAACAACAGGCTCAGGCAATTCCAGGGCAACCGTTCGCAGGTCACCCTTACCAATGGATGCCGTATCCATGGTATCCTGGGCCCATCCCCAACGCATCATTGCCTGGCTACCACAGCAACGCGCGGACTGAAGCAGGTCTACCAACCAATGACGGGGCAAACCCTAGCTTCAACCCGGAGCAGACGGGCGGAACACCTGTACCAAGCCAAAATCAAGGAACAAATGCGGATTACGGATTCGGCCTCGGAAGTACGAGTCAGGGAACAAATCCCTTCCCGACTCCTGCACCGGGATTCTTCCCATATCAATTCCTGAACACCAGTGGTCAGCCGGAACCCGGCGATCCACTGTATACAACAAACAGTGACGGCCCAGAATTGAAGATTATAAATCAGCAATTAACAGGTGCAGAAAACTATTCAAGCTGGTCACGCGAATTCCGGCGGGCACTTATCACAAAATACAAAGAAGTTTTTATTGACGGATCGTTCCCGATTCCATCCGACGAAAGAGTGGCACGAATCTGGAGGAGATGTAGCCAACTGGTAAGAACCTGGATCGGAAACTGCATCGCACCCGAGGTCGCGGCCGGGCTTCCTCCGACGAAGGATCCGAAGAAGATGTGGGAAAGCATAAGGGAAATGTATGGAAAGCTTGATCAAGTAAAACTTTTTTACCTAACACAACAAATTTCAGATCTGAAACAGGGGAACATGAGCATCGCATCGGTATTCAACAAACTTTCCGGTCTGTGGAATGAGTTGGAGGCAGCCGAGGAAAAATTCGACTGGCCCGAGAACATCCAACAACAATACAAGCAGATGCGAGAAAGGGAGAAAGCAACGCGATTCCTCCTCATCCTCAACGAAGCTTACCAGCCATTTCGATCCCACATACTTACCATGGAGCCACAGCCACCTCTCGGCCGAATCTATCAACTCGCCATACAAGAGGAGAGCCAACAAAGATCGGGAGATCACGGCATAGGAAGAGACGGAATTGCTCTGGCTGCGAAGAGCCATTTCCGCTCATCACAGAGAAGCTCGGGGAGGAGAGAGACCGATCTAGGGTTTGAAAACGAAAACCCTAGATCGGCGCCTTTTAAGAGGAATACGGACGGTGGAGATTATTTCCGCCATCAAACGGATGGCCCACGATCGTTCCAAGGGGCGACACAATCGGACGGCTCGCATGGCATCATCTCTGCTCCATCCGACGGCTCACAGTCTGTTTTTTTAAGTCCATCCGACGGTTCCCGAAGCAGTTACTTGATTGGATCGGACGGCCTGCGATCGCCTGGGCTGGATGGCTCGCGCGGCCCATTTCCTGGAGGATCCGATGGCCCATATGGGCCTATTTCGGCCCAATCTTTTCAGAAAAATTTTAGGCCCAATTCAAATGCCAAAAATGGGCCAAGAGGAAGAGGTAAAATGTACTGTGATTTTTGTAAACGCCCGCATCATACAATTGAGAATTGTTGGAAATTGCATGGAAAACCGGGAGAAAAAGAAAAGGGGAAATTTTCCTCTGTTTTTCAGGTGTCCAGTCAGCAAGTGGGAGAATCAATTACCCATGAGAAATATCATGAGCTGATGGAAACTTTGAAGAAATTAGATCCCTCAGATAAAGGGGGCAGTTTCACAGGTACATCATTCTGTTTGATGAACTCAATTTCAAAGGATGCATGGATTATTGATTCAGGTGCTAGTGATCACATAGTCTGTGATAGGAATTTACTTTCAGATATTACAAAATTATCTTTTCCTATATCAAGAGTACAACTCCCAAATGGAAATACCACCAAAGTTACAATGACTGGGATTTGTAAAGCTTAGTTCTCTCATTACTATTAAAACCGTACTTTACGTTCCCGATTTCCATTTCAATCTAATCTCAGTTGCCCGAGCCTGTGAAGAAAACTCATGCCACATTCTTTTCCATTCTGATAAATGCTTCTTTCAGGCCCGTTCGACTGGGACACTGATGGGCTTGGGTAGAGTCAGCCATGGATTGTATTTTTGGTTGGATTTTCCACATCTTTTTAATTTATCTCCTGTTGCATTAAATAAGTCTCTGTGTAATGCTACTGCCAATGGCATTCAATTACTTAACCATAAACGTTTGGGCCATAGTGCGTTATTTCCTTATCCTAAATGTCCCATTTGTCCCATGGCTAAGCAAACACGTGCTCCTTTTCAGAATAGCACTTCTCGATCAGCAGAAATTTTTTCTCTCATTCATGCTGATGTTTGGGGGCCCTATCATACTTTAAATCATGATGGCTCCAGATTCTTTCTGACAATTGTGGATGACTACTCTCGTGCCACATGGATTTTTCTCATGCAATCCAAAAACCAGGTCTTTTCTCATTTAAAGACATTTCTTTCCGTATCCAAGACTCAATTTCAGAAACCAATCCGTAGGATACGTACTGATAATGGAAAAGAATTTTTTAATACTGAATGTAATTCCTTGTTCACTATAAATGGGATATTGCATGAGAGTTCTTGTGTTTACACACCACAGCAGAATGGAGTTGTAGAAAGAAAACATCGTCATCTTTTAGAAGTGGCACGTGCTCTTAAATTCCAAGCACGTTCTGATAAATTTTGGGGAGATTGTGTGATTACTGCAACATACTTGATCAATCGCATGCCATCACGTATTTTGAAGGGAAAGACACCTTTTGAATTATTATATGGAAGAAAGCCCAATTTATCTCATCTCAGAGTCTTTGGGTGTCTCTGCTATGTCGCTACAGTGGGCCATAGAGATAAGATGGCACCACGAGCTACTCAATGCATTTTCATTGGCTATCCAACTTTGCAAAAGGGATATAGGCTGTATGCACCCTCTACGGGAAATTTCTTTATCAGCAGAGATGTTGTCTTTCATGAGGATGTTTTTCCTTTTTCGTTAACATCTTTACCTGAAAAAGAGAAGACAAATCGCCAATTCTTGTCAGAAGAAAACTCATCACCAGGAGGGATATTTATTATTCCTAATCCTCCCAGACAAGTTGATGTCTTGCCCATAACACCTCTTGTGAATCCTGCTGAAAATTCCATTGAGCAGCCATCTGCAGAAGAATCACTGCCTGAAGATCTACCTCAGTTACAGGATATTCCAGAGATATTATCTACTGAAGAATCATCCATCACACCTCACGTATCAGAAAGGCGTTCTCATCGAACCATTCGACCCCCAACTTGGACGAAGGATTATATATGTGGTTCTTCGAAATCATCAGGTACTAGATACCCCATCTCTTCTTATGTCTCATTTGATAGATTGTTGCCAGAACATCTATGTTGCATAAGTCGTATTTCTGAAGATCTAGAGCCTCCTAGTTATAATGAAGCCAAAGATGATCCTCGTTGGCAAAAGGCCATGGAATCTGAATTACATGCATTGATAGAAAATCACACTTGGGATGTTGTGTCAATGCCTGATCATCGCAAACCTATTGGATGTAAATGGGTCTACAAGATAAAATACAGAGCAGATGGTTCTGTAGAAAGATACAAAGCCCGGTTGGTGGCAAAGGGCTTCACCCAGCGAGAAGGTTTCGACTATCACGAAACTTTTTCTCCTGTAGCAAAGGATGTCACTGTTCGTACATTTCTATCTATTGCTACTTTTCGTGACTGGCCATTACATCAAATGGATGTTCATAATGCCTTTCTACATGGTGATCTGGATGAAGAGATTTATATGGAGCTCCCACCAGGATTACGGAGACAGGGGGAGTCAAAGGTATGTCGTCTCCGCAAATCCCTTTATGGATTGAAACAAGCCTCTCGACAATGGTATGCTAAATTCACCAGTGCTCTCTTGGCTGCTGGGTTCAAGCAATCCAAGTATGACTATGCCTTATTCACCTGGACAAAAGGTATATCATCCATCTACTTGATGATCTATGTTGATGATATTCTTATCATGGGGAATGATGATTCTGCTGTTAAAAGACTTAAAAGGTATCTACATTTGACTTTTCACATCAAAGACTTAGGGTCACCTAAGTATTTTCTTGGAATTGAAATAGCTCGCTCAGATCAGGGCATCTCATTAAGTCAGCGGAAATTTGTGATGGAAATAATATCAGAGGCAGGATTATCAGGTTGTAGACCATCAGTCATTCCTATTGAGCAAAATGCTAAATTGACCTCTGTCAGTTATGACACTGGCGTATCCTCTTCTTCAGATGATCCTATATTGCAAGATCCCTCAGGATATCAGAGATTAGTAGGAAAACTGATATATCTCACAATGACTAGGCCGGATATTTGCTATGCAGTACAAACTCTTAGTCAGTTTATGCACAGTCCAAAGCAGTCACACATGAATGCAGCCCTGAAGGTTGTGAGATATTTGAAGACTTGCCCATGCTTGGGAATTCTTCTTTCCCGAAAGTGCAACATGGAAATGACAGCCTATTGTGATGCAGATTATGCCACATGCCCCATGAGTAGGAGGTCTATTACTGGTTTCTGCATTAAATTTGGGAAATCACTACTCTCATGGAAGACCAAGAAACAATCCACTGTATCTTTATCATCGGCTGAAGCTGAATACCAATCTATGGCCAAGACTGTATGTGAGATAGTCTGGTTAAGGGGTTTACTTCTGGATTTCGGAACTCCCATTAAAGGGCCAACTTTACTCTTCTGTGATAATGATTCGGCACTTAAGCTTGCAGCAAATCCTGTACTACATGAGAGGACGAAGCATATAGAGGTGGATTGTCATTTTACTCGGGAAAAGATTCAAGAAGGAATTGTCGAGACGAGAGGAATAAGGACTTTGGAACAGCCTGCTGATATATTTACTAAACCCCTTTGTCAAAGGTAGCATACATATCTTCTACACAAGCTAGGCGTCTTGGACATATATAGACCGCCAGCTTGAGGGGGAGTGTTGGAAGATATGATTTTGTAATCTATTTTGAAAGGAATTATAATCCTTTTTGATAGGAATTCTATTATTCTTTAGGATAGAAAAAGATAGGCAAATATAGAAATTCCTTTATTATTTCTTTTCATTGTAATTAAATACAAAAATTACATGTACAGAAAACCAATCAATGAAAAAGAAGAAAATTCTTTCTTCGCATCTTCATCTCTTGACACATAGTATCTTGAACTTTCTATGGCTCTCATATTTGTATTTACAATTGGTCATACATAGTATCTTGTTTTCTTACATTTTGGTTAGATCAACCAATAGACAAAACACTAGCAGAATGGGGTGCACACAGTCTTTATGCAAACCACTAATTATCGAAGTATCTAGTTATGTGAATTGAGTCGTACATGTTAAGATTCAGAGCTTCGAGTTAGTTGAATACTTAAATGTAGTGGGTAAAGACATCCAACTATTCATTACGAATTTCATTTGTTGGAAACTTTATGGGATTGTTGATATGTTTATGGTCTGGACATATAACTATTCATTAAAGTGCTAAAGCATTTTAAGATAGATTATATATCGATCCTAAGTTTGTGTTTTGTGTGCTGTTGCTGTCTGTCTCTCCCTAATCAAATGAAGCAACTCCTCTTCAGTCGAACTACTGGGCTAGATATGTTGCAGGCTGGAGCCAGTTCAACGATGTCTAAATTAAGTTTTTGGTCTCAGCTTTGTCTAAAAGTGGTCCAGTGTACTTTTCTAGGCACCTGTTGCGGAACTAGTACCAGAAATGGTACCCACCCCAAAGTCATGTCCCATTGTTCTCTCTCCATGACAAGTGGTCATTTTTTGAGAGTCAAACAATCCTACGACCTATGATCATAGGTTGCATAAGCTTTAGACTATACTTTTTCTCAAAGTACTAGCAGCAAGCACAACATCCTGTCCTAACACAAATGGATTTAAAATTTCTTGCTGAAAACCGTTCTTAGCCGATTATGACATCATGCCCATGAGTTGTGGCCCTTTTTTTCGATTTAGTTTCTCCTTTGTTATTTATGACAGTAAGTTTTGGAGTTCAAGGGGCATTTTCACCATGAACCTAGAATTTGTTGTCTATGCCATTACCAGGATATGACTCACGCCATCAACATCCAATCGCTTCTTGTGGCAGCATGTAAATGCTCCTCGATTGTGAATTCACCCCCAATCCCACTATTCCATACTGTTAACTTCTTTTTTTTTTTAAGTTGAGGGTGGGGTTGGTTTTATTGTGGGTGTGGGGTTTGGTGTTGGGAAAATTGTGGATGGTAACTTGACAGAGTAACGCTGGACCTTCAAACCTCATGGAGAGAAAGGGCTGCTCTATTGTTCACCAATGTATGTGAAATGTAACATATGGTTTTTGACGCACATTGTTTTTTTTTTTTTTTTGGCCGTCTTGATGGGGTCATTGATGTATTAGCATTCGAGTTATTTGGCTGTCTAATTATGTGTGCTGAAACTATTTTTTTCCAGACCAGCATTCACCTGATCTACTTATATAACTGGGGACACTTCATTTCTAGGTCAATCATGAAGCACAGAATGTTCAGATTTTAATGTTTGGACAACCTCGTATTGAAAATGCAGTGTTTGGATCTTACTATAGTGGCTGTGTGCCAAATACAATATGTATTACTAATGGACATGATATTGTGCCTCATTTGTCTTCGTACTATTCTTGGTTCCCACAGGACTTACCATCACTTCCCTAAAGAGGTTAGGCTTTGATCTTGATGGAATATCATCTAAATTATGGGGAATTGTCGCTAACTGACTTGGACGTTTGCTTTGCTTATCTTCCAACCTATCTTACCAAATCTCATTTATTTCGACGATGTACATACTCTCTCTTTTTTCAGCGTATAAAAAATAACTCTTTTGTTTTTCATCGTCTTAGCAAAGCAGGGTAGTTCATAGTTTTCACGATTTTTCAGAAATAGTTGAGCGACTCTTATTCCTGCAAGAGACATCATGAGTTTTTTCATACAAAGTTTAAGATGCGTAATGATGTTTGCTATACTCTCTCTCTCTCTCTCTCTCTCTCTCTCTCTCTCCCTCTCTCTCCTGATGGTTGATAACCTAGTCTTAACCTAGTTTAAGCTCTGTGCAATTATATGCATTTTAATTATTGTATGTCTACTAATGGTTATAATTATTGGCGACTAGCTCAATGACTGTTGACACATAAAATTTTTACTATTTTTATAAAGCATTTCATTTTCATTTAGTATTCAATTTATCTTTAAAAAGTCATTTTTTAAAGAAAAAATGATGAAAAATGAAAATGAAAAAAAAAAAAAGAGAATAAGAAATAATCAATAAGATAGAATATTTTGTTGTAGAGCGGGATTTTGAAAGATTTTAAAGCTGGATAATGGAACCTTATCTTTAATGGTTAAATGGATTATCTCGGAAAATCTTCATAAAAATTCTAGGTTATCTTTAATGGTTGGGTCAATATATCGGCGAAATAGATTGATTTGTTTTTCTATATAAATAAAGGGGGTATGGCTTCGGAAAAGGGGGACCTTCGATTCGTTCAAAGAGAAACAAAAAAAAGAAAAAAGCCCTGCAGAAGGAAAAAGTTAAAGTGGGTAGAGAAAAATCTGTGTAGAGCGAAAAGGGACGTGAGAGAGACGAGAAAATATTGGGTGGTCCGGGACCTCCATGTCAGCGTGGTCCCCGGCCACTCACGAGATGCCATGTGGAGGGGTGGGCCCCACTTGGTGTCTTCTGCCTTCTTCCCCTCTCTCTCTCCTCTTCCTAGCCTTCCAATGCCCTCTCTCCTCTTAGCCTGCATGCTCTCTCTTGTGTCAGAGCATTTATTGTGGGCGTTTTTCTCTTTCCTTCGTTTGAGAAAGAAAACGGCCGTTCAAACGCCCGTCCCTCTCCATTTCTTTCTTTTCGAATTTTTGAATCTGAAATTCTCTCTCCGCGCTCGTTCCCCTGCCGTCGCCGACGAACCACATACAGCCACTGCTACTCCGGTGCTCGCTCGCTTCTCTCTTCAGACTCGTTGCTGCTTCGTCGTTCGTTCCGGCGTTCCCGAGATCGCGGATGTAGCACGCGGAGGAGAAGCAGGCCTCTTCGAGCTCCCCTCAACGTCGGCGAGCGTCCCTCGCCGAGCGAGACCCCCACACACCGGAAGGCTCGGAGGCGAGGTTGCTAGAGAAGCTGGTACCGTACGCGAAACGCGACGCCGACGGCCCTCCACCTCCGCCTCCGCCTCCGTCGGCGTCGGAGTCCGTCGCCCCCGACTCCGACGCCAACACCCCTTCGCCTCCCTCTCGCGACCTCCGCTCCGCTCTCTCCCTCTTTCCTCTTCGAAGCGCCCTTACTGGCCAACCCTACGAGCAACCTCTCTCCGAGTCTCCGTCTCCTTCGCGGCCAGGTAGACGTCGTCCATTTCTCTCTCACTCTCTCTTTCTGGTGTCACGGATTCTTCTTTCTTATTTCTGTTCCATGTTGATGAGCAAGTGTACTCTAGCTTGATGATGCATCATGGGTAGGTTCGTTTTATGAGATTGAGATTAAGCTACATTGGTGCGGAGGTTGTTCGTAATGGGATGTGCGTCTCTTGTGCGTGCGAATAGAGTGTTGGGTTGTGCCTTGGAAGCTCAAAAGATGAACTTTAGTTGTTTCCTTGTTCGATTATGCTATTAGTACGTGATATCACAAGTTCATTCGATGTTGTGATTGAAGTTTCGGTGTCGGGTTTTGTTAATTTGGGAAGGTTCATGCTCGTGTTAGTTTTTGTTCACACCTTTGGATTCTCTCGTGGTGGGTTTGCGGCTTCGGTTTGACCAATCGGGCCGGGGCGTTCTCGAGGGCTTTGATCAACTCGATTCTTGCTCTGCTGGCCATCCTCTTAGAAAAAAGGTGGCTCGTAATTAGTTGTTTCTTGGCTTTGTAATGGACCAAGAGTCCCGAGTGGATGAGGACTTCCCCCTCTTCCAAAAATGCTCCAAACAACCTAAAGCCCCACCATCATCATCGATAACTACTTCCTCCTCCTCCAGTCTTGCAGCTGAGACGTCAATAAAGCAAGTGGAGAAAGTGAAGGAGGATACTAGCCTTACTAGCACTAATGTCCGGGTAACAAGATTTGAAGCTTTCAATCAGAGCAAGAGTGAAATCACATGGAGTTTTAGATTTAAGGATGACATCTACTTCAACCATTCATGCGTTAAATCTTTTTGACATTGCATTCGGATTTGCATTTTTGTGCCTATGTACTTCGTCGTAAGTTTTTATCTTCCGATATTCAATGGTAGGATGGGAGAAGGCTGAAAATGAACTCTTGGTGCTAAAGAAACAACTGGAGGCTACAACACAAAGGAACTCGACACTAGAAGATCGAATCAGTCAACTTGATGGAGCACTTAAGGAATGTGTGAGGCAGCTCAGACAGGTGAGGGAAGAGCAAGAGCAGAAGATCCAAGAAGCTGTGGTCAAGAAAACTCGTGAGTGGGAATCAACAAAGGCCGAGCTTGAGACTAAGCTTTCCAATGTCCATGCCCGGCTTCAAGCAGCCAAGAGTGAAGCTTCTTCGGTTATATGTTCGATCTCGGCCCTAAGCTTGATCTTTGCTGAAAAGAGAATGTGGCCCTCAAAGCCAAAGTCTTTTCTATGTCGGAGGAGCTAGAACTTAGGATTATTGAGCGTGATTTGAGCACCCAAGCAACAGAAACAGTCAGCAAACGGCATTTAGAGAGCATAAGAAGGTAGCTAGGCTGGAAGCCGAATGCCGCAGACTCAGATCTTGCTCATGATGCATCATCAAGCTAGAGTACACTTGCTCATCACCTATTTCTCCCTTTTTAGGAAATTCATTCTCTAAGAATATGACATCCTGTGATTCGAATTTAGTTATACTTCCACTTTCCTGCTCACCTATAAACATATACCCTTTCAAGTGTTCGGAGTATCTTATAAAAATACTCTTCTTTCCTCTAGGACCCAATTTCCCAAACTTGCGAGAAGGCTCATGAGTATAGGCAGCACAACCCCATGGCTTAAGAAAACTTAAGTCCGGTTTTCTACCTGTCCATAACTCATATGGAGTGAAGTAACTAATTTGGAAGGCACCCGATTAAATATATAGGCAGCAGTTAACAACGCATCACTCCAAAAAGTGATACGTAAGTTAGCATGTGCCATCATAGACCTAATCATTTCCAGCATGATTCTGTTTATTCTCTCCACAACACCATTTTGTTGAGGAGTATATGGAATAGACAATTGTCTTTCTATTCCTTTTTCATCACATAATTTTCTAAATTCATCAGATAAATATTCTCGACTTCGATCGGATCTCAATGCTTTTATTTTTTTGTCTAATTGATTTTCTACCAAGTTCATAAATCTTTTGAAACAACTTAATGCTTCAAATTTATGAGAAATCAAATAGACATATCCGAATCGAGTATAATCATCTATAAAAGTAATGAAATAAACAGTCCCATGCCTTCCTCTCACATTCATTTGACCACAGACGTCAGAATGGATTAAATGCAGAGGAAATTCAGCTTTTTTACCTTTTCCAAATGGTTTCCTTGTCGTTTTCCCTACTAGGCAATACTCACATATGGGCAAATCAATTTTTTCAATGTTGCCCAACAAGCCTTCTTTGGCTAGTCTATTCATATGTTGTTGGCCAATATAACCAAGTCTAGCATGCCACACATTCATATAATTATCATATGAATTAGGAAACGTGAGAAGGGAATAACAAACATTTGCATTAATATAGTCAATATCTAATACAATGAAACCATCCAGAAAATAACCACAACCATAGAAATTTGTATTCAAAAACAAATCCACACCTCTATTATGGAAGTTCATATTAAAACCTAGTTTGACCAACACTAAAACAGACATTAAATTCCAACGAATCTCCGGAACATACAATACATCATGTAGGAACAAAGTGCGTCCACCATGCATGTTCAATTAACAGACGTCAATCCCTTTTGCTTTTGCTCTGAAGTTGTTTCCTCCATAGATCCACTTAATTCCAATCGGTACTCGTCAGAATTCCACGAAGGATTATCTATCCTTCGCTACATGGTTTGTCTTTCCGGAATCCACAGTTCACAAAGGATTAGACTCAGTTAAGAATACAGAACTCGACACATAAGCAAAATTCTGAAAAGTACAAGGGGTGTATACTTTCTTTGGCTCACAACAGTCGCAAGCATAGTGATCCTTCTTGTCACAATTGTAACACTTCACCATTTTAAGCTTCTTCATTCGATGACGCTTTTCTCTTTTATGTTGGTCAAGCTTAGATTTCTTCCCTGAAAGACCTGCTTCCTTGCATTTCCCTTTATCGAACCAGTTAAGACGTTTGCGCTTGGAGCTTGAAGCTCCATGTGAGCTAGAACCAGCATATAGATTTCAACTTTCGGCTTAACTGCCAAGAGGCGGTCCTCTTCCAGCTCAAGATGACGCACTGCATCTTCAAAGGTTTTAATATTTTCATTATGGGTCAAGTGCACCTTCATATGCTCCCAACTCTGAGGCAAGGAACGAATCACTGCTTACACTTGATGCTCATCAGTCAAGACATGGCCAGCATCTTTCAGCTCATTAGTCATGTTTGACATCTTTCTAAGGTGTTGCTTCATGGTCTAACCATGAGGCATCTTATAAGAGTCAAACCTAATAGTGAGCTGCCTCAGTCTGGTCACCGAAATATGACCAAATCTTGCTGCCAATGCTTCTCACATTTCTTTGGCATTCTCAAAACGCCTAAACTATCGCATGACATCATTTTCCATGCTACTCAGCAACGTAATGCGAGCGAGAGAGTTCTTTCTTTTCCATGCAACAAATGCTTCCTTATCTCTCTTATGCTGTGCAGTGTTTCCTTCTTCAGGTTCTACCATGGTTAGGTTAAGAGCTTCTAGTGCCTCTTACTCTTTCAGCACATATTGGATTTTCATGTGCCATATTTCATAGTTATCGCCATTGAGCTTCTCACATTTATTTAGCTTAGCAACTATGTTCTTTGTGGCTGAAGCCATTGATCTGAACATATCATACATATATGCACGAATTATTAATGCCTATCATTTATGCATCTATTTTGCACAAAACCATCATATTAATTAATAATTTCAAGTAAGGTTTTAGGTTCAAAAGGTCATTATGTTTCCAATCATCATCCAAAATCCTAACTTAGAGTTATTATTAATATAACATTCTATGCAAAATAAATTCTTTGAAATTACAAAAATTTCTATGAACTACCCACAACAGTTAATAATAACAAAAAGCAAATAGTACTTGATATCAAACAATGATATAATAATAATGCTTTCACATAATACAACTAACATATCAGTGCCACACCAATAATAACTAGGTAGATAACATTACATAAGATGTTCACAAAGCACACTAAATAAAGACAAGCAAAAACATCTAGCACCAAGTCAATATGCGAACTGGGAAAGATCCTCTTTTGTTCAATTTCTTGATCTTTTTCCTTATAACAATCTAATAATAATCATCTATAAAATCCATCACTATTTTCCTATACGAAGCAGCTTTGTTGACTTCCCATACGCGATTCAACACTCCTTGCCATTCTTGTAGAAGAGTGTTCATGAAAAATCGCACCATCTCAGACCGTGGCATGGGATGACCATTCCATATGACCTTCTGTATTTTCCTATTGACTTCAAGAACGTGATCAATTAAGTCATCATTCTCCAATTGATGATCAGTTAACTCAGTTATCAACTTAGAAAGCCTTTCCTTTTGTTCATCAGTAATTGCGCGAATAGATGTGCGCAACCTAAGGGGAGGCATTGTTCCTGCAATAAATGCAGAACAAATAAGTGATTACATATAATCCATATAGACTTAATTGGAAAAAGAAACACATTCTTTTTTTTCTTTTTCTTTTTCTTTTTTTGGTCAACGGTCAAAGTCAACGGTTAACGTCAGTCAACAGTCATCAACAGTCAATGGTCAACTGTTGTCAACGGTAAACCGGTCGAGGTCAACCGGGTCGGGTCGGGTTGGACAGACCGACCCGGCACATGCGGCACGCGTGCGCAGCTGACGTCACAATGATGTCAGCTGGCGCGCGCCGCGCACGCACCATCAACGGCCCCCACGCACGTGCACGCATCGGCCTCGCGCGCACGTGCGACGCACGCGCCTGCGTCTTTGCATCGGCCCCACGTGCACGTGCAACGCACGCGCCTGCGTCTTTGCATCGGCCCCGCGCGCACGTGCGACGCACGCACCTGCTCTTCATTTTAAAAGGGGAGGTGCAAGAATTCTTCAGCCGAGTTGTAATGTACGATACCAAATGAATCTTAGTGGGGAACCTAGAGGACAAGCACCAGCACCTTCTACAACAAACAAAACCAGCACTGAGTCTGGCAGTGAAGGTACGAGTTATCTAATTCTCAAAATGGGCACACAATTTGTCATGGTAAGCGTATAATGGTGCCATTCCGTTTCTTCTAATTCTCAATATATGTTGTTTTCTGTATCATATTGCACTTGACTTTCTTTTACGATCTTAACTATGATCATACTCTCTTGCTTTCAACGAGTTCTTGGTACTATTTACACTTGGTGAAAGAAAGAGTCTCATGGATTTGTGGTATGTTTAGATGCAAGGAATTTTCCTTTCTTGATAGGGGTCAAACGAAATCCATGGATTGCAATAGTTAGCTCAGTAATTGGATCGGGGTTACTAATAATCATCATGGGTTCGTTTATATTTTTAAGGAGGACAAAGAGATTGAAAAAAGGTATGAGTGAATTCATCTTGCTTGCCATTGGAATGACCATCTTCTAACCTTTATCTAACGAGAGTAAGCTCTTGGACTCTCAGAGAAGGAAAACAGCCCAGAGGTTCAGTTACTTCATCTAAGACGAGAAATTGTAGAAGAGTTTTCAAAGGAAAGATCTCGAGGAGAAAAGCTGGTGACTTCTCAAGAATTATCTCTGATATGATTAGAAATTATACGTACGGCCACACAAAACTTCTCCAATGAATGTAAACTTGGGGAAGGCGGGTTTGGCCCCGTGTACAAGGTAAGCATTGAAGCGACTCAACACTGTTTATGGGAAAATTGGGAAAAGCGGCGGTTATTATCCGAACATGGGCGATTCGAATTTGGTTATCGTTGCTAATTCTCATATAGGGATTTCACTACCGACATTACCCGTTTCAAGGCACATTGGCATATGGAAAAGAAATTGCAGTTAAAAGGCTTTCAAGAACCTCAGGCCAAGGACTTATTGAGTTTAAGAACGAAGTGATCGATTGCTAGACTACAACATAGGAACCTTGTTCGATTATTGGGATGCTACTTGGAAGAGCATGAAAAACTCTTGATATATGAATACATGCCCAACAAAAGCCTGGATGTCTTCCTTTTTGGTTTGAGCTTTAGCAGATGCAATGAATATTTTAGCTAGTTAATTTTAGTTTTATATAGTTGATGTTCATCTGAGTCTCTCATGATCGACAGGTTCAACTATGGGGCAATCTTTAGACTGGAAGATGCGCATGAACATTACCTTTGGAATAGCTCAGGGGCTTCCATATCTACATGAGGATTCTCGCCTAAGAATTATCCATAGGCATATGATTACCCAATAAAAAGAAACAAAAGAAAGCAAGTTTACTTAATGTGGCTACTGATCGGTGATTCCAGGGCAGCAAATCCAAGAACCCTCCTGCGCCATCAACCACACGGACCAGCTCCCGAAGATGGGTCTCGAGTTTACAGCGGCATTGGCGCTAGGGTTTTGCGGAATTGAGGTTCAAGCTTCACAATTTCAGAAGTTACGCTAGCGTGAACGAGCTACGAGCGCGAGCAATCTGCGTGAGTAGCACACAAGAGTCATGCAAGTAGCACAAACCGCAAGCGTGATCAAGCCGTGTGAGCCACGAGTGCGATCAAGCCACGTGAGCAGCGCGCACGAGCCGCACGAGCAGCGCGCGCAAATAGCACGAGCCGCGCACGCGAGCCGCACGAAGAAGCGAGAGAAAGGAAGAGAGACGCTCGAGTGGCAAGAGGTTTCGACGATGAGCGGCAGCGACAGACAACTATTCCGGCGAGTCGCGGCGGCGAGTGGCTGCTCCGTCGTCTAGGGTTCCGGCCAACCTTACTCTGATACCATGTGAAAGATATAATTATTTTCTATATATATTAAAAAGTGAAAAAGTGTTATAAATATATATGCTCATATGTGCTTACCCATAATCATAACTAAGTTACTATTTTACCCTTATTACTCACAATATTTCTCAACAATTGTTTCTTACTTCAAAGTAATTGCACTTCATCGCATAATTTCAGTCAGTGGATACATGGCACCGGAATATGCGATGCAAGAACTATTTTCTGTTAAATCATATATCTTCAGTTTTCGAGTTCTCTTGCTAGAGATGATAAGTGGGTGAAAGAATAACGGTTTTCATCTCCAAGAGCACGGTGAAAGCCTTCTCACCCTTGTATGTCCCTAGTCACCACACTTTTTTAATATGAAACCTCAGAATTATGTGCAATTGTCCTTGCTTACTTCCCTTCCAAAATGACAAGCATCGAAGTTGTGGTCCGAAGGTCGAAGTTTGGAACTTACTGATCCATTAATCAAAGAGCCATGTGCTGTAGTTCAACTAGTAAAGTGCATACACATCGGTCTATTATGTGTTCAAGAAGACCCAATAGATTGACCAACCATGTTGCCCATGATTCATATGCTAGGAGCCGATACTATCCCACTTACCCGACCATCTTTGCCTGCATTCTCAGTTGGGAGAAATGTGAGAATACTTAATCTTATCGGTCTAATTCACAAAACTTCCATTGTTAATGAAGTCACCATTTCAGATGTTTCTCCTAGGTGAGTAGCGCGCAAGAGTCGCGTAAGCAGCGCAAACTGCAAGCGTGATCAAGCCGTGTGAGCCACGAGCGCGATCAAGCCACGCCAGCAGCGCGGGCGAGCCGCGTGAGCAGCACGCGCAAGCCGCCTGAGCAGCACGCGCAAACTGCGTGAGCTGCGCACGCGAGCCGCATGAAGAAGCGAGAGAAAGGAAGATGGATGCTCGAGTGGCAGGAGGTTTCGACGATGAGCGGTGGTGACAGCTAACTATTCCGGTGAGTCGCGGTGGTGAGTGGCTGCTCCGTCGTCTAGGGTTCCGGCCAACCTTGCTCTAATACCATGTGAAAGAGATAATTATTAACAATGTCACCATACTTTTTTAATATGAAACCTCATAATTATGTGCAATTGTCCTTACTTCCAAAATGACAGGCATGAAAGTTGTAGTTTGAAGGTCGAAGTTTGGAACTTACTGATCCATCAATAAAAGAGTCAAGTGATGCAATTCAAGTGGTAAAGTGCATACACATCGGTCTATTGTATGTTCAAGAAGACCCAATAGATCGACCAACCATGTCGCCCGTGGTTCATATGCTAGGAGCCGATACTATCCCACTTACCCGACCATCTTTGCCTGCATTCTCTGTTGGGAGAAATGTGAGAACACTCAATCCTATCGATCTAATTCACAAAACTTCCATTGTTAATGAAGTGACCATTTCAGATGTTTCTCCTACGTGAATAGCGCGCAAGAGTCGCGCAAGCAGTGCAAACCGCAAGTGTAATCAAGCCGTGTGAGCCATGAGCGCGATCAAGCCACGCGAGCAGCGCACGCGAGCCGCACGAGCAGCGCACGTGAATTGCGCAAGCCGCATGAAGAAGCGAGAGAAAGGAAGAGGGACGCTCGAGTGGCGGGAGGTTTTGACGATGAGCGGCGATAACAGCCAACTATTCCGGCGAGTTGCGGCGGTAAATGGCCGCTCTATCATCTAGGGTTCCGGCCAACCTTGCTCTGATACCATGTGAAAGAGATAATTATTTTCTATATATATATATTAAAAAGTGAAAAAGGGTTACAAATATATATGCTCATATGTGCTTAACCCTAATCATAACTAAGTTACTATTTTACCCTTATTACTCACAATATTTCTCAACAATTTTTTCTTACTTCCAAGTAATTGCACTTCATCCCATAATTTCGGTCAGTGGATACATGGCACCGGAATATGCGATGCAAAAATTATTTTCTGTTAAATCAGATGTCTTTAGTTTTGGAGTTCTCTTGCTAGAGATGATAAGTGGGCGAAAGTATAACGGTTTTCATCTCCAAGAGCACGGTGAAAGCCTTCTCACCCTTCTATGTTCCTAGTCACCACACTTTTTTAATATGAAACCTCAGAATTATGTGCAATTGTCCTTACTTACTTCCCTTCCAAAATCACAGGCATGGAAGTTGTGGTCCAAAGGTCGAAGTTTGGAACTTACCGATCCATCAATCAAAGAGTCATGTAATGCAGTTCAAGTGGTAAAGTGCATACACATCGGTCTATTGTGCGTTCAAGAAGACCCAATAGATCGACCAACCATGTCGCCCGTGGTTCATATGCTAGGAGCCGACACCATCCCACTTACCCGACCATCTTTGCCTGCATTCTCAATTGGGAGAAATGTGAGAACACTCAATCCTATCGGTCTAATTCACAAAACTTCCATTGTTAATGAAGTGACCCTTTCAGATGTTTCTCCTAGGTGAGTAGCGTGCATGAGTCGCGCAAGCAGCACAAACCGCAAGTGTGATCAAGCCGTGTGAGCCACGAGCGAGATCAAGCCACGTGAGCAGCGCGCGCAAGCCGCACGAACAGCGCGCGCGAGCTGCGCACGCGAGCCGCACGAAGAAGCGAGAGAAAGGAAGAGGGACGCTTGAGTGGCGGGAGGTTTCGACGATGAGTGGTGGCGACAGCCAACTATTATGGCGAGTCGCGGCGGTGAGTGGCTGCTCCGTCGTCTAAGGTTCCGACCAACCTTTCTTTGATACCATGTGAAAGAGATAATTATTTTCTATATATATTAAAAAGTGAAAAAGGGTTACAAATATATGTGCTCATATGTAGTTAACCCTAATCATAACTAAGTTACTATTTTACCCTTATTACTCACAATATTTCTCAACAATTGTTTCTTACTTCCAAGTAATTGCACTTCATCCCATAATTTCGGTCAGTGGATACAAGGCACCGGAATATGCGATGCAAAAAATATTTTATGTTAAATCAGATATCTTTAGTTTTGGAGTTCTCTTGCTAGAGATGATAAGTGGGTGAAAGAATAACGGTTTTCATCTCCAAGAGCACGGTGAAAGCCTTCTCACCCTTGTATGTTCCTAGTCACCATACTTTTTAAATATGAAACCTCATAATTATGTGCAATTGTCCTTACTTACTTCCCTTCCAAAATGACAGGCATGGAAGTTGTGGTCAGAATGTCGAAGTTTGGAACTTACTGATCCATCAATAAAAGAGTCATGTGATGCAATTCAAGTGGTAAAGTGCATACACATCGGTCTATTGTATGTTCAAGAAGACCCAATAGATCGACCAACCATGTCACCCGTGGTTCATATGCTAGGAGCCGATACTATCCCACTTACCCGACCATCTTTGCCTGCATTCTCTGTTGGGAGAAATGTGAGAACACTCAATCCTATCGATCTAATTCACAAAACTTCTATTATTAATGAAGTGACCCTTTCAGATGTTTCTCCTAGGTGAGTAACGCGCAAGAGTCGCACAAGCAGTGCAAACCGCAAGTGTAATCAAGCCATGTGAGCCATGAGCGCGATCAAGCCACGCGAGCAGCGCACGCGAGCCGCACAAGCAGCGCACGTGAATTGAGCGAGCCGCGCACGCGAACCGCATGAAGAAGCGAGAGAAAGGA
The DNA here is from genome assembly GCA_014182725.1 of Eucalyptus brandiana. NCBI lineage: Eukaryota > Viridiplantae > Streptophyta > Magnoliopsida > Myrtales > Myrtaceae > Eucalyptus > Eucalyptus brandiana. The sequence continues at coordinate 51,956,034 of CM024675.1, read as the reverse complement.
AGAGGGACGCTCGAGTGGCGGGAGGTTTTGACGATGAGCGGCGACGACAGCCAACTATTCCGGCGAGTCGCGGCGGTAAGTGGCTGCTCTATCAACTACGGTTCCAACCAACCTTGCTTTGATACCATGTGAAAGAGATAATTATTTTCTATATATATATATATATATATATATATATATATATATATATATATTAAAAAGTGAAAATGGGTTACAAATATATATGCTCATATGTGCTTAACCCTAATCATAACTAAGTTACTATTTTACCTTTATTACTCACAATATTTCTCAACAATTGTTTCTTACTTCCAAGTAATTGCACTTCATCCCATAATTTTGGTCAGTGGATACATGGCACCGGAATATGCGATGCAAGGACTATTTTTTGTTAAATCATATGTCTTTAGTTTTGGAGTTCTCTTGCTAGAGATGATAAGTGGGCGAAAGAATAACGGTTTTCATCTCCAAGAGCACGGTGAAAGCCTTCTCACCCTTGTATGTTCCTAGTCACCACACTTTTTTAATATGAAACCTCAGAATTATGTGCAATTGTCCTTACTTACTTCCCTTCCAAAATGACAGGCATGGAAGTTGTGGTCCGAAGGTCGAAGTTTGGAACTTACCAATCCATCAATCAAAGAGTCATGTGATGCAATTCAAGTGGTAAAGTGCATACACATCGGTCTATTGTACGTTCAAGAAGACGCAATTGTTCAACCAACCATGTCGCCCGTGGTTCATATGCTAGGAGCCGAAACTATCCCACTTACCGACCATCTTTGTCTGCATTCTCTGTTGGGAGAAATGTGAGAACACTCAATCCTATCGATCTAATTAACAAAACTTCCATTGTTAATGAAGTGACCCTTTCAGATGTTTCTCCCAGGTGAGTAGCGCGCAAGAGTCGCACAAGCAGTGCAAACCGCAAGTGTAATCAAGCCGTGTGAACCATGAGTGCGATCAAGCCACGCGAGCAGCGCGCACGAGACGCGTGAGCAGCGCGTGTGAATTGCGCGAGCCGCGCACTCGAGCCGCATGAAGAAGCGAGAGAAAGGAAGACGGACGCTCGAGTGGCGGGAGGTTTCGACGATGAGCGGCGACGACAGCCAACTATTCCGGCGAGTCGCGGCAGTGAGTGGCTACTCTATCATCTAGGGTTCCGGCCAACCTTGCTCTGATACCATGTGAAAGAGATAATAATTTTCTATATATATATATTAAAAAGTGAAAATGGGTTACAAATATATATGCTCATATGTGCTTAACCATAATCATAACTAAGTTACTATTTTACCCTTATTACTCACAATATTTCTCAACAATTGTTTCTTACTTCCAAGTAATTGCACTTCATCGCATAATTTCAGTCAATGGATACATGGCACCGGAATATGCGATGCAAAAATTATTTTCTGTTAAATCAGATGTCTTTAGTTTTGGAGTTCTCTTGCTAGAGATGATAAGTGGGCGAAAGAATAACGGTTTTCATCTCCAAGAGCACGGTGAAAGCCTTCTCACCCTTCTATGTTCCTAGTCACCACACTTTTTAATATGAAACCTCAGAATTATGTGCAATTGTCCTTACTTACTTCCCTTCCAAAATGACAGGCATGGAAGTTGTGGTCCGAAGGTCGAAGTTTGGAACTTACCGATCCATCAATCAAAGAGTCATGTGACGCAATTCAAGTGGTAAAGTGCATAAAAATCGGTCTATTGTACGTTCAAGAAGACCCAATAGATCGACCAACCATGTCGCCCGTGGTTCATATGCTAGGAGCCGATACTATCCCACTTACCCGACCATCTTTGCCTGCATTCTCTGTTGGGAGAAATGTGAGAACACTCAATCCTATCGGTCTAATTCACAAAACTTCCATTGCTAATGAAGTGACCCTTTCAGATGTTTCTCCTAGATGAGTAGCGCGCAAGAGTTGCGCAAGCAGTGCAAACCGCAAGCGTAATCAAGCCGTGTGAGCCATGAGCGCGATCAAGCCACGCGAGCAGCGCGCACGAGCCACACGAGCAACGCGAGCGAGCTGCATGAGCAACGCGCTCGAGCCGCACAAGCAGCGCACGCGAATTGCGCGAGCCGCCCATGTGAGCCACATGAAGAAGCGAGAGAAAGGAAGACGGACGCTCGAGTGGCGGGAGGTTTCGACGATGAGCGGCGACGACAGCCAACTATTCCGGCGAGTCACGGCGGTGAGTGGCTGCTCCATCATCTAGGATTCTGGCCAACCTTGCTCTGATACTATGTGAAAGAGATAATTATTTTCTATATATATATATTAAAAGTGAAAAAGGGTTACAAATATATATGCTCATATGTGCTTAACCCTAATTATAACTAAGTTACTATTTTACCCTTATTACTCACAATATTTCTCAACAATTGTTTCTTACTTCCAAGTAATTGCACTTCATCGCATAATTTCGGTCAGTGGATACATGGCACCGGAATATGCGATGCAAAAACTATTTTCTGTTAAATCAGATGTCTTTAGTTTTAGAGTTCTCTTGCTAGAGATGATAAGTGGACGAAAGAATAACGGTTTTCATCTCCAAGAGCACGGTGAAAGCCTTCTCACCCTTCTATGTTCCTAGTCACCACACTTTTTTAATATGAAACCTCAAAATTATGTGCAATTGTTCTTTCTTACTTCCCTTCCAAAATGACAGGCATGTAAGTTGTGGTCCGAAGGTCGAAGTTTGGAACTTACCGATCCATCAATCAAAGAGTCATGTGATGCAGTTCAAGTGGTAAAGTGCATACACATCGGTCTATTGTGCGTTCAAGAAGACCCACTAGATCGACCAACCATGTCACCCGTGATTCATATGGTAGGAGCCGATACTATCCCACTTACTCGTCCATCTTTGCCTGCATTCTCAATTGGGAGAAATGTGAGAACACTCAATCCTATCGGTCTAATTCACAAAACTTCCATTGCTAATGAAGTGACCATTTCAGATGTTTCTCCTAGATGAGTAGCGCGCAAGAGTCGTGCAAGCAGTGCAAACCGCAAGCGTAATCAAGCCGTGTGAGCCACGAGCGCGATCAAGCCACGCGAGCAGCGCGCGCGAGCCACACGAGCAGCGCGTGCAAGCCGCGCACGCGAGCCGCACGAAGAAGTAAGAGAAAGGAAGAGGACGCTCGAGTGGCGGGAGGTTTCGACGATGAGCGACAGCGACAACCAACTATTTCGGCAAGTCGCGGCGGTGAGTGGCTGCTCCGTCGTCTAGGGTTCCGACCAACCTTGCTTCGATACCATGTGAAAGAGATAATTATTTTCTATATATATTAAAAAGTGAAAAAGGGTTACAAATATATATATATATGCTCATATGTGCTTAACCCTAATCATAACTAAGTTACTATTTTACCCTTATTACTCACAGTATTCCTCAACAATTGTTTCTTACTTCCAAGTAATTCCACTTCATCTCGTAATTTCGGTCAGTGGATACATGGCACCGGAATATGCGATGCAAGGACTATTTTCTATTAAATCAGATGTCTTTAGTTTTGGTGTTCTCTTGCTAGAGATGATAAGTGGGTGAAAGAATAACGGTTTTCATCTCCAAGAGCACGGTGAAAGCCTTCTCACCCTTGTATGTTCCTAGTCATTACACTTTTTTAATATGAAACCTCAGAATTATGTGCAATTGTCCTTGCTTACTTCCCTGCCAAAATGACAGGCATCGAAGTTGTGGTCCAAAGGTCGAAGTTTGGAACTTACCAATCCATCAATCAAAGAGCCATGTGATGTAGTTCAACTGGTAAAGTGCATACACATCGGTCTATTGTGCGTTCAAGAAAACCCAATAGATTGGCCAACCATGTCGCCCGTGATTCATATGCTAGGAGCCGATACTATCCCACTTACCCGACCATCTTTGCCTGCATTCTCTGTTGGGAGAAATGTGAGAACACTCAATCCTATCGGTCTAATTCACAAAACTTCCATTGTTAATGAAGTGACCCTTTCAGATGTTTCTTCTAGGTGAGTAGCGTGCAAGAGTCGCGCAAGTAGCGCAAACCGCAAGCATGATCAAGCCGTGTGAGCCACGAGCGCGACCAAGCCACGCGAGCAGCGCACGCAAGCCGCACGTGCAGTACACGCGATCCGCGCGAGCTGCACACGTGAACCGCACGAAGAAGCAAGAGAAAGGAAGAGGGACGCTCGAGTGGCAGGAGGTTTCGACGATGAGCGGCGATGACAGCCAACTATTCCGGCAAGTCGCGGCGACGAGTGGCTGCTCCATCGTCTAGGGTTCCGGCCAACCTTGCTCTGATACCATGTGAAATCGATAATTATTTTCTATATATATTAAAAAGTGAAAAAGGGTTACAAATATATATGCTCATATATGCTTAACCCTAATCATTACTAAGTTACTATTTTACCCTTATTACTCACAATATTTTTCAACAATTGTTTCTTACTTTCAAGTAATTGCACTTCATCGCATAATTTCGGTCAGTGGATACATGGCACTGGAATATGCGATGCAAGGACTATTTTTTGTTAAATCATATGTCTTTAGTTTTGGAGTTCTCTTGCTAGAAATGATAAGTGGGTGAAAGAATAACGGTTTTCATCTCCAAGAGCACGGTGAAAGTCTTCTCACCCTTGTATGTTCCTAGTCACCACACTTTTTTAATATGAAACCTCAGAATTATGTGCAATTGTCCTTTCTTACTTCCCTTCCAAAATGGCAGGCATGGAAGTTGTGGTCCGAAGGTCAAAGTTTGGAACTTACCGATCCATCAATCAAAGAGTCATGTGATGCAGTTCAAGTGGTAAAGTGCATACACATCGGTCTATTGTGCATTCAAGAAGACCCAATAGATCGACCAACCATGTCGCCCGTGGTTCATATGCTAGGAGCCAATACTATCCCACTTACCCGACCTTCTTTGCCTGCATTCTTAGTTGGGAAAAATGTGAGAACACTCAATCTTATCGGTCTAATTCACAAAACTTTCATTGTTAATGAAGTGACCCTTTCAGATGTTTCTCCTAGGTGAGTAGCGCGCAATAGTCACACAAGCAACGCAAACCGCAAGCGTGATTAAGCCGTGTGAGCCACAAGTGAGATCAAGCGACGCGAGCAGCGCGCACGAGCCGCACGAGTAGCGCGCGCGAGCCACACGAGCAGCACATGTGAACTGCGCGAGCCGCACACGCGAGCCACACGAAGAAGCGAGAGAAAGGAAGAGGGACGCTCGAGTGGCAAGAGGTTTCAACAATGAGCGGCGGTAATAGCCAACTATTCCGGCGAGTCGCGGCGGCGAGTGGCTGCTCCGTCTTCTAGGGTTCCAGCCAACCTTGCTCTGATACCATGTGAAAGAGATAATTATTTTCTATATATATTAAAAAGTGAAAAAGGGTTACAAATATATATGCTCATATGTGTTTAACCCTAATCATAACTAAGTTACTATTTTACCCTTATTACTCACAATATTTCTCAACAATTGTTTCTTACTTCCAAGTAATTGCACTTCATCACATAATTTCGGTCGGTGGATAAATGACACCGGAATATGTGATGCAAGGACTATTTTCTATTAAATCATATGTCTTCAATTTTGGAGTTCTCTTGCTAGAGATGATAAGTGGGTGAAAGAATAACGGTTTTTATCTCCAAGAGCACAGTGAAAGCCTTCTCACCCCTTTATGTTCCTAGTCACCACACTTTTTTAATATGAAACCTCAGAATTTTGTGCAATTGTCCTTGCTTACTTCCCTTCCAAAATGACAGGCATGGAAGTTGTGGTCTGATGGTCGAAGTTTGGAACTTACCGATCCATCAATCAAAGAGTCATGTGATGCAGTTCAAGTGGTAAAGTGCATACACATTGGTCTATTGTGCGTTCAAGAAGACCCAATAGATCGACCAACCATGTCGCCCGTGGTTCATATGCTAGGAGCCGATACTATTCCACTTACCCAACCATATTTGCCTGCATTCTCAGTTGGGAGAAATGTGAGAACACTCAATCCTATCGGTCTAATTCACAAAACTTCCACTGTTAATGAAGTGACCCTTTCAGATGTTTCTCCTAGGTGACCAAGTATCATCGGCTCGTCTTCAATTGATTTCTCTTCTATAAAGTGGAAATGGTTCGCAATTAAATAAATAGAATGATAATTACAGTGAGATCTCTTTAGCATTGTGAATGTCATCTCTTAATGACGATCCAACCTGTCACCATTCCGTGTATAATACTAAATACAGTTAAATTAATCACACTTGGTTCTATTTGAGTTACAATCATCAATTGATAAAAGTTAAAAACCTTGATCATTAGTCGTCATTTCTATTCTAGTTTACCACTTATGTTTTATCAGAATGGTTTGTATACTTACTTGAGTAATTTATGAATATCCAATTCTATAAGTATTCCATTGATATATATATTCTATAGTCTACATTGAGTATATTAGCCGAAATCTAATGCATGAAGAGTGTTGGAGTACTTAGATTTTAAACAATGCCTAAGCAAGAGTTCCCGCATTCAAGTCTTATCAAGTCTCTATTTGCCTCTTCAATTAGATATTTCTACACTTTAGTCTTAGACCAATATTTAGCTTATGCATGAGGGTAGCGTTAGAGTATTTAAATATTGACCATGCCTTCGATAAATAGGCTTAAGATTTTAGAAAAATTGACTATCGTCACAAAAAATTTACAAAGAGTGCTACCAAGTTAGGGCAGAATTACTAGTAACCTATTTAATGTATAAGTACGTAATATTCGATCCTATCTTCTGTTGTCAACTTGTCATTCTCTCTTGAGTTCATGTCACTTTTAATTATACTGGGATCCATGAACGATTTTTTTGTAGTGGAATTGGATAATTAAACAATATTTGATCTTTCGGAGTCGAACTCTATACGATAAAAGGAGAAATATTTGAAGTAATTTGAAGATAATGATCAGAATTTTTATTCGTCCTTCCTACTTTCTAATCCTCGGGGGTTGGGTTAGCGTGTCCTGTTAGAGTGTGATTTGAGAAATTACTAAATCAATCTTTAACTTATTGTATGGAATTTAATTTTAAAATTTTCAACTTTATCAATTTAATCTTAAACATTTTGATAATTCAAACATAATTCCTTTAACTGATTTTCTATGAAAATCGGTGACGTGATGATTTAATTATCATCAACAGTCTTATATGGTACTGTCGACAATTTAAGGCGGACAAAGAGGACGTTTGGTTTCTTATGATTTTTGTGATTTTTTCCCTTCTCTCCGTTTAAACACGTAGACTGCCACGTCAATATACGTGAGCTAATATCATCGACAGTCTTATATATATATTCACGCACGGAGAACATGCGAACGGGCAAGATTGCGGTGGTGACGGCGGTGGCGCCTAGCCACCGCCGTGGGTCATGCGTTCCTCGCGGGGAAAGCGCAGATCTTTGCGGTCGTGGCCTCCGTCGTCTCTAAATGTAGGTGAAGACAACATATACACACGGAGAAGCGCAGATCTTGAGCAACTCAAAAGTGTTTGTGTTGCGAAAGAACACCTTGATTTTGTTCGACATCGTGATCTTGCACATGCCCTCAAATGGCCGTCTCTCATTAGCCACCGGGCCTAGCTTGTACGCTGGCCCTTCGTCGACAATCCTTCCTTGCCCTCCACGGGCGCACTCATGCCTCTGACGGCGTCTTCAGCTTCCTCCCGCTCGCCGATGCCCTGCTCCCTTCCCAGTAGATTGATCGAATCAGAAAACTGCACTTCCCCATGTCTGTCTTCTGAGAAAGTGAATTTTGTGTGCCTTTTGCTCAAGATTCTCGGGGTATCGCTCGTCGAATCATACGGTAGAGAGAAGAGTTGACTTTGTGTGTTTTTAATTCAAGTTAGTCCATGCAGTCAACTTGTCTGATAGAATATCCCGGAGACAAAATTACACGTTCTGGGCAAAGTTATAGCAACTTGATATTTACATCAACGCGATATTCATTAGACAATGCGATCTTTTCCCAGACTTATTGCAAATTGTTAGAATATGATCCATTTTTGGAAAACTCTAGATTACTAGACTACACTTGCTTGTGAATTAAGTATACTTAATGAAGAAGAAAGAAGTCGGCAGCTACAATTTGCTTCATTATTTTAACTTTTTGCAGTCTCTTCAAGCTTGACAAATCAGGCAACTTTTGTAAAGATCCACATTCACGAATAACCAATTCTTCCAAAGATGGTGGGAGTTTGCCTTGAATCTCAACCAGATCACAACAAACAAATACTTGAAGAGTGTAGTTTATTGAGATTACTTAGATTGGGTAATATCTCCACCTGTTGAAGTTCCAAAAGCGACAATACTCGTGGGTTCTCCAAACGATCAAGGCCTCGAATCTCTGAGATAGCACAGTAACAGATGGAAAGAATTGATAGTGTCTACAAATTCAATAGATCCTCCACATCTAATTTCCTGAAACCCATATTTTAACTTGTTGCAGTCTCTTCAAGCTTGACAAATCACGCAACTTTTGTAAAGATCCACATTGATTAATCTCCAATTTTTTCAAAGATGGTGGGAGTTCGCCTTGAATCTCAACCAGATTTCCATAATGGAATACTACAAGCGACCCTAATTTATTGAGATTACTTAGATCGGGTAATATCTCCACCTGTTGAAGATGCAAAAGCCCCAAATATTGTAGGTTCTCCAAACAATCAAGGCCTTGAATCTCTAAGACATCACAATCAATGATGCGAAGAGTTGATAGTGTCTTCAAATTCAATAGATCCTCCATGGAACAACCCTACTTGAATGCGCACAAATGTAACTCTAATAAACTGCAGGGAAGGCTCGGGAGGCAATGCAGATTAGGGCACTTGAGTGAAAGTGACTGGAGTCGAGTAAGGAGACTACTTATATCCATGGGTAAGGTGGTCAAGCATTCAGATTCCAATTCTAAGGATGATAAAGTGAAGGGAAGGCTCGGGAGGCAACGCAAATTAGGGCACCTCGAGAGTGAGAGATCCCGGAGTTGGGGGAGGAGACTTCTCATATCTATTTGTATGGTGTTCGCGTGCCGAGAGCTCAGGGATAGGGACTCTAGTTTGCTTAAATTCTCAGTCCGCAATGGCATCGGAAGAGCCTCTTCCACAGGCCCATCAGATTCCCCATCAGAATCACATGCCCTGAAGTTCAGCCATAATTCATTAGAAGATGGCCCGAAGTCCAGCCATAATTCTTTTAAATTAGGCAGGTTTGAGAGATCTAGCGGCTCATCTGTGTAAAATGTAGACAACTTTAGAATTGTAAGACTTTCGGGAAGCCTCAATACCACGTGTATTGTTGTACCATACAATTTCAAGATCCTCAGACATCGATTTCTATATATGCAATTGCCGATTTCCATATGAAAATGATGCATCATTTCGCCTTCTATTACTTCGAGCTTCTCTAATGTCCAGAACGTATTAGGGAGTTCCTTAATCCCCATTCCACTTATATTCAACTCATTCAATGATTCCAAATTTCCGATTGTATTCGGAAGCCCCTCCAACGACTCACAATCGCTCATATATAGGTATTTGAGACTTGCAAGATCTCTACCCATCTTGTCCGGCAGCCTTCGAAGATTCACACAAGATGTTACATCTAAAAAAATTAAGCTTTTCAATTGACAAATGGACTTGTCAATTTCAACTAATTTGTGACAGTCCCGTAAGATCAAACGTTCTAATTTTGAATGAGCAAAGATGTTGGGGGTTCTCCCCAAGCAAACGCATCTGGTCAGATTCATAACTTTCAAATTTTTCATCACCTATGAAAAAGAAAAATTATGCAAAGATTACTTATAATCTAATAAGACGAAATGATAAGTGTTGTCTAGCATATAACATACCTTCATATGGCTCCACCCCTTCCAATCGTGCGTAATTTTACTCTTTGATAGATCAAGAATAACCACATTCTTCATGGAGAAATTTGTAATCTTAAATGTTGGGGGAATTTTAGGCCAAGAAAGCCATCGTAATTGTGGAAGGAGATCTGAATTCTCCTGGAAATTATCAATTGGAAGAACATTTGATAGCAATTCGTGCCAAAGAAGCCTCTCTTCTGCACGAAAGTATTCCTTCCAATCGTCAACTTGAAGAAACCTTAGATTAGATATTTTCTCAAAGTCCTTATAGGTAAAATAGTACTGCCGCTCATGGTCAAAGTGGAGACGAAGAGCTTCAACTTTTGTTTTTCCCTGCCCAACGGAAAATTTTAAAAACAAAAGAGTTTAAGCGAAATGCATTTATTCAAATTCACTATTTTAAGGGGTTGGAGTACTATCGTTCCTTTAATCAAGAAAGAACAATCTCGAGAGTTAGAGGAACCTCCAAAGTAGTGCATACTGCATTTCTGGTGTGGGCAAGATAATCATCCAAAAGACAATCTCTTCTAAAGGCATGTCTGCCGAAAGATTGAAGAGATTTGTCAAAATCCATGCAATTAATTTCATAGATCCAATCCACTTCAGGACATTGAGAACCTATTTGTTTCTCTATAGATGATAAGCTTACTTCCTTCACAAAACCAATCACCCTTGCCCATCAATGCATTCAATTGATTATTTATTTCGACATCATTGATGAGAAGAAGCCTTTCGAAACACAGCCTATCTTTAATCATCCTAATCCCTTCATCACGGTTACTTATATTTGTCCATTTCCTTTTGAGGATGTCAGAGATGAGCTAATTCTGCAATTACTCACCACCCTTCACCTTCGAAGTTTCTAAAATGTTAGAAAGGAAACAACAATCTTCTAAATCAGGTGAAAGTTGATTGTAGATGATTATGACAAGAGTGGTCTTTCTAGCACCGCCCACTCCATGGGTACCAGCAATCAGTGTTTCATCTATATAAGGGCCAATCATTCTCATGATTTCACTCACGCAGTTATCTACTTTAACCAAGCAATCCAATAATACTGAATAACCCTTTTTCAACTCGCTAAAAACCATCTTGATGAATGTTTTCTCTAAGTCACTTTTGAGGCTGATACTTGGGGAGTAGAAGAACACTTGGAATTGGAAATTTGGGTTGACCAACGGATTGTCAGGCAAAACCAAATTAGAAAAATTTAAGACCTCGTTTGGACAGAATCCTTGTTGAAATTATTCGCCAAGTGAAAGAATGAAAATGGACTTACAACATATACTTAAGCTAAGAAAAGTCAAACCCCGGTGAACAATGCCATTTTTGGCATGATTTCTGAATGATCTGTCGGGCATGCCTTATACGTCCCCTCCCTTTAGTGCTCGAACTTCCATGGAGTGGCCTTCCGTTCGCTAATAGTTCCATCACTGTATCACCTCTTGTTTCTTGCTACCAAACCTCAGAAGGTTCCACATCCAAGAAAACTAGCATGATGTTCTGTCTCTTGGTTTTCTTGCACTCCAGCATCTGAACCAACTCCTTGAGACACCATTCAATAAAGGCATAATGTTTGACAAAATCGATATGGACGTTCTTGACCGCTTGATTGCTTGGAGAAGCTTAATGCCAATCTCTACCCCCAATGCACGGTTCTTCATCATCTCTGTAAGCACGGATTCCTGCATCGATCAAGCCGATATAAAGGAAGTCGGTAATACCTGCTCAAGTATATAATCCCATAAAGCTCAACAAACCCTTGTAATCAAATCCTGATCAAACCTTCATTTCCTGTATTTTATTTCGAGCGTATATGCAAGTAGACGGGTCTACCATTCCATTGTTACAGCTGCTTCATTTTTTTTTTGTAGCACCATCTCCAGTAATGCCTACTTAAAGTCTTCTCTTGAAGAAATCCTTGAAATAAACGGCAGAGAAGACAATCTCCAGGGATAATTAATTATAAGCTGATTTGCTAGACACGGTTATCCTGTTTCGATAGGATATCGCAACGTAATTTGATAGTGACACAATCAACAATTCTCAGTAACTCTATTTTTTTCCGATATACAGCCAAAGAGCAGTGGGGTTTCGTGTTTTTCATCTTCTAATGCATAGTGTAAGGGTCATCAACAATTTCGTGGATGATTTTGATATCGATATATCTTTTTTCAATAATCTAGTCAGGATGATTGAGAATCCCCTCTATCTGGGGAAGAATTGATACCGAACCTCAGCTTCTGTTATAACTAATCCATCAAAATTAGGACAGGCACATCCCACATTGTTAGGCATCTCAGAAATAAAGATGTCCACGTTGAGTGATCATTGAAAATGTGATCATACTAGGCTCCGAGCTCACAGACTACAATTAGGAAAAAAATTGCTCTACTTATATCTAAGCATGAAAATTGGATCTTTCTGATGTGGTTCTGGAGATGTGGCCCTCCACTTTCCAAACTACCAGTCACGAAATTTTCTCCGCCAAGGACTTGCATTCAGATATTGTGAGAACATTAGTTTTAGGTATTCCAAGTTTAGAATAAAATTTTGATACACTGCCGCTATTCACTTGATGTCTTAAAATGAAGTGCCAATGTCGTAGTCATTATTTCAGATATAGCTAGATGTTCAAATTGCATTTGAGCTAGTGTACTTGTTTTAAGTACTTTAAATCTAGCCTCCATGACTCTTTGATTATGATTTGATCACCTTATGTGATTCAAGGATCCTTTTGATTTCAACTGTCTTCTGAGAGTGTAACACCGCAAGGTGACAGCATCCCTTGGGAGTTTCTTTTGTAGAAAATTTATTCACATATACAACTAATCAATCAAGAAAAAACGGATCCATACATGATTGTAAAACACCGACATTAATAAATACAGCGGAATTAAAGCGTACCAGTTTGAGCCATTGCTTTACTTACAGAAAAATAAATCACTCTGATAATCAAGGATCTATCGGAATACTAGATCTTCCTCTCTATGACCTATTTCGATATAGCAGCTTTCAATGGGATTAAAGCAACTGATAGGTATAACCTACCCTTTTATAGGCTAAAGAGGGGACCTAGCAAACCCTAATCAATAGCGTGTCAACCGGGCCCTTCCCATTACGGGAGCCTACCAAACACACATTGCTTTACACTTTCTTTTTCAACCGGGCCCATTATCAATAGATGCCAATACCCAATTCAATCAGATCACTATAGGGTTCAACAAATATTGGAATATCCATTAACCCGATTATTTAAAATATAAAATCAATTAATTAATGTAAGCCCATATTATAGGAAATTTCCAACATTCTCCCACTTTGGCTACATTAATTAACTTATTTTATTTTGAAAAAGATTTTATATTGAAAACGACACTATCGGGTTAATAACTGAAAACTTTGTTTTATGTGGCCACAACTTTTAAAAAAATAATATTCCAATAATGGCATCTCAATACCAATCCAATCCTATATAATCTTAGTATAGGACTATGGAGATCAATGTGTTAAGAAAATGCCACAACATAAGACCTTCCATAATCACATATAATAAGCATTATATTTTCATGAATCATGGGCCTAGTAGTGTAGTAAGAAATAGTGCCAATATGTGATCAAAATATACACTATTTCTTATCGGTCCTCAATGCAATTTCTCAACGACATGAAACTGCATCAACGCAATTTCTAAACAACATGAAATTGCCTCAGTGCGATTTCTAAACAACATGAAATTGCACAATTATGTCACAATCCAACATGAGATCTCATAATCAGTGACATCCAGTCATCTTTAAACAAAATTTGTTTAAAGATACTGTTTTATACTTCCATTTCTCAGTCAACAGGAGAAAGGATAACAACAGAATCAATAATAACAATCATTGAAAATAAATGCTTTAATAGATATCATAAAAGCATTATCAGTCTGCATATAACTATAATATCCAGAAATACAAACTATATAACTCCCACTAACAAAAGAAATCAAAAGATTCTAAAACACCCATAATCTTTACATGTTCTTTAAACAAATTGGGTCATAAGCCTTTTGTTAGAGGATTAGCCAACATGGACTCAGTTCTAATATTTTCAATCACAATGTCTCCCTTTTTTACCAAGTCCTTAATAGTATAATATTTGATCCAATTAACATTTCAACTACGGCATTGTTGTTATTTATAGCAAAAATAACTGTTTATCTCACATAATGCAATAAGATCAATTATGGGCAATGAGTATTTCAACAAAAATAATTAGTACATTATAAACTCCCCTTTGGGCAGAGTGTATAATGCACAATTATTTTTCACAACATGAAGTTTAGAAAGCAACAATAAGGAGATTTACAGCATGAAGTTTATAAAGCAACAATAAGGAGAATTACATATAATTATCAATAATCCCTCCCCTTTGGGCAAACAAATCATTTAAATTATACATTTCCATGATATCAATATATAGAGACGATAAAAGAGAATTACATATAATCTTCAAGGATCAATCCCCTTTGGGCAGATAAATCCTTTAAATTATATAGATATATCTCCATTATCTCAACATAGAGGGGAATTACACATAACCCTAAAAAATCTATCCCCTTTAGGCAGATAAATCTTTTGAGTCACACATCCCCATCATTCATCTCTAATATATCAATATAGATGGGAATTACATATAACTTTCAAAAATTTATCCCCTTTGGGCGAGATAAATCTTTTCGAGTCATACATCCCCATCTTTTAATTTCTAATATATCAATATAGAGGGGAATTACATATAACTTTCAAAAATTTATCCCCTTTGGGCAGATAAATCTTTTGAGTCATACATCCCTATCTTTTAATTTTGGAATTTATCTTCATGCAATTTTCAAATTAATATACACAATAACCCCCTTTGGACAGGTAATTGTATATACTAATTTTTTATCAATAGGAAACTCCGAAAAATATATGCCCAAAATTCATTTAACAATATGAAGCACTTTACAATATGTGCTTCCCAAGATCATATTGCATTTACCAAGTAACAAGTCACTACTTTAATTTGTACTCCGAGTGGGAAGAAACGCTCACGTACATTTGAAAGCAAATAAGAGTCCTTAAAAATATAAATTTTGGGTTCTACAATCATATATGACAAGCTCTGATACCACATGTAGAAAATTTATTCACATATACAACTAATCAATCAAGAAAAAACGGATCCATACATGATTGTAAAACACAGAGATTAATAAATACAGCGGAATTAAAGCGTACCAGTTTGAGCCATTGCTTTACTTACAGAAAAATAGATCACTCTGATAATCAAGGATCTATCGGAATACTAGATCTTCCTCTCTATGACCTATTTCGATATAACAGCTTTCAATGGGATTAAAGCAACTGATAGGTATAACCTACCCTTTTATAGGCTAAAGGGGGACCTGAAGAAACCCTAATCAATAGCGTGTCAACTGGGGGCTTCCCATTACGGGCTCAGTCAAACACATTGCCTACACTTTGTTGCCAACGGGGCCCGTTATCAATAGATGCCAATACCCAATTCAATCGATCACTATAGGGTTCAACAAATATTGGAATATCCATTAACCCGATTATTTAAAATATAAAATCAATTAATTAATGTAAGCCCATATTATAGGAAATTTCCAACATCTTTTACATAGAAATTAGGATCATCTCTCCAGCCCCAATGCACGCATATCAAATGATATAAATTGCATTCCAGGCTCCAACCTCAAGTCTGTTCTCTGTTCTGACAATTTTCAGCATCTAGAACCAAACTACATGACTGTTATTCTAAGTAACTAACACATAAAAGGCTGCTTGAGATTAGTTATGGAAATTGTTCTCACAATGCTGATTCTTCGATTCAGTTGCTCTTCGCTACTTCTCCACTTGCTAAATCAGCCACGACTTCCTGCACAGAAACATGGTTCGGTAAACTTTTTCTAGAGTCAACCATCTCGATCAGAAAACCAGCTCAAACAGTCAAGTCTGAGATGTTTGTACTTCTTGGCCTTCGTGTCAATGTCCAAATGCACAGTAAATGTATCAAAATCAAGGGAAAAAAACGGGTTGTGTAGATTAGCATAAACATAATCCACGTTAAGACATATGTCTGCGAACCTGCAACCGTGACCTTTTGATCCTGAATACATGTCTCTATTATTAGAACTCAGCCATTAAATCTCACAAGACTCATTCAATTACCTCATCAGCGGAGTCAATTTCCTTCTTCCATTCCTCTGCCTTTTCCAGTCCAGTTGGATTCTTCTCTTCCACAACCACTTTACCGTGCTCGCCCTCCTTCACCGGTTCATGCCAGGGTGAGTTGTACTCGGAGGAGAGCCCCTCAGACACGTTCCCTTCCAGCGCTTCCTCATCTCTTCTCGGAGAGAAGTAATGATCTGGCGAGTCGTGGGATATGAATCTCCCAGGCTCTGCCTCTTCCTCTTCTACTACCGGTTTCATCTCTGGCTCTAACTCTTGCTCCGGCTCGATCTCCTTCTCTTCCTCGACATGCTTCTCTTCCTCTTTGTCTTCATCCTCGGCCTTTGTCTCTTCTCCTTTGTTCTCTTCTTCTTGTTTGGGCCCGGGATGTTCAGTTATGTCCTTAACATCAGCTGCAGTTCCTGTATCCTGGCTCACCGCATTATTGATTTCTTGTCGCACAAGTAATGCCGCTCCATTCCCAATTTCTTCCATCTGAGGAACGTTTTCTTCCACTTGTTTGTTCTTCTCTGGATGGGCGCTTGAACTCCTGCTTTTGGTTGTGGTGTTTCCGGTGGCAACAGCATGCTTCGACTCCCCACAACCCATTTTTGTAAAAAAGAATGTCAATCGAAAGGAATTAAGATTGGAGGATTGATCCTCTCTCCCTTTATGCATCAGATTGAAATGAAGTTTTGGGTTTTTTCCTGTCTGTTGGAGTTTTGATTTGCTTAGGCGGTCCGTTTCCACGGCTGACAAAAAGGAGTTTTTTTCTGTTGTGTATAGAGGGTGGAGGGGAGACAGTTGCAGCTCAAGTTAAAAAGGGCAGTATTTCCCTCGATTCTAGAAAACGACAGCTCGTTTCTTATTATCGGTGGTTTTTTTTTTTTTTTTGGCTTTCAACCCAACCTTACTGTGGGTAGTTCAATGAAAAACCTTGTCTACAATTAACTTTCCCATGCATCTAAGTAAAATCCAATATTGAAAAGATCAAACCGTCCCTTCTTGAAAACTTATTTTAGTTTTTTGTTCCACGTTTGAATGGTTTAATTTTCAGTTGGCTTCGAGTGCTTATTTTTGGACATAAGAATTTGGGATATGGGGTGGCCCTTTTTTTGAGAAAAACTAAGGATGTGAGGCAAATTGATGCGGAAGTGCAAAGGGTCTCCAAAGGTAAAACTCATATGTATTTGGTATATTTAAACTTAGAGGTACGTAATAAGTCATTGGGTAAAAAATGAGACATGTTTTTTATATTTTCCCAATATCATCTACCTTATAAACCATAAAATTCATATGGTCGCCAAACATGAAATTGTTTGCACTTAATCATGTAGAAAATTCAACTTATATGATATTCCAAATACACGTACAAATTCTCTCCTGAACCACTAAATCAAAATGAGCCAATTAATCCCAAAAATATCAACTTAGAAAGCTAGATATCATTTTTTTTTTTTTGTGAAGATGAATTATATTAATGTTAGTAAAATGGATAATCAAGATGTTGTCAATTAATCCCACAAAGACTTTGCTTCCCAAATGGAATTCAAATTTCTCTCAACCTGCCATAATTTATTTATTTTTAGGCTAAATAATAAGCATTTCTAAACATTTGTCCATTTCCATTTCAGAGTGCCGTTTGCAAAAGCTTTCTGAATGTTCCACACCGTAAGTGGCCATAGACGCCGCCGCAGGCGAACATTACCTCATTTCTTCTTCCTCCTCGCAAAACCCTGAGCAGCCGAAAAACCTCGCTTGGCAACAGCACGGACCTTCCGGCGCGAGGAACTCGTCGGCTCGTTGATTCTTCGATCGCGCCGGAGCTATGCACGCCGCCGCGAGAGCTCGCAGGCTCTGTCGCATTCTCAAGCCTCCGGTTCATGTCAGCTCGGCTGGATTCGTCTCTCCGAATGACCGCCGAGTCGCTGAATGCGCTCGGATTCGGGCGCGAGCATGTGGAGATCGCAGCTCCTCCTTCTCCTCTGCTGCTCAGTCCCTCGGTTTCGCAGGTACCGCGCTTCTCGTCCGTCAGATTTTTTTTGTTTATTGCTGCCGAGGGATCTCGACGTGGATTGTAGATGCCGGAGCGATGGTTCTTTGTTAGCGGGGGCTTTTTTAGGTTGAGTTTGATGTCTGGATATGGTGGGTGGGGGGCGTTTGATGATTGATGAAGAATTCTGAGTAACTCATTCGAGGGATGTGCACCTGGTTTTTTTCAAGTTGAAGCAGAGGGATGATTAATGCTGTCAGGATTGTGCTTGTTTAATTGAGATGTCGTATTTTTATTGCGTGCATCGTGTTTGCTTTTGTCGATTTGATGTTGGAGACGTGATTCTGTAATAGGATTAATCATGTCGAATTGTTTCTTCGAGTCGAGTTGCTTCATGTTCTTAAATGTTGGTTCCGGGTTGAATTAGTTTGTTGATACAAAACGGAGCTGCATTTCTCTTGGCAGTGAAAGGTTTTGATGTCATTGTCGTTGGAATTCACAGGGCCGGTTCATGGCAATAGATTGCCTGCAGCCTCTTACTCGATAATTTCGAGTTTACAGTATTCTTCCGAAGCAAGTGCCGAAAAGGAGGAACCCACAGGTTTTTTCCTTTTTCCCATCTAATTTGTGTCTTGACATATTGTGTAGTTCTTTGTCTGATATTTGGTTCTTGTCATATTATGCAGAGACCGTGAAGGAGTTGTATGACAAAATTCTTGAGTCCGTTAACACGAAAAGAACAATGGCTCCAAACGCATGGACGTGGTCGATGATTGAAAATTGCAAGAACAGAGAGGATATTAAGCTTCTCTTTGATGTCTTGCAGAACCTACGCAGATTTGTCAGTTTACTTCTTGCTCCATTTGAGAAGTGAAGTTTTAATTTTTGAGTAGTTGATAAATTCATCTGTTTTTTCTTTCATCGCAGAGATTGTCGAATCTTCGAATTCATGAGAATTTTAACTGCAACCTTTGTCGGGAAGTCACAAAAGCATGTGTGCGTGCAAGGGCTCTTGACTTTGGTGAGCTTTATCTACACAAGTTGTGTGCCAAGTTCAAAAATTCTATATCATGCTGATATATTTACCTGATTTTTCTTCTGCATTCAATTGTTGCTACTTATGCTATCATTAGCACAATCATTTTGTTGTATATTGCTTGTTCTCAAATGATCTTTTTATCTCAAGCCTGTCATGCTTGGAGAACATATTCAGAACATATTCAGTTCTTATGAGAACTTTTGACCATCCCGCAGGTAGCTAGTTGTGCTTTTGTGTTTTTTCTTTCCTAGATGCGTCAATTATGTAAACCAGAATTTTGTCCTACACAGATGCAACACGTCTATTAAGCACATGTATGGAACTAACACGACACATAACATATTCAAGAAATAGTTTTTCATGTGTGTATGTGTAAAAGGATATTCACTTTAAAGTATAGAACATTGTTAAATGTGTGTATAAACTTGTCCTCTGTGAATAACATGTTAACCTTCTCAACATGATTCAATGTGTTTAAATTGTTAAAAGGGTCACTTTATTTTACATGTACAAACTTGTTAACTCATTCATGACTTGGACACTATTGCGCTTAATCCAACTTAATATGCATCTGATGCTTATTCTGTGAATGGGTCTTCTCGCACATTGCTGGCTCTGTAAGACTTTGATTTCTTGAATGACACCTCTGCTTCAAGTTGTTGAATTCATTGTTGAAGCTTAGCAAATAGCATTCACTTTGCAGACGTGTTTTTTCAACTGATAGCTTCAATAGTTGTCAGTTCGAGCTGTTTCTAGTGATTAAGCTCTTCATATTTTTCAATAAAAATAAATCAAATCAAAATTTAGTTCCATAGTGTAGCTCATGTCAGGAGATTGCTGTAATTAGTCCATGATGATAGAAACTAAGCGTTGACAAAATTGTAGGTAAGAAGGCCTTGTGGGAGCATAATGTCTATGGATTGACCCCTACAATTGGCTCTGCAAACCATCTATTGGTAATAACGAATTGTATCTATGTCAAGTGATTCTTTTTTCCATTTGTTTCATTTACACATTTATTCTGCTAACTTGGGCTATTGCAATGCAGCAATATGCTAAGGAGCACAGAGATGCTGCCCTCATGCAGGAAGTAATGAAGCTTTTGAAGAAGAATAACTTGCAATTGCAACCCAGCACGGCCGATATTGTCTCCAGGTTCACTTCTGTGCTGTTTATCCTGTTTTCGTGCTGTTTATCCTGAGAAGGAGTTATCATGTAGTTAGCCATTATTGCACTTAATTGTGTGAAATGTACTGCATGGTTATCAAGCAATTTATCCAATTTATTAGTGTCATTTATATAAGATTTAATCAACTTGCTTTTATTTTAACCATTGTCTGCATTGCTACTTTCAATCTAATAGTTTACTCATGTTATTTGATATCCTTTTTTCCATGGAAAAATTTTGCAGCATTTGTAACGATACAGACAATTGGGGGTTGCTCGCAAAGTATTCGAAGAGATTTGTCAAGGGTGGCGTGAAATTGCATAAAGCTGCATTTGACATCTGGATGGAGTTTGCTGCAAAAGTAGGTGAGAAACACTCACTCTGTCTCCCTTTGCTGCTCTCAAGCCCTTGTCCCTCAGCAATTTTTATTTTCCATTTCTTCCCACAAGTAGTTTTCTCATCCAGGTCCCGCCACTTACTACAAAAGATGGGATGTGCTTGAATATGTTCTTCTGTCAGTGATTTTTCTCTCCCTAAACAAAAGGGTAGAAATAAGATACAAATAGAATTTTCACTGGACTGTGTCTTTCAACCTCTTTGTTTCTTTGTTTGTTCTGAGATTATGCTTCTTTATCTTATTTAGTGGTTTGACGAAAATTACCCTTTCTAGGAGACGTTGAATCTCTATGGAAAATTGAGAAGTTAAGATCTGAGTCCATGAAGCAGCACACCATGGGCAGTGGGTTCTCATGTGCGAAGGTAGTTTACAAAGACAGACTGTTGAAATCACAAATATCAGACCCTGAGAACTCTAGGTCTTCTTGCATTAGAAAATCTGATAATAGGAAAACAGTAATATTGTGATAGAGATCAGTACAATGTTCTTGGTAAACCAGGTGGAGACCTATGGCCAAAAAAAAAGTGAGTTAATGCTTGAGTACAAAAAATTTGGGCTCACATCCAAGGACATGAAGCACCTTTGGGCATGAGACTATTCAATGTCAACACCCAAAGGAGATATGACTACTTTTTCTCTTTTTGGAAGCATTTATTAGGGCTTTTTAGCACTCTGGTGTAAGATGAAAATTTAACTGAATGTCATTTTCATGTTTTGTGGTGAACCAAATGGTTTTATATCCAATTTTTTGTGCAGGGACTTCTACTTGAAGGAAAACCTGAGGAGGCTGCTACAGTCATTCACGTCTTGAATCAGGTGGTTCTCACTTCTCAGAGCATCTATAGCTATTATAAATATGCTCACCATCTGGCATGATCCCCTAGCTTAAGGACTTGCCATCCTAAATTACCTCAGCCTATCAACTAGTCCTTTGATTTTCCATATCCTCTTAAGTAATAAAGCAATTAGCGGAAGACTTACTGAATTGTCCCCCATAATGTGCTCAGACAAAATTACTCTGACAGATCCTTTTATTGAGGGTGACTGGGTGATTGGGTTTTTATATTTGGGGCTTGCTACACTGTCTGGTTAAAATTACACAATTGAGTTCCAAGAATCCTAGTAGTTGAGTTTGAAAGCTCATCTCAGACTCCTGAATTAGATAAAATTGGAAATACACCCTTTGTAGGCTCTGTTTATTCAGATGTCGCTTCTTAGGTCTCACTATGTGAATACCTTGGATTGATGCTAGAGTTTACCT
Source organism: Eucalyptus brandiana (assembly GCA_014182725.1). Lineage (NCBI taxonomy): Eukaryota > Viridiplantae > Streptophyta > Magnoliopsida > Myrtales > Myrtaceae > Eucalyptus > Eucalyptus brandiana. Next base: position 51,934,049 of record CM024675.1, on the reverse strand, counting down.
GATGCTAAGAGGTCTGGCATTATGGTTGAACTTCAAAAGCTTATCAGTGAGTGGCCATTCGAGGTTATCAAACGGAAGAAAGAAGACGAACGCAAGGTACTTCCTTTGACTAAATATCCATTTCACTTTGGGTAGAAGTAGAAATATCGCTCGTTTGTAGTTATATATTGCTCTATTGATATTTTCCCAAGCATTCCTGTTGCTGGTTGTATATATGCTGCATTTAACTATCTCAAAATTCTTATGACCTCGCTCCTATTTGCTCATGTAGGCATTAGCTGCTGCTCTCAAATCTGATATCCCGGCCATGGTTAGTTCCTTATTAAACACAGGCTTGGAGGTGAAAGTGAACATGGAAGAACTAACCACTGAAGGTGCCCTTTGTTAAAGTTTGACAGAATTGGAGATTGAATGCATTAGCTGCAGATCTGTCTCCTATGTGGACTGTTAAGGTTGGCATGTTAGTTTCAGCCAATTCCGCTGAGAAGCAAGACAAGCGGAGTACTCACGTCTTAAGCAACATGCATCTGAAGTTTCTCTTGCAAAGGTCCCTGAACCATTAAAAGATCTGCTCCTCCTTGATTTGAATGTTATCATTCCCGTACTTCCAGATAATGATTCTTTTCCATCCCCAAGAGAGTTAAGTGTATTGGAGAGAATGGTTGCATCATCAACAGTTGACTGCTGAGAACAACCTTAGATGACTAGTTTTTGCAGAGAGGATCTTTTGGCACACGCATTTTAGTTGGGACCAAATGGCAGTTACAGCGACTTCAATAAATATGGTGGTCCTTTCGATTTTAATCTAGTTTAGTGGCTTATTTCGTTATAATTCTGACAGAATTTCGCTGTCCAGAATTAAGAAGTGCATTCAATCTGGACTGATTCAATGACGGTTTACGGGACCGCCATCGCTTCTTGATTTTATCTCATTGAACTGTCCAAACGTGGTGCCAAAGATGCAGAACCTACGTACAGCCCTTGTTACATCATGAGAAAAGAATGTGAAAATTGGAACTATCAGAAATCGCTTTGGTACCCACATACGTGCATGCATGCATTTTGTCTTCATGAGGCGTGCACGACGTGACAAACGCAATCCTCTAGAGTTACAATTTTAGAGGATTGTAATTCCTCCTGAATTTTAGTTGCTACTACTACCTGTACATCTGTTCGTTTCACATCGGGAATGGGGCATTCTCCTTGTGTTTAACCGGCTGATCGTCGATCATCATCGCCGTTGCTATCAATTTGACTGATGGATGGTAGGCAAGTTCTTGAAGCTGAATGTGGCCCAGGGGATAGAATTTCTTTTCTTCCTTTTCTTGATATTTTTTTCTAATAAAAAAAGATTGGCTTATATGTGGATCGGCATATTACCTACTTACATTCAATCACTTTTACCCAAAATTCACATTGAAGCCGCAAGTTACGTACTTAAATCTCAATAGTATGAGATTTCATGAGATGATTGCTGCCTAGCAAAGAATAAGGTTGACATATAGTATGTAATGGCAACTCAGTGATCTACTCAATTAATTAATAACCCTCTAAGCTTCATAAGATTATCTTTTACCAAATGAGTTTTGCAATCCGAGTTTAAAGAGAGTAGACTTGGAGTTCACACGAGACGAACATTTCCTAGCAAAGTATCTCCTCTCGAACTTCTGGAGGTTGCTCAAGCGATGCAATGGAAACGAGGATAACTCAAACCGCAATTTGCAAACACGAATGAACAATTGCAGAGCACGAAAGCCGCACACCACGAAGCACAGCGAAGAAAAGCTCCCGATATTATTTTTGATTCAGCGTCGAACGCTGCTTAGTAAAGTGACTAATAGGGATATGAATAGCCCCAAAAAATGCTAGTGATGTCCTAATAAAAGATAATTAGAGAACTATTCAATAAAGTAAACAAAATCTCTAAATCCATTCATACAACAAATGAAAGGAAATGAAATTTCTCAAATCTCTAAGATAACACCCAAAAATTCTAGAATTCTAGAGCAAGGGAAAATAAATCATATCGTAGTCTTAAAAGTTATCACGTCTCCTATCATTCAGTAATGAAAGAACTATGACGTAGCAACTTGGAATATGGGAGGTTTCAAGTTCAATTTTCACTTGGCACGGTCTCTTTTAAGTCCAGCAATAGGAAAGTCGATCCTTCCGAATCTCCTTATTCAAAACATGGACGATCTGCTATCGGCAAGTTGCGCAAGAACATGGAAGCACAGAGCAATAATGACGATCCAAGCAAGAAAATTAAACCCTACATGGAAGATTAATGTGGTTCGGCGGTATGCATACTTTCACGGGAGAAACGATGAGATGTTCCACTGTAAAGTATAAACAGCAAAAGGAAATTTGGGGCACTCGAATCCATTCGCATTCAAGTGTTTCCGATCCCAATTACAACCAAGATCCTCACAAGAAGGAATCTCTACGAGAAACTCGCGCTTGTGATAAAGAAAAGCTTGAGTTGTATAACCCGTAGAACTATAAATGTAATACCTTAGTTAACTCCTCCAGACTTAGTTCATCCTAGTTAACTCCTCCAGACTTGGTTCATCCTATTTCAACTACAAAATGGATTCGATGCAAAGGAAAAAAAAAGGACAATACTAGTAATTCCGCATTATATCAAGGATCAAATTGAACCAAAATTAACGTACCAAAATCGAATATCAAGCCAAAGTTCATTATCTCATCGCTTCCAACAATTGTTCCCAAATCTAGGGACCATATGTAATACCTAGGGGTGGCAAAATGGGATCATGACCCACTTTTTGACTCATTCGGTACTAATGGGTTGCATGTGGATTATAAAGATATAAAAACCCAGCTAAAATGGGTCCAAAAAATTTTAAGCTGAGTTATATAGATTGAAAATGGGTTGGAATGTCTGACCCATTTTCAACATTAAGTGGATAATCTCACACAAAACTTCCTCAACTAATACAATAGATTTATTACTCTTCAATTTTATTTTCTTCTTAATTTTTTCTTTCTTCTTCTTTTTCTTCTTCATTAGTCGGTTGACGGCCGCCATGGCCGGTGACCAGCCATAGGGGAGCTCGAGCCTTGGCATAGGTTAGCGAGGCTGGAGCTCACCAAATTCCAACCAGGTTGAGCCTCGTTGGCTTGTGGCAAGGCCGAGCTTGCTTGACGTTGAGAAGCTCAAGCCCCACCCAATTTGACCCACCCATTTGATCGTCCTAGTAATACCCTTCTATTTGGTTGATGACAGTATTATCTAGTCATCATGTGTACTAAATCCTGAATTCGCGCTGGTTTAATGCTCGAACTAGATATTTACGAAACCCAACTTCATCTGAAGTAGTTCGTAAGCACTCCATTGAACTTGACTGTCGTTATTGCGTGTATCCACAGCTCTTTGGTCTTATCATTTCTCCGGGTCGACCCTTCCAACTTACTGATGTATACACGAGTATGTAACCATCCAATCTGGCTTTTGCGTACCTGGAACTCCAACCCACCAAAATCATTCACATTTCACATCCCTATTCAACCCAAAAACAGATAAATTAATATATAAAAGAATCGAGTCGTTGCCACTTCTACACGTATATATAATAGACCAAGCATCTATTGCGGCCATAACCACATACTCAAGCCCAGCTTACATCTAGAGCAACCATGTCAACCCAAGAGAAAGTAGCCGATCCTGAGGTGGCGAAGCCAGCTGAGGCGCCACCGCCAAAAGCGGAGGCCCCGCCTCCGCCCGCAGGTCCTCCGAACGTGGCGAGCTTGCTCACGGCAGACGTGGCTCTTCGAGGGTTGCTGTTTGCTTTGACGCTAATCGCGCTCTTGGTCATGGTCTTTAGCAAGCAAACGAAAGAAGTTCTTCTCCCAGGACCACCCTCAGAAGTTCTTCTCCCAGGACCACCCTCAGTGGCATTTGTGGAGGCTAAGTTCGAAAACTCTCCCGCTTTCATGTAAGTCGCTAGTTACTCATAAGGTTTCATGCATTTCTTACTGTTTTTAAGTAAGGGATTGGAAAGACCTAGAGACTCTAGACCTGCCCAGCTTCCCCTGCTTCCTAGCTCTACTTCACACTCCTTTTGCTAGCTACTTCTTCCTTGCCTGACTGAGAAGATGCCAAACACGGATCGATACACTCCTCGAGAGAGTGCCTCAACCAATCCCTTCCTTCTACGTTAGGGTTGAAATTCATTTCGATTGTACCTCTCTCCATCTTGCTTTCAGAAGTTGGCTTATGCACATCAAGAAGTTAGCTTCTTTTTCCCTTTCGAAGCTTGTTTTGCCATATTGAATGGTCTCTATCAGAGAGATGTTTAAATAAATTCCCCGTAGATATCGTCATGCGTTACTTTCTTATGTGCATGTGCTTAAATTCTTGGTTCTGTTTCCTTTTCGGTGAAAAAGTGTCCTACATAAGTGAACTTCTTGAAGAACATCTTTTTGCAATATTTGCAGGAAAAACAAGGATATTTTACGTCAAACGAACTATTATTAGTCTTCATTATATGCCTGGAAAATGCCGTGAACAAGCCAAAGAAGGCAAATAATTGCAATTTCAGTCCAGAAAAAAGAAACTAGAGACTTCCTGATTGCCTAGACTTTAGTAACATGTCCATCGATTGGTTCGACGTGGCTTACTAATCCAGGGTGCCTTGTAAGAACAAAGAACATGAGCTACGACAATAATGATCAATGCAGTAGACAAAATTTAAAGGTCTATGTAAGTGACAAGTTGTTCCTATGTTACTTTGACCTTTAGTTTTACGTCCTCTGGAAGCCTCTCGCCCCATAGAGAACAAAAAGGAAGGAAAAAGAGATAAAATCAATGACCAAATCAATCACTTTTCACACATTCATGAAGGGAGTGCTCGTCCTTACAAACTTAATATCTTACTATTCTTTCTATGTAACTGAGAAAAATCAATAGTACTACACACACGCAAACGGTGTGGAGGTTATCTATTTCGGTTAGCGCAGCACAATAAGTAAATGAACCCTTCACCACCCGGAACCCGCACAAGAACCGATCTTGTTTGGATGACGGTTCATTCGCCGTAATCCTTAAATAACAATCAAGCTTTCCAAGAATTAATTTCACCATTTTGACAGTAATTAATTTCTGTGCAGATACTTTGTAGCGGCACTCTCAGTGGCTTGCCTCTACAGCATCGTCACAGCACTCGCATCCATTTCCGCCGTCTTGAAGCCAGCCTCCTCAGCCAGCTTCCTCCTCTTCTTTGTGGTCTGGGATGTGGTGAGCTCTCAAGCACCAAACTTTAGCACTCCATTTTTTTTTTTTCTTTTGGTAAATGAACAAACTTTTGTTCGAGTATCTCCTTTAAAACCGTGACAAGTAAAGGAATGGACCGTGCTTTTCTAGCAGCCCAAGAGCACGAATGTCTCATAATTCATGAGCAAGCTCAGTGTGGCACTGAGATTGATCAAACTGTGTTGCGAAATGCCCAGGTGATGCTGGGATTAGTGGCCTCAGCAACGGGGACAGCAGGAGGGGTTGCATACATATGGCTGAAGGGGAACAGCCATGAGAGATGGGACGAGTTTTGCAGTGTCTATGACAAGTTCTGTCAGCACTTTGCGGCCTCCATTGCGGTCTCGCTCCTGGCTGCTTTTGTTCTCATCCTCCTCATCATCCTCTCCATCTTCTCTCTGCACAAGAAGATCCCACAGTAGAAATTTCACACTTCGAGTGTGACTTTGGCCTGGCTGCTCATGATCCCTCTGTGAAAATGTCGTCCATGTTTTGTATCTCAAGTACAGGTAGATAGATCATAGATGTGTTTTGCTCGTGAATAAAAAATGTGTCATCTGTCCTCTGTATTGTCACTGCATGCGTCTTGTTCTGGCATTTATAGTGATGTACCATCTTTTTCTTACAACGGACCCATCAGATATTGTTCCCCACACCTCGAGGGTTCTAACGTTCTATCTACATTTGAGTTCGTCTCAAATTTCACCAGACGAGTGGTTCATGAAGAGGAGAACATTTTGCTGGGTGCCATACATCAAAATATTTGAAAAACAGGAATTAACCAGGACCAAAGTGATTGGTTTTTATAGGCCCTATACAAAGCACGGAGTAGCAAAGAAAATAGGTCGACCGATTTGACCAAGAACCATCGTTCTTTGACTCTTTATGTCCAAGGAGAATTATATTTAATGACGAAATTTTTTTCATGGAGAAGATACTGGCCAAAGCTATGCCATTGATTCAGCAAGAAGTGGGCATGACGAAGCTATGCCAATAATTCAGCAAGAAGTGGGCAAAACTCCTCTTCCACAGAAGGTCCTTGTTCTGATATAACAAGAACGGCATTTACATGACACAAAGCTAAACAAGGAGAAACCCATTGGAAAGCTATCCTCATTCAAGTCTATCGAGTCTCAGCACCTAGATATTAGCTTGCAGCCAAATCATCCTCTTTTAGCTTTTTTAAACATTTTTTCCCAGCATGCCACCTTCCAGATTCCCTGTTTTGACTCAGGTTGGCGTATAGACCATATCCAGCAAAACGATACTTCACAATCCTGCGAAAATTTCAAAATGAAATGATCAACCCACACAAGCAACAAGAGTATGCTTCGGGACTTGTTATGGCATCATATATTCACATATTCCGGTTCTGACCTAACTCCTATGCCCGGGAACTGCAGTTGTAAATGGTCCCAAAGAATTCTTAAAATCTAGAACATGTTATAAATCTTTTCATTCAGGCCTAAATTCAATATATGACATGTAGCAAGAACACCAAGTTTTTAGCTAGCAGCATCAAGATGTGTATCAGACATCCACAAGTACCTTGATGCTCACCAAGAGAATTTCTGCAAAGATTTTGGGTTGCCTAAAAGTGTCTACTGCAAATAAAATGTCAGAATGAGCTATTCGCTGAACATGCCAGGGTCACAACATGAACACAAAATAACAAGGAAATAAAAGAGAACCATCCATACAAAAAGTTCTTTTCCAAAGACAACCACATTATGAAACCCCAACCTCCTCTTGCTTTAGCAAGGCATTTCTTTCTTCTCACGTTTCCTTTTTTTTCTAATGCATCTAAGATCAATCTCAAAACTGTTGAAATTGTTCCTCCAGGACCACGTTAAAAGTAACTTCAGGAATTGCAACTATCCAAACGGAAAATGACAAGAATACAGAAGGCCTCAACAATTCAGTGGGCAAGGATTCATGAAGCAAATATAATTAGCCAGGGGTGTTTGATATTCTGATTTCCTTACTCAAATAAGTTTTCTACTGCCAGCATATGTTTCTGCCATCGGACCATATCTTTGATGCAATTTATTACTCTTCGAATCATTTCTAACATCTAAGCCATAATTCCACGCAACGTGGTGAATACCATGCATGATACATCAATAACTTCAAAGTTATGAATAACAGAATGTGTGAATTGTCAGTAAGAATCAATAATTACATACATATCTTACTTACAGATTATACAGATGTCAATCAGTTTCCAGGTTAGGAGCCGCAACTTTAGGTGAGAAAGTAATACAAAACTGAAGCTGCCTAACCCAACTATTGGTAATCGAACCCATTTACTCCACAGCAACAATCGTTCAAAAAATTGTCTGCTCCCCCAATTCTTGACCTGCCATTCCTTCCCGAAGAACCTTCTCAAAGAACTCTTCCAATGTGTCCTTCCCATAGCTAGGTGTTTTATCAGAACTGTACCCCCCTGTCTCGGGATCCAGAATCAACATACTCTCCGCAGCATAGTACCGTCCAATCTTCCCAAACTCGGCTGCATCTTCCAATCCTGGAAAAATCTTAACCAAGAAATCCAGGATGCCAATCGCAAAGTCCATAATCTCGATCGGCACTTTCAAGAACTTGGGCTCCTTCCCCAAAAGTCTAAACAAAATCTCCCCTTGCTCGAGAGGCGTCACAGCCTTCCCTGGCCCACCAATTGGCAAAACCTGGTTTATCTTGTCTTCATTCGAAACACAGTCTGCAATAAAAGAAGCTAAATCCGGCTCACTAATTGGCTTACAAGCGCACAACTTTCCGTCTCCAAACATGACGTAAGGCTTCCCATCCTTCACCAACTTAACCTGAAACTCAAGAAGGTGCTTTTGCACGCAAATAGCAGAAAGCAACACGAAATGCGCAGCCCCGAATTTCCTGCCGGCAAAAAGGCTATTTCTCGTGGCCTCATAATCAATCTTCCAAGAATCCTTCACTCCGCCATTCCGGCTAGCGAGGCAAGATGGGACCATATGTAATACCTAGGGGTGGCAAAATGGGATCATGACCCACTTTTTGACTCATTTAATATTAATGGATTGCATGTGGATTATAAAGATATAAAAGCCTAGTTAAAATGAGTTCAAAAAGTTCTAAGCTGAGTTATATGGTCGAAAATGGGTCAGTTCGTCTTATCCATTTTCAATATTAAGTGAATAACCTAACACAAAACTTCCTCAATTAATACGATAAATCTATTACTTTTCAATTTCCTTTTCTTCTTCTTTTTTTTTTCTTTTTTATTCCCTTTCTTTCTCTTTCTTTATCTTTTTCTTTTTCATTGGCCAGTTGAAGGCCGCCATGGCCAACGACCAGCCACAGGCGAGCTCAAACCTTGCCATATGTCGGCGAGGCCTGAGCTCACCAAATTCTGATGAGGTCGAGCCTCATCGGTTAGCTCAAGCCTTGCCGGTCTATGGCAAGGCCGAGCTTACCTGACATCAACAAGCTCGAGCCCCGCCCAACCTAACTCGCCCATTTGACGGCCCTAGTAATACCCTTCTATTTGGTTGATGACAATATCCTCTAGTCATCATGTGTACTAAATCCTGAATTCGCGCTGGTTTAATGCTCGGACTAGATATTTAGGAAACCCAACTTCATCTCAAGTAGTTCGTAAGCCCTCCGTTGAACTTGACCGTCGTTATTGCGCGTGTCCCCAGCTCTTTGGTCTTCTCATTTGTCCGGGTCGACCCTTCCAACTCAGTGATAGATGCACGAATATGTAACCATCCAATCTGGCTTTTGCGTACCTGGTACTCCAACCAACCAAAATCATTCACATTTCACATCCTTATTCAACCCAAAAACAGATAAATTAAAATATAAAAGAATCGAGTCGTTGCCACTTCTACATGTATATAATAGACCAAGCATCTATTGCGGCCATAACCACAGACTCAAGCCCAGCTTACACCTAGAGCAACCATGTCAACCCAAGAGAAAGTAGCCGATCCTGAGGCGGCGAAGCCAGCTGAGGCGCCACCGCCAAAAATGGAGGCCCCGCCTCCGCCCGCAGGTCCTCCACACGTGGCAAGATTGCTCACGGCTCTTCGAGGGTTGCTGTTTGCTTTGACGCTGATCGCGCTCTTGGTCATGGTCTTTAGCAAGCAAACGAGAGAAGATCCTTTTCCAGGACCATTCTCAGGGGCACTTGCGGAGGCTAAGTTCGATAATTACCCTGCTTTCATGTAAGTCGCTAGTTACTCATAAGGTTCCATGCATCTCTTACTGTTTTTGGGTAAGGGATTTGAAAAATCTAAAGACTCTAGACCTGCCAGCTTCCCTTGCTTCCTAGCTCTACTTCTCACTCCTTTTGCTAGCTACTTCTTCCTTGCCTGATTAAGAAGATGACGAACACCGATTGCTACGCTCCTCGAGAGCCTGCCCGAACCAATCCCTTCCTTCGAGGTCAGGATTGAACTTCATTTCAATCGTACCTCTCTCCGTCTTGCTCGCAGAAGTTGGTTTATACCCATCAAGAAATTAACTCTTTCTTTCCCCTTTTGAAGCTAGTTTTGCCATACTGAATAGTCTCTATCAGAGAGATGTTTAAACCACCCGTAGATATCATCATGCGTTATTTTCTTACGCGCGTGTGCTTAAGTTCTTGGTTCTGTTTCCTTTTCAGTGAAAAAGTGTCCCACACAAGTGAAGTTCTTGAAGAACATCTTTCTGCAACTTTTGCAGGAAAAACAAGGATATTTTACGTCAAACGAACTATTATTAGTCTTGATTATATGCCTGGGAAATGCCGTTAACGTGCCAGAGAATCCAAATAATTGAAATTTAACTGTCCAGAAAAATAAAACCAGAAAATTTTTGATTGCCAAGACTTTAATAACATGTCCATCGATTGGTTCGACGTGGCTTACTAATCCGGGGTGCCTTGTAAGAACAAAGAACATGAGCTGCGACAATAAATATCAATGCAGTAGACAAAATGTCAAGGTCCATGCACGTGACGAGTTGTTCGTATGTAATTTTGACCATTTGTTTTACGTCCTCTGGAAGCCTCTCGCCCCATAACGAACAAAAATGAAGACGAGAGATTAAATCAACGACCAAATCAATCACTTTCCACACATTTATGAAGTGAGCGGTCCTCCTTAGAAACCTAATAACTTACTTTTATTTCGATGTAATTGATAAAATCAATAGTACTATGCACTCGCAACTGCGTGGAAGTTATCTCGGATAGCATAGCGCGACAAGTAACTGAACCCTTCCCTACCTGGAACCCATGCAAGAACCGATCTTGTTTGGATGACAGTTTATTCGCCGTAATCCTTAAATAACAATCAAGCTTTCCAAGAATAATTTCACCTTTTTTACAGTAGTTAATTTCTGTGCAGATACTTTGTAGTGGCTTTCTCAGTGGCTTGCCTCTACAGCATCATCACGGCACTCGCGTCCATCTCGGTCGTCTTGAAGCCGGCCTTCTCAGCCAGCTTCCTCCTCTTCTTTGTGGTCTGGGATGTGGTGAGCTCTCAAGCACCAAACTTTAGCACTCTATATATTTTTTTTTTCACTTTTGGTAAATGAACAAACTTTTGTTCGAGTATGTCCTTTAAAACCGTGACAAGTAAAGGAATGGACCGTGCTTTTCTAGCAGCCCAAGAGCACGAATGTCTCATAATTCATGAGCAAGCTCAGTGTGGCACTGAGATTGATCAAACTGTGTCGTGAAATGCCCAGGTGATGCTGGGATTAGTGGCCTCAGCAACGGGGACAGCAGGAGGGGTTGCATACATATGGCTGAAGGGGAACCGCCAGGGGAACAGCCATGAGAGATGGGACGAGTTTTGCAATGTCTATGACAAGTTTTGTCAGCACCTTGAGACCTCCATTGCAGTCTCGATCCTGGCTGCTTTGGTTCTCATCCTCCTCATCATCCTCTCCATCCTCTCTCTGCAAAAGAAGATCCCACAGTAGAAATCTCACACTTTGAATGTGACTTTGGCCTCGCCGTTCATGTTCCCCCTGTGAAAATGTTGTCCATGTTTTGTACCTCAAGTACAGGTAGATAGATCATAGATGTGTTCTGCTCGTGAATAAAAAAAAAGGGGGCATCTGTCCTCTGTATTTTCACTGCATACGTCTTGTTCTGGCATTTATGGTGATGTACCATCTTTTTCTTACAGCGGGCCCATCAGATATTGTTCCCCACTCGTCAAGGGTTCTAACATTCTATCTACATTTGAGTTCGTCTCAAATTTCACAAGACGAGTGGTTCATGAAGAGAACATTTTGCTGGGCGCCATACATCAAAATATGTGAAAAACAGGAATTAACCAGGACCAAAGTGATTGGTTTTTAGAGGCCCTATACAAAGCATGAAGTAGCAAAGAAACGCAAAATAGGTTGACCGATTTGACCAAGAACCATCACTCTTTAACTCTTTATGTCCAAGAAGAATTATATTTAATGACGAATTTTTTTTTGAGGAGAAGATACTGGCCAAAGCAATGCCATTGATTCAGCAAGAAGTGGGCATTACAAACTCCTTCCACAGAAGGTCCTTGTTCTGATATAACACAAATGGCATTTACATGACACAAAGCTAAACAAGGAGAAACCCAATGGAGAGGTATGCTCATTCAAGTCTATCGATTCTTAGCACCTAGATATTGGCTTGCAGCCAAATCATCCTCTTTTAGCTCTTTCAACCATTTTTTCCCAGCATGCCACCTTCCAAATTTCCTGTTTTGACTCAGGTTGGCATATAGACCATATCTAACAAAAAGATACTTCACAATCCTGGGAAAATTTCAAAATGAAATGACCAACCGACGCAAGCAACAAGAGTATGCTTTGGGACTTGCTATGGTGTCATATTCGCATATTCCAGTTCTGACCTAACTCCTATGCCCAGGAACAGGAACTGCAGGTGTAAATGGTCTCAAAGAATTCCTAAAATCTAGAACATGTTGAAAATTCTTTCATTCAGGCCTAAATTCAATATATGACATTTAGCAAGAACACCAAGTTTTTAGCTAGCAGCATCAAGATGTGTATCAGACTTCCACAAGTACCTTGATGCTCACCGAGAGACTTTCTGCAAAGATTTTGGGTTGCCTAGAAGTGTCTACTGCAAATAAAATGTCAGAATGAGCTATTCGCTGAACATGCCAGGGTCACAACATGAACACAAAATAACAAGGAAATAAAAAAGAACCATCCGTACAAAAAGTTCTTCGCCAAAGACAGCCATATTACAAAACCCCAACCTCCTCTTGCTTTAGCAAGGCATTTCTTTTTTCTCATGTTTCCATTTTTTCTAATGCATCTAAGATCAATCTCAAAACTGTTCAAATTGTTCCTCCAGGACCACATTAAAAGTAACTTCAAGAATTGCAACTATCCAAACAGATCACGACTAGAATACAGAAGGCCTCAACAATTCAACAGGCAAGGATTCACAAAGCAGTAATAATTAGTCAAGGGCATTTGATATTCTGATTTTTTTACTTAAATGAGTTTTCCACTGCCAGCATATGTTTCTGCCATCGGACCATATCTTTGATGCAACTTATTACTCTTCGAATCATTTCTAACATCTAATCCATAGTTTTATGCAATGTGGTGAATACCATGCACGAGACATCAATAACTTCAAAGTTATGAATAACAGAATGTGTGCATTGGCAGTAAGAATCAATCGTTACATACATATCTTACTCACAGATTATACAGGTGCTTGATCAGTTTCCAGGTAAGGATCCGCAACTTTAGGTGAGATAATGTTACAAAACTGAAGCTGCCTAACCCAATTATTGGTAATTGAACCCATTTCCTTCACAGCACCAATCGTTCAAAAAATTGTCTGTTCCCCCAATTCTTGACCTGCCATTCCTTCCCGTAGAACCTTCTCAAAGAACTCTTCCAATGTGTCCTTCCCATAGCTAGGCGTTTTATCAGAACTGTACTCCCCTGTCTCGGGATCCAGAATCAACATACTCTCCGCAGCATAGTACCGTCCAATCTTCCCAAACTCGGCTGCATCTTCCAATCCTGGAAAAATCTTAACCAAGAAATCCAGGACACCAATCGCAAAGTCCATAATCTCAATCGGCACTTTCAAGAACTTGGGCTCCTTCCCCAAAAGTCTAAACAAAATCTCCCCTTGCTCAAGAGGCGTCAAAGCCTTCCCTGGCCCACCAATCGGCAAAACCTGGTTTACCTTTTCTTCACTCAACACACAGTCCGCGATGAAAGAAGCTAAATCTGGCTCACTCATTGGCTTACAAGCGCACAACTTTCCATCTCCAAACATGACATAAGGCTTCCCATCCTTCACCAACTCAACCTGACCCCCCAAGCTCTTGAAAAATGCTGTAGGTCTCACAATACTATATGAGAACTTACCGTCCTCTCCGGCTGCTTTCATCAATTCAGCCTCGAACTTCAGCTTCGCCCGCTGAAACTCAAGAAGGGGCTTTTGCACGCAAATAGCAGAAAGCAACACGAAATGCGCAGCCCCAAATTTCCTGCCAGCAAGAAGGCTATTTCTCGTGGCCTCATAATCAATCTTCCAAGAATCCTTCACTCCGCCATTCCGGCTAGCGAGGCAAGATACCACGACATCAATACCGCATCCCAACCCCTCCACAGACTTCTCCAAGGTCTCCAAGTCCGTCACATCCGAAAAGCACACATTAGCCCCTCTCAACTCGTCCAGCGTCTCTTCCTTACCGTTCCTACCCCTGATCCCACTTCTCTCCCTAGCAACCGCTATGACATTGAACCCTCTCTTCACCAACTCTCTCACCACGAATTTCCCAATATACCCAGTTGACCCCACCACCAAAACGTTAATATCCTTGGGGGCTTTGTCCCTGAAAGAAGAGGGTGCTGTCGCTGTTTCAGCCGCTGATGCTGCCGAAGCAGCAACTGGGTCGAGTCTTTCTCGGCTGAACTTAAAGAAGGAAGGCGAGTTCACACGCGAGACCGAACGGGCGTGCGTGATTGAGCTCACCTGAATCGGGCCGATGAATTGAGAAGAGAAACGCGCTCTCAAGGCTTCATACTTCGTGGGTTGAATGCTGAACGCACTGGACGACAGGGAAAGTGACATTTTCCTTTCTTGGAGCTCCAAGAAGTCTCGGTTGAAGCACGGGTCGAGCTTCACCGAAGCATTCCTGGAAAGGGATGACTGCCCTTGAGGTCGAGATGGTGTTTCACGGCCGTTGAGAATCTTGGGTTCAAGAAATCGGAGACGAAATCTAAACGATCGGTGGAGAAGCAACGACGAGAGCAGCAAGAATCATCATTGGATGTGGGATGACGACTGACGAGTCGGCAGAGTTTCTGAAGTTTGTAAATTGCAATCCGGCCCTCCTGAGCCTTCCGAATTATCGCTTTGTCCCCCCCCCGCGCCGGCACCCCACCTTTCATTATCCAACGACTTTAGTCGAGCCGGAAATCCAAAATAGAGCCCTGAACCGGCTGGGACCGGCCCGGGGCCCGGTCTATACAATTACGGGTCGTTTTCGAAGAGGACCAGTTCGCTATTTCAAAAGCTGAAAACCGATAAGGTAAGCCCATCTGTCGTCGAATTCGGGCTCGTTGATTCTACTCAAGAAGTAACCTTAATCGTACTTATTCATGGCTGAAGCCGACCTCGGAGACGAGGGCTTCTAGTGCTTGGGAAAACGGTTCTAGAGATCAATAGGCTCACGACTTCGACGCGAGAGATCTTGGTTTTGTTATTTCATTTGGTTTTGTAAATCCAAGCCATGAGCCATGGTTTAATTTACCAAGGTTTTTGGATAAAATGCGAAGCAAAAATTGGAACTAACCCGAAAGCTAGTCGGGTTGAGCCGAATCATCTCAAATTTGAATCTCTAACTCTAATATGAGCTGTAAAGGTGTCAACGGTTTGATTTGATTTCAATTTTCAGAAATTCCGAATCGGACCGAAGTAAACTGATAGAGGTGCGAATTTTATCTATTAATTTAGTTTTTCGATTTTTCAATTTCCCTATTTTTGCCTTATTTATTAAAACTGAATTGAATATAAGATAAGGAAAAAAAAAAAAGAGAGAGATTTTAAGTTCAACATTTAAACTTTTTATAATTTTAGTTAGATCAGGTTAATCGAATCGAAAAAAAGAATGGTTATTTTTCATTTATCCAAATCGAAAATATACGAGATTTCAATTCGGTTTCAGTTTCGATTTTTCCGTTTAGTTTTGACACCCTTTACGGGCCGAGCCAGGCCTCGTGTCTAGTCTAAGGCCTATGATTCGACACCCGACCCGGCCCATCACACGCGTCGGCTCGGGCGACTCCCTCCATCTCCGCCATCCGCGTGGAAGCAAGCTCGAGTGCTGACGCCATTGAAGGAAAGCTTCAAAAGCTTCCCCATTTCATCTGCCGGAAGCAAGCTCTCTCTCTTCTTCACGTGCAACTTCACCATCGTCATAACCTCAGCATCATAGTATTCACGTTTCTCACGCTTGCTCGCTCCGTTCGGTTCGCTCTCTCTCTCTCTCTCTCCCCCCGCTCCGGTGGGCGAAGCCGGAAGTGGAAATGGAGCAGCCGGGAAGCATCCAAGCCTCCCTCCCGGAAGATATCGCCCTCAAAATCGCGTCTTGCCTCCAGGTCCCGGAGCAATTCATTGCCGACTCATCTCTTTTTATGCCTCTTACATCGTCGCACCGATCAAGAGAACTCGATTGTTTGATTGTTGATCCTTTCGCGTATTTGGGTCCTTGGGTTTGATCGTCAGGTGGGCGATTTGTGCGCTCTGGGGAGTTGCAGCCGATTCTGGAGGGACTTGTGCGGGTCGGATTTCCTGTGGGAGCCTCTGGCGCGACGGAGATGGCCTTCTCTGGATTCGTGGACTGAATCTTCATCGGCTGATCATGGCGACTCTTCCTCTTTCAAGGTAATCTTCTCTTTCGACATCGGGTCTCGGGTTTTGGGTTTGTGTTGGGGTTCGTGTTAATCTTTTGATGATGAAAATTGCTTATTTTGATGATCGTGCAATTGTCGGCGAGGAGGGAGAAATTCTGATCATGCTAGTTTTGGGTACTTTGTTGGTGATTGGAATTTGAAAGTAGGGATGGAGGGACTTTTACGTGAATTGGCATGCCAAGATGGCCGAGCGAGCTGCGTTGGTTGTTCAGCACGTCGAGCAATGTCTGTTTTCTGATTCGCTTGAGATCAGGGACTACCTGAAAGCAATTGAGCACTTGAGCTCTATGCGGCTCGGATTCAAGGACGTGGAAATGTTTCTGTTCAGGCCGGAAGTGAATGTGCTGCTGAACTTGGTCGGCTTGCATTACTGCATGCACTGGCTCGAAGTGCCGGTAAGCAACTGTTTACTTTGGGGCGCCGAGGAAAGACGCACATGACTGCCAAATGGGCATCTTGCTTTCAATTACTGTCGTTGAGCAGACTATGATGTTTCGGCTTCACTAGATATGTGGTGTGTAGAACTTTTGAATGGTGCTAAAATGTCCAGAAACAAAAGCAGGAATTTTTTGTGTTTGTTATGGCTGTAGCATTTTCCTTCTCCTCTTACATTGAGGGGAAAGATCTCTTCAGCAAGTGATCTCATCTGTTAGGAAATGAGAGATTGTGTATATGGTATAAACCTTTCCTCGTAAATATTTGTGCATCACTTTATGTCAGAACTTGCTTTTTGAAGATTGTATTTGTGTCAGTCTCAAATTTCGTCAATCTCGAAGTTGATATTTACAGCTTGATTGTTCATCTGGCCTCCTATTTAGCTACATACTGCTGAAAAGAAGAATGATAAATGAAAATTTTAAATTTGCATACTATATGTAATGCCCTGCCTTTTAATATGAGATACTTGGTTTTGATTTGTGGAATCGCACCATGCAGATGAACAGATACGGGCTAATCATAATGGGATTCTCTACTAATTTGCCTGTTGATTTCTGTTCTCTTAAGGGTAGAGGTCTCATTCTGGCTTGTCAGTTAGGAATATCACTCTATCATTATCCAATGCATTGAATACTCCATGGTAAAATAATCATAGAAATTTTGCAGGCTGAGCATGTCATGGAAGCGCTTCAGAATAGCAAGATCTCACAACGTCAAGTGAGTGTCAAATGGTGGAAGCTCGGCAGATTATTCTATGGCTTCCGAATGCGAGACGAGTCTCATTCTCGTTCAGTTTCCCTGCAAGATCTAGCATCGCCTCAGGAAAACGAGGTCCTCAGCGTGCTTCATCGAGGTGCCATTCATGAGGTCCTTCGGGTCCAAATTTCCGTATTCCATTCTACTAGCACTTCCTGGTCTTTCCCGGAGCGCGCAAGTCTGTGATCAACGAGGATTGATATAGACATCTGGTTGTACCACAGAAGTATGATCATTGTATGTACTGGTGTCTAAGAAGATTGGGGTTTGTGCATGTTAGTGTGCATACCTCTATGTTGTATTTGTAAAGGATGTTGTAAATCCTCGCCACCATATCGATATATTCTGAAGATACTGGATAACCATGGAGTTGTTTGGTTTATCCAATGTTCAAGGAGTCGTTCAATTTGGCAATTGTTCAAGTTGGGACATTCATCGAGTTCACTTTCTCTACATGTTGATGTCCTTTAAAATTTCTATTGTGACGTGGTGATTCAAACATCTGGTAAGATCTAGAAAGGCAATGCAGGTCTCGGCTGTTGTCCCTCGGCATCTCTTCATTTGCACCATACACCTTTTACCGTGATGTGATACTCTGTGTTTCGGTTGCGGAACCATCGAAAAAGTCTATCCTGTGTTTTCTGGAATTCCACTATTTGTACTTAGCCTTCACCGAGCTTGTTTGATTTCAGTATCGAGAACATGTTTGGATTAGATTCGTAATTTTTCTACGTTAGCTTTCGTGGAAAATAAAATCACAAGTTACGGAGCTCGGTCGATTGGACCTATAGACGGCAAAGAATGACCGAAAACATGGAGACATTTTTATGCATTCATTCTCTTTCGGAATGCATTCTCCCTTTGTGTTTGCTCCTCAGCGTCTCACATGCTTGATGAAACTACTGGGACAGGAGAATTACAGAGCGCAGGCAGAGATCATTGCAATGCATCTAAAAGACTTTCTGGATCACTGAATCTAGTGTCGGTCAAGTCTAAAACAGGGGCTCACCAGATTCAACAGTTGACATGCGGACGGAATTCATGCATTGGTCACACGCAATAATGGCTTGTGCAAGTATAACCCGAATCCAATGATGGGTTTGTGGAATAAGAAAGAATTAAGCATTGATCTGAAGGCAATTAAGTTCTGCTCATTGGCAGCTAACCCTCGGGTCGCTAGTGCTGTAGAGATTAATTATGGCTCAAATCGAACATTCCGTAGTGGGTCACTAGTGCTGTAGAAAGTAATTATAGCTCAAATCGAACATTCCGTAATGGGTGGGAAATCTTTATGATGATGCCGGAAAATGGTCATTAGCATTAATTGTCTCTTCTCACCTTTGTGCTTATAAAAGAATGATGCGATCGATTTCAGGTCTTGTTATCCTGAATTTATTTTTCCTTTTTCATGAGAAAAGAGATGGGCAAAAAATAAATTCTTACCCTCATCAGATTTAAGCAACTACACGCCTGCAACTCTTTGAAAAGCTTTGTGCAGATTTGAGTCACCTTGCTTTTGAATGCAAAGAGTTAAAAGACCTCAAGCTTAAGAATACATTCGAAGCTGGAAGTTTAAGAATGGACCGAAGATAACGAAGACAAACAAGCCAGTCGAAGGCCAACCAAGCTAGAATATTTCCTCAAGAGCCGACAGACAGAACCAAGGGACAAGCGAAACGTCTGCAGAGGGACAGAAGAAAAACTTTCAAAGAACATATGGTTTTCACAGTCTCTGTCACCATACCTTGGCTACTAGAAGAAGACCGCAATGATCTCTAGGGACCGACACAGGCCAAAGACAGAAGCGAGAGAGAAGCTGCGGTCGAACTGTCGTCAGCGGTAGCGATAGGCACGAACGACCCGTCCCCTGCGACTGATCATGAAAGAAGCCATCAACAGCAGAGCAACAGTCATTGCCATAACGAATGCCTTCCAATCGACACTAGCATCTTTATCGAACTTGATGATCAATTTCCCCATCAAAACTTGAGATCAGTCTCCCTTTCACCTCTTCAACTTTCTGGAATTTCGTGGGTGTATAAGAGGATTAGGTAGTGAAGGAATCAACACATCTTGAATACGTACAAATAATCATCATCACAACTTGATGTGTTGATTTAATTATTCATATTATAAGGGCGGCTAATTTAATTATTAAGCATAGACAACCACAGTTGACCTAAACATTTTGACAATTAATCAATCTAATCATTTTGATCAATTTGGGCTGCAAATCGCTAACACAGCAATGTAGTGAGCATCAAACGTCTCATGTGGCATGACCGGTCTTAGCATGTACGTGGCAGATGCTGACGTGAACAATTTTTAAATTTTTTAAACAATTATCAAAAAAAAATTCTTCCTTTTTTTTTTCTTTTTTTCCTAACCCTAGGTCGACATTCCTTGTCAACCACAAGAGAGGGAGTCGGCCTTGGCCCAAACCCAACAAGGGCTACGACACCCTCCCCGACCAATAGGCGAGGGTCGATGCCCTCGCTAGCCTAGGGTTAGGAAAAAAAATGAGAAGAAAAAAAAAAGGAAAAATAATAATAATAAACAAAAATTTTAAAATTTTAAAAAATTGTTCACGTCAACATCAATCGAGTCACATAGGATGACCAACATTAATTAAACTATCACATAAGTGATTTTCTACCAAAATCGATTACAATAACTAAATTGACAAATTATTAAAAGATTTAAGACTAAATTGGTCAGATTGAAAAATTTAAAACTGAATTGGAACAAGTGCAATAGATATAAGACTTTTGTGGTAATTTCCCCCAAGATATGCTTAGCTTTGAGGGCCAAAATTCTTCTGATTTGAGCACAAGCTGGTTCTTCCATTTGATCTTTGGTTAATTACAATTCTTAGTGTTAATTGGTGGTGGTTGTTGTTGGGTGTGGTCTGTTTTTTTCTTTGTATGGGTATGTTTTGTTAGGGTAGCTCTTGCTTTTGATTGGTGGTGGTTGTTGTTAGGTGGGTCTCTTTTCCTTTTATGAGTACGTGTACGTTATGTCAGGTTAGCTCTTGCCTTTGATCGTTCTTTCAATTCGAGAAAGGCCAGGTCTTACCCTTCAGTGAAGGCGCAAGACTTTCCATACTGACCATTGCAAAAGAAGTGAACAGATTTGGGAAATTCATGGGAAGATTGCTTATGGTTTCCAACAAATTTCGTAAGCGAACCCGGAAGAAAAGACGGGAAAGGGAAGCTTGAAGGAAATGCACAGTTTGATCTGTGAAAATTGACTTTGCTTACTTGCCGGATAGATTGGCACATATGAATAGTAAGGTTATTTGCCATCGCAAATCCTTTAGCTCAGGTGCTTGTGCATAAGGGGTCACCCATGATCACCCATGACTTTTGTGTACCACGAGTGCCACTAAGGCTTTTGGCGGTCTTATTGGCGCATACCCCGGTGGGGTCTTCGACTGGGGTATTGGTCCTTTCTTGTGTCAAAGAAAAATTTATTAGGCTAATTTTGATTTTAGATTTGAGTCACCTTGCTCTCGACTGCAAAAAGTTAAGACCCCAAGCTTAAGAATGCATTTGAAGGTGGTAAATAAGAATGAACCAAAGATAATGAAGGCAAACTTAATACCAAACAAACCAAAAAAATACAAACAACAACAAATTGATTGTTTCCACGTTGAAAGGTAACCAGCCAGGATGTTTCGTCATTAGTCGATAGAGAGAGTGACAAACGAAATGTCTGCAGAGAGAAAGGAGGAACTTCCAAAGAACAAACAGATTTCACAATCTCTGTCGCCAGACCTCGGCTACTAAAAGAAGACCGCAATGATCTCTAGGGACGGCCCAAGCGAAAGACGAAAGCAAGAGAGAAACCGTGGTCGATCCGTCGTCACCGGCAGCGATAGACGCAAACAACCCGTCTCCTGGGACTGACGATGCAAGAAGCCATGATCAGGAGAGCAATAAGCATTGCTATAACGAATCCGTTCCAATCGACACCACCACCTTTCTGGAACTTGATGATCAATTTCCCCATGAACAACTTGAGATCGATATCTCTCTTTCACCTGTTCAACTTTTCCAGAATTTCCTTGGCTCAATCGTTTCTTCAATTCTTCTCTCGAATCAACACAACTTGAATACATATAAGTAATCAACATCAAAACTTGGACTTATATATATATGATAGGTGCCGCTAATCTAATTATGAAGTATAGACGACTGCAGTTGACCTTGAACTAAGTTGATAAACCAAGTTGATAAACAAATATGCTTAGCTTTGAGAGCCAAAATTCTTCTGATTTGAGGGCAAGCTGGTTCCTCCATTTGATTATTGGTTTATTACAATTTCTTATTATAGTTGGTGGTGGTTGTTTTTTTTTTTTTCCTTTTTGGTCAGAAAAAGAAATATATCATTCACTAAGCAAAGATAGTAGGGCTCCATAAATGGGCATAAGAGCTCCCAAAGGGCTTGGGGAGGGGACAAGACCCAGTTGAGAGTTAAGTAATTTCTCTTATGGGCTTTACCAATCAATTCGCTACAAAATTGGTCTCTCTAAAATAATGAACAATCTTGATATTAGAGAAAGACATCTACTTATCTTTGCATTTCAAAACAAGCACATGAACTTCCCAACTAAGCTGACCTGGACTCTCCGAGGCATTGACCGAGTCCAAACTGTCAGACTCAAGTGAATTGATGGTGGTTGTTGTTGGGTGGGTCTTTTTAATTTTTGTGGGTATGTTCCACATGTAAGGGTAGCTCTTGCTCTTGATCGTACATTTGATTAGAGAGAGACCAGGTCTTGTCCTTCAAGTAAGGGGCAAGACTCTACTATTGCAAAAGGCAAGCGAACAAATTTGGGAAATTCATGAGAAGTTTGCTAATGGTTTCCAACAAAATTCGTCAGCAAACCAACAAGAAAAGAAGGAAAGGGGAAGATGACTCGAAGGAACTGCACAGTTTGATCTGTGAAGATTGACTTTGTTTGTTAGGTTAGATTTGATTTTAGATGATGATGATGATGATGTTCCAATGCAGTTTATTACAAGTAATGGTAAACCATAGAAGAAAGTACTCTATGCACAAGTCAAACACAATGTCTGTATCATGTTACATTCCATTTCCTAACAACTCTCGCGTTTATGTTTCAGAAAGGAAAAAAAAAATCTTTGCCTGGTTTCTCCTTGCGTCAGGGCCACGTCGCAAAACTGCCACACGAAATGCTTCTCTTCCGCTGGACGGTGGGTGATGAGTGGTCTTCTTTATACCTAACGCTAAAGAATACATTCGAAGCTGGTGGAACTAAAGGAGGACGAAGCAGAATGAAAGCAGTCTACATACCAAGACCAAGACCAAAGAAATTATAAAACTATAAATTTTTCTATTCGTATTGTAAGTTCTGCAGCCAATATAATGTTGAACTCTATATAGAGAGTTCAACAAACAAAATGTCTACAATACAGAAAGTGTCGAAAACTCTCATTGCAAAGAAAGAAGACAAGCGTTATCAACGAACAAAGTAGCTTCAGGCTTTGCCATCTCTCCCTCTCTCTCTCTCTCTCTCTCTCTCCATAAGTCGGGCAACAGTGGGAGAGAAACATACATGATCAAGAGACAGCGAATGAACAGCATCAACCCGTCTTCATGGGAAGCGATAGACGCGGTAGCCCCGCCTCGGGGGAGGCACGCTCAGAACCATGAACAGTAGGAAAAGAACCACCACTACCAGAAACCCATTCAGATCGATGCCGCCGCCGGTGTTGAACTTGCAGTATGCTTTCCCCATTTAATAATTGATGCCAAGTTGCTTTGCGCCTCTTCAACCTTCCTAGCTGCATTTTTATAGCTCGTAACCTACCGATGGTGCCTAAGCTGACCTTGACTTCTAATGGAAATTCCCTTGTAACTGAGCAAGTCCACACCGTGTTGACGACCAGATTCGCATCATCTAGAAGGGCCAAGTTTTTCTTCTGATCCTCCGAGGATCTGATTCTACCTGTTGATCATTGGTTTAGTGTAATTTCATGGCATATACTTCAGTTGTCGTATTTGAGTTGCTTTTTTAATTTTCTCTTTTCATTTTCTGGGTATGCTTTGTTGGGGTGTGACTCTTGCCTTGATCATATTTAAATTATAAAGAAAGTCCAGGTCTTACCCTTCAAAGGGGTCGATGAAGATTTGATCTTTCACATTGACAGGAGCAAAAGAGAAGAAAACAGATTCGGGAAATTAATGGGAAGTATGCTTATGGTGAATTTCCATAAAGTTTCGTGAGAAAAGAAAACAACCGAGGAAGAAAGAGAGGGAAATATGATTTGAAGTTCCTAGAGGACTCAAATTATAATTTGATGAATTTGCAAGAAAGGGTAACAATTAGAAGACTCAAATCCGACTCAACAACCTAAAAAGAAACTGCACGATATCTATGATGACACAACAATATATTTTCTATTAAGAAACAAATTGTCCGTAAATTTCATGATTCGACCTAGTCTTGCGAATCACCTTCCGAAGTAATTAATTTAATAGAATGAGGAATAAAAAATTGTATAGACATGGAGTACATAAAGTTGTGCGACAAAGATGACCTAAATAATTGAGAATTAAAAAATTACAACGGCCCGGGTCAACATAACTTGTAGAGTAGGAATAGAGTAGGACTGACCAAAAAAAAAAAAAAACTCGGGTCGAGCATAAACTTTGGCTAAGTCCGGAAACACCCTTCATAAATAGCGAGAATTCCACCGTGCATTAATTTTTCTACCGGTTGCTCAATCATGGCTGGGCATGGATTCCGTGGACCGACGGATCAAGAGGACCTTTCCGCCAGCTCAACAAGAGCTTGGTCAGTTCGGTCTCCCACGCAAGAACCAATCAAGTAAAATGCACGTTCTCACTTCCCGTGTGAAAAGTGCCACCGAGAGAGACAGTTTGAAAAGTTTGAAAAGTTTGAAACGTGACTTGGCACGGTCGAGAGAAGAGAAATCAACGAGAGGAAAGAAGAAAAAGTTGCACCGTTTCTATTCTCCGGAATTTCCAAGTTTTTCGTGATTTTTCTTGTGGCGAGTTAGGAGATATTATAGTAGAAAGAAGTAAGAATAGTGAGACTAAAAGATTGATCACCTGTAGTAGTTATTAATAATCTTAAGAATCTCACGGGGAGATTGGTTTCTAGAAGCGGTGTGAGATGATTCTAGATTAGGGTTTCCGGAGACGGAGGAGGATGACTTCCCATTTCGCTTCGACCACGGCATGCAAAACACATGCCAAAGACCAAGAATATTCAGATGGCTATTGGGCCCGGTCAACTGATCCATCATAGGTCTGCCCTTCCGGCAAGTTTAGGCTAAAAGTTTAAATAAAAACGAAAAATCGAGTGAAGAATAATTTTAAATCTTTATGCATTTTTATTTTAGGGTTAATATACGAAAAAATTCAAATTAATACACATGTGACAAATTTATCATAAACTATTTTTTTACTATAAAAAGATTATAAATTAGTATATTTATAAGAAATTTATTCAAATTTAATTTTTTGATCACGAAAAATCCTAATTTGATTCATTTGCAACAAATTTACCTAACTTTGTAATACCATGAAAAATCACAAGTTAGTTCACCTTTGACAAATGAAGGGTAAAATTCTAAATCGGTACACCAATTCAACTATCACGTATCATTAAATTCGGTAATTTAACTATAAAATTTAATAAAAACTAATCAACGCTAAATTTATCACAAGTGTACCATTTTAATATTTTTTATTAAAAAATTAATTTATGGTGAATTTGTTGTCAGTATACCAATTTGGAAATTTTCATGGTGTTAACCATTTATTTTATTAGTTCACGAATGAGTTCTGTACTATTTTCCCCTCGAAATTTGGGTTTTATTGTATCCTGTCGAAGCCCGGCCCGCCCACTAGCCACCCTGGACCGCCCATTAATGGGTAGGCTTGGCTGGAATATTAAGGCCGGCCTTCCAAGCCTGATCAATGGTTGGGCCAAGCCTATGCAACAGCCTTGAGGCCCGACTGTCCCTTATATTTATTTAAATGTTACAAAATATGTTGCATTCGTAATTCCACTTGGACATTGAAAATCGACAAACACTAGTAACGATAAAATAAGCACGAATTTCGACTATACGAGAGATTTATGGTGTATTAAAGTAAGAAAATAAAATAACACGAAGGCCTAAATTATTTCTCCTTTTTTTCTTTTGTTTTTATTATTTAGCTGAAAATTGCAAAAACAGAAAATAGAAAAAGGTCATGCAAGATGAAGTTCTATCAGTTGTGATTGTGATCTCATGTTACAAGATGCCCAATTCCCCCACGAGAAGTGTCGAGACGCATGACCCCCACCCGAATGGTTTTCCCTATCCTCATTTCACAACGTTTGGCTTGAACTGAATCCTTTTACAAGTTAGACACACAAGCGAGCATTTTGAAAATCTTCGTGAATTTCCATTATCCAAATCCGCATGAAAGTCTTTACCTCTCGAGTGTATAGTTCCCATATTGAATTTTATGTTAGATGCAATCTCTTTGAGCTCATATCGCGATTGAATCCCCTAGGTCTAGTATTGTTGGCCTGTCATTGAATAGATTTTAAGAGATAACTTTTATTCAATCTGTGAAACATTAAGAGACGATTGAGAGATATCATCTGTACAAGAAAGAGAAAACGACAGACATATTTAATGAATTCATGATGCCTAGGATGGTAAAGTTTTTATCCTTAGAAGATACCTCTCTCAACAAGATGGAGACTTTACGTCAAGCGTGGCATTATTTGGAAAGAGGCATTAGGAGTCCCATGTTTTGATTAATTTTGTTCCGACCATCTCCCTCTGCCCTCATCATGTCGAGCGACCAAATACCAACCGTACCAAAGAGACCCCACCCCCGTCTCCTCCTCTCATGTCTTTCCTCGGGCGTCCCTCACAAGACTCCCAAGAGTATTTCTCTTCCTTGGTGGTCCTTGAGAAAGAGGATTGATCTTCGGCCATCATGCTATGCTTCAGTACAAGAAACTCAGCAGGATGAAAGAGACACAGGCCATTGGGTGGAATAATGGACCATCATTACAAGAAAATTGGGAAATAAGAGTCTAACGAGTATTGGCGTGTTTATCTTTCTTTCTTGCGTAAGGTCTAGTTTCAAACCGTCACATGTTCATGTCAACCGAAAATTTATCATATATTTTTGTCACTTGTCGGATACGTTTAGTGAGAAGTATATTGAGTTTTTTTCCCTTTGATCAAGTGATGGGATACATAAAGAAAGCAAATCAACTTCTGAGAAAGGGTTTTTTTTAGAGGGTTGAAAGCTGCATTTCCGTTTTCAGACATGGCAAAATTCCTGTAAGAGAAGAAACATCTTTCAAAGTTAGTTCCTTTCTTACGCGTTTGAGCAAATAAAATTAAGGGCTTTTTCTTCCAATCTCGCTTTCTTTTTCTACTACCTTGTCAAGCGGGTTGAATCCATCGACAGGGAATGAGGTGCCATAGGTTGTTAGAAATAATCCAACGAATATACTCACCTACCTCACCAACCTCGTTTTGTCTCATTTCCTCGTTTTTTCAGGATCTTGTCTTCAAGAATTGCATGGACTTAGAAATTCCTACTGAACAAAACACCACCAAGCTCAACCCAAGAGCCTGTCAAAAAAAGGGGTTAATTTAGTTGTCTATTCATGCATAATAAAAGTGTGCATAGTTGAGTGGTCAATTGGCTACTATTCTCTCTTTTTTTTACATTTAACGCAAAAAGTAATGTAAAAAAGAGCATCATATCAACGCTGGGGTCAACCCAAGACCTGCTGCCTAATGTACTGCCACCAACTCTCTTTAATAGGGGGGTCGTTTTTTAGTGGAGGGGAATGCGAGGTCACAGTTCCACCAAACCATCAAAGGGGTCCTTCCTATTTATTCTTTAAAATTTTCACCAAAAAAAAAATGTGTATATACATACATATATGTACTTCCATACCAAAACATCACGAGGAAAGATTGTGCAAATAAGTTTAACAACGATACATAGGCGTATGCGGGTATTTTTTATTAGACACAGCCGGTCCACATCTCAAAGTCCAATGTCAATCTACCAAACTGGAAAAAAAATTAATACTAGGCGTTGTTAATGACGTTTTAACTAAATTAATCGAGATGGTCAAGTTGGTGGCCCAACGGTCCTAACCATGCGTTTACTTTTTCCTCGGAATGGAATTTAATGAGGGGGAATCCGAACGTTTTGCTTAGGCTGACTACTACGCACGCGGGTTGAAACATAAAAGGGGCAAAAATGCGTGCTATTTAACGCGAACAGTCAGAAATAATAATTGAAAGTCGCTTTATTTCCATCATCATCCGGATGCAATCTTGCTTTTAGGACCTGGTTTAATAGGGACTAGTATCTGCAAAACCGAGCTAGAGTAAAGAAAGCTTTTAGGGCAACGTTTTTCGAAAGTCACGTGTTCAAATCCCACCAAAATTATCTGTACAGACCAAATATCTATAGTTAATCTATTTATGATATTTGCAAGATACTCAATGAAAAGTTAGCGAACTTCTACACTTACACTTGTGTCTCTCAATTATTAAAAAAGAAAAAAAGGGAAAGAAGAAAATTAGTCTCACATATAGACCTCACCTTTCCTTTTTCTTCCTTCGACCTTCTTTTCCTTTTCATTTTCGTGTGCAACCATGTATTTTTTTTTATTGTTTAGCATTGATCAAATTCACTAGGCATCTCTAATTTCACCGTGTATTGTGCTCACCCACCCTTTAGAGGTCATGTGTAAGTTTGGATCGATGTTAGAAACATTGGTATTTTAAAAATATAATTAGCTTATATAATAAAAGATATTTCGATGTAATCTACTACAAAGATCAAAACAATTTATCCATCTAATAATAAAATATTCTTCTTGGATTAAATAAGCTCCGACATATTTTTGTCATCTAGATTGCTCATAAGTGACCATATATCAAAAGACAAACGCAAACTTATGCGGGTCTTTTTACTCCAATTTTAAGTTGTAGTGTTGTAGCACCTCGCCCATCTCTAATATTAAGGTCCCGTTTGGTAGAATTTGCAGTTAAATAGTTGAAAAGGAGTGCAGAAAATTTTGGAAAAAATGGAGACTTATGACTCAAAATAAAAGATGGAGTCCCACCATTCAATTTGAAATATATATAAATTAATTAGACACCTAGGTGCACATGCGGAGGCATCTCTCATTTGCGAAGATAAGAAAAAGCTTGCGGTGAGAGGTTCGGTCACGTGTGGGGAAGGGGCAGCATCCCCACAAGTTTCAGTTCCACACCATTTGAGGCCTCTAAATGCAATTCTTAAATATTTACTTAAAATTATTGATGCCATTCTCGTTCTTTCGAAGACATAATAATCAGGGTAATTCCTTTGCCTTTTTACGCCCTAACGTTGTGTTATTAAAGTATGCAATTACTTATACAAGTATGCATGAATTTATGACGGGTATGCATGTGCAATTGGCTAGTAACGCGTTCTTAGATGGTAATGCTTACTTTTAAAATTAACATGGCCACGTTACCATTTGGCCTACTCAGATGAGGGAACTTTCGTCCCTTTCGCCAAATACAATAAGGATTTTGAAAGCAGCATATTCAAGAAAAAATTATCGCTATTTTTAATTATTTTTTGAAAGTGTTTTAGAAAATTATGACGCGCTTGGGGCATTGATTCTCGATTCAGTAGGTCCTAGCTCTCCGGCCTTCGAGTCTGCCCATATCGATTCTCTCAATATTCAATCTATGGATTGGCTTTAAGCAATGAGTTTTCTAATGCACATATTTAAACAAGCAAAAAAGGCCGAAAGAAACTATGATATTTCTTATAATTATTTCAGCAAAATAACAGCTCTAAAATCACATTTTTCGATTTTTCAAAGGGCACTTTAAGCATTATGAAGGCCTATTTATTCATGGATTTTCTAATTTAAAGTCAGCAGAAGGACAACTTTCATATATTTATAGCCTAACTCCAACATCATAACGGTACTAACTTTATAGGATAATCACAAAAAAGGAAAAAAAAAAAAAAAAAAAAAAGATGAGGTTTGCACCTAATTTTAAAACATCATTCCTACTTTTGAAACCTACCATTTAGATCCTGAGTTTTTCACTTTCATATCAAATAGCATCCCTCAGCCCAACTAATTTACTTATTTACAGAAATTGCTACTTTATTATGAACATTTGTTTATTATTCACACTATAGCATAAAGCAAAAGAGTATTACCTAAAATATAAAAGTCCATAAATAAAAATGAGAATAACATTTTAAAATTCCTATCAAATATCTATCAAATTTTCGGCAACCAAAAGAAAATTGCGGAATTGTAAGGAATTAAACGAGAGTGATAATGTTTGTATGATCTATTACTTAATACACAGAATAAGCACAAGTGAGAGATAACACTGAAACAGATTTCATTGATAATTTTCATAAATTGTGCCAAAATATCGATCCATAAATGATGAAACCTTTTCTATGAATACTTCATTGTGGAAGAGATGGATTGAAAGAAAAAAAAAATTATTTTACTGCATCTTGTGGTTTGAAAGTCCAGCCATAAATTTTAGACTTTTATTTGGCGTACTGACGATATAAACATTACATGAGCAACTTTTAGCCACCGAAATGTGTTCATTTCTATATATTATGTCAATAAACAGAGCTATAGCTCGGCGCGGCCTATGTCCAGCCTGCTCCAAGCCATCCGGTTCTTGTAAATCAACTGGCATCAGCTAATCAAGGACATGAGGATCGGGTAGCTAAACCCAGAGGTCATCCACCTAGTCATCCGAGCTTGCATGCACCAAATTCTCAAATCTGACCTAACACTTGCTTGAGTCTAAGGAGTTCTCCAAGCACGACTGTAATTGGTGAGTTACAAATTATAAATATTACTTAAAAGTAAACTTAATCAAAATTAAAGGACGGTCATGTTTAAGTTTGTAATCACTAGTCATAGACATGGTTGGATCCAAACATCACCTTATATGAGAAGACAATGTACATGGAGTGATAATCATGACCCACTACCATCTCCTGTTGGAGAAATCATGATGTAAAAATGACATGTTGCGTCCAAATTAGGTATGTGCATTGGAACTGGATCGGTGTAAGAATTGGATTGAATGGACCAAACATGCCAGTTTTATGTTGTTTTTGATTCTAGGTGCGGAACTCAATTGCCAGGATTGATCTTTTTATTTTTTAGATTTTTTTTCTCTTAAAGAATAAAGAAAAGGAAATTGTCAAAAACCTTAAATTGGATTGATCTAACTTGAGAATTGAATCAAATCGGGAATCATATTAGGATTGACCAATCCTG
Organism: Eucalyptus brandiana; assembly: GCA_014182725.1. Lineage (NCBI taxonomy): Eukaryota > Viridiplantae > Streptophyta > Magnoliopsida > Myrtales > Myrtaceae > Eucalyptus > Eucalyptus brandiana. The sequence goes on along the minus strand of CM024675.1, from coordinate 51,903,282 downwards.
TCCACATCCCGGTTCTAGAGTTGAGCCAACTTGAAATCGATCACTTCTCAACCAAATCAAGTGCCTCGTTATTCTTTTAACTGATTAGACGATTTATCTCCTTCGCACTTCATGTAAGTGATCTTCGAGCCTTGTAAAGCAAGAGAGTTTAGAGCAAATGATACGTGCTACGTCCCTAGGATTTACTACGATGTCAACAATTCATGTTAGCTTATCATCATTGTGTATTCAATATGTATCGATTTGGGTGATCATAAAGCACCGGACATTTTTATTATTTAAGCCAAACAATCGACTCGTAATGAAATCATTATAATTCTTGTCAATATATGGGTTACATCCATGATGTCATGCTTTATTCAGATTTTCTCTCTTCAGTTAGTGTTTTGCATTATATCATATATAAATCAAGTCTAACATCGCTAATTTTAATTTAGACAAATGGCTACAGAAATCATAATTGCCCCGTTAACCCGACCAAAATAAGCATCGCTATCTTCCGTCATGATGCTTCTAATGTGAGGGCTAATAATTGGAGATTCAATGCAAATTCTACATCTCGAAATTGCGTCAATTTCGAACTTCTCGGAAAGCATAACTGCACTCTTTGCAATGGCTTCTTCGACACAAGTACATAAAAAAGCAAATAAGCACTACTCACCAATAATAATACTTTGTACACCGTCCAGAAAAGAAAAATAAAAACAATAATACTTGTACATAAACGAGAAAGAGAAAAGAAAAAGAAGGAAAAATAATTAGAGCATACTGGCCTATCCATAGTCCCACAAGACATATACAGCTTGCTACGAAAACGACACCGAGATTTCTTGCATGCTGCTGCAAGAAAGGACTTCCTTGTCCCCATTTCGCTTGCATGGCCACATCATCTTTACTGTCACATAATCATCTTTTTTAAGCTAAAAAAGAAAAAAGAAAAAGTGAAATTATCATTTTTCATCTTATCTTATTTATTTCTTGGAAAAATGACACAATACATCATGTGATTTTTGAGCTTTTAACTTATTCAATGTTATAGTTCCTAAACTTTTAATCTATTCAATATAACCCTTGAAATTTAGTTATATAAATTTTGCAAGCCATATTGGACATTGAAATAAAGTTGAGGGATCATATTAAATATATTAAGAATTTAAGAATTATATTGCACGTTAAATTAAAGTTGAGGAAGTATTTGTGTTATTATTTCTGGTTATTTCTGATCTCTTATTGGCTGGAGACATGCAAAATGGTAGTCGCCGCCGCACCGGATAAGCGGCCCCACCTCAGCTTTGGGGATCGAACGAAATTGACTCGTCTAGCGTGCGCGGCACAGTGCACAGCGCAGTCGTTTTTGGCTTTTTGCATGACGGGGCTCTAAAAAAAATAAAAAATATGAATTAATTCCCAGCAAAAACATTAATAAAAAAATAAAAATATATATATTAAGACGTGGGGTTGCAATTTTTTTAACCTAAAAAAATGAGAAGAGGGAAAAATCGCCATAAAAAACCGAGAAGCCATTTCGCTTCCCATGCAACTTTAATTCCCACCGAAGTCTCTCTCAATCAATCATGAGGGCGCAACACCGCATAATAAAGCTAAGATTTCATTTGGATATTATCAGACACTCATCGAATAACTAAATTCGCATTTAATATTTTTTTTCATAAAAATACTTGGTTAATATTCTCCGAAAGTGACCATAATTTTCTCCTCGTGCTCGGACATAACCTACTCTCCCGTCCTATAGATTAAGTAAGTTTCCATCGTGTATATTAAAGTAAAAATTAGAGAATTTTAATGAGATCTCATCGACCCTACTTCATAAAAGTCTTTTGGAAATTGGGTTCTCGTTATAATGCATGATTAATAAGCTAATTGGTAACCTAACACTTGTCTATGTTATTAAAGATGTATTTATATTTTTCTTAAGAATCATTTAAAGAAAATAGCCCGTTTTCATTTATTTGATGGTTTTAAGAAGGTGATTTCCTTTTCACTTGAAAGGAAATTTATTTCTTATTATTTTTAATTCATGAAAAACATTATCCTTAAATTGATTAGTTTCTCGTCATCTAAATACCGGAAAGTAGAAAAATTCTTCCAATAAACGGACCCCAAATTTGCTTTCACTAACTTTCAATTTTTATTTTCCTGGCTGCCTTTGCTTTGCCCCTTTTTGTTTATTTATACGCGTCTTAAATGATTTAATTTATTGTCAGCTCACTCTTTTTTGACTAAATTGACTGTGCCACACTCTCTCTCTTCTCTCTTTCCTCTATTGCAGACCAAAACACTGCTAATCATTACTCTCCTCTTGCTTTTGTCTCTCCCCACAGCCCCCCAAAAAAAAAAAAAAAAAAGAAGCCAAAAAACGCTCTCTCTCCTTCCTTCTCCGTCTTCCTTTCTCGCTGCTAGCTGATCTTGATGCTTCATCTCCAGCTCTGACCCGCCCGCATTCTCCAATCGGAAAAAGCTCCGGCGAGAAGAAGGCCGGCGACGAAGGATCAGGCGGCGGAGGAGGAGGAGTAGAAAGAAGGAGAAGCGAGTGGAGTAGAACCTCGCTCTCCTCCGCGCGCTCGCATCGCCGCGCTTTCTAGGGTTTTGGAGGGGAGAGCGGGCGCGGAAGCCGCGGGAATCGCCGTTGCTTGTGGGGTGGGGGAGGGAGTGGGGGGAGGATGAGTCGATGAGGAGGGGGCGGTTAATGCGGGCGCGATGGGGTGCGTGTTCGGCAAGCAGGCGTCGGGGCGGGCGGTAGAGAGGGCGAGGGAGAGGGAGCGGGCGAGGGAGGAGAGCGAGGAGGTCGAGGCGGAGGAGGAGGAGGTGGTCCGGGTGAAGGTCGCGAAGTTGGAGGTCGGGGAGGTCAGGAACGGGAGCGGTCGGCGGGCGGCGTCGGCGACGGTCGAGGACGGGCGCAATGCGCGGGTGCGGGGGGAGAGGAGCCGGGGCGCGAGGCCGAATCCGAGGCGGAGCAACCCGCCGAAGCACCTCTACGGGGAGCAGGTCGCCGCCGGGTGGCCGGCGTGGCTGTCGGAGTTCGCCGGGGAAGCCATCAACGGATGGACGCCGCGGCGGGCGGACAGCTTCGAGAAGCTCGATAAGGTAATGGCTCCTGATGCGGTGTCGATTTGCTGCTTCGTGCTTCGGATTTCGTCTATGTCTTGGTGTGATGAGCTCGGTGAGGTAACAATGCAGCGATTGCTGCCTTTTGCTGATGATTTTGAAGTGCGCGAGATACTGTTAAACTGTTTGCATAGCTGATGGCGTCTGTCACCGGAAGACGTGATGTTTTGCTCTATATCTGGACAGAAACGAGACGGTTTTTCGGTGATCTGATTGTTTCGTGCACTTGGAGGTCAATGGGTGGATTTTTTTAGATGGATGCTTGTCTCATTTGTTGTTTTCAAGTTCTTGTGTTTGTCCGGTTGAATGAGTGAGAGTTAGGATTGGAGATTTCTGCTTGTCTTTGATGAACTTTCTATATATAGCTTCGTTAAGATCCAGTTTGTATTTAATAGCTATGAGGTGAAATATATTCAGATTTATGTTTCTTATTTTGTGAAATTTTCAGATTGGGCAAGGTACATACAGTAATGTCTATAAAGCTAGGGATACTTTAACAGGGAAGATTGTCGCTTTGAAGAAAGTGCGGTTCGATAACTTGGAACCGGAGAGTGTAAAGTTCATGGCGAGAGAGATTTTGATACTACGGCGCCTGGATCATCCCAATGTTATTAAGTTGGAGGGTCTGGTGACCTCAAGAATGTCGTGTAGTTTGTACCTTGTATTTCAATATATGGAGCATGACTTGGCTGGACTTGCTGCGAGCCCTGGGATCAAATTCACCGAGTCTCAGGTAAGATTGATTCCACAGCTTCCAGTTTCGATGGTGGACAGTTGAAACTCTGTGCTTTCCTGAAGTTGTCCCTGTTTGAAGAGATGCTTAAAACTTCGGTTAAAGTTGTTCCACTGCTACCTCAATGGGATTGCAGGTCAAATGTTACATGCACCAGCTGTTATCTGGACTGGAACACTGCCACAATCGCCATGTTCTTCATCGAGACATCAAGGGATCAAACCTACTCATTGACAATGATGGAATTCTTCAGATCGCTGATTTTGGATTAGCCTCTTTCTTTGATCCCAATCACAAGCAGCATATGACTAGTAGGGTGGTTACTTTGTGGTATAGGCCACCGGAGCTTCTTCTTGGGGCTACTGATTATGGTGTGGGCGTGGACCTCTGGAGTGCGGGTTGCATCCTGGCCGAGCTCTTAGCCGGAAAGCCTATTATGCCTGGTCGAACTGAGGTTAACTTCTGACCGTATCGCTTAATTCGGTTGCTAATGTTTTCTGCACTATCCAGGTGTGCCCTAGGGCTTTTGTTTCTTGAACCCATGAGTGTTAAGACTTCCACCTTCTTATGGGACAAACATATTCTGCACCGGAGCTTTTTGCCCTTTCTGCAATTTAATTAACAACCGACATTCCAATAAATAGTGAAACCGATGTAATTCTTCTTTTTAGACTCATTTGATAAATTTGTTTGTTGTATTCAGCTGAATCATCAAAGTACAATGCTTAACATGATGAAGTTTCACTGCTTTTCAAGATTATGAATGACACTCATTGTGCTTGTTTGTTTTGCCTAGGTGGAACAACTGCACAAGATATTTAAGCTATGTGGTTCTCCTTCAGAAGAATATTGGAGAAAATCAAAGTTGCCTCATGCAACCATCTTTAAGCCCCAGCAATCATATAAACGCTGCATAGCGGAGACATTTAAGGAGTTTCCACCATCATCTCTACCTCTGATTGAAACCCTTCTTGCAATTGACCCAGCTGACCGCCTAAATGCTACTGCTGCACTAAGAAGTGACGTGAGTCCTCTTGCACTTTATTTGCTCTATATTATGTTTCTGCTCTTGCATTTAGATGTTATCTTTGTGCAGTGAATCATTACTTTGTTAGTTCAGTTAATAATACTTAATTCTACCAATGAGATATGTCCTGCTTTCTGTTTGATGCAAGCTTTCACTTTTATAAAAGAAATAGGCTCTAAATGTATAATTTGTCAAATGTTTGACTTGTTCTTTCTAGTTGTTCTATGATGATGAAAACCATGTCTTTTGAAGGTCTTTTTTCCCCTTTCTAGAACCATCCGTTTTGAGAGTATTGGGCTAGCTTGTATTTTTTTGGCTTTTGATAGATGCTGATCACTTAGGTTTGAGGCTATTGATCTGACACATGCTTTGCACTTGTTTATTTTGTCATGCAATTTCAATTCGAGTATGGCACAGTGTATGAGAAAAAGTTGAAATTACGAAGCAAAACCAAACTAGCAGCATTTGGTTGGGGATTTTGGTATACTGAGACTCACACAGAGCAAGAGTTGGTGGATTCTTCTGGATAAACTGTCATTTCCAATATAATTTATCATAAGATCTGACAAATGTTGATTTGAATAATAATAGAATGATTTGGGACTTCCTCATGCTCTTGAATATTGGAAAGCCATTTGTGAAATGATGTCCGATGAGATCATTTGTAGTTATTATTATAGCAGACAGAATTCCGTTGGTAGTTTCCATTTTTGGCTGTTAAAGTGAGGTCATTGAAGGCAAAAAGAGGGAAGATTTATCAGTCTCTGTGAATCTGGGTTCTGATTGCTCTAATTGATTCCTAACTTTAGATTCCTATGTCAATCACTTGCTTTATTTGATAATCACTGGTGATGCTTTTGTTTAAGAAAAATGAGCCGTATGATGTTTTACTGGCCTCAAATATACAATTTGGAAACCTGCATGGCATCATTTATGGCAACTTTTTGTTTCTTTTGCAGTTTTTCACAACCAAGCCCTATGCTTGTGAACCTTCCAGCCTTCCAAAATACCCTCCAAGCAAGGAAATGGATGCCAAATTACGGGATGAAGAAGCTAGAAGGTATATATATACTTATATATGTTTTGACTATAGAGGACCAAATGAATTAGGCATAAGAAAGGAATATTTAGATAGAGCTAAAAATATTGAAATCAGAATGGGGGTATCTCATGCTATAACACAAAATGTAATCCAGACAGAAACTTCAAAATTAGTTTGTTAATTTTGTTAACACATCCAATAATAGTTCAGTGACAAATGTTCCTACGCACTATACTATCCTCATTAAACTTTCTCAATTTGATCGCCCTGCTTTGATATTACATGGGTTTCTTTTCTTGCGCGATGATTGCTTAGCAGTCTAACCTTTTTAAAAGCATTCTCTTGCCTTATTTAGGAAACCTTTATCATTCTTTGTCCTGCCCTCTAATATTAAAACATTGTTTTTGGAATGTAGTCAAGCTTTACCAGTTACATTCTTTTTGGGACATAACTAAAATGAGCTTCATCTTTCAGACTGAGAGCTGCTGGCAAAGGTAATATTGACGGGGTGAAGAAAACACGCCCTCGTCCTAGGGCCATGCCTGCTCCAGAAGCCAATGCCGAGCTTCAAGCCAATCTTGATGTATGCAGATAAGCTAACTTTTTATGTATTGATCGCTGATGTTGTCTACCTTGTTAATCTGGATTTGTTAATGCTGCATTCCTTCCATCTGCATGGATCTCTCATTAGCATGACAATGATGATATTGTTTCTACTTGCCCCATAATGCCAAGCAGAATGTTCTCTTTTTCTATTGTCTTTGGAAGGAGAAAGGAAGCTGGTTGGGAGAGCTCTTACACTCCAATTTAGAAGTTGCAACTGTTTTTCTAATTGTGACTAATGGATTACACTGGAGTCCTTGATTTGAGGCAGGCCCTAACAAAATTATTAAGTAGAATTTCACAGCTTTTAAGGCTCCTAACATGCTGTGTGTTTGTCTTAATAAAAGCATCACTTTTTGTTATGGCAAGAAAAAAGTGTTTATGGATAGCATAATTTCTATGCATTCTGATAATTTGATGCCCGTGTATGTGTGCCCCATGTCCTATTCTTGCATAGTCATTGACTAGTATTGAGGAAAGCATTCTTTGGAAACTTATTTATGTATTGCTGTGGTCTGTATTCTTCATTTATGCCAGAGACGGCGTCTCATTTCACATGCCAATGCAAAGAGCAAGAGTGAGAAATTTCCTCCTCCACACCAAGATGGGGCGCTTGGCTATCCTTTGGGTACTTCACATCATATTGATCCAGTTTTTGAGCCGCCTGATGTCCCTTTCAGTTCCACGAATTTTTCCTATCCAAAAACATCCTTCCAAACTTGGTCGGGACCATTGGTTGACTCCGGTGCTGTAGTTGCTCCCCGGAAAAAGAAACACTCAAAGAGGGATGGGCATGCACAGTTGAGAAAAGAAGCGGCAAAACTCGGATGAAAGATTGAGATGGACAGATGATACAGTTTCTCCTTTTTTTTGTTTTCACATGAGGATATTCCGGATGCTAGGAAGACTGGATTCGGCTACTCTATGTTCAAGGCAAGAGAGTTATATTTTGTTGAGAGGTACCATTTATTACACGATTTTTATCATTCCTCCTGTTATGTAAATTTGTGATTTGGGAAGAAGCTCTTCTAACTATATTTGTTCCCCTTCTTTTTTCTCCTCTCGCGGAATACTCTATTTAGGTTATTTTCAAATCTATTCTTCCTTGAAAGTGGATCTTGTATCACTAATTTGATATGTATACCCTAGTTTTTGAATTATGCCAAGTTGCTTAGGTTCCTAAACGAGCTCATGTCTCTTTTGAAGCAAATGATTTCCTCTTAGCTAACTTTAAATGATGGGAATTTTCTCAACTGTTAAAGAGTGGCGGTGGCTTAGGACTGCTGTTGCTGTTTAGAATTCCTCTTGTCTGAGTATTTGTTTGAATTTCTCTACTTGTTTGCTGATTTTCTACTCTTAAGTAGTCACGATTTGAGAACGGAACCTGTTGAGGAATTCTTGTATCTATAAACACATCACTTGGTTACGGTACATAGAATGCATTTAATTAAACCGATTGCTCTCAAGAGTCAAGTTTGTCACTCCATGTTTTTAAGAGGCGGATTTCGCGGAGGCCGCAATTTTGTTGTCCTTCTGTAATGTAAGGTGAGCTCTTGATGTATCGCCAAATTTTCATCTTCTTACTATCTGTTCCAACTCCTTGTGCTATATGAAGTTCTCAGGTTGACTCAGTGCAACAACCAACACTATAGAAAACTCGAACACGGGCAGTACATATGTTTGCATTGGATTGCATCTTATGCAGTCTTTGATCCATAATGTCAAGGGCATCGACTAACCGTCTGTGCATAACCGTAATCTTATCTCAACCCTTGAAGGTCCTGGATTGATTTTTCGCGTTAATTGGATCTTTCTTTGCATGAGTAAGAGCTACTTTTGCGAATGCGTAGGAAATAGTCGGTGTTGCTTGTGCCACTGCATCGTAAAATGAGTTTGTCAATCTTTTTTTTTTTGGGCAAAGAGTTTGTCAATCTTGGAGGAAGCAGTTTTCTGCCTTTAAGGAGGCAAACGGAGGACTCCTTTGGAGTGACGTTTTCCTCTCCCTTTTGTTTTTTTAATTCCCAAACCTCTTGGTAATTGCAAATCCTAGTTCCAGACAGGAGGTGCAGTAACCTAAGCCGAGCTGTTCGGGCGATAGTACCAAGAGCTCGTGGATACTCGTGCTCCCTCAAATCTTGTTCGCTAATTATAAAACGAACCCAGCAGTGCCACGTCCTGAATGCTCTCGTTCTCTCTAAATCGTTCCATTCCATTCGTGTCGCATTTTGTTGCTTCTGTGCCTCCAGGCCAATGTTGTGTGCTGTCCAAGAGTGAGCGGTTTCAAATTCCATCCAGATTTCCCTTAAAACTTATCTGTTGAAATAGATTATTTAATTTTTAAAATTTTAAAAAATCACGCATATCTTAAAACTTGAAACTGGGCTATTCTTTTCGGTCCGATTATTAGGCTCTCGGTTCTTCTTTGGAATCATACTTGTTCCTAGTGCCGCATGAGATACGTGAAGGTGAAGCAGCGAAAGCGATGGCGTGCTGCGAGAGAGAGAGCGATGGAATCCTAAGATGAATCGGCTTCTATTTGAAGGACGCGTGTTATCCAACCGCTTCAAGTTTTACACCCGTATACTTTCTGTGCATGGACTAGCCAGATGGCCTGTGCTGCCATTCCCCATCTGACCCACCTCCAGTTCTCACCGTTAAGGAACCCACATGAGAGACATGCTCGAGAGGGAGAGACTAAAGGCATCATCATCGTCTCTCTCGCTGGGTGTGGAGTGTTCAAAAGTTGAAATTCAGTGCAAGACAGAGACGCGGAGAAAGGTAGGTAAGAGGACGAGCGGTTGAAGAGGTTTGACAGGCGGATTTGCAAAGCGGAAAAGCGTCTAGAACCTGGTAGAATATAAAGAGAAAGACCCCCTCCACGTGTCCATCGCTCGACCCAATACCGCCAAATACGACCCCTCAGAAGATCGTTTCGTCCCTTGGGTGGCCTTCTGTGTATATATTTACCTTCCACACAACAACCTTCCCGCACAAACTATCTCAAACTCCATTGCTTTTAGCTCTTTTTCTATTCCACTTAGGTCTCCGCAGTCTCTAGTGTTCACCGCTTCTTGTCCGTCCGAACTGTAGATCATCAACCTCCAGTTTTTGGACGAGAGCGAATCCCGAAACTGCTCCTTGTTTTAGCAACTCGAGGTGGCTCTGCACCGCGCGCAGGTGACATAACACGAGGGTTTCGGTTCGGGAATGAGACCTCCCGGTGGTCCTGGCGGGCCTGGGCCCGGTCCTCCTGGGCCTGGCTGGGGCCCGCCCGGTCCTCCCGGGGGTCCGGGTCCGGGTCCGGGTCCTTGGCCGGGGCCGGTGGGCTTTTTCGGGGGCCTCTTTGATGGCTTGTGCGCCACCCTGTCTTCCTGGTAAGTGTCTTGGTTCCTGGCCTCGTTTTGTCATTTGGTAAATGGTCGATCGTTGAAATTACGCCTTGGCAAGTGCGTGCGAGCTTACTCCTAGGTACTGAGACAATCCAAATCCTTACCGAAACCTGAGAGAATTCTGCTACGTTATGTACTTCTCACCTGGTGAAGCGATTGTCGATAGCTTGCTCCAGTATCAAGAAATGGTGATTGTTCATATCGGAGTAGAAAAACCCGGCTTTCGCATTTTCCATTTTCCATACAATAGAGAGCTCCATAGTAGGTAAGTAATTCCCTTTAAGATGCGGGTGGAAGAAGACGTGGCTTCATATCTAGGTTTCGTAACGTCGCTGACCTTGTGAATGGTAGCAGAAATTGAATTTGGTGTGTAATCACATGCCTATATATGCCTGTTTCTCTTACAGCAGCTTTGGTGACTCGGTGTTGTCTCACTTTCTTCATCTTTTGATTTTTACAATTGATATACAAAAGATTTAAAAGAAAAAAGAAAAGCTCAGCTGAACCGGGAATGTTGCAAGTTTTCTTTTTCTCTGACATCGGAATTAACTCACTTTCCTGTGATACTATTTTTCGGTGCAGCTTGTACGTCGTGTGCTGTTGCTGGCTGGTGAACGACTGCTTCGGCGCCCCGCGCGGGCCTCCTGCTGGCCCACCTGCTCCGCCGCCCGGTCCGGCTCCACTCCCCCCTGGGCCCCCGGCGCCTACTCCAGGCCCACCTCTACCTGTGCCCTTTTTTGGTCCGCCCCCACCTGGGCCACCTCCACCTGGCCCTGCTTTTGGCCCACCTCCACCAGGGCCTGGTTTTGGCCCGGGGCCAGGTTTCGGCCCACCCGGTCCGTTTGGGCCCCCCGGTGGGCCTCCAGGGGGGCCCGGCGGCCCCCCGGGACCGCCTCCTCCTTGACCCTATAGAATTTAAGCTAACCATTGAAACCTTGGACCGGTTTCATCATGTTTTTTTTTTTTTTTTTTTTGGTTGAAGGCGTCATCATATTATAACGAAAGGATGCTTAAAGTTGTAGGCTTCATTTGTGTTTATCATTCTAAGGCACTGTACGCACATTCCAATGTACCGTCTTATCTCATGCTGGAAACATTTCTGTCATGACGATTCTAGGAATTCCAAGACTTCTTTTTATCTCTGTACTTCCACCGACATGACCCTATCCGAAACGAAACGCGTCTGGTCGATCGTCTTTTTGTGCGTGGATCCCCCGTGGACAGAGCGTTGTGGATTTCGATTTCGCTTGCGAATTGAATGACTCGGTCGTTTTGTCAGGAACCAACGACAATAAAACACCGACCCTATCCTGATCCAGCTGCAGCAACCCAACCCAAACAGCGCCCACAGGAATTGGTACACAGCTTGCTCTGATTTCGAGTACGGGCTGGGTTAGGTCGGGTCGTTCTGAGTTCCACTCTCATTCATTATTGCCCGTTCTCCTTGCTCATGAAATGTTTCGGGATAATCCGAGCGCTCGATGATCTTTCGTTGGGTGTGGCTCTCAATTCGTTCCGACGTGATCGAGTCCTCTGTTTTGAGAAATGAAAAGGAGAGAAGCATCAACTTAGTTAGTAAGACACACTTTTAACCCTTAAAAGCTCCATTATCTAGGGAAGTTAGACACATTGGACATATCATAACTTCGGCTCATCAAATGGGATAGAGGTTTATCCAATTCAAGGTCACCTCAACTTGGAGAAACTACTTTGCAGGATGATTACATCATCCAAAATGATGTGTATTGTAACAAGTTAATTAAAAATGAGTGGTCTAGGTTTATGCAATTCAAGGTTTGAGCTCCTCAACTTGGAGAAACTACTTTGCAGGATGATTATATCATCTGAAATGATGTGTAATGTAACAAGTTAATTAAAAATGAGTGATATGCTATTCAAGATAGGTTTGAGCGCCTCAACTCGGAGAAACTACTTTGCAGGATGATTACATCATGCGATAATGATATGTAATGTAACAAGTTAATTAAAAATAAGTGATATACTATTTAGGATAGCAAACGTGTAATGCGGATAACTGATTGATCACATCATGCCATCGGTGCCACCTACGCGCAAAACATTGTCCCCTCGACTTGACAAGCACTGGGCATATGTTTGGAAGCAAAGAAAAGTTTTAAAAAAGAAATGGTGGTGGGAGAAAGGGGAAATGTAGGTGAGGATTTGGCGGTAGAATTTGTTTCCATTGTCCCACCAAGTTTCGGTTCGCCTCAAATTGAGGAGAAAAAGCCAGGAAGAAACCAACAACAAGTCCACATGCAATTTTCGGGAAAAGTACCAAAAAAGTCCTAAACCTTTTGTCGTTATCTTGGGTTAGTCCTAAACCTTTTTTTTTGGTCTTGGGTTAGTCCTAAACCTTTTTAAGTTGTGCCGATTCAGTCTTTTCCGGCCAATTTGGCCGGATTTTTGCTCACTGGACGTCGGCCGGGCTGACGTGGACAACTTTTAATAATATTTTAATAATATTTTAAATATTTTTTAAATTTTTATTTTTATTATTTTTTATTATTTTATTTTTAATTCCTCCAGCCGGTCACGGACCTCGGCGACCGGCCGAGGCGGACGGCCGGCGAGGTCGAGGTCGACCTCGCCGGCCACCTCGCCGGGCGCGGGGCGGCCTCGCGCGGGCGGCGAGGCTCGACCTCGCCCGCCCCACGCGAGGCCGCCCTCGAGGCCCGGCCAACGAGGGCGAGCCCCGCCCGGCTTGTCGGATCGGCGAGTGAGGGGGTTCGAGCGGGGGAGAGAGAGTCGGAGGGTTAGACCGCCGGCCACCGCACTGGCCGCGGCCGTCGGCCTACGGCCGCGCCCCTGGTTTCAAGCGCCGAAGCTCCGGAGGGCCTCGGTCCTTTTTGTGCCTTGCGTTGGTCGGACCGGGCGGATCTCGCCTCGCCGGTGGGCGCGGGGCGGGCGAGGCTCGACCTCGCCAGATCCGGCGAGGCGAGCCTCGCCCATGGCCGGATGCGGCGAGGCGGCCATGGGCGAGGCTCGCCCGGCCGGATCCGGCGAGGGCGAGCCTCGCCGCCCTCGCCCTCGCCGGCGGTCTCTTGGCGGAGTCGCCGGACCTCGGAACCGGCCGAAGCGAGGCGAGCCTCGCCCATGGCCGATCCGGCGAGGCGGCCATGGGCGAGGCTCGCCCTCGCCGGATCCGGCGAGGGCATGGCCGGCGAGGCTCGACCTCGCCAGATCCGGCGAGGTCGGCCTCGCCCTCGCGGCGGTCGCTTCGGCCGGTCGCCGGACCTCGGCGGCCACGGAGGAAAAACACAAATAAAAAAATAAAAAATATAAAAATATTTAAAAAAATATTTAAAAATATAAAAATATAAAAAATATTATTAAAAATTTGTCGCGTCCCGCCGCGTCATCACGCCGTCGTCGGCGGCGTCTAGTCAAGAAAAATCCGGCCAAAATTAGCGGAAATGACTAAATTGACACAACTTAAAAAGGTTTAGGATCGAATTGGCAAGACCAAAAAGGTTTAGGACTAAACCAAGACAGCGAAAAAGGTTTAGGACTTTTTCAAGACTTTTCCCTGCAATTTTCACCCTGCTGCCCTCTTCTTCAAGACCCACTTAGATATTTACGTGATTTCACTGGCCAAAAAAAAAAAAAAATTCCTTCTTCACCTCACTTTTCTTTATCTTCACTTTCACTTTCCTCACCTCCCAAAAGCATTTCCAAACGAAGCGCAATAGGCCATCAGCCACGGTCCCCCCAGACATGTTTTTCTTTCCTTTGAAATGGACGCCAAAATGAATGGACACGACATAGCAAGTTGGATCAAAGATGGGATCATGGGCCCCAATCCACGGTATGGCACGAGTTATCATCGTTTCATTGCCCCGTCATCCCCATTCAGCTCCTTGCCCCACATACTCATACGAATTTGAATGATGGAACGGTGGAATCTCAGGTACTATTATTGAGTGGTTGATTGCTAGTCTGATGTTTTGCTGGAATTATTCCCTTCCGATCCCAATCTTGAACGGTCTAATGTTATGATTTTGGATTGTTCTGAACGAGTTGATCCACAAAGAAATGTCAACCTCCGTGCAATATGCATAGTCATCCCTACCCAAGTAACGTTTAGCAAGCATCTCATACATGTTTTACAGTTCAAGATGGAAGTGTTTTACCCGAGATAACCACGTAAACTGGGTTGTTATGCAGATGTGAAATGATAATGTCCAGTTCATGCCGGTCGAGCCTCCGAAAGGAACACTCACGGTGATAACCATTCAAAGCAAGTCCCATTTATGAGTTATTTTAAATAGAATAGGTCAGCCTCACCCAATATAGGACTTTTTGGTGTTGTATTTGCAGGAATTGATCACACAATTTTGAGGGAATCTTGGTTTAAGAATGATCTAATGTTCTCAAAAGGGACACTCACGGCTCATTGAAGATGTCAATACTGAGATTCGACTAGATGCATTTGATGTGGTGCAAGCGCCCGATGATCTATTATACACATTAGTGTTCTTAGAGATGGCATAAAGAGAAGCACCGACTCGAGCTTTTGATACAAAACACGAACGTTTTTAAACCCTTAAAAAGATCCCTCAAATAGGGAAGTTAAACACATCGAACGTACTAAAGCTGGAGACATCAAATCAGGCAAAGTTTTATCAAATCAAAGGTTTGGATACCTTGGCTTGGAAAAGGTACTTCATGTAACAATTACATCACATAGTGATATTGTAAGAATTATTGTGGCCCATATTATGTGATTTATTATATGGTTTAATATTTATTGAAATCTTTATAAATAATTATTGGTTACGAGAAGGTATTTACTCTAATAAAACGAAAGGGTATATCGCTTTGATGGAAGCGCACCCTTTCAACGAACGTATATATAGAGTCCAGGTCCCTCTCTCCACCCACATACGAACAACAACAGAAAGAAGTTTTGTATTCTCTCCTCCATCAATTGAATACATTAAGGTTTAGTGGGTTAAGGGAGAGAAATCGGATTTCTTCTTTTGGATCAAGTTCAAGCGTAGCGCAATGGATAAAGGTATGTCTTCATCTATTTGTGAACCATGAAGATCAAAGATCCTTGATTTGTTATGAATTTCCGCATTAAGAATTTGTATGAATCAATCTAACAGTTGGTATCAGAGCATTTGGTTTATGATCTCATGATTTTTCCGTTTAAAGAAATATTATGATTTATGCATGATGATTTGTTGAATGATCCTGTTTATAGCATTTGTTGTTGTTGAAATCTTTTGGAAGGTTCTGTTAAAGAAAATCCGAATGATGGAATGTTTTTCATGGACTAAAATGGTGAAGAAAAGTTACTGTGTGTGTGCGAGTGGAAAAGGACAAAAATGGAGTAATTCGGAATTTTAATGACAAAAATGGAGGAATTCGGAATTTTGAGGGCAAGGTAGAAACTCTTCGATTCCGGGCAAAATCCGGCGACCCACCGCTTGATTTCGGACCCAAACCGTCGCAATATCATGAGGAACATTAGCCATGAGTTTTTCCGGCATATCGGTGTTCGCTGGAGGCTAATCGAGCGGCGGAAGCGGCGGTGGTGGAGGGTTTGCGTTTTGGGGAAACTTTGGTTTGATTTGGGGCCAATTTTTGGTCATTTTCTCCGAAACTTGGACCCATGTGGTCGTGCAGGCATGCTCTTCAAAACCCATTAATTATTTGTGTCTGGAATGGGCTGTCGGAGAAGAAACGGGCGGCGAAACGGCGGTAGAACGGCGAAAAACCGGTGAAAAATCGCGTCTGTGCGCGAGGAAGAAGGCGCATGGGCTCCACGCGCGCGCCGCGGTTGCAGGCGCGTGGAACCCACGCGCCACGCGCCGTCACGCGCGCGCAAGCGTTGTGCGCGTGGGATCCACGCGCGCGGGGTTTCCCGCGCGTGCGGGGCACGCGCCCGCCGAGGACGAAGGCACGTGCCTGACGTCCCCGCGCGGACTTTTACGCTTTTGCCCCTCCCGAGGCTCCTAATTACTGTTTTGCCCTCCTTTTGATGGTTATTTACTCTTCTGCCCCTGTTTAATTTATAATTACGATTCTGCCATTGCTGATTATTTACCATTTTGCCCCTGGATTATAATTTTATAGTTCTACCCTTATGGAATTATGATTTTACGATTTTGCCCTTATGCTTTGATTGCATTTTATGTCCTTGTGTGCAATTTGGTAAATATTTGTATTTTACAATATTAAAAAAATTCATATTATGAAAGGTTTGTTAGTCACCAAAGTGGCCGAACCTTGAAGTCTTTTGAATTTTTTAATATTGTAAATTATTTTATTCAATTACCCATGATTAATTGATGCTATATATGAAATTAATATGTTTTATATCATTATTGGAGTTATGGGTATATTGAAGTTCATTTATTATAAGAACTTAGGGATTAACCCAAAGGTTAATTATTTTCTTATAATTCATGAACATAATGGTTGATAATTAATATGACCTGTTAAATTTGTTTGTATATCCAAAGATAACAAATAATTTTAATAAGATATATTTACAATAATCAAATAAAAGTTATTAACATCATTATGGTTTATATATATGTGTATATCATAGGATCGCCCAAAGGAGAACTATGATGTGCATGTGTAGTTTAGTTTGAATCTGATTAGGTGATATTCTCAAAGCATTAATGTATGAATATTTTCTTGCACATTTGCAAAGTATTCGTACCTATTTCACTCCATTCGCACGCCTCATCTGTTCCCTTATTTAATGGGATAAATTTTCCGATTGGAGTGAACAAGTCCAGTTTCACTTAGGTGTCCTGGATCTTGATTTAGCGCTTCAAGCGAGAAACCATTTTGCTATTACCGATGAAAGTAGCAATGATGAAAAATCTTTCCATAAAGCTTGGGAAAGATCGAACAGATTGAGCTTAATGTTCATGCGAATGACAATTGCAAACAACTTAAAGACCTCTCTTCCCAAGACTAACAATGCTAAGGAATTTATGAAATTTGTGGAAGAGCGTTCTCAAACCGCGACAAGTCACTGGCTTTGGTACACTGATGAGCACACTGACCACCATGAAATATGATGGTTCGCGTACCATGCATGAGCATATACTTGAGATGACAAATTTAGCAGCAAAGTTAAGGACTTTGGGAATGAATGTGGATGAGTACTTTTTAGTACAATTTATACTTAATTCCTTACCTCATGAGCAATATGGGTCATTTCAAATGAATTACAACACTATAAAGGATAAGTGGAATGTAAACGAATTGGCCAGTATGCTAGTTCAAGAGGAAACAATGATAAAGAATCAAAAGGCTCATTCTGTTTATCTCTCAAGTCATCAAGGAGTTCGAAAGAATTTTAAGAGGAAAGGTGGAGGGAGCAAGAAGAAAGGACTACACATCCTGAATGACTCTTCAAAGGCTTCTCAAATCCACAAGAAGGAACACAATCTTATTAAGTATCATTTTTGCAACAAAATTGGACACTTGAAGAAAGATTGTCTGAAATGTAAGGCTTGGTTCGAAAAGAAAGGTAAGCTTTGTGCTTTGGTATGTTTTGAATCAAACTTTACTGAAGTTCCTTATAATACTTGGTGGATTGATTCTGGTGCCACCACTCATGTGTCAAATACGATGCAGGGATTTCTTACGATCCAAACTATAAAGCCAAATGAAAGTTATGTGATTACGGGGAACAGAGACAAAGCTCCAGTTGAAGGCATTGGCACTTATCGTTTGATCTTTAGATACTGGGCATTATTTGGATTTGTTTCGAACCCTTTATGTACCTACATTTTCTCGCAATTTAGTTTCTTTGCCAAGACTTGATGTGGCGGGATTTTATTGTAAGTTTGGATTTGAATTTTTCAGTCTGTTTAAGAGTGATACTCTTATTGGAACTGGAACTTTATGTGATGGTCTTTACAAATTTAGACTTGATAATACTTTTGTTGAGACATTAATGACCTTACATCATAATGTTGGCACTAAACGAAGTTTGGTGAATGAAAATTCTGCTTACTTGTGGCATAAACGTTTGGGTCATATATCCAAAGAAAGAATGCAAAGATTAGTGAAGAATGAAATTCTTCCAAATTTGGATTTTATCTGACCTTGGAGTGTGTATTGATTGTATTAAAGGTAAACAAACAAAGCACACTAAGAAAGGTGCCACAAGAAGCACAGAGCTTCTTGAGATTATACATACTGACATATGTGGTCCTTTTGATGTTCCATCTTTTGGTAAGGAAAGCTATTTCATAACCTTTATTGATGATTTTTCACGTTATGGTTACATTTATCTATTGCATGATAAGTCTCAATCGGTGAATGCACTTGAAGTGTATATTAAAGAGGTTGAGAGGCAATTAGATAGAAAAGTGAAAATAGTAAGATCTGATAGAGGTGGTGAATATTATGGAAAGTATGATGAATCGGGACAATGTCCAGGTTCATTTGCTAAATTCCTTGAAAGACATGGCATTTGTGCTCAATACACAATGCCAGGTACACCACAACAAAATGGTGTAGCAGAAAGGCGTAACCGTACTTTAATGGAATTGTTAGGAGTATGATGAGTCATTCATCTTTACCCTTGTTTTTGTGGATGTATGCTTTAAAGACTTCTATGTACTTTATTAAATAGGGTTCCTAGTAAGGCAGTTCCAAAAACTCCCTTTGAACTGTGGACGGGAAGGAAACCTAGTTTACGACACCTGCATGTTTGGGGTTGTCAAGCGAAGTAAGAATTTATAATCCACATGAAAGGAAATTTGATTCAAGAACGACCAGTGGTTATTTCATTGGTTATGCAGAGAAATCCAAAGGGTATAAATTTTATTGTCCTAATCATAGTACAAGAATTGTTGAATCTGGAAATGCTAGGTTCATTGAGAATGATGACATCAGTGGGAGTGAAGGAATGCGTGATGCTTGCATTCAAGAAGTAAGGGTAGAAGTTCCTATACTCAAAGCTTCTAAAGTTGTCAATAATGAACCTCCAATGGCTGAGTCACAAGAAATAACATTAAGGAGATCTCAAAGAGAAAAGAGGTCGGCTATTTCTGATGACTATATGGTTTATCTACAAGAGTCAGAAATTGACTTAGGAATTGGAAATGATCCAGATTCATTTTCCCAAGCCATGGAATGTGAAGATTCTAATGAATGGTTTAATGCTATGGAAGAAGAGTTAAAATCCATGCATCAAAATCAAGTTTGGGATATCGTTGAATTGCCTAAAGGATGTAAGAAGGTCGGGTGTAAATGGGTCTTTAAGATCAAGCGCGACTCAAAAGGCAATATTGAACGACATAAAGCCAGACTTGTTGTAAAGGGTTTTACTCAGAAAGAAGGCATTGACTATAAAGAGACATTTTCACCAGTCTCTAAGAAGGACTCACTTAGAATCATTATGGCTTTGGTGGCTCATTATGACTTGGAGTTACACCAAATGGATGTAAAAATCGCCTTTCTTAATGGGAATTTAGAAGAAGAGGTTTATATGGACCAACCCGAAGGCTTTTCAACTAAAGGAAAGGAACACATGGTATGTAAATTAAAGAAATCAATATATGGACTTAAACAAGCTTCCCGACAATGGTATCTTAAGTTTAACGATACCATAACTTCATTTGGATTTAAGGAAAACACCGTTGATCGGTGTATATATATGAAGATTAGTGGGAGCAAGTTTATTTTTCTAGTTACGTATGTTGATGATATTTTGTTTCTTTGCTAATGATCTTGGTTTGTTACATGAAACCAAGAAATTTCTCTCTGAAAATTTTGAAATGAAGGATATGGGAGAGGCAACATATGTGATAGGAATAGAAATATTCCGTGATAGATCACAAGGATTATTAGGATTGTCTCGAAAGCCTACATTGATAAAATTTTAGAGAGATTTAATATGAGTAAATGTTCGGCGGGAATAGTTCCAATTCGAAAGGTGATAAATTTAGCCTTATGCAATGTCCGAAAAGTGAATTGGAACGAGAACAAATGAAAAATATTCCTTATGCATCTGTTGTGGGGAGCTTAATGTATGCACAAACTTGCACCAGACCAGGACATCGGTTTTCTTTGTCGGAATCTTTGGGCGAGTATCAAAGTAATCCCTGGAATGGATCATTGGAAAGCTGCAAAGAAGGTTCTTAGATACCCGCAATGAACGAAGAATCATATGCTCACTTATAAAAGATCCGATCATCTTGAGGTGATTGGATATTGATTGAGACTTAGCCGGATGTGCCGATACAAGAAAATCAACATTTGGTTACTTGTTTCTTACATTTGGAGGGGCAATTTCATAGAAGAGTGCGAAGCAGTCAGTTATTGCTACATCCACTATGGAAGCTGAATTTGTGGCATGCTTTGAGGCCACAATTCATGGATTATGGCTGCGGAATTTTATTTCAGGGCTTGTGATCGTCGACAGTATTGCCAAGCCGCTGAAAATCTATTGTGATAACTCTGCAGCAGTTTTCTTCTCTAAGAACGACAAGTATTCTAAGGGTGCTAAGCATATGGAGATCAAATACTTGTCTGTCAAAGAAGAAGTTCGAAACAAAGAGTGTCAATTGAGCACATTAGCACCAATCTTATGATAGCAGATCCCTTAACAAAAGGACTGCCGCCCAAAACATTTAATGAGCATGTTGAAAGGATGGGCATTATTGGACGTCATTAATGTTTGTATTATGATTGTATTAAGTTTATGTATTTGACACTTTGAGCTCACTTACATGTTTCGATATTTCCTGTTTTCTATTTAGTATACATTATGGAAATAGATGAATGTTAAACATGATAGTTTCTAAAGAAACATTATGGTTGGACTATTATTGTACTTCTCATTTTTTGGATCATGTTAAGTAAAGTGCTATAGTTGTAGTACATAGAAGGGACTATGTCGATTGATGACATACAACCGCTCTGACTCACATTAGTTTTCTTTACTTAATTGTGATTATTATGTGATTGCCAATTTAATGAAATTTTATAGCATAATCTTATTGTGCACATTATAGTCTTCATTAAACCATGAAAGGAGAATCATATGGGCCAAGTGGGAGAATGTAAGAATTATTGTGGCCCATATTATGTGATTTATTATATGGTTTAATATTTATTGAAATCTTATAAATAATTATTGGTTACGGAAGGTACGACTCTAATAAAACGAAAGGGTATATCGCTTTGATGGAAGCGCACCCTTTCAACGAACGTATATATAGAGTCCGGTCCTCTCTCCACCCACATACGAACAACAACAGAAAGAAGTTTTGTATTCTCTCCTCCATCAATTGAATACATTAAGGTTTAGTGGGTTAAGGGAGAGAAATCAGATTTCTTCTTTTGGATCAAGTTCAAGCGTAGCGCAATGGATAAAGGTATGTCTTCATCTATTTGTGAGAATCATGAAGATCAAAGATCCTTGATTTGTTATGAATTTCCGCATTAAGAATTTGTATGAATCAATCTAACAGATATCGCATGGTGTAACAAGTCAATTAAATACAAGTTTTATATTATGGGGATAATTGGTCGGTCACACCGCTCTCTATTTGGAAGTGAAGAAAGGTGGTGGAAGGAAATGGTGGTGGAAGAGAGGAAGATGAAGGAAACAAAATACATCGTTTGGAAGCAGAGGCGGAAAGGTAGGTGATGAGTAGAATTTTGTTTCAATGGCCGCCGCCAGCATAAGGTTCTCTTCAAATTCGAGAAAAAAAGCTAAGGAAATCCACAAGTCCCCATACAAGTTTTAACACATCGCCCTTCTCTTCTAGCCCCACTCGGACACCTTGTGTAATTTCATTGGCGAGATCTAATTTCTTCACCTCTTATCTTCGCTTTTGCTTTCCTCACCTCCCAAAAGCTTGTCCAGCGAAAGCGTAATTGCCCATCAGTCAATCGTGTCCGGGGCCGGTCCCCCTCGACATGTTCTATTTTTTCTCCTTCAAATGGACCCCAAAATCAATGGACACAACGCAATATGTTGCATCACAGATGGGACCGCGACCCAATCCGTGGTATGGCACGAGTCATCGTTTTATTTGCCCCGTCACCCTCCCCATCCATTCAGCTCTTTGCCCCGCCTACCTATTTGAATCGAATGATGGAACGACGGAGTGTCGGCTACTATTATTGGATGGTTGATTGCTAGTCTGACGTTTTGCTGGAATGATTCCCTTCCGATCCCAATCTTAAACTGTCCGACGTAGTAATTTTGGATTGTTTTGAACGAGCTGAGATGAAAGGTCTATCGGGAAGGAAATGTGCGAAACGTCCGTGCAAAATGCATAGTCATCACTCGCTACCGAAATGACCTTTAGCAACCTCTCGTACACGTTTTACAGTTTCAAGATCAAGTGTTTTACCTGAGATAACCATGTACACTGTGGTGTTATGCAGATGTGAAAAGATAATGTCCAGTACATGCAGGTCTAAGCCTCTGAAAGGAATATTTGAGATGATAACCATTGGAAGAGAGTCTTACTTCTGCGTAATTCAAAAAAAGGGCCAATCTCATCCACTGTAAGACTTTTCGATGTTGTATATGTAGGGCTTGATCATGCAATTTTAGGGGAGTCATGTCAAATGGGATATTAATGGCTCATTGAAGATCTCGATACGAAGGTCCGACTAGATGCAAATGATATGGTGTGAGCGAAATAAACATCTGGTCACGATCGATCATGTATCCTCCTCTTATAGAATTATTGTTGACCGCCATCTAAAGTTTGGATCTTCGGAAAAAAGTTGGGCAGGTTTGAGCTTGCCCTATTATGGGTCAGCCCCCGATTAGAATCACGCCGCTTGGTAATCTACCTAGTGATAGGAACATATTGGAACAACCACCTTTATCTCTCTTGTTCCATCACTCCTTTCCCTGCCCAAACAAAACAATAATACAGAATCAACGGCTACGATGGCTGAAAGACAAGGCAAATTGAAGTAGGGTTATATCATAAGATTGCGAGTAATCTATGATGTGACACATGATGTTAAACTTTTGATGAAGATCCAATTTTTAAAAAGTTAGGTCTACTCAATATTTCGTGTTGGACTTTACGTATGAGCTCTTTCCATTTACACATTTAAAAGATGGTCCCCTTTTTGCTACAACATACACATTTAAAAGATGGTCCCCTTTTTGCTACAACATTAGGTCCACAAAAACCGATTCCACGTGGTCGCCAACAGATTGCCAAAACCCTACAAGGAAAAGTGGGTACCAAGGAAAGAAAACGAAGAAGGTCATACCAAGCAGAAGACAAAAATGACATTACTGGAAAACCCTGAAGAACTCTTGTCGCGGCCGCATCATTCCTTTGACGCAATCGAAATCCTAAGTAAGGAGAAGGAATGATTATCAGCCTCTGATCATGTTCTGTCTCGCTGATTGTGGGTTTAGACATTGCTTGATCGAGTCACTTCACCAATTAATCATGGATCAACACACGCAATTCCATGGAGGAAGGCCAACTTGGTGCACCATCATTGGACCGTACTTATAGAATATTGAGCTCCCTCCCCCACTAATTGATGCGAAATTGCTTTCTTTCCACACATTCATGATGCATAAGTCTTGGAGGGACTTAGTCATATTATATTCCATTCATTTCTTAGAAAAATATGGTATCATGAGTATCATAGGATCTCTTGGTCAAATGGTCCCGACATTTGTTATGGGTATTAATGCAAGAAATCTCGATGCCAACTTTGATCGGATGCATAGGTGGAGTCAAAGACAATCAAATTATGGATATTATATTATCCTAGATAATATCAATTCATCATCCGCCGATTTTATGAATTCCTTAAATGTCGCAGTATTGTCAACATCGATGTAAGCAATCAATATCAACCTAACGGACTCGTCGTAAATGTAATTCAATGTACTAAATGCTCAAATTATCTTTAAAATATCACTTTAATTTTGAATTTGACCAACTAGAGACCTCTCTATCTATGTTGATAAATTTACTCAATAATGGGTTGTCATAATTGTGAACCTAAAAATTGCCACCACCATGATGGATTAGTTGTCATGATCCGAAAGGGGCATCAAGCAAAATAATTTCATATCAAAAGTTGGATAAGATACACAAAATAAAAATCCATATCCATATAAATTCCACATATATGTGTGTGTGTGTCTGTGTGTGTATGGATCTATTTGGTACGAGAGTTTTTGACCCACAAACGCGTGCCTCGCTACCTTCCAACGGATCCCAAAAACTTGTGGGCTGGGGAGTCAGCAAATCAATGGCCATAGAATCTCAAAACTAAAACTGACCAAAGAGAGCACATAATCCAAAAAGGCTTGCTCGGATATGTGTCAGCACACGCAGGCATTGGCCCTGTGGGCGGACGACACGTGTCGGGCCAATCCGCGTTGGTCTATATGATTGCACTTTTGAAGGTTACAATTTGAATACAAAAGGTCACAGGTCAATGGTGGGTGAGGCTGACGGTGAGGGGGAGGGCGGTGGCCTCCTCACTTTCCACGTCATTAGGAGTGGCCACAACTCTCCTTGTCCACAAAGCATCCTCTTCCTCTCGGTCGTGCTGCGTTGGCTAACTATGACATGATTTACTTAAAAGAAATTTCCCGGCGGCAAACATCTTGATAGGTTTATGGTGATGAGTCGACCCATTTTGGGCTTTCAAGTCGCGGATGATGCAAAGTAACCATCGCTCAAATTGAACATTCAATAATAGACATCTGATTTTATAAAACTCTCAAGAAGAGTTGTTAATGGTGATCACCCCTCCCCATCCTTTTTTACTCATGAAAAATATAAAAACTATGAAAACTACTAAATATGTAATTTCGGGTCTGCCCATAAATACTTATTCATATTGAAACGATCAATTGATCAATAGAGTAAATGGAGAATGGAACAAATATTTTTCATAAACCAAACATGTTAGTGATTTTTTAGACTAGACAAATCTCTTATTTTTGTAATTAATGCAATAACTTAACTGCGAAGTATTACTTCACATGTATCATGCTATTGATCCTCAATTATTGGGGTGATTTTTTCCTCGACAGATCACATATGCAACAAAATCATAAATAGTTAGTGTCGTGTGTTGGAAACGACATAAATAATACAATCATCGTCATTTATTTTATGATTAATTGACATGACAAAATATATCACAAGTGAAACGCGATTTACTGTTGTTCCCTTTTTGACCATTTGGCAAGGTAAGTGCTATTTTGGTCCGCTAGCATTGTGATTCGTGGTATCCAACTTTTGAAATTTTGGATTCAACTTTAAAATGTGTTAAATATTGAGCGGTTGATAATTGGAGAGGCACGTGATTCATAACCTCTTTCAAATATCTTTATTGACTATAGACTATGAATTTAAAATTCGAAAGGGAAAATGGGCCTCATTTGCATTTTGGTATAGAACACGATGAAAGGCAATCGGAAAGATTCATAATTCTAATGCTTCAAATATTATCTATAAAAAAAAAATTAAAAAAACCTCATAAAAAATGTTCAGCGGGCAAGGCCATTCTTTCTGATCGGTTGGTACTCAGTGCAATTTTCTCATTGTACCTTTTGAAATTTTTTGTAATTTTTCTATTTATTCTCCTAGAGTTAACGATTTTATAAAAATTTCTTTATCTCTTTATCTTTACTTTAGGATAGTGCCCCCTCGAGAGGTAACACTATTGGACGTTTATGGATAAGATTCTTCTAAATGGTGACAAATCATGAGGTGTGTGTGGAGGAACAGGTCAGTTTATAATCACATTGATGGCATTTTATGAGAAGAAAACTTTTTTCATGATTTTTGGCTAAATAGTGTGTAGGAAAATTTTTGAAAAAAAGTAAATATAAATGGCTCTGTAAAAACTAATGACTACCCTTTTAAAAATTAATCATTCCAGTTCTATATATTGAAAAAAAAATGATTAATTTAGATAACATTTTTTTCTCGCAAAAATCGTTTGAACTGTTTTGTATGAATGAAAAATATTTTAATCATTCATGAAAATATTTAACCATAAATTTTATTGATGACAAAAATATTTTTCATCAATTAATTATTTTAAATTATTATTTTTAATAAGATATTTCTAAAATCAATTAATTATTTTAAATTATTATTTTTAATAAGATATTTTTAAAATTATTCATTTTGTCGTGAGACAATCACACCGTAAAACCAAAAGCTGCTTTCCTTCTACCCTTAATTATTTCGATAAATCAAGTCAAATTCTTTCTTAAAACTCATTTTCATTTCCTCACAGACTACAAGGAAACAAAAAGCAGTTCCCAGAATGTGAATTTTACGCGGCCAAAACATTGGCACAACGCGCTGCCGACACGTGTCACGCCCTTTTGGCAATCGTCCTTGGGCTGGTCCCACAAAAATGGAAAATGAGTAAGGCATCCTCCTCAAATGGCTCTCCCTCCTCTATATATGGCGTCCGCGGCAGGCGATGGGACCTCATCAAACTCCATTTCCCCGCAGTTCTCAGCTAGGAAGAAGTCTCTCCTTCAAGCAAGAATCCCCAGCAGCCCTTCTTCCCTGTATCCCTGCAAAATCCCATTTCATCTCTCCCCTGTTTTGAGCAGATACTGGGTTCTTTTCCTGCTTCAAAATCTTGTTCTTGATAAGTTTTCGGCTAGTTCTTGACCCGTGTTCTTGGGTTTTTGGGGCTGGTTTGTGGGAAAGTTTGAAAAATTTTGTATTTTGTGTTTTGGGTTGGGGAAGCTATGGAGGTTTCGGTGATCGGAAGCTCTCAAGCCAAGATTTTGAAGACGGACTTGGCGTGCAGAGAGCTCGGGCTGTTGAGTTTCAAGAACGGCAGCCGCGTTTCCTGGGGGAAGTCCCAGATTTCGTTCGGCCGGAGCTGTGGGTTGAG
Source organism: Eucalyptus brandiana (assembly GCA_014182725.1). Taxonomy (NCBI): domain Eukaryota; kingdom Viridiplantae; phylum Streptophyta; class Magnoliopsida; order Myrtales; family Myrtaceae; genus Eucalyptus; species Eucalyptus brandiana. The sequence goes on along the minus strand of CM024675.1, from coordinate 51,876,475 downwards.
GAATTCCGGGGTGAGGTTAACGTTGAAAGCTGTGCAGACTGAAGCGATCCGGCCCCGTAAAATCTCAAGACCTCAATCTGTAAGCGTTCTCCTTTATTTTCCCTAATTTTTTTGGTTAATTTTCGTCAGTGGGTCTCTGGTTGGTATTCTTGTCGAAGAATTTTTATTCAAAAGCACGTTCTTTTTGGGGTTTTGTTTGTGGTAAATTTTTTGTATATGCTTGGTTGATGAGATTGTTAGCTGGATAGATGTTAGAAGAACAGAGATGAGAAGGGTATTGCTGCAAAAGGTGAAGTTTGTCGAGCTTGTAGAATTGGGTTTTGAATGACATGTCGTGGGGGTAAAAATTGCAATTAGATTTAATTCAAAACTCATGGAGCTTTCAGGTTGATGGCTATTTATGGTAACTATAGATTGTTTCTATGCTTCTGTTCCTTTTCCCTGTTCTTTCTCTCTCCAAGCATGCTGCTTTGACACTTTTAAATCTGGCTTAAGAGCCAAGTTAGATGGCTTTTCTTTTGAGGATTTCGTACACTGGGTTCGATGTTTTTATGTAGCAATTGATCTCCAGTTCGGCCCCGGAACAATTGATAATCTACCGTTGTTGGAGAACCCCTTGTTGTCTGATATCTGCTGAGTTATTGTTGTTGACCAAAGAAGCGTTTGCCTCAGCTTGTGTTTTATCTGATTTTGTAAAATAAGTTGGGAGAAACTTTGAGTGTTGTTCCTGTATTGTGTTGGCGGATTACTTATGGGGTGCATTGGGAATCTAATCAAAGAAAGATTTTAAGGATTTTTCTTCTTTCTTTGAGAGTAAGTAATACTGAGCGAGATGTATTGTATTCTAAGACAAGAAATGTTTAGGGATTCTTGTTGTATCCCGGTTCCTTCCACGTAGAAAAACTTGTCTTTAGAGACGGTGCTCACAAAGCAAAGAGTAAAAATGTATCATTTGTTTTGTAAAATGTGACACAATATCTTTAATATACCTATGAGCTGTTTTTTAGAAACTTAGAACGACATTAGTTGTGGAAATCGATTTTCCATAGATGGTGTTTGATATGAACTACTGAAAATTGAATGAGTGAGAACAAAAGTTGTTTGCTTTATAACTGTAAGGAGCTGTCAATTCTACCTTATCATGAGCCCATGTTAACCTTTCTTCTTTGTCCCTATTCTGAGTCTCATTCTCCTCTATTTGTCTTGTATTAGTTGATCTGCGGATTGTGACATATTAATACGTGGTTTTATTTGCAGCAGCATGGTGTGAGGTTATATGTGGGCTTGCCATTAGATGCGGTTTCCAATTGTAATGCGGTAAACCATGCAAAAGCGATAGCAGCCGGCTTGAAAGCACTGAAACTTCTTGGTGTTGAAGGTGTGGAGCTCCCAATCTGGTGGGGCGTAGTCGAGAAGGAAGCCATGGGCAAGTACGATTGGTCTGGCTATCTTGCTCTGGTAGAGATGGTCCATAAAGTGGGTCTCAAACTTCATGTGTCACTCTGCTTCCATGGGTCTAAACATGCGAAGATACCCCTTCCCGAGTGGGTGAAAAAAATAGGAAAACAGAACCCCAGCATTTTCTTCACAGATCACACCGGTCAGCAATACAAAGAGTGCCTATCACTAGCAGTGGATGAAGTCCCAGTCCTAGAGGGGAAGACTCCTATTGAAGTCTATAATGACTTCTGTGAAAGCTTCAAGTCGTCGTTTTCTTCATTCATTGGTTCCACAATCGATGTAAGAGTTCATTCTTCACTATTGCATGATTTTGCCGCAATAGTATTCACCTTCGTCATTCACTAACATAACATGGAATTTTTTAGGGTATCTCGATGGGTCTCGGACCAGACGGTGAGCTCAGATATCCTTCTCACCGGGGCCTATCCAGAAGTAGCAAAGTCCCTGGAGTGGGAGAATTTCAGTGCTATGACAAAAGGATGCTTGCGAATCTCAAGGAACACGGGGAAACAACAGGAAATCCTTTGTGGGGACTTGGTGGACCGCATGATGCCCCTGCTTACGATGCATCTCCAAGCTCAAACAGTTTTTTCAAGGATCATGGAGGGTCGTGGGAATCTCCGTATGGTGACTTTTTCCTTTCCTGGTATTCAAGCCTGTTAGTACGTCATGCAGACCGCCTTCTCTCGCTTGCATCTTCAGCTTTTGGGAATTCAGAGGTAGCAATCTGCGGTAAAGTGCCATTGGTGCACCAGTGGTACAAGACTCGGTCCCACCCTGCTGAGTTAACAGCCGGATTCTACAACACGCAAAACAGGGACGGTTACGAAGTGATCGCTGAGATGTTTGCGCAGCATTCTTGCAAGATGATCTTGCCAGGAATGGACCTTTCAGATGAAGGCCAGCTACAGGAGGGCCTCTCGAGTCCAGAGCAATTGCTAGGACAGATATGGTCGGCTTGCAAAAAGCATGGGGTTGAGGTTTCTGGAGAGAACTCTTCAGATGCTGTTGCTCATGGGGGATTTGAACAGATTAGGAAGCATTTGTCGGGTGAAGATGCGGCACACTCGTTCTTTTACCAAAGAATGGGGGCGTATTTCTTCTCGCCCGAGCATTTTCCCTCGTTTACTCAGTTGGTTCGGAACATGAAACAGCCGCAGATGCACACTGATGATCTCCTCAGTGAGGAGGAAAAAGCCAAGGAGCCTGTGGCTGCGACATCTGAATCAGGAATCCAGATGCAAACAGCTTAGAGTTAGTCTTTTTGAAGATAGCAACATGTATTCAGCTAGAGAAGATGTACAGATGTATTATAATACCGTGGTGTACCATGAAGCTATTGAGAAAGCCTGTTTTCCAAGTTCACTCTGGGAATAATTTTATTTTTCCAGATAATTTGAGTAGATGATATGGGTATTTTGAAAGGGGTAGAAAATCATGAGAATGGCTGCTTAATCTTACGCACGGTTTTGCATCATTTGCATTGTCTGTCCATTTATTCACCAATTGCAAAATGAAGCAAGTACTACCCTCCCAACCCCCACCTTTGTGGAGAGTGGTGAATTGATTCTTCTAAATTCGGATAGAATTTGCATTTAAGCCTTTCGACGACTATATGTTCTTGTGAGTTGGACTTGGTTCAGGGACGCCTCCAGATCTTTCCGCTCACCGGCTTGTCACGCTTTTGTCGTCTTGAAACAGCGAAGCCACCCCTTAATGAACCAGGATGCTCAGAATATCAGCGTAGGCACTGAGATTCAGAGCCACATTCCTCCATTGCTCTTACGGTTACCATCCTACCATAACACAGCTAGCAGCCAAGCCGGCAGTGACAGCCCATTGTAATTTGATTCTCTTGTTAGGTGTCTTGCCATTTGAACATTGCTAGTCTTGATTCTATCACGGCAGATAATTTGCGGACCGTATGAACGGATTAATTGGTGCATCTTCACACAGATATCAGAGATACCCATCGACACCATGGTGAAGTTAATATCTCATCTGCGCGTTTTTGCTTCTCTTAGAAATGTGAATCGGCGTGATTGGTTCGCAGTAGGATTGAGCGCAAACCAATCAGGGCAGTATCTAAGGATACCATCATAGGGTGGCCACTTGCCAAGACAACATAATACTCAGCCAAGGGCCAGTTACAATTATCCCATTAGCTTCCATATATACTTCGATTCAGCAAGCACTTTTAAAAATGATAATTTTGTAATCACCGAAAGAATGCTGGCCCTCCTTTTTATTAAGTCTTCCTACCTATCCAATGGTTGCAAGAGACAATCCTTAACTTTCAAGTCATCCCTTTGAATTAAGCAAGTACCTTTTTTGAAAGCCTTGAAAGCTCTTTCTTAACAAGTGGGGATCCATCAATAAAGGGCAAAAGCCCAGTCTCTTATCAAGTCAAAAGAGTAAATGAAAGTAGGGTTATTTACGGGGTAGTCCGCTCTACCTTTGGCTCTAGATATGGTTTATCAATCAGAAGGTATCCGTGGTTATGCATGAGGGGTTTTGAGATTTCCCGCTATCTGAACCTAAACCCTGAGTTTGAGGAAGGTTACTGAGAAAATGCATCATACTATTCTATAAACAAGAAAAGCAGAGTTCCTTGATAATTCATCGATTCAATCAACGGTTGCACAGTTCCTTGATTGCCACACTTACTATCAAAGGGATACCTTCCCATTCAAAGATCGATTAGTGTATAACATACACAGATGCACCAACAACTTCATGTACATGAGAAACCTATGTACAGAAACAAAATAGGACATGGACAGTGGACAATGGACTACAATGTTCTCGCCTAAGCTCAAATGCCAAAATCTCTCCAATTATTCAACTAACTCAAGGACCGAGCTAAATGACTAAATAATTTCACACTTCATCGCAAGCAGCTTCTGCATCCCACGAGTGCACCAGCATCCAGAAACTGTCATTGCCTGCTCAGAAGAGTTTTACCTTGCGACAGACTAGGCATCCCCTGCACCAGAAGGAGACTTTGGTTTAATGTACTGTATTACTTCAAACGATAAGCTGAGCAAATAATCAGTCACACAGAAGGTGAAAGGGGAGAGATATTCTCGTTTGGAGGGAAAAGGTGCTGTCACACCAAAACAAAAGTATCTAGTGGGACACTGTGGGTCAATAAAAGATATAGCACTGACTTGAATGGTCGCACATTTAATATGGCACGTCACAGACTAATGATCACAAACTATTTTGAAGTGCGGATGATTTTCCAACTAGACATCCCAGTAGTGGAACACCCACTAACTGGGTGCTTAGGGAATTATCAAATTGCTAAATCAGCCGGCTAAAGTTCTGGCAATAAGTGGCATGCAACCAGCTTGTACCTTCGAAGATTTTTGTACTTGAGGTTCAAATCACACTCCATATTACTAGAAGCTAACGATCGGATCAACAGGAATCAAGATTTTAGAGGCAAACCTGTTCACTATTCACTCACACGCAATCTTTGTGTCAAAGCTGCTGAGACAGATTGCAAAAGCCTGGAATGCTGAGATGGGATACCGATAATCCATCGTAAATAAATCCTTCCCCACCTTCCCAAACTGAAGGATGATCTTCTCATGTTGGGGCCCAGCAGGTTCATTTTCTGGAGAAGCAACCAGCTGAAAGTTCTTGACCGAGGCAACCGTTACCCGTCCATGAAAATTCAAGCACCAACACTGAAGTTGTTCGTGCCACCTGGGAGCCTTATTTCTCAACACCAAGGCTCCATCTTTCTGACTAACCAGAGGTCCTGAACTAACACTCTCCACGCGATTTGATTTTGTTCGGAAAAAAGGAAGCGAGGGAAAGAACTCGACACTGCTAAGAGGCAACTCTGTCTGTGTTGGGGCAACTCCCCCAGCTTCAATTGCTGAGGCAGGGATGGCATCCATAGTACAGTGCATTCTCCTTGGTCCTCTAAGAGTGAGAAAAAAAAAAGATGTTGGTTGGTTAATGAAAGGCAAAACTAACACTCATAAAAACCTACTCTCACTGTCATATTCATTGCATCCTATTTTTTGGATGCCAATTCCATGCAGAATTTTTAGCAGAACCACTTGCGACATATATTCTTAGCTCACTCAACACGTTTACAGAGAACCACTTGTGAAATATATTCTTATTGCCAATGCTTATGCTCATTTTGCAAAGGAGTATCTGCATAATCTGATTATACAGAGGTGGTGCATGGTAATTTCCATACCCCAAGTTGTTCAAAAAAAAGAAAAGAAAAGAGGCAATTAACTTCTCCATGGATGTAATACTCACCTTGAACCTAACACATTCAGTTCATAAGAAATGTGGGCCACCGGATAGTTTCCTGCTGGAACCCTAGGTGAAACCTGTTTTGAACTGACTAGCCTGGTTGAGCGACTTTTTGGCATCCTTGCTCCTGGATGAGGTGGCTGCCCATCAGAGATTGTGAACTTGGTTCCAAGAAAATTAGACCTAAAGAGAGAGAAGATAATGAGACAACTTTCAATAATAACTCATTAATGCTTCAACAAACTGACAGTCTGACCAGCATTATAAGAGGCAAAATGACAAACCTTAGTTTCCCAACATAGGTGCAGCTACCCTTAGAGACATCATCAGCATGCAGGGAGATCACATAATCTGTGCAGGTGGGGCGTCTACACTTGCGTGCAGCGAGAAGAAACTTCCCATCATCACTAAGTGCTGCCATGGAGGCCAGGAAGACATTAAAAGTAAAATCATGATGGCTTAAACAAAATATGACGAAACGGTTCATATCCTAATTAAACATAAACTCAAAAAAGGAAAATGGAATAGAACCATAGCAACTGCAAAATCTTGCATAAGCAAGAATATAACTGCAAACAAATGATGCATTTCTAAACAAGTCAAACGCTAATTCCTAATGCCTATGAAAGCAGGTACTCACCATTAGTCAAACCGACATAGAGATGATACGTCTGATTGGACCTGTTTCGTTTGATAAAGCACTGCAGCAGAGATTCCCTAGGCCCAGGCTGAAAAAATTAAACACGAAATCGTCTTGATAGAGAAAATATGATTCTTAGAATATCACCAGGTCATTGCACTTAGCAAATTATGCAACTTGCAAGCATAACTAAAAATCCAGAAGACAGTGATAAAGATTCACATTGATCATGCAGCATCTCAAGGACAAATCATTATCAAGATTTCTGGACCGTTAGGACCAGTATATTGTCCCAAGGTGGAACGACTGGGAAAAAGGTAGGAAGCAATCATCACAAACTGTCCCTTCCCTGTTAAGCCTAAGGGTGGTCCCAGACAAAGCATGGATCAACTTTAAGTGCCATTTCCGAGACATTCATTGACAGCTTACAATTATTGGAACATGAGTGACAGAGATTGAGCCACAAGTTTCGAATTGGTTGCTTGCAAAGGACGATAAGCCCTATATTAGAAACATCACAAATTTCGAGTCGTAGGTTTCATCTCAACAGAATCTTATCGAGCTCATAATCCAATGAAAATCACTGACGCTCCTTGGAAAAACGGGTAGAATCACGAAATAATCACCCACTTGTGATGTTTTTACCAACAACCTTATAAATTGAATAGTCTCTACTTGTGCCTTGACAATCAGCATGATCACGCTTGCAATTAAAGCAGCAAGAATGAACTCTCCAACTCATTACCAAGCACAAGAACTTCATTTCTGCATCAATAACCACCAAATTCAAAGCAACAGGGGAAGCCAAAATCCTTATGAATTTTCCCCCCGCAATCAATTAACTGGCGCACTACCACCAGAGATGCCAAAATTTCCTCCCCAGAATCAAACTCCAGTTCAATTCTCACATCACAGACTTCACTAACAAACACATGCAGTGCGACGACGTCAAACAGGGCAAGGAAAAAATGGAATTTAACTAAAAGAGAGGGAAAAAGACAGAAATATAAAGCCCGAACGATATCGAAACATCAAAACATCGCTGTCTCGCCAATTCCTAACTTCATCAGTTCAAACCATTGCCATGGGTTTTCCCTTTTTCCTCTCACCTGTTTAACCGAGATGGGGAACGTCAAGATTCCGGAAACTTCAGGGACCTTCACGATCTCCTTCACCAGGTGCCTCCAGCTCCGGCACACCCCGGCGCAGGCCACCACGCTCTTCCGCGACGGCCACGACCCCTCCGACGCCTCGATCTTCACCAGCACCTCCCGCAGCAGCTCCTGCGGCATGTTGGCCCAGCGGCTCCGGCTCAAGCCGTCGGCCTCCGCCGCCGCCCGCGCCGCCGCCTCCTCCGCCGCCGCTGCTGCCGCAGCCGCAGCAGAGCCGTCGTGGACCGCGCGGCTCGAGCGCGAGCGCATGTCGTGGATGAGGCTCTTGATCGGCATGTGGGCGCGCCGTCGGAAGAAGATAGTTTGGCCTCCTTCGTCGTCACACGGAAAGAGGAGAGAGAAACGGAAGATGGGTTAAGTGCTGTAGTGAAGCATGTTGCAGTTGCAGGTAGAAAGGTGGCTCCTTGAGAGGGAGAGGGAGATGGCGGTGCGGAGGTTTATGGGTTCTTGCTGTCAGAGAGAGAGAGAGAAGGAGAGAGATATTACAGCATCAAGATGATAACGATGAGGACGAAGATGATGTGAAATGGAGTTTTAGCAGAATTATTTAGGTGAGAGAGAGAGAGAGGGAGGGAGGGTTGTGGCATTTCTTATAAGTAAAATCCCTTTTGAAGTCCCACCATTTTGCCATTCTGATGAAATTAGCAAATTTTGCATGGATAATGTTTTTAAAATGAATAATCGGCCAGCCAAAGAAAACAAAAGAAGTCAATTGATTTTTCACTTTATTTGCAATTAAAAAAATTAATGGATTTATTGCTCTCATTCAAAATTGAAATTACTAAATATTATTGTTGCTAACCGCTTGTGAAAGATATGTTAATTGGCCCAATTGGTGAATGGCAAATTTTTTTGTGCTATGAAAATGTGAGGGTTGTGTGTTTCTTTCTAGCATCCATCCGCATGACCCCATTGAGACATAGTGGTGGGAAGGAATTGTGGGCAGATTCATTGATGCCAACACTGAAGTTCACCTTTTGATTGAGACGGAGGATATGGACTTCATAGCACAACAAAAATGTGAGTTCGTACGTCACGTGAACTTTAACCAAAATAGTATGATTTTGAGGGGTTGCTCTGATGGATCAATATGATCCGTTTCGAGAAGCATGAGATCTCATGTTTGGTTCTTGCTCCGAACGACTATTTCAAGTTGGGTCATGGTCTCGATACGTTTTGTTTGCTTTCAATCTCTACGAAAACTTCTCATGCTATTTATAGAAGTAAAAGGAAATATCCATATCTTATCGATGCTGACTTTCCTTGCATAGAAGTCTTGATGAGTCCATGTTGGGAAGGGATGAATCAGCAGAAATGCTAATTAAGCACTTTGGTTGGGCCAAAAATGCTGAGAAAACAAGTATGGGAAGTTCTTGCGCAGTTAAGGAAAAATAACAAAAACAAAGATATTACTTCCTATTCAGTAAACATTATGTGTGCTTCAAAAGATGAACCGTGATGTAGATCGCTAATGACAAATAATTAAAATTTAGCCTAGATAGACATTGATATGCAATCTGGTCTTAGTGAGTGAGGATTTTTCAATCAATGATTTGCTTCTTTGTCCGTCTATCTTCTAGATGATTGAATTTACATAATTGCTACTTAAAATTTCAGAATCTCTTCTTATTGCCATTAGAAAGATTGCCCTATAAATAGATACCTTTCTTTGAGGAGTCATCTCCTAGTTACCCAAGACTTGAGAACCGAAAATTCCCTCCGCACATCAGAATTTGCTTTAATCAAGTACCCCAAAATCCATAGTAAACTCTAAGCCGGCAAATGCTGTATACATAGTCTACCTACAACAACTGTCGTAGGGCTATCTTGTCCTAATTTGAAAGGTCAATGGCTTGTGCTTCAAGAGAAGCCAAGGATCAGGAGATCATTGCCCATCATCTCAATTGATGACGGGTGTGACTAAGCCTCTAAATAATGTTGTTTAAGCTTATGTTTATGCCAATTATTAAAGTTTTTAGTTTGGTCTTGGCCTAAGAAAGCAATCGGATTGAGTTGGTGTGAGTTAATTAGGATTCTTGGACCCACCCACATGATATCTTCCCCGCAACTCCTCCATCCCCCCCCTCTTCCTACTCCCCAAATTGGTCATATCCTTATCTTCATATCAACCAAAGTCAGGCCCACCAATGGGGGTTTTTTTTTTTTTTTTCTAATTCCATTTCTTTATTGTATCTTCCTGCTTGGAAGTTTCATGAGGGCATGTCTTGATTTTCTTTTCTTTTTTTTTGAGATCTTTCAATAGGTGTGGTTGTTAGTATGCGATAGCATACGACTTTTATATTGACAATGTCTTTTCATTTTTCCATTTCAAGATTTTAGAGGGAAAACAATCATTGAGAAGTAGAAGCCATGAAAAGTTACCCAAACAGATATTAAGATTTTCAAAAGCATGAATTTTAATAAGTTTTTTCACTTTTTCCGTACTTAGTCATTATCGATTAGAAAGTAATTTCTTATGAATCTCCTGATTTCAATATAGATTGCTTTTGTTGGGCATGTGATTATTGTCCTTCACCTAACCATAACTTGAAAAACAAAACGAAAAAAAAAAAAAGAAAAGAAAAAAAGAAATGAAAGAACAAATCAGATCAATGGAGCAATACATGTGCTTGTTTGTGCATGGGGTTATCAATCTTCCAGTGAATGGTTCCTCAAAGGTAGTACAAAATCTCAAATAAAAAGATCTCGAATTTTTTATGACAAGAAAATTAGCTTTAAATAGATAAGTCATGGACCGATGGACTATTCCATTGATGTCAAAACATGGTAAGATATGAAATGATAAACCCTGGATAGATGATGCTCTGTGGATTTTTCGTATTTTTTATTGTGGAGAATTGAATTCCTAATCTCTACATGAAAAGATTAAAAAAAGAAAAGGGCATAACTACAATTCCAAGAGCCCCCTTTCCGTCCTGACGCTTGTCATAAGCATCGGCCGGATTCCATGGCTAGCAGCCACAAGATTTTGACCTCGTTGACGGCTACACGACACAGGATTATTTATGAATCCAAAGTGACTTCACAACACTTTCCTAAGATGACAAAACAATATTCTCATGTGGCATCACCTTTCGTTTTGGTATCGTTTGCTGTTCCAATTACTTAGTACAAAAAAATAGAGTATAGCAAAGTCAAAATTGCCATGTTATTATATGAAGATTCAGCCATCGAATGGGCCGCCAAGTGTTATAATATATTCTCTTCATTCAACAAAACTATGATTGATTGGAAGATACCCTACTTTATGTGCTGTGTGCTTCTTTTCCTAAAGTCAATAGTTGTTACATCACGAAGCTATTAAAGATTTCAATTGATGATTGAGAATTTTTCAGTTTTTGCGTGTTAAGAAATTTGGATCGGGCTCTTCTATTTGGGGTCAACCCATTCCCTATTACATCACCTTCACTAATATAAGACTAGCACAAGAAAATAGTCAGACACTATTCAATGGTTAGGACTTTAATAATTGCATGTGGAGTAAACGCATTACTCACACGTTTCCTTTCCTACATCAACTAGTGCAAAGAATCTCAGATTTGGGGCTTATCCACATAATTTGTGCTAGTGCCCTACTTGAATTATGAGATGAGTGGGGTGCATTTTAGTGGCTCGCAAGTAGATTCTTTTTCGTAATAGAATAAAAGCAGAAACACTTGCCTTGTGTTTGCAAAGAGAAAGTGGGGAAAAACAAAAAGCAAAGATTTATGCATAGGAGAAGTGTTCAAAAAAACATTAAAAATATTACATCTTTGCCAATTTAATCATAAACCTTTTAATTATGCCAATTGAGTTTTAAATCTTTTCATATTTTGTCAATTAAGTCAATTTGGCTAATTTTGGCAGAAATCATCAACATGAACACCGGTTGGCACTAATGTGGATAATATTTAATATTTTTTATTAATTTTTTTTACAACTCTAGGCAACGATGCTTGACAAACGACCCTCGCTTGGCCTAGGCAAGGGTGTCATAGCACTCATTGGCCATGGGTGAGGGCTACATCCTTGCTTGTTGAACACCCTCGCTTGGTCTGGGCAAGGGCCGCAACACCCTCACCTAGTGCCGACCCTTGCCCGCCAAAGTTGTAAACAAAGATAAGAAAAAATTAATATTTAAACATTAAATATTATTGTGGATTGTCTACATCTACACCGCGTGGTCCTTTTTAGCAATTAATGTGTGCTGAGCTATATAGGCTGATGAGTTAACCGTACCTAGTTCGATTTGGCTTCTATCCAACAATCAGGTGATTTCGATGTGACGTGCAACGTAGTGATTGCAATATTCAGTCAAACCGAGAACGAAGTTTTATCAACCAATCCTACCATTGAGAGACGATGGCAGAGAACAAGGGGGGACCAATTAGGACAAGGTGTTACACGAGAACAAAGATCTTGAGGTCGAGAGACCCCATTGTGGCAAACTCCATTAAAGGTCGGCCGGGAGAGAGAGAGAGAGAGAGAGAATTTGAGGTTGAGCATGGGAGGCGAGAGTTGGCGTGGCGAGCTAGCGTTGATAAGGGTGACTGCAAGTAGGTCTTTGTGAGGGAGCAAACGGAAGAAGAAAATGAAGCATAAGAAAGGAGGAAAAAGGGAAAGGGAAAGGGAAAAGGGAAAGGGAAAGGAAGGAGGAAAAGGGAAAGGGAAAAGGAAAGGAAGAAAGATTTTAGGCTTAAAGAAAATCTTATTTCAATTAAAGCGGTATCACGTGTTGTCAATTTTATACAGTTAATTCGGTACTCTATACTGACCGAAAAGTATGTATACAGTGCATCACTAAATAGAAAATTTTTGTTTGACGAAATTCCAAAAGTTTATAGACTAATTTAAATAAGAATAATTCACGGGGATATTAAATATGGAATAAAAATTCAAAAACTTATCACGACGGTACTCTCGATAAGGGAAAAAAAATAACAAAATTTCCAGCGAGAGTAAAACGTGTCCGTAATAGAGGGAACGAACCAGAAAAAATCTACAAATGAAACACATGCTCGAGCGGGCACGATTCCCAGTACACGACACGGGATGGTAAATGCGATGCCCTAAATATCTCCCAATTAAACCACGTGCCTAAACACAGAAAGAGAGAGAGAGGGAGAGATATTTTTAGTACCTGTCCAAAGTGAGGTATAAATCCACTTACTTTTTAACTTTTTCATTGTTGACTTTTACTCAAATTCGATATTTAACGATGACTAATATATATGTGAATTTCAACATGGAAGGCACTTCTAGTGATCGTTGCTCTTCGATTATAGAATAATATTTGAGGTGTATTCGTCACAGCTTGAGATGTATTCGTCACAGCTAGCAAACATAGATTCGAACGATGACATGGGAATGCTTATTTGAGGTATCTCGTCATGTCCACAAAAATTATTGCATGGTAACCCATAAATAATTATATATGTGTGTGTATAATATTCAACTTAAAACCTTAGTTGTGTCTTATGATTTCTTAAGGAACAGTGGAGGAGATATTCCCCCACCTTGAATATTTTATCTTGTATCCTCAATAATTCGCATCACTTTTGCGAAAAAAGCATCGTCTTTCAATTGGAAGAATAACAATGTGGGGCCCCGACATACTTTAGGGAAGCTCAGGTGGAAAACGAGGGCGACTCTTCCTCATCCTTTAATTTACCAAAAAGGTAACAAAAGAAAAAATTGACCGGTTCCCAAATAAATCCTAAAAATGATTGACATGATAAGTTTTAGGTTCTAAGGTACGTAAAATAAGTATTAAATTTCAAAAATCAAGAAATTCTATATAGAATTTAGACCAATCCTAGAATTGTTCATCTCTTTTTAAAATCATATTATGCATTTCGCCAAACGTGGGAGACCACGGCTGCGATTTTCACTCTAAAACACATGCAAAACGACTCGTCAAGTGCTGAGAACGATGGGGGACGCTGGGAGAGTGCGAAACGTGCAGATTCCGGCCCTCTTGCACTTTGAATCCAACATGGGAGGTGCTTGTTATTTGTCACGAGCACGATGCATCAGATGCCGTCGCCTTTGGCGTCTTCGATTCTCTCATGCTAGTTCAGAATGCAATTTCGGCGAAGAAAAAGGTCATACCATGTTTTTTTTTCTAGTCGCGTTTTATAATAGGACAGAAACCAGACGAAGAATCTTTTGTGTATTCCTAGAATTGTCGCCATGCTGTGATCTTCATGTCCAATGTGTTGTGTTGTCTTGAAGGATACGATACTTTGCTTGCGAAGCTATGCGAATTCTCTGTCGACAAAAGTGATGTCCAAATCCCTTTCGCCTGTCGTCCAGCTTTTCAAAGCGATTTCCTCGTCGCTGCAGGGCTGTCCAAAAAGGCCTGACCCTACACGACCCCACTCGACTCTGCATGATCCGAAATGTTTTGTGCTTCTCTTTGCTAGGTTAGTTTGCGCTTGAAATGGGTTTCCGACCGTGTGCTTCGCTCGAGGATGGCTCGACTTGTGCCACTGAGCAAGATGGGTCAGTATATAAATATCGCAAAGACTTCGATAAAGAGGTTCTGGGAAAGCTTTAACCACCTCCTCGTGCCCTAATCTTTCTATTATTTTGATGTGAACAGAGGAAGATTAGGTGATATTGATGGAAAGGAGTGGTCCTGTCCACTTCTTCTTCCTTCATAATTTGTGCTCTAAGTGGTACCGAAAAGGCAAAACTCAGGTCCCTCCCTGCGAACAATCGATCAATCGGTTTCTCTCTTCCATAGTGGCATTCCTTTCCTTCATATTTATTTAGAGAAATTATTGGGTAACAATTTTAATTTAATATAAGAATAATAGTTTATTTTGGACCATAGAAAATTAAATAACATATAATTATAAATTGTTATAGGATCCACTCATTTAAGAATTTATGATTCACAACAAGCTATTATTCTCATAATAGCTTAAAAACTTGTGCTAGCAAAATCCATTTATTTACCTTTTTACAATAAAAAAGTCTTTATGACTTACCATTTTCATTACATGCAAAACTTAATGATGGTATAATAGGCATTGTTTCAAGTTGAATATCTCTGTTGCGATAAGGCGAGCGATCGAACAATAATATAAACAGAAAAAAAAGAAAATATATCGGACACCAGATTTACGTGGTTCAGTCGTAAAGACCTACGTCCACGGGGAGAGCAACAGTGAATTTCACTATAGATCAAACAATACAAGGAGATTACACACTTAAGTCACTCAAACACTCTCTCGGTGTTTCCCAAGCCTCAATTACATCCAATAATGCACGCAATGTTTAGCTCCGAAATTCCTTGAAAATAATCTCTTAATCTCACGAAGGAATTACACACAAATCTTACCTCAAAATTAAATCGGCTACAAACACTAATTCTTCGCGAATGTAATTGCACGAACTGAAACTTGCCAAGCACTCGCTAGAATAACGGCGCTTCAATGCTCGTATCAACAACGATGCTGACCACCCTATTCATGCAAGCAAGCCATGAATATATATGCTTGTACGTGCACCGCCTAGGTCAAAGAAGAAAGTCCCAAGCCAAGTCAAATTAGGAAGTCCAACTTCCTTTAATCAAGTTTATATTTCCTTTTCCGTTTTATCTATTTATTTCCTCTCTTGGCTGATGAAGTTGACGAGTGCATCTCCGCTTGTCGATCTCCGCTTGAATGATAGGAATATTTCCTTATCTGCAAGTTAACTAATTTATTTTCAAAATTCAGCAATTTGCTTCAGGCTTAAACTCGAGACATATTTTAACAATCTCCACCTTGGCTCGACGTTTGAGCCAAATTACAATCGCTTCGTAAAAATTCAAATTCTGCTCCTACTTTCTCATAACCCCCAATGGGCTCAACCGCCATAGATATTATCCAAGTCCAAGCCTTGCTTGAATTTCGCCATAATCGAGGACCTCATTAGAATACCAACTCCACATGCACCTTTAACTGCTCCGTAAGGATTTTCTGACACAACCTCCTTAACTGCAGATAAAGCAAAGCCATTATTGCATCCATATCTATCAGGAGATCGAATGCGTACTTTGTCAATATCAGCAGTTACAGCAACCGTTGGCTCTATAGGCTTCACCTCGCTATGAGCACCATATGTGTCGATTACTTTGCTAGTACTCATACTTACTACCTCAGGAGTTTCTGGTCGCAATTCCACCTTAAGCTGAACACCGTATAAATCCGTATTAATACTGCCACAAACACTCATAACCAGAAGTTTTGGAGACTCATCAAGGGTAACTTCTCTACTGTTAACAGGTGAATTTATATCCGAGCACCACAACTGATCACCCCACTCACCTTGTGCATAGCCATGGAATATGCACATTGCCCTCCAATCGAGCTTACCATCACTCACTCGAAAATAACACGGGCAACAAAACATTCTAATAATAGAATAACCAGTAACGTTACCTGACCACACTTCTTGAGGAGTCCGCCATTCAATAGCAGTTGATGGGGATTTATTCACCACGCAGCTTATCGTACTAAGTACATTGGCTAGGATTCTCCTAGCAATACCAGCACTAGAGATTATTTTACGGGCCATCTCTAGTAATATTCTGTTCATCAATTCTGCAAATTATTGTGATTTACTAGCACTAGTGCGGTGTTTCACTATGCTCTCTTTCATGCATAATTTATTTGTCAGCTCCGAGTAGAACTCCATGCTATTGTCAGTCTGCACATGCTTGATCAACTTACCAGTCTCCATCTCGATTAAAGCTCTCAACCGCGTGATCCTGACATCACCATCAAATTTGTGCATTGGCACTAACATCCAGGTCTTCCTCGAGCAGTCAATAGATTCTCGAACAGATGCATCGACGTTTCTGCAGCGAAATTTTTCACTGTCTCATCTTAAAGTTTATACAGGCCATTGTGCTTGATTCCTTTCATTATCACCAGGGTACCTCGAACAATCTTCAGAACTCCACCTTTTGATAAATACCTGCAACCAGCTGAATCTAGGGCACCCAAGGAAATTAAGTTCTTTTTCAACTCTGGAATATGCCTCACTCTAGTCAATGTCCTCACAATGCCATCATGCATTCTGATTTTAACATCACTAGCGCCCACAATATCGCACTCAGTGTTGTTCCCTAACTGGACTTTACCACTACCCATGCATTGATAAGTGATAAACCAGTTTCTATTTGGTGTGACATGAAAAGAACAACCAGAATCCATAATCCATCCATCAAACGATGAATAATCAGTGATAGACAAGACATAATCGGTATTATCTGCTACAGCTGCAACATTATCTTCAGAATCAACTATAATTCCCTTACCCTTCTCATTCTTCAATTTAAGGCAATCCATTCTAAGATGCCCCCTCTTGCCACAGCTCTAACAGCAACATTAGCAGTCCTAGATTGACTACGTCCGTTCATATTAGTATTACCATTACCCACACGTGTTCTAGATCTTCCTCTATTTTCACCTACTAAAGCAGTAAATACAGATTCGGCAGATTCTCTTCTACGAATGTCCTCACTTAGAATCAAATCTCGAACCCCATCAAACGTCAAACTTGTTGACCCAGAGGAATTACTAACAGCAGTAACGGTAGTATTCCAACTATTAGGTAATGAGGATAGCAGAATCAAAGCACGTACCTCATCTTCAAAATTAATCTCAACTGAATTCAATTGACTAACAATCACATTGAATTCATTGATATAATCTGCAACTGACGCACCTTCTTTCATCTTCAAATTAAACAGACGTCGCATCAAACAAACATTGTTGATCGCAGAGGGCTTCTCGTACATATCCGACATGGCTTGCATCAAATCAGCAGTGGTCTTCTCCTTCAGGATGTTAAACACGACGTTACAAGCTAACCTCAGCCGAATAACACCCATAGCTCGTCTATCCAGCAAATCCCAATCAGCTTGCTTCATCGTCTCTGGTTTCCCTCCAAATAAAGGCAAGTGCAGATTCATCTGATAAAGATAATCTTCAATCTGTAACTTCTAGAAACTAAAATCATTCCCATCAAATCTATCGATTATCACTTTTACTTCTTCTGTCGCCATCGATTCGCTTCAACTTAGCTAAGCCTGGCTCTGATACCACTTGTTGTGATAAGGCGAGCGATCGAACAATAATATAGATAGAAAAAAACAAAATATATTGGACATCAAATTTACGTGGTTTAGTCGTAAAGACCTACGTTCACGGGGAGAGCAGGAGCGAATTTCACTATAGATCAAGCGATACAAGGAGATTACACACTCAAGTCACTCAAACACTCTTTCGGTGTTTCCCAAGCCTCAATTACATCCAATAACGCACGTAGTGTTTAGCCCCGAAATTCCTCGAAAATAATCTCTCAATCTCACGAAGGAATTACACGCAAATCTTACCTCAAGATTAAATCAGCGACAAACACTAATTCTTCACGAATGTAATTGCACAAACTGAAACCTGCCAAGCACTCGCTAGAATAACGGCGCTTCAATGCTCGTATCAACAACGATGCTAACCACCCTATTCATGCAAGCAAGCCATGAATATATATGCTTGTACGTGCACCGCCTAGGTCAAAGAAGAAAGTCCCAAGCCAAGTCAAATTAGGAAGTCCAACTTCCTTTAATCAAGTTTATATTTCCTTTTCCATTTTATCTATTTATTTCCTCTCTTGGCTGATGAAGTTGACGAGTGCATCTCCGCTTGCCGATCTCCGCTTGAATGATAGGAATATTTCCTCCGCAAGTTAACTAATTTATTTTCAAAATTTAGCAATTCGCTTCAGGCTTAAACTCGAGACATATTTTAACAATCTCTATGGTGTTTAGAAATGCTTATTCTCAATACAAATAGGGAGAGATATAGAACAACTATTTTGGTTTTGATCAGAGGAGGGGAAACCGATATGGTTTTAGCCCAATTTGATTTTATTTGCACAAACTCGACTGAGTAAAATCGAAGCTTGACAATTTGAGGTATTCAATATGCAAATTCGAACAATTTGCCAGTCTAAATACACTGTCTTTACTTGGTATAAATCCTTGTGTCTTCCACGTTAAATTAATACATGGTAAAATTATTTGCATGAAAATGGATAGGCTTGGTCAGTCACAACTCACAAGTAAAGCTTGGAGGAAGCGGTTAACCCACTCTAGAGCCCAATGGACCAGCCCATGGTCGCTCCTGAATTCTAGGGGTAGCTTGGAAAGTACCCTCCCAACTTTAGTAGATAAAATGCATTATGTTGTTAAAACAAATGACTAACCAATTCAAATAATTTAAAAGATAGAGCATCCCTATAACATAAGCAAAAGACTAATGTAGATTCAACTGTTTTCACATCTCTCATCCAAAATATTTTATCAACCTAGTTGCAACGATCGACTTGATTAAGTGGCGAGTGCGGATGAGCTAAGCTGAACATCTTGAGTTTGTCCATTTCTCCTTTAATTTTGGTTCCGTTTGTTTTACGAAAAATAAATGATTTGAAAAATATTTTCCAAAAAATGATTCATTATATCGCTTACAATAATAGACAAATGAGAAATATTTTAACCGTCTACCAAAACTATTTAGCTACAAATCAAAATCAATAATAAAAATATTTTTCATTAACTAATTATTTCAAGCAATAAAAATAATCATTTTAGGAAACTATTTTGTAAATTGTTTATTTTTCATGAAATAAACGAAAAGTTAATTATGCCTAAATGGACCTTGTCCTCTAATTGCCTCTACTGAGGACTGTCGGTGCATTTTCACGAATTAATCAAAATAAAGGTTTAGATGCTCATATGTTATCCCAAATATGTGGACTTATCTTTTTTTTTGGCCAAAGCACATGGCGGGGTGGAGAGACATGTAATTAGGAGTAAAAGCATGAAAGCATATCTCTTATTTTCGAGTAATGAAATGCATCGACGGTGTAGACCCTCGCATAAAGAGTGAAAACATAGATTGAGCCCTTGCAAGGATTTTTTCATCTAGTTGAACTCTTGATTTGAATTGACACATTTAATTTAAACGGTTATAAAAACTGTGAGGATTACATTAGCCACTTTTTGAGCAGAGTTTTACTTAATGTACATAGATGTAATGCACTGATTGAGTGAATTCTTATTTCAAGAACCGTGAATG
Source organism: Eucalyptus brandiana (assembly GCA_014182725.1). Lineage (NCBI taxonomy): Eukaryota > Viridiplantae > Streptophyta > Magnoliopsida > Myrtales > Myrtaceae > Eucalyptus > Eucalyptus brandiana. Next base: position 51,856,784 of record CM024675.1, on the reverse strand, counting down.
TAACAACTAGATTTGATCAAAGGCCAAGCCCCAAGGAGCAAGGCTGAAAAATTTTACAAAAGAAATTGCTTGCATGGTTCTTCCATCTATCGTTTGGGTTGATCAAGTTTGAATGGACTTGGACCTCTAGTGGCAACATAAGTGTATTCGTGCAAATTAGTAGTCATAAAGTCTGAATGCCAATGTTATTGCAATTATTATATAGATGTTTTTTAGTCAAAAATAAAAATTTGCGATGATAATCGTAAATGTTTTGTCGAATGTAAGTTAAGCTATTAATAATTGACATAGTGCAATCAAGTTATCAAAATCACTGAATTTTAAGTTTTACCAGCGACTGTTCAACTGTTCAACCAATTTGGTGAATGTGATATGACATGAATCCGACATGACACGTTTTAATAAAAAAGATATAAAAGCACAGAAAGAAAAATATGTACTTTCTGAAATACCAAAGAAAAGCCAATTTTTTTTAAAAATAAAGATAAAAAAAATTATAGTCTGATGGAAACAGAAGCACCGTGAGCCTGAAGACGGGGGGCGGCGCCAACAGCATACCCCCACCCCAGGGGGGCAGGGTCCCACTATCCCTTGGTTTACGTGATTTTTCTGATTTCTTTTCATTTGTTTGGCTTTTCTTTGTTTCATTTTTTTTTGTAAAATCTGGCTTGGGGATATTCCTCTTCTTGAAATAATTCGAGACGTGATGCCAGGCCAGCATACATAAACTAACATATTTGGAAAAAAAAAAAAAAAAAAAAAAAAAAAAGGTCAGAATCCATCATAGCATGTCGGATCGAACCATTGCCGAAAGGATTTTATTGCACCGAATTCAAAAGTTTCGAATTCCATTGCATACGTGTGTTTTGCAAAATGTTAGAAAACCGTTCCTGCAATTTTCATTCTCCAGAAAAAAAAAAAAAAAAAACACATGCGAAAGGACTTGTCAAGTGGTGAGAATGATAGAGATAGCTAGGAGCATCTGCAAAACATACAGAAATGGGCCCTTGCACTTTTGAATCCAACTGGGGAATGCAGTACTTAGGTTGCGAGGATATGCAGATTTTGTCGCCAAAAGCGAAGTTCCCAAATGCCCTGGCTGTCGTCTGGACTTTTTCTAGAGCAATTTCCTTGAAGGAGGCTGAAGTTCGTCCTCGTCCCTAAACGTTATGTACTTCCTTTTTGCTAGGTTGGCTTGCGCTTGAGATGGGTTTTCGAGTGCGCGCCTCGCTCGAGTACGGTTTGGCTTGGTGCATCACCGAGCATGATATCTTGATGGTACATGGGTCGACCGTCTGGTGTGGAGTTACACATTTGAGCCAATGTCGCGAGTCGGACCTAGAAGCCAGCTTGTGACTCGGGTATTTGCTATTTCGTGGGAAAAGGTTTCCAGCGAGTTGGTGATGTTACATTGTTGAGCTCGAATCTTGAGATGACAGATGAATTGATTCAGCAATTGATCTCGAGACTCCGACAAAGAGTCGATTGAGGCTTAAACCAATCATGCCCCCACCTCATGCTCTGATATCCATCCTATTTTGATTTGAACAGAAGAGAATAAGGTGATATTGATGGGTGAGATGAGGGCTTTGATGATAGTGCCGTGTGTATTTTATCACACAGGCGATAAAGATCCAATGAGAGCAGGGACCGAAAAAGGAGTGGTCCTGCCCACTTCTTCCTGAATTACTGCTTTAAGTGATAGCGAAAAGGCAAAACTCAGGTCCCTCCTCCTTCCGAACAATCAATTCATTGATTTCTTTCTTCCAAAGTTGCATTACCTCTTTTCGTATGTATGTTTTTTCATATGTAGAAAATTCTCTGTGACTCACCATTTTCATCACAATTTGAAAAACAACACATTTTTAGCCTAATTCAATTATATCTACACCAACTCAACTAAGTAAAATTGAAGCAAGGCAATTGGCAATAAGGGTGTGCATTAATCCCAGTTTAATCCAAGAACTAGATTAGATCAGCTAGTTATAGGTGATTCTCATGAAATCAGTCTAGTTCTCGATTTTAAATTGGAACTAGGAATAATTGGATTGATTTTTGATTCTTGAAAAAGAATAATATTGACTTGACCAGCGAAACATGTCTAGTGTATTTATATATATATATATATTTTTTTTATAGTAGAAACCATCAAAATAAAAAATAAAAAATTGAAGACAAAGTATTGACCGTTGACCGAATAGCATGTTCCCGGTTCCTTTTGAGTTTGTTTCATTTATTTATTTATGGCTCTGCCATAAAAATAATACCACCAATTCCTAGGAAAATCTAGAAACCCCATCTTGTTAGGTTGGGTTTTCGGATCCATAGACTGGAAACCGACCCTGTCCGATGCGGTTGGTCAATTCCCAGTTTCAGGACGAAGAAGCGAGCCACCCTAATTAACTGTATTCAACGTGCTGAGTTCGAACAATTATCTGGTCTAAATATACTGTGTTTTACTTGGTATAAGTCCCTGCGTCTCCCAAATTAATACATGGTGATTAAGTTTTTTGGGTCGAACATGGTGAATAATATTTGCACGGGCTGGATAGGCTTCGAGGAAGTGGCTATATACTGTAGAGCCCAATGGACCAGCCCATGGCCTATGTGATTGGGCTTCTCTTTGTTTTTATCCTCGTCCTGGACATCATATGTTGAATGGACTTAGCAAGACCAAAGGGTGATAATTGACTATCCATATTTTTCACTGCTAACCATTTTTCTCTTTGGAGGGGGCAAAAAAGAAGGGTCTGGACGGGGTCGAGACATACACCACCGGCTGTTGGAAGGTTCGATTTGAGGGGTCGGCAAAAAACACAAATGACCACTAGACGAGCTCGTCATCACAATCCTTTGGAGTGCGAGTGGAAAGCACAAGACCGGTGATACATGTATATATCAATCTGTCATTTACAGATTGATAAAGGTTTCCTAAGACCAAGAATATACTGAAGAATCGAGCTTGTGATCTTCGACTTGCAAACCAAGTTTTCGACTACTCAGTCAAACACTTGATCGGTGTTGATTAATAATTTTACGTCTCAATAGATTTGTAATACATTGCCTCCCTCCCTCAACCCAAAAAAAAAAAAAAACTCAATAAGGTGTCATAATGAGATCAAGGAAAATCATTATAAAACGAAAACAAAGTATTCAATATAAAAAAGAAAAAAAGAAAAAAGAAAAGATGAAGAGAACTATGATGAGAGTTGCACAAATCATCAATCCACAACAAAGAGGAATCATTATGCTTATTGGAACATTCAAATAAAGAACCACATATATGTACGTGCGTCTTAAGCTCATTTTTTATTTTGGGTCGAACATGTCTTAAGCTCATGAGTCATTACAAAGTAGATTTTTTTAAGGGGTTGCGGGTTGTCCGCGGCGTAGAAAATCGGAAAGAATAATCACCGCCCGAGCATGCGGACCCAACCCAACTGCTACGCCTGCGCTTACGTTAAAATGGGTGCATGCTCATAACATGGGACCTCTCCGACATTGACTACAATAACTTAAAACATTTATAAAAAGAAATGAAAAATTTATTTACGTGACGAAATTAAAATCGAGGACTAATAAGAAAGTGACTTTGGAATCGTTTTGAGATCCACAACTTGTTCTTCCTTTTCTTTACCCTTTCTTTTCCACGGTTGTTCGATAATTCAAATGATTCCCAAAGACTTTCGAAAGCTTGTCCAAAATCTAAGGGACACGTATTTTCCATCAAATTAAAGGCACTTTTTCTTAATATATTCAAACCAATAATTAATTTAAACTTAGAAAGGTTCGTGTTCTAATCAAATTGTTCTTTTCCTTTTCTTTATCTTTCTTTTATAAAGCTTGAAATTCAAAGTTCATTCATAATCGAAGGTAAACATTTGAAATCATTTTAATATATACAAATATAATTGTATCAAACTGATTAATGATTTTCACAATTTTTAATCTATAATATATTCTCCATTGTTAAATTTTCGAACAATGAAAACAAAAAATGTGTTCAAAAGATCCCGAACATCATACTCTCATTCGAAATTCTTGAAATCCAAACCGCACACGTATCCCTCAATTTAAGTACGATTCGCACTTGCATTGCACGTTATATGGTCCCATGGCTTCGTGCTGACTACATTTCCATACATACCATAAAAAGAGCCATCCGAAATTTTTTTTCCCATACTTGGAAAAATTCCTAAGGAAATGGCAACAACTTTAATGAACCTCCAATTTATGACGAATTCAATTTCCATATTCGATTTTCTTCCCTCCTTCTCGATTAGCCATATGACCAACCGAAATCGCCCCCGTGTCTCCGTTGTCTTCCACTGAGGGAGGAAAGCAGTGGCGTGAATGATGCAACTTGAGAAAGCCCCTCCTCATTTGTTTATATCTCCATCACTGTCCATGGCTGTATTCTCTTAACTCCGTTCTGCCCTGTGCCGAGACCGTTCCAAGAACTGTTCCTCTTTCTTTAATTGTCGTCTCTGTCGTGACCAAGAATAGCTTCCGCACTTGATTGGAGATTCTTGTACAGGTGTAGTCCTCTCTCTCTCGTCCATTAATTTCCAAGAAACGAGAAACCCACCATTTTTTAGCCTGCACCCAGCACTACAATATCATCAATATCGAATCTTGATGCGCAATCGGCGGTCGGTCACCTTTTCCCTTTTCTTCAGATTTTAAAATTTTGTCCGTGTGTTTGTGGGTTTGTAAGAAGCAAAACTCCATTCAGCCACTGCTTCTGGCGGTTCTTACGGTTGGCATCTCTCTCTCTAGATCTTCTCTGTAGATTCATCAAGTTCAAGCTTAATTCGACAAGAAGACCGTGCTTGGATCGCTGAACACGTTTCATTTATGCTTGTGAAGGTGCAGAGTCGAAGCTCGTTCATGAGTCGGTGATGCTCTGATAGGTTGGTGTTTCTTTCTTGAGCTCCAAATTGTGGTTGGTATCGCGAGCAAATTTGATGCATGGTAGCGGAAGATTGAATTATAGGTTTTGAACTCAGATGTTCTTTTGTTGTTTTTGCTTTGCTTTCAGACAATCACTCCTTTTTTTACAAAGTTAAAGTTCGGTGCTTTTTTTTTTTGGTGGTCCCTCCATTAGGGAAGGTGGGAGCTTTTGGTGACTTACTTTCTGCCAATATTCCACTAGGTTTCCCTGTTCTCGTAAAGTAACCTGTGTTTTTCTTGTACCCATAGCTCTAAGTGTAACCTTCACATTGCAGATATTTTCGTTGACTGAGGAAATTGGAGTTAGGTGTTCATGAATCTCTAGATTCCGGATCCAAGTTTCAAGATTAGAAGGCACCTTGGAACATTTTGGCTTTGTGTAAGAGATATAGGGTAAATTGGGAATTCCACAGTTGTGTTTTGTGGGCCTGATCCACTGCTGCTGCAACCATGGCGATCGACCCCGGCTCCATCTTTAGTAAGTTGGGAGCATTCACATCCGACCACGATTCAGTTGTGTCGATGAACCTCTTTGTTGCACTGCTTTGTGGTTGTATTGTGATTGGTCACCTGTTGGAGGAGAATCGATGGATGAATGAATCAATCACAGCCCTCGCAATTGTAAGATTTATACAATGGAATTTCTGAATTTGAGTTTTTAAATGTTGTGAGGGTTGAGTTGGGGTTTCTCATAGGCTCATTTTTGATTCAGTTTGAGTTTTATATTGCAGGGTCTTTGCACTGGAGTTGTTATTCTGCTTACTACTGGAGGAAAGAGTTCCCATCTTCTAGTATTCAGTGAAGATCTTTTCTTTATCTATCTTCTTCCACCCATCATATTTAATGCCGGGTAAGTTTGAGCTTCTGCAGCATCCTGTTTCTGTTTGTCAATTAATGCCGTTTCAATCATAAAGAATTAACATGTTCTTTTTGTGATCAACTTGGTTTACAACTTTATGGTTTTTTCAATGTGTCCAATTTACCTAAAGTCCACTTGGCTTAATTTTATGAATCTGGTTGCAACTTTCGATTACATTACATGCAAATGCACAAACATGAAGTTTAACAAGAATCAAAAGGGGAAGCATTAACTTTCTAGTGGGTGTGCTAATGTATAGACATGGTCATGCATAATTGTGAACTTCCTTTCCTTCCTCTACCAGCTTCCAGGTGAAGAAGAAGCAGTTTTTCCGCAATTTTATGACAATCATGCTCTTTGGTGCAGTTGGAACTCTGATATCCTTTGGCATCATTTCGTCAGGTATGTTTAATACCTTGTTTGAGTGAAACCATCCCAAGCAATTCTCAACCACCCAAGTCCTGCACAAGAATCACAATCGCTTTTTTTTTTTTTTTTTTTTTTTTTTTTTGTTACTTCATTATTTCATTCTCCTCTTTTCACATGCTCTATGATCTGATGGTTGAAATGTTCCAGTGTGCCGGTTTCTTCTTCTCTTTTTCTTTCCTTCCCTCTCTTTTTCCAAAAATCTTGACATGGTTTTATCTGTTGATGTATCTTACAGTCTAATCATGTTTGCTATCTTTGGTCCCAGGTGCCAAATACATTTTTGAGGTATTGAATTTCCATCAACTGGATATAGGAGATTATCTTGGTAATTGAAAACTATCTTTAACTTCTCTCTAACCTCATATCTCATTTTCTTCCCCTTCTGAAGCAGTTCATCATTATTTTCTTTGTTTCCCTTGACTTTCTCCGTTGATTGCAGCAATTGGCGCAATATTCTCTGCTACGGATTCTGTCTGTACCTTGCAAGTAAGATATTCTTTGGAATCATTACCTAGTTTTCAGAGGATTGCCATCTCTGGACACTGTTTATATGACTTACTGCTGATACTGTTTATTTGGCTTATTCCCGCAGGTCCTTAATCAGGATGAAACTCCCTTGTTGTATAGTCTAGTGTTCGGAGAAGGTGTTGTAAACGATGCTACTTCAGTGGTTCTTTTCAATGCGATTCAAAATTTTGATCTATCCCACATCAACTCAAGCATAGCATTGCAGTTTGCTGGCAATTTTTTGTACTTATTTATCCTGAGTACATTGCTGGGAGTTTTGGTGAGATTTGCTCTCCTCTCTTATGTACGCTGACCCTTTTGAGAGAATGATGACAACCATAACATTTTCCTTTGCAACATGTATTGTCCCCTGCAGACTGGATTGCTTAGTGCTTATATCATCAGAAAACTCTACTTTGGCAGGTATGCATCAGTCACATGAGTATATGGTATTGCTACAAACAACTTGTGTGGAAAATAGAAGCTGCAGCCCCTATTCCTGCTCATATAATTTGTTGTCTTTCAAATCAGGCACTCAACTGACCGTGAAGTTGCTCTCATGATTCTCATGGCATACATGTCATATATGCTGGCTGAAGTATGATTTTCTTCAATTATCTCTCCTCTCATTATTTTCTGTTGTTCTTCTTTAACACATGACTGGTAGCTCGTCATACACTGATGATGGTGTTAAGATCTAAATTTATATGTGCAGCTCTTTTACTTAAGTGGCATCCTCACTGTATTCTTTTGTGGAATCGTCATGTCACACTACACATGGCATAATGTCACTGAAAGTTCAAGGGTAACCACGAAGTATGTCGATCATTTCCCCTTTCGCTCAGTTGAAATGGTTTGCATTCTCTACTACAAGACTAATTGCTCTTTTGCAAATAACACAGGCACACTTTTGCAACATTGTCATTTGTTGCTGAGATTTTTATCTTCCTTTATGTTGGCATGGATGCCTTGGACATCGAGAGATGGAGAGTTGTCAGCAATAGGTCAGTTATGTATATGTAACTGGCTTTTTATATCACACAAATGTTCAGCCGAGAACAAAAATGCAGTAAATAGCACTTCATATGTACTGAACACATTTCTTTCTTTCATTGTTTGCTTTCAGTCCCAAAATATCACTCCAGTTTAGCTCCATATTGTTGGGACTGGTTCTGATTGGAAGAGCGGCCTTTGTTTTCCCCCTGTCATTTTTATCCAACTTGACTAAGAAATCAACGCATGAGAAAGTTAACATCAGGCAACAGGTGATCTCTTTCTCTCTACATGCACATACAGGGCCTGCAGTGTTCTTGTTGATTACTCAGAATATGTGAGTAGAATCTGTCTCTGAATAAGAAACTCTGCAGGTTATAATATGGTGGGCGGGTCTTATGCGCGGTGCTGTGTCCATGGCTCTTGCTTACAATAAGGTACAAAGCAGACAAATTTGCTACATGAAACTTTATTCAGTCAGTTTGATCTCGTAGGTTTTTTTTATTAGTCATGAACATGCTTTTGCAAACCCCTTATGGCATGTTGATGCAGTTCGCGCTGTCCGAGACAAAAGATAGGAAGAATGCGTTTATGATCACCAGTACTATCACGGTCGTTCTATTCAGCACGGTGGTAAGTCACTAGCTCATATGTTCTGTAGGTGATGCGAAAGAGATGCATACTGCTTTAATCAAATCCAACCCGCCGGACCACTTCTCTCTCTTTGTTTCTCTCCAGGTGTTCGGGCTGATGACCAAACCTCTCATCCGGCTCTTGCTTCCTTCACCTAAGCACCTAGTCCGCATGGCTTCCTCCGAGCCAACTAGCCCCAAGTCGTTCATCATCCCACTCCTTGGCAATGGCCAGGCCATAGAGAGCAACCAAAGCGTCCCACGGCCATCGAGCTTACGCATGCTTCTTACGACCCCTACTAACACCGTGCACTACTACTGGCGGAAGTTCGACAATGGGTTCATGCGCCCCGTGTTTGGAGGGCGAGGTTTCGTGCCCTTTGTTCCTGGATCACCGACTGATCGCAGCAATCATCAATGGCAATAAGGCCAGACTAATGAAACAGCTGGTTTCTGATGTAAATTGGGTTGGAAAAAGCCGTACGCTCATCTCCAGAATCGCGCATGGCGGATCGAGAGCAGTTTAATGAGCACGGGGGTGCTTGAATTGTGATCCTAGAGGGTGTACCCTTAAAATTTTGTGTCTGATATGGTGGTGCAAGTGAGTGATTTTTTTGTAGTTCAAGCGTTTGTAGCTATTTGCTTTTAGAAATTTTGTGAAAAAGGTTTCGTGCATGCTTTTTGTAATATTGTCGCTGGTTTCTGCCTGTAAATTTTGTGGTTCGAGTGCCATTCTAGTCATACACCAAAGTTTCATTCCCAAAAATTCTTGAATTGTTATTATTGTTATTGTTTATGCTTTGTTTTATTAATGCTATTATGAAATTAACATAGTTGCGTTATTGGTAATTTATTTTAAATTTCTAGAACGGTTACAATGACTTGCAAACTCATTTTATTTATTATCACCAAACGGACCCCTAGAAAAGAGTGGTCGATTATCGGTAGTTAGGTTTGCAAATACGACTTGCAACCAATCTATTTTCTAAAGCTTTAATGAGACATTAACGTTTCATCTTTTTCAACTTTTGTTATATGTAGTGGGCCTAGTGGCTAACATTATGATAAACAAGAGAACAAACATTCGCATTTAGATTGAGATATTGGCTTAGAGAAAGTAATAGATTTTCGTAGAGATAATTGTTCAAAAATTCCTAAATTTATTATTTGCCAATTCTATTTTACACCTTTTAATTGTGCTATTTAGCTCTAAACTTTTAACAACGTATAAATTTAGTTATTTCAGTCAATTTTTAACTCGAAATTTGATTGGCCTACATGACATTATTGGCACTACCATAGATAATTTTCTGAAATTTTTGTATTTTTCATTTTTCCTTCCACTTTCCCCACCTTTTTTTGCCAATGGCTAGAGAGAGAAAAAGATTAAAATTCAAAAAGTTCAAAAAACCATTCATGTCAGTTCCGGTTGGGCTAACCATGCCACATATGTTGGTTTACATCCAAGTCAATAGTCAAATTTAGTAAATCATCAAAATGTTTAAAATTAAATTGGCACAATCGAAAGATTTATGACTAAATTGACTATGGTATAGATTTAAGACTTTTTAAATAATTTTCATTATTGTCACTTGATTGTTAGGATTTTGGTGATAACTTTTTATAACACATTTCCCCTCTTGAATGGTTTAGGATGAGGCATGGATAGCATTCTTTTAGCTAAATTAGTTTCTACAAAGACATCGAACATGCTGTCTGCGCCAAATTTGAGATGGATTTGGATGATTTCTAGTTAAAGAATACGAACATAAATTTCAAAAGTGAAGATACATCATGCACCGGTTAAAGATTTGTCAAGTAATTATCCGATAGATTGGAATTTTATAGTACCCAATATCCGATGTTCTCCTTTCATATTTATATGCGGTGATGAGATAAGAGCGTGTTGGATATCAATTAAAGTTGACACCAAATTTAAAATTCGACTTTATTCACTACATAGATATAAATCACATCTGTTTTACGTTCCGATATTTCTACTACTTATCTTTATCCCAGCCTACAAGAAAGTTGCTATCACTCCAAGGGAAAGTAATCATTCACTTTGCTCCAAATTATGGCTCCAAATTCTTGCCGTTAATTTCCCCCGTGATTAAACATCTATAGGGAATGAATGGATTGCCTTTTGTCATATCCAATATATCTTCCACTATCTTAGCCAAAAAACCAAAATTGCCCCCGCCTTTTCGATTCATTTTCAAATCCAACCGCCACACCCACATCTCCATTCAGTATATACCCAAGCACGAAAAGGTTGGAGAGACAGAGAGAGAGAGAAGGGGAGATTCGAAGGACTAAAATGTAAAAAGAGAGACTTTTTAGCGGCCGATTTCTAAGGAATCTTGCTCTGGAGAAAAGGAGGCAGTAACTCCTCAAAGGCAAAAACTTTTTAAAAAAACTGCTTTGCTTTATAAATAGCGGGCGCAACCGCCACCCCGCAAACCACCCCCACCACCACCGCCACTACCACCACTTCCTCCGCCTCCGCCATCGTCGTCCCTTCGCTTCCGCCTCTCGCTCTCGCTCTGGCTCGCGCGCTTGATCGATCGCTCGCTCGCTCGCACGCCCGTTCGCCCGTTCGCCGTCGCTGTCGCTCTTCTCCGCGCGGAACTGTAAGTGCTGTTCCCTGTTTTCGAGCGCTTCCTCATCAGATTCGGAACGGTGTTCGGAGCGCTCGCGATCGCAGAGCGTCGTCGGATCGTCGTCGTCGGTCTCGGATTCTCGCTTCGGAACGTAATCGTGATCGCGGCGCTTGCGGTTTTTTTTTTTTTTTTTTTCAGTCGGCAGTGCAGGTCCGGGAACGGGTCGATGTGGTGATCTGTTTGCTTTTTTTTTTTCGTGAGTCCTGAACCGCTTTTGGAATGTATGGGGAAATTCGCGTGCTGAATTCCGCTTCGCGTGAGTGGGAATCGTCTTGAGTTCTTTTTTTTTTTGCCTGTCTAGCGTTGGGTGGCGATGATGTGCGATTCTGGTGTTTTCGTGAAACGAGCAACGTGCTCGAGACTGCACGTGCGGGGGGGTCATATGAATGGGTGCTCGGGATCGAGCTTTACGCGTTGCTTGTCTAACTGCAAAGCTTTTTTTGCTCGATTGTTGGTTGTGACGCGGCGTTTCGTGTGGATCAGTGGCGGGGTCGTTGTCATGGCGGAAGAGCTGTTGGAGATCCGGCCTCATGAACTCAAGTTTATATGTGAGTACATTGGCGCTGCGAGTTCGGTTCGTTTCAATTTGGAGTTTGATTGAATTTTCTTTGCTTTGCTTCTCTTTTATTATGCAATGACTGAAGGTGAGAATTATCCTTTTGTTCGACAATAATTTGCTTGAGAATTCGCAGATCGATATTATAAATAAGGCATGACCTTCAGTAGCATGTGTGAAATAGCAACCAGTCGAACTGTTTTCAAATTCTTTTCTCTTTTGCATAGTTTCTATCCTCACACCACAAATTCTTAAAATGTCCTGTGAGAGTGATTACGTTTCTGGATTTAATGTAGGTGAATGGTTAGTGTAATAAAATAACTGAGAATGATTACTTTAGGAAAAATGTAAAATGAGATTTTGTTATTGCATTATATTTTTTAGATGCGTTTCGTCAAATCCTGTTCTGCTGATGGGCCCCCTTCTTGTTAAGTCTTTTAATCTGAAGCCTCTTCTCTGTGTTTATGCAGTTGAGTTGAAGAAACAAAGCTCCTGCTCGATTCAACTACGCAATAAAACTGATCAGTATGTTGCTTTCAAGGTGAGAATTTTTTGAAACTTTTCTTTCGACATTGTCATGCTTTACTTCTTTTAGGTTATGGCTGGTGAACATTTTCCTTTCCTGTACTGTCCTGATGTAATTTAATTTTCAGAGTACTTAACAGTGCACTAAGAACTCTTGATCTTGGAGATTTGTTATGAACTCTGTACTGGATGTTTGAAACCTTCCAGGTTAAGACTACATCTCCGAAGAAATACTGTGTGCGGCCAAACATAGGCATCATCAAGCCAAATGGAGCATCTGATTTCACAGGTATGCCACTCAAGTCTGAGGAACATCATGTTTACATATTCATTATAGCCACCCACGTATTTTGAGGGGACACACCCACAGTACTTGAATCAGCCGAATGATTATTCTTCAGTTTCTTTGCCATGACTTGTCAAGAAGAATGTATTACTCCTTGGATATGAACTGCTTAAGTTAGAGTCAGTCACTTTACAGCAAGGATAATTTTTGAATAGATTTTAAATGCCTATTATAGTAGCTAAGTACATCGAGATAATGGAAAACCATGATAATTTTTAAAGAATTGGAGCAGGCTTTCATCCTATCTTCTGTTTGATGCAGTTACCATGCAAGCACAGCAGGTTGCTCCACCTGTCCTGCAGTGCAGAGACAAGTTTTTGATACAGGGCACTGTTATCCCTTTTGGGACAAGTGAAGAGGACGTTACTGCTGACACGGTAGGTTTTGCTGCTATAAGTTCCCTAATCTTTCAGGTTAAGTAACTTGAGTAATTTTCTTTACAAGTTGCAGTTTGATAAAGACAGTGGTAAATACATAGAGGAGAGGAAACTAAAAGTAGTCCTCACCAGTCCAGTGGAATTACCATCGCTGCTGCCAGTTAATGGAGAACAGAAGCAAGATTCGTTTTTCGAAACTATTGTCCCAAAGGATGTCTTGTCTGCTGGAGTTGAAAATGCATCGCCTCCTCTCAGGGTATGACTACCAGAAAACATCAATTTGTCACTTTATTGCCTTTCTGGATTGAGATGACATCATATCTAATGATATGTGTATTAGTGCTTTGACACAGCCATGACTGGGTTGCATGTCATTAGTATGTGAATTGAATCAAGTTGCAGCATATACCAACTAAATGCGATTGTATGAAGTTGCTTTTTTTTTTCCTTTTCCACGTCTTGACTGCTTTTTAATATGTTTCTACGTTTTGTGAAACATGGAAATCGTGGGATCTGCTCTCACTCATTAGAAGGATTGTCTTTTGATGCCAGGATCCTGAGGGGTTGGACATGTCAGAGGATTTTAAGGAGTTAAGATCAAAACTCAGCTTGGTGGATTCGAAGTTAAAAGAGGTTAGTTTTCTACCACTGCTTGATTTGAACTTGGGTCAACTTTTGCCTGTGAGATCAGTGGGAGTACTGTTTCACTTTCACTACACGTGCATGCAGTACCCATTTTATACAGATGAGAATAGGAAGCGTAAGAGAGGATGATTCAATAGAATCATTTCGTAACAGAAATAAGCTGCTGTTTCTTCTGAATTCTGGAGGGTGATGCTTGCTAAGTGGCCGTTTGGCTATATTTACAAAACTGTTTTTCTGCTTTAAAAGAATAATATAATTTTTCACATGAACATGCAATTATGGATGGCTATGAATAAAATCATATATATCAAAAAGAATATTAACAGACTCTATTATCTTGAAGGCAGAACTTTCAGTACAGAAAATAAATTCCGGTTTTCACTGAATTTAGATTAATTGAGCGAAATGACTGCGGATCTCTTTTGTATAGGAACTAGGGAAATTATCACTTTATTTTTCTAAACTATTACCCTCTTACACGTTAACCTTAAACCTTCAATCCTTTCACTTTACCTTCCCTAACTCCCACATTCTTACTCATTAAACCCATGAACTTTAAGGTCTTTAATTTACTTTTCTGGACTCTCACACTTTGAGCCCTAAACTCTAAATCCTTATACTTTACTCCCCTGAACTTTCACATTTTGATTTTCACTGTCAATTTTATCTGTGAAAATGTATAGTGTATGGATTCTATTAGCTGCAACTAGACCTAGATTTCAGACACTCAAAAACTTGTCCTATTTTGGGAGTTATATGTGAGAAAAATGATTCTTTTGGTTGCATTGAGTAGATATGTACATATGATGCAACAGCGGAGCATAAAATACATTATTATTCCTCTATTTGGATGTAAATATTGTGAAACTTTATAAGAGGCCTAGGGAAATAATTGTTTTTTTACTAGTGAAGACAACAATGACCAATTGCATAGTTGTACTGCATCTTAAAGCAAATAGATTTTGGTGCACTCTGTTGTGAGTTTGTGCTTTCCATTTCTGTTTGATGTTGTTCTTCTTTCCACCTATCTTTTTTCGAGCTTCCAAAGAAGATTCTAGCAAAATACGCACCAACTGCAGGCTGTAGTGGAGCATAAATTACGATATTATTTCTGTATTTGGATGTGAATCTTAGAGGATCTTATTAGAGGCCCAGAAAAATTATTCTGTTCTAGTAATGAAGATCACAGTGACCATATGCATGGTCTGTCACGCATCTCAAAGCAAATAGCTTCCTGTGCCTTTCATTGCAAGTTTGTGCTTTCCATTTCTCTGCAATGTTGGTTTTCTACCTCTCCCCTTTTCTTTTGAGTTTTCAAAGAAGATAATAGCAACTTTGCAGGAACTACTGGAGCTTAAAGTACAATATTATTCCTCTATTTGGATGTGAATCTCATAAAACTTCATTAGAGGTCCAGAGAAATAATTGCTTTTCAGTAGTAAAGACAGTCATGACCATATGCATAGTTGCCATGCATCTTAAAGCAAACAGCTTTCTGTGCCTCTCGTTGCAAGTTTATGCTTACATTTTCTTCAACGTTGCTTTCTTTCTGCCTCTCCCCTTCTTTTGAGTTTTCAAAGAAGATAACAGCAGAAGACGTACCTAAACTTTGCAGGCAGAACTGACCATCAGTAGATTAACAGAGGAAAGAAGTTCACAGAATCAAGAGATAGATGCACTAAAGCGCGAGTTGGTGAGTAATGTGAACTTTAATGTTTACCCCTTATCACGTGCATCTTGCCAATCTTGCTCTATCCGCAAGATCTGGTTGGAGCATACTTTCGTTTAACATTTGAATTGTTAAGCTTACGGGGAAAGATTGTTACTTTGATCAACAGGAGATGTTGAGGAAGACAGGTGGTAGAGCGATTCAAGTGGGATTTCCTTTCCTGTATGTTTGTGCGGTCGCTCTTGTTGCCCTTGCAATTGGATACCTAGTCCACCCATAGCTAAAGAAGATTTTTGTTGCCGCCCCATTGGGCTAATAGTAGATTGTGTATCTCTAGGGTTAAGCATTGAATTGGCTTATCTTTTTCTTACTGGAGTCTCAGGTATAAACCTGGATTCTTTGGTATTTCAGTTGTGGAGATGATGTCCTCTTAAAATTTATATTCGTGGTTTGACCGTATGGTTGGTGTAATTGGAAAAAATTTTGAGTTCTCCAAAGGGAAAAAAAAGCAAGAAAAGTTAGACAATTATTGTTGTCACTATTGGTATATAACAAAAGTTCTACTACGACAAGACATAAACATTACAATAGGCATTTTCCCTCTTTTTGATGACTACATTAACCATCTAGCCAAAGAACAATAATCTAAAATTGTGATACTAAATATATGTGTTTCGATCCAACACAACACAGTTGTAATGTAGCAAATGGATTATTCTTTCTAGTTTCGATTCTTTTAGACAAACTTTTTAGCTGGCATAAACCATTTCGTCTCATTTTTAAATTTCTCATTTTGCCCTCATTTACATATTGCCTCGACATAGACTAGCCATTTTCCATCCAAAGTGTGCCCGGCACAACTCCTAAACTGTCCCCCTTGCGGCGCAACCACCGACATCGTCTTCCCTCTCATTTTCATTCTCCTCAAACTTCGAGTAAAACGCTCTGCGAAGAACATGACAAGATGTCCCATTCAACATCGCTGCTCATGTTGCCGTCCCGACGGAAGTAAATTAAACCGAAACATCGATCACGCAACGCATAGAGCCGGGAAACGAGCGTCTCCGCACGCGCACGAAAACGACCCCCTTGGAAAAGGAGACCGGAGGCGTTAATCCGGTCACGGGATAGGACAAGCCCCGTAGCCAAACACGCCCCCCGCTACCCCACCTCGTACGATTTTCGATACAAACGAAGCCGCCGCCCTTTCTTCAATTCGCTTCCCCCACCAATCTCAACTGCAAAAGCTCTACGGACAAACCAAACAGCGTCCTACGCGCTCCCCGTTCCCTCCCACTCCCACCTCCCACCCTCCCCTCTTTATATACACGCGCGCCTCCGCCTGTCCTCCTCGCCCTCCTCGCGTCCTCTGCCTCTGTCATCTCAGATCTCTCTCTTCCCCCCTTGTCGAAACGGAGCTCGGAATGGCCGCCGCCGCCGGAACGCCCGCTCGCGCTTCGTTCGGTCTGAAGCGGGCGCAGGTACGGTGATGGGTCTGAGGTCGTCGGTTTCGAGATTTTCTTGATCTGGGTTCTCGTTGTTACGAGGCGTTGGTGCTTTTGTTTGGGTGATCGCGGGTGGGATCGGTTTTGTTTGTTTGACGCTTGATCTCCGGCGGTATTTTCGAGGCCTATTTGTCAGCTCGGACGTTAGTTTTGTTTTTCTAGAATGGGACGGACGTGCTCGCGTTTTTGGTGGTGGGGGTGTTGTTTGGTCCATTGGGTTGTGGTAAATGTTGAGTCTTTTTCCGTGGATTGATTGAGGAGCAGCGTTTCGTTCGAGTTGATAGGGTGGAAAGGGGGAAGAAATTGCTCTATTTTCAATTTGTTTAGTGCCGGGATTTATGAATTTTGCCTGACGGGAGATGCTGGTTCGGAATGTTTGTGTCGGAAAATGTGTGATGATTGATCAAATAGAGTGAGTTTCTGGGCTAAGGATTTGATAGGGCTCGTTGGGAGATGAGTACATGCTCTGGCGGTTTTTCAAAAAACAGCCATGTTTTGTGGCATTAGGCTGGGTGGATATGGGGACAGATGAACTGGGTAAACATTGCCGAAGCATGCATTTGTGACTACATTGGGAAGCTACAGCACTGCCAAATGAGCGTTTTCAAATGTCTAGATTGACTAGATGGACTGTCTGAGGTTAATGATGAGTTCAGGCTAGTAATACTTGGTTTTGGCTTCCTGCTGCTTTCATATTCCAGAATTAATTACGTGGACACCTAATCTAGTTCACTCTTTTTCAATATGTTGTTGAGTTGCTCTCAGCTAGCGGCTTTTGCATGTTGATGCATTTTTTTAAACCTTATTTTAGTTTGTTTTTGCTGTCTCATTGTTGTGGTGATTGGTGATGCTGATATTAGCATCTCCATTAGCTTCCGAAGGTTCTTGAGGTTTGATGTTGGTCTAATAATTGCTAGTAATCTACTGGTCTGAAAACTCTGTAAATTTTCTGGAGCAAATTACGTATTGCCCCCCAAGTTTTAAAGTTGTTGCAAATTGGCCTATGATATTTCATTTTTTTTAATTGGCCCATGAATTTAGAAATAGATTGCAATTCGTTCCCTGGATTGACTTCAATCAATTTCAACTTGGAGCTCCAACAATGTGACTGATTACAGAGGAAATTTTTCATTTAAGCACCTACATATAATAAGTAGAAGAATAATTAAAAAAATATTGCACTTGAGAGCATGTGACTAAAATTCTGGCGAGAATTTGAGTGGATCAATGCTAAATGCACATCAATATATAGTTTTAAAACATGTTTTTGGGTAGGCCCTGTATTTTTTTTTTTCCCACATAGATAGATGATATAAATCCAATTTGCCTTCCATAACTAGTCACGTGCAGTCATGTGGTCAGATTTATGAGAACATTTTGCTGCACATTGCCTCCAATTTAAAAAAGTCTGGGGACAAATTGCAAAACTTGAAACATCATGGGTAGCTTGCCACTATGCCAAAAACTTGGGGGCAAAATGTAGTTCTCCCAAATTTTCTGTGCAAAATGGGATATGGCTTGGCTGACCTGGTTGAGGTTCTGCACTTTGAACTGAGATTGGATCTTTGAAACATTAGTAAACATTTGGAATTGTACTTTAGACCTGACTTTTATAGCACCATGTCAGGTCTAAAGTACATGTCAGCAAGACATCTAACGTCACTTTTGACATTTTTAACAGGTACCTGTCAGCAAGATATCTAATGTCAGGTCTGTTTCCCTCCCCATCGGTGGCAGAAGTTTCCCTTCTCTTAAAGCACGCCGCTTCCAGGTTTCATGTGCGGTATGTATTACTGTGTCATGCCAACTATAACAACAAAACTAGAGCGTAGCAAAGTGACTACAAGTTATTATATATCTGAAGTCTGGGCCATTATTTTTGTCTCATGTTGAACTGCTGTGTGATTATAATAAAGTCATTCGAAATATTCTCCTTCTGGGAAAGTGGATGCCCAGAATATTATTGATACTGTGTTCCAACAATTTTGCTTGCTCTGGGGGAATGCTTGGATTGGCCTTGCCAATCTTCTAACCACTCAGTGTGAAGCCCATAAGTAGGTTTTAGAACTTGCAAATAATTGACTTGAGATACGAGCAGGCTAAAAGGGAGACAGTGGATAAAGTGTGCCAAATAGTAAGGAAGCAGCTGGCTTTACCAGATGATGCTAGCGTGACTGGAGAGTCAAAATTTGCTAACCTGGGAGCTGATTCTCTGGACACTGTAAGCCGTTCATGCAAAAATCTCTTTCCTTTTCTGCAGACTTTAATGAGGTTTCACTTTATCAGTTCATTCTGAAGCAGAGCTGGAATTGTTTTTTCTTCTTATCTGATTCCGACGTTAAAGTTTACTCCTTTATTCGGTAAAATAGGATTGTGATGAGACCACTGCTCTTTTGCATTTTAGGTGGAGATTGTGATGGGACTTGAAGAAGAATTTGGGATCAGCGTGGAGGAAGAAAGTGCTCAAACTATCACAACTGTCCAGGAAGCTGCGGACATGATCGAAAAGCTAATTGAGAAGAACTGAGGAAGACGTAGTTCCTTGTGAGCTTGTCTTAATTTATGCATATCTCGATGCCCATTGGTTGTGGAACTCCGAATTTAGTTTCTGATGTACTAGTTGCATCTTGTTTCAAGAGTCATTGTGCCCTATTTTATTAGAATAATGACAGAAACTTACAATTGCTCTATTTCCTTTGGGTTCTCGCATTCTCTCTCTCTCTCTCTCTCTCTCTCTCTCTGAGTTTTTAGAATGAGCAAATTGCCATGTCCGCTTCTGGAGCTGGCAATTTGCTATTGCAGAAGTGCCTTGATCACAATGTCGAGGGTTTCGAAGTTTCTTGCCTGATGCTCGCCATAAATCCACATGAAACCCTCAACCTAATAATCATGGGTGCCGTGGAATGAATAGTCAGATTTGAATACCTATGAATCAATAAACTGCGGCAGTCGGAAAGGAAATTTGTCATCTTTTATTTTGATGACTGTATGCAAACCATGTCGGAGGTAAGTCTTGGTAAAGAAAAAAGATTATCCGAGGGAAGTCTTGGTAATGAGAGAGATTTTCGACTCGATCTCCTCAATTGGCGCTAGCCAGACCAGACGTGCTGCTTCTTTCGATGCTCATCCAGAAAGCCGAGCAACCTTCCTAGATTCCACACCGAGGGGAGGTATCGGAGATTCAGGCCAGGAATCAATTGGCCGACAACTTTCATGGGTTAGACTACAATGAGAGAGCTGCCGGAATTGCGAGATTACCAGTGTGGCAGCACTGGCAAAGTAACGGCACTGGAATATTTTATGTCAGTATGGATGCCTTCAATCTTCGCAAACTCCGACTTGCACACTGACGAAAATCATTCTGTGCAGCAAACATCGCCTGCAGGAATAACAGAGAGAATGCAGCATTCGCTGTACCGGTAGAGAAGGAGCGCCTTTTTGCCGAGACTCGAGAATTGCACTCACTTTCAAAAGATCAGTAATAGAACCATGCATTCAGAAGCAATATTGGCATGGTTTCTGTCATGATACCCACTCAATTCCAGGAAAACATTGGCACTGCTACCAAAGTCCGTTATGTCTCTTACGCTACTTGCTGCCTCAGAAGAACTTTCATCAAATAGTGTCGGCTCAAGCGGGGGCATGTGGAACCTAGTGATCATTAAAGGAAAGCTTTGCACAAGCCAAGCGTCGATTCAAGAAAATCTTCCATATCCTTCGTATGCACAAACTCCAAAAGGTTTCCGATCCGCCGTACTACTTTCACTTGAGAAAGCAACTTGGGATCCATTTCTGGAGCCGATGCCAGAGCCACGCACAGCTTGACATCATTCACATTTCCATAGAAAATCTGAAGCAGTGGCCGACTGTCTTTGGAAGTAGAATCTCAGAAATCTTAGTCAGGTTGAACTGTAGGAGCATCAGAAGGAGCTTCTGCGCACACATAGGTATCTGGTCCTCATCCTCCATCGAGGTTGGGTAAAGAGGGAGAAATTGCACCTAGGATATGGATTTCAGGTCTTCTAGCTTATGCTTTAACTCTGGCATTACCATCCTTGCTGCCCTTATACAGAACATCCAGACTAAGCAGAATCCCACGGATGAATATATCAGAGCTTTCAGGAATCCAGGATGAATCCTCTGTGATGGACTCACAACTTGAAGAGCTGTAAACTGGAAATCGTCTCCTCCCTGAATTTTAAATGCAAAGTATGGATTGGCTGTTATGGTGAATAAATTCGAAAAGAAAAGAAAAAAAAAACCAGACTGACCCTGTGAACCAGGGTCATTTTGACGAAATTTTCGAGGGATTGGTGGTAATTACTTAGTTCATCTTTCACATTTGATAGCGTACTTTTTCCTATGTTCTCCTTCTATTTGAACTAAAACAAAACACGCCTTACGTCCGTGTTTTTGTTTCTATATTATTGAGTAGTTAATTGCAAGTTCCCATTGGTAACTTTCTCTCCCACGTTTATTAAGAGAATATTATATGGCTAGGGCTTATTGGATGTATCGACAGCAGACACCAAACTTGATAAGTTGGTTTTATATATATAGCACGAAATTTTCAGAAAATGACACAAAAGGCAATTTGCGCAAGGGCTGGTAAAGAAGCTTGTGTAAGTTGGCAATACTAAATTGACTATTCTTTTTAAAGCTTTTCTTGGGTAATACAACAAAACAAGGTTTTGAAAAATGAGTAATATATAAATAGCGGGTGAACCGCCACTCTGCAACTTAACGTAACTCTTCAGAGAGTTGTCATAACAGAGCGTCGGATCATCATCCTTGGTCTCGAGTTTTGCGTATAGTATAATCATGATGACGGTGGGTGCCTTTTGAGTCTGCAATGCAGGGTCTAGGAACGGATGGATGTCGTGCTCTGGTTTTTCCTGTGAATCCTGAACTGCTCTTAGGTTGTGTAGTGAATAGTGATTAGTGCGTTGAGTTATCTTCATGTGAGTGAACCATCTGAGTTTTGCCTGTCTAGTGTTTGGTGATCATGTGCGATTTTGGTGTTTTGTTGAAATGAACAACGTGCTTGAAACCGTGCATGACTGGATTATATGAAATAGGTACTTGGAATTGAGCTTTATGCAAAGCATTTTGCTTGATTGTTGTTACACTGCTATGTGACCCGGTGTTTCGTGTGGATCAGTGATATGATCGTCATCATGGCTGAAGAGCTCTTGCAAGGCCTCATGATCTCAAGTTTTTCTGTGAGTATATAGTGCTGCACATTTGGTTCATTTTCATTTTGGAGCTACATTCAATTTACGTTGCTTGCCTCCTGTTTTTTTTAGGCAATAAGTGAAGGGGATGATATCCTTTTGTTCTCCAGTAATTCTCTTAAAAATTTACCTTTCAACATCATACATAATGGCAGAAGGAATATCTTGAGGCGTAAGCTAGTGGCAAGTGTAAATCAGTCACCGGTCACCCTGTTTTCAAATTCTTTTCCTCGTGTTGTTTTTGAATATTTGGTCAGGTTTTTCTTTTTTGCATAGCTCTTATCCTTGCACCACAAACTCTTAAAATGCCTCGTGAGTGAATTTCTTTCTGGACATAAAGTAGGTGAATGGTTGTTGTAACCAGATGACTGAGACAATGATCAGTAGAGAAAACCAACCCACAAGATGAGATATCTTCAAAGAAAAAGTATGATGGCACATTTCATCACATCCTGCTCTCATGACGTGCCCCCTTTCTCATTAAGTTCTTTTGTCTAAAGCCTCTTCTCTGTGTTTATGCAGTTGAGTGAACCAAGCTCATGCTCGATTCCACTAGGCGGTAAGACTGATTAGTATGTTATGTTTATAGTACTTGAATCAGCTGAATGATTCTTCTGCAATTGCTTTGCCATGACATGTCAATTAGACTGTATTATCACTGGGATATGTTCTGCTTAAGGTAGAGACAGTCACGTTGCAGCAAGGATCATCTTTACATAAGGTTTTGAATGCCTACCATAGTAACCTATATACATTGAGATAAAGAAAAACCATGACACGCCCCCTCAAAAGGTATGTGTTGATACTTACAAAGAATTGCAGCAGGCTTGTCATCCTATCTTCTGTTTGATGCAGTTACCATGCAAGCATAGCAGGTAGCTCCACCTGTCCTACAGTGCAGAGACAAGTTTTTGATACAGGTGAAGGAGATATTACTGCTGACACGGTAGGTTTTCCTGCTATATGTTCCCTAATTTTTCAGGGTAAATAACTTAAGAAATTTTCTTTTAGATTTTCGATTAGATAAAGAAAGTGGTAACTACATAGAGGAGAGGAAGATGAAATTAGTCCTCGCTAGTCCAGCGCAATCACCATCATCGCTGCCAGATTATGGAGAGTAGAAGCAAGATTCATCTTCCGAGACTACTATCCGAAGGACGTCTCACCTGTTGGAGTTGAAAATGCATTGCCTTTTCCCAGGGTGTGATGATCAGAAAACATTAATATAGCCCTTCATTTGCTTTATGGATTGAGACGGCATAGCATCTAATACATGCACTGTGGCGTTGACACAGCCTTGGCTGGGCTACTTGTTACTTATATGTGAATGGAAATCAAGTTGCTGCATGTCACCTATAAATTGATCAACCTTTTTGTAAACTAAATGGGAGTGTATTGGATAGCATTTTCTCATATTATCCATGTGTGAATCCGTTTCTATCTCTTGTGAAAGATTGGAAATCATAGCATATGACTTATGCTCTCACTCTTATTATCCGGAAGGATTGTCTTTTAATGGCAAGATCCTAAGGGGTTGGACATGACAGAAGATTTTAAGGAGTTAAAATCTTCACTCAGCATGGCGATTCAAAGTTGAAAGAGGTTAGTTTTCTTCCCTGATTGATTTGAACTTAGGTCAACTTTCTCTAGTAAGATCATTGGGAGATGGTTTCCCTTCCACTACACAAGCCACCCCTCATTGCCATTTTACACAGATGAGGAGAGGAGACAGAATAGGGGAAGAACTATTAAAAGAAAGAAAAAACTTATGACAAGCATAGGTGTTGAGTCGGCAGAATCGCAAATTCAGTCATAAACTTGTTATATGAATCCAAATTCAGTTTTATATGTTACGGTTGTAGTCCTAAACTTTTGAGTAAAAATGCAATAAAATCCTTACGGTAACTTTGTCTAACAATTTTTATGTGGCAGTCCAGTCATCGTTGGCTGTCTTACATGTAATGACGATGGCATGACTAGACTGCTACGTTAGATTTTCGTTTTTTTCTTTCCTTTCCTTCGTTTCCATAGCCCCCAAGGTCGAGCCTTACCATCCACAGTTAATGGCATTCTTTGCTGTGGCATCGCGTAGCATCCTCGATAAACAGACAAGCTAGATCTAAGCGAGATGGCTCGTCAGCCATCCAAATCTAGGCTTGCCAGCGAGCCACCAAACCTTTAGACATGGAGGCTTGGCCAGTGGCCGTCAAGTTCGCTGAGATCTGGACGGCCACAGGCTCAACTGTTGGATTATAATGTCTCAGTTGCTGTTTTCTGTTTTTTTTTTTTTTTTTTTTTTTTACTCTGTTTTCTGCTGTTTTTTGTTCTGTTTTCTGCTCTGTTTTACTCTGTTTTTTTAATTAAAAAACAGCCAAGTTCAATTTAGTTATTTATTTAGTGTTTTTGCTATTTTCTAGGAAGTTAATAGCACGTTTGTGTGCAGTTATGTGTTGCACGTACGTGAGCAGTTTTTTGCTTTGTTTAAGTTGTCCTGTACTTGACAGTTTCTTTAGAACAGACGTACGCAAGTTTGTGCTCTGTTTTCTCTCTGCTTCTCTTCCTCACTAAAATTATAGCTTCTGGTTTTCTGTTTCTAGATTATTGTTTTTGATCAGTAATAACATCAACGGCCGTGGATGAGCTCGACCACTCCTCTTCCATGGCCGTCGAGCTTGGCTAGATCTCGACAGCCTCGAACTAGAGGCTCATTGAGGACTAGCGAAGAGAGAAAATAGAGAGACGGGTTTTGGAGATGAGGCGAGGTGCTGTTGACTGTGTGGAGGGACCGATGCCAATGTCAGGCCGTCCATCCTAGACTAGCTCGATGGCCATGAGAAGCTCGTCGACTCCGGATTTGGAGGTATGCCAAATTTGGTTGAGCTGAACGCCATGCTTCAAGCTGAGCGGCCATGGAAAGCCATGGAGCCCGATGGCCATTGAGGCTGACCGTCAAGCCTCCACTTTTGGAGGCGCTAGGTCTAGATGAGCCGTGACCGTTGTTAGAGGTCAACTTGGGAGAGAGCGGGACTAGGCAAGGGCAACGGCTTGTGGAGTTGAGCAGGGAGGATTTGATTGCATTTTCACCCAAAGGTTTAAAGCAATATTGATTTAATTAAAATATTTTGGAATGAATTTGAATTTGTACAATAGGTTTATAATTGAATTTGTGATTCTCCCATGTTGAGTGACAATGTTTCCATGCCAAAGAATGATAACATTTAGAAGAATGTAATTATTTTTTGACGCTAAAAAATCTTGTCCTATTTTTGGAGAGATTTATTTGTGAGAAACATGGTTCTTTAGGTAGTGTTGAACAGATATGTATATATACCATAGTACTGAAGCATAAAGTACCATATTATTCCTCCATTTGGATGTAATGATTATGAAATCTCATTAGAGGCTAAGAGCAAAAATTGGTTTGTTAGAAGGAAAATCAACAATGACCATATGCATGGAGAGTTTGTGATGTTCGTTTCTCTTCACTGTCATTTTTCTTTCTGCCTCTCCCCTTCTTTTGAGCTTTCAAAGAAGATAATAGCAACTTTGCATTCTTGACTTTGTCACATTCGAAGTACGTTGTGATATCACATTGAGACAGCGACAGTATCTGTTGGAGTCAACACCTAATGCAACCCACAATTGTTGACGAATTGAAGTCGGCAAAGAAAGAGGAGAAAAGTCCAAGATGTTCTTCAAGCATTTTCTGAAGAAAGAAGAAAATAACAAGCAAGAGGAAGTCAACAATTGTGGCTTTACAAAAGATGAAGAACGTGTACAGCTAGCAAAGAAATGCCAACTGTATAGGTATTGGGCGGTGGCTGTCAACTTTGAAAGAAAGGACCGAACGTGAACAAGAAGGAAAGTTTCTATGGGGGAATCCCTCCATAAAAGGGTTATGAATAAGAGTGTGTGGGGTTAACCCTTCACCGTCTGAGTGTGATAGAAAAGATTATCTTGAATGTCATTCTTATATCGCAGTTTAGTATAATAAGAGTGTTTGAATTGTCTATTACAATTCTCTTGTGTCACCACCAAAACGCTTCTACATACCCTACAAATAGTATCAGAGGAAAAAGGTGCGCACCCTACCATATCACCATGTCTAGCAAACTAAGATAGTTCTTGTGGTTCTTACATATATATTTTCTTAAACAAAAATTTCTTCAAAAAGGACGGACAAAGTGTCCCCAAAACCCTGTTGATATGGGAAAACCCTAAAAAAAGAAAAAAAAAAAAGAAAAAAAGAGAGAGAGGAAGGTATGGACTCCATATGACATGCGCCAAAAAAGTGATTCACGATCAACCATATTAACATTTCCATCAATACAAATAACTATCAATGTCACTAGTATACAAATACATACAATTAATCAGCATACACTTGATAGTTCCTTAAATGATGTTTTTTTTTTTTGGTGATACAACATTGACCAAAAAAAAAAAAATGTTGGTACCTGTAAAATAGAAACAATGTTTATAATCTATTATGAGTTTATGATGCTAAAATAGTTGCCAGCAAGCACAGCTGAAGTATCTTAAGAACATTGATTTTTTGGTTATATCAAAACCTTGGGTAAGAATTCAAACAGCCACCAAAGTGCAGGATGCTTATTTAAATTTTGCCCATCAAGTAAAAGGGTGTGTATAGGTGTGCGTCAGTAATTAAATATGAACTCAAAAAGGAGAGCGGAGGGCTAAATCTCTAGAACCAAACTTAGAAAGGGGCAATTTTCGTTCTCGAGATCGAAGAAGGGACAACCTTTTATCGGAGTGGCGTGGCTGAGCTTGGGAGACCATCATAGCGCGTGAAATGTTGATAATTCTACCTTTTCTTTTTTATTCCTCAAAGCTAGTGCAACGTGAACATTGTTTAGGAAATGCCAGATGAAGGACGGTGGCCTTTTATGATTTCGAGAGGGTATTCTTTCGGACGCTTTTATGAAGTTGCCGTTGAATGTTATCAAATAAAGGCAAGCTGGGGAAAAAAACAAAGTGTGCATCGTGCACTGTGAAGTGTGAGCCCCGAATGCCTGCACGTTCGCTCCTTGAGATTGGAGACTCCCTTGGCTTCTTGTACTTACTCCATCCTGATCTTGAGCGTTAGGTCTCATCTCTTCTATAGACTAATGGTCTCACAATGCCTGCTTGGCGGAGAAAGGTTCGAGACTGTTAGTATATTGGAAAGTGGAGGGGCACATCTCTTGGACCAACATAAAAAAGAACCACTTTTCAAGCTTAGATATGAGAGAAATCATTTTTTCCCCTCATAATCGTAGTCTATGAAGTTGGAGTCCAGTGCTAATACAAGAATCATTCAATATAGATATCTTTAATTTTGAAATGCTAACAATGATGGCATGTCCCTATCCTAATTTTATGGGGTAATTATAAAGGAAGTTAATACTCTTATGTCCATTCTTCCCTAGATAGAGCAGAATCTCAATAATCACGACTCAATTATTGAATAAACAAGTTATATCGGAAGCATCCACAAATTTGCTATTGCCCCTTATATTATGCATTAGATGTTGTATAACATCGAACCATGCTATTATTTGGTTGTACATCGTATAAGTTCCAAACCTTATATATTGTTTAACTTTGTCAATGCCCAATCACATTGCAATATTATATCGAAACAGTACCACCGTGTAATCTCATGTGGCATGTTTGATCATCTCGGAGCTTCTAGTTGGTGTGTCACGATAGACTATATTAAAAATTGGAACACTCCATCAATACAAATAGTTATCAATATCACTAGTAAACAAATACACACAATCATCCAGCATACATATAGTTGCATAAAATATGTTTGTATGTTACTAACAAATAGATGTAGAAACGATGTTAATAATTTGCTAAAAATTTACGGTAATGAAATAGTAACTTTTTTGGGAAGTTACAACCATTAACTGGCATCACTAGTAAAAAATATGTAAGGAGCCCGTAACCTACTAGAGGTACAACCCACCCGCTTGCAAAGCAAACAGCCTCGTAACTGCAAGAATATTTCAAGTAGGTAAATCCATTGTTTCATTAGTATTTACTAACAATAAAATTGCAACTCATAAAATCGAAACAATAATACAGTAAGGATTTATACTGGTACGATAGTTATTTGTTTGTAGTTACAACCATTAACTAAGACTACTAACAAAACATGTAAGCAACTCGTAATTTACTCCCAAAAATACTCACCCACTTATAGAAGCACACGATTGCTTGTAAGTTACAAGAGTATTTTCCATAAAGTAAATCAATTATTCTGTTCACGTGGTATTTACAAATGAACATTGCTGCTCATAAATTCAAAACAATCTTAACACCATATTTGGATTTAGAGGGGGTAAAATAGTTATTTTTTTTGTAAGTTAGAACATCAATCGAGACTATAATAAAGTACGTGAGCATTCATAATCTACAAGCGAAAATACTAACAAATTTGCAAAATCTAAAAGAAAAAAAATGGTAATTCACTATTTGGTTTGAGGATGAAAAATTTGATAACTTTCTAACGATTGACTAGACTCATAAGTTATCGGTTAATTTTTACTTGCCAGTGATACTTCCAGATCATAATTGGTTCTTTAAATCTAGCATACATGAATCAAAACTCCATTTTTGGCTAACGGAATTTTAGAATCGTGAGATTTCAAACTACAACTATCCCATCACACGAATTGCTCTGGTTAATTTTTTGATCCATTCTAGAGAAAGTGGCGGTCATATTTGCAGAAGTGACATTAAGAAGAAATAATTTATGTTGTAGAAACTTGAGGAGAGTGAAACTCTTCTTTTAAAAAAAAAAAAAATGCTAGGCATTGTGTTATGTCAAATGAGAACATGTTCACGTTCTCTCCTTGAGATTTAAAATTCCTAGGGAATAATTTATGTTCTCGAGATTCAAGAAGAGAAAGTGTTATTTTTTTTTTAAAAATGAAAACTTTACACTATGCTATGTTAACGTTCTTCCCAAGAGATTTAAAACTCCTTAAGGTGTTAAAACTCCCCTCGAGGTTGAAAACTCCAATGTTCATGTGCATTGTCAACTTTGACAGGTTGGAGTGATGTTGCAATGAATCATTCTTATTAAACAATTGTAGCATACTGGCCCACAACTCTTTGCATATTTAGCTAATCCTGGCTACTAAGTTTAATGACCTACAGAGATCTCCATTATTTGTGAGTTAGGGGCTTCTAAACATTTTCCATCTCTGGTTGCCACTACTTTTGCTGATACGCTGTTCGGTATTTCTTGAAGATCAGATCGAGTAAATCAATGGAGGGGAGCGTAGAAACACAACATACCTATAAAAATGATGGAATAGCAGGGAGTGCTTCTTTTAATCACACTATGACAGAAGGTCAAGGAATGGTTAATTCATCAAGACATGCATATGAAGTATTCTTGAGCTTCAGAGGAGAGGATACTCGAACAGGTTTTACTAGCTTCCTTTACACTAGTATGATAGATGCAGGAATCCGCGTTTATAAGGATGACAAAGAGCTCTGCGAGGGGGTAGAATTTGGCTCGGAACTTCTCCAAGCAATTAATCAATCGGAGATCTCAATACCTATATTTTCGAAAGGTTATGCCTCTAGTGTATGGTGTCTCAATGAACTAGTCCAGATGGTTGAGTGCCAAAAAACTAGGGGACAAAAGATCATGCCCATTTTTTATGATGTGGCACCTTCAGAGGTTCGATATCAAACTGGGGTTTATGAAGAGGCATTTCTTTTACATGAAAAGAAGAATCGATATGACGAAGAGACTATGCGTCAGTGGAAGATTGCTTTGAGTGCAGTTGCAGCAATAAAAGGGTGGGATCTGCACAACAAGATCAACAGGTGACTACCTCTATCATTCCATTTGATGTGCCTTGTACCATTAAAACCTTTAATGTGGTTCAATTGGTTTCTTTTCTAGATTTGTGTTAGCCTTGTTGAAATTGAATTTTATGCTATTGAAATTATACTGCAGAAATCACACGAAATAGTGGTACAATCCCAATTTTGTCCTTTTTCATTCCAAATAACTTTTTTTTTCCAGTTTATTAACCATATGTGCCAACGCTAATTCATTTACAGTGGAGTAAATCCTTGTAGAAAGCATTTCGATAGGTCTTTAGTTTTCACTTTGGTCTTGTGAGAACATAGTTTGGTTTAATACAATTTTCTAACTCATTGCCATTTGACCTCCAACAAACACTAGGGAAGAAGGTGAGATCGCAAAAATGGTTACCCATAAGGTTTTCAATGAGTTGAAGAAGGCTTATTTGGCAGTATCGAACAACTTGGTTGGTGTGGACCACCATGTGCATAAAATCATGGAAAAGATAGGTGCTCACACAAGTGAAACGCTGATTGTGGTAATTCATGGGATGGGTGGCGTTGGAAAGACAACGATTGCAAAATTAATCTACAATGAGCTTTCCAACAAGTACAACAATTGTTGCTTCCTTTCCAACATCCGTGAAACGTCAAAGCTCAAGGGCATTTGTTACTTGCAGCAACAGCTCATCTCTGATATCCTTAAGATGGAATGGACACATATAAGAAACATTGATGAAGGGATTGAGATCATTGGAAAAAGGTTTTCTGATAAAAAAATCCTGCTTCTTCTTGATGATGTGGAAGAAAAGTGTCATATAAATGCACTTGTAGGTGAGCGTGATTGGTTTGGTAAAGGGAGCAAACTTATTATTACTACAAGAAGGATAGATGTTATCCATGTGCCGAAAGTGGACTGGAGGTATGAGCTTACGGGCTTGGATTCGGATCTATCTCTTCAACTTTTTAGCAAACATGCCTTCAGAAGAGATTTTCCTAAAGACGAGTATATCGACCAATCCAAGAGGGCGGTACACATTGCCGGAGGTCTTCCATTAGCCCTCGAGGTCATAGGCTCACTTTTATCCAACAAAAATAAAGAAATGTGGGATGCCACATTGAAGAAGCTAGAAAGTATTCCTGATGATGAAGTTCAGAGTAAGCTGAAAATAAGTTATGATGCATTAAATGATCAGCAGCAGCATATATTCCTTGATATAGCTTGTCAATTCATTGGATATCACAAAGACATTGTGGTCTATTTCTGGGATGCATCAGAACTTTTTTCGGAAGTAGCCTTGGAAGTTTTGCAGAACATGTCTTTGATAAAAATTGGAATAGATAATCAATTGTGGATGCATGATCAACTTAGAGACATCGGAAGAGAAATAGTTCGTCAAGAAAGTAAGATGAAAATTGAGAAGCGACGTTGTGTGGGGAATCCCAAGGACGGATTGGAATTGTTGAAGAGACATGAGGTAAAATGCCTTAGTGTAACAAATCTCCAAGTTACTTATGAAAATTTTCTATTTGAAAAAAAGGCAGTTACTTTTTGTGTTCTCTAGCACCATTGTGACCTACTCAACTGATATTTTTGGTCTTTTAAGATTTTAAAGGAATGACAGTAGTCAACTCAACCCCTTAAAATAGTGAACTTGAAGAAATGTGTTTCCTTTCAACTTTTTTGTTTTAAAATTTTTCCTTTGGGTAGGAAAAGAAAGAAGTTGAAGCTCTCCGTCTCAAGTTTGATGATCAGCACCGTTTTACCTATGACGACTTTAAGAGCCTGCCATATCTAACGTTCCTTGAAGTAGACGACTTGAAGGAAAATTTTAGTGGAGAAAAGTTGCTTCTTTGGCTCAAATGGCCATTATATGCTCTTCCAACTAATATTTTCCAGAGG
This sequence comes from Eucalyptus brandiana, assembly GCA_014182725.1. Classification (NCBI taxonomy): domain Eukaryota; kingdom Viridiplantae; phylum Streptophyta; class Magnoliopsida; order Myrtales; family Myrtaceae; genus Eucalyptus; species Eucalyptus brandiana. The sequence goes on along the minus strand of CM024675.1, from coordinate 51,825,152 downwards.
AATTCAAATCTCCTTCCACGATTACGATGGCTTTCTTGGCACAATATTCGCCCAACATTTAAGATTGCAAATTTCTCCGTAGAGAATTTGATTATCCTTGATCTATCTCGGAGTGAAATTACTCATGATTGGAAGGGGTGGAGCCACATGAAGGTATGTTATATGCTAGACAACACTTATTCTTTCGTCTTATTAGATTCAAAACTAAACTTTGCATTATTTTTCTTTCACAGATGATTAAGAATTTGAAAGTTCTGAATCTGGCCCATTGCCGACGCTTGAAGACAACCCCCAACTTCTCAGCTCATTCAAATTTAGAACATTTGATCCTATCAAGCTGCGAATCATTAATCAAAATTGATAGATCAATTTGTCAGTTGAAAAGCTTGGTTTTCTTAGATGTAAGCTATTGTTGGAATCTTCATAGGCTTCCGGAGACAATTGGAAATTTGGATTCGCTAACTAAGTTGGACATAAGTCACACGACCATCGAAGAAGTACCCAATTCCATTGGAATCTTGAAGAATTTGGAAGTAATGAAGATGCATAATGATATCGGAAGAAGAATACGCAATGCCTGTTTGAAGTTGGGGAAGAGATCCCCAGTGGAAATCTGCTGCCATCAAGATTATATCAAGGATTTCTATGCAAGAATTGGCGATCGCATCTATGGTTATGAATCCCTAAGGAAGTGGGGAATGGGATGGCCGGGAGTACACGCCCTACCAAGGCTTCCTGAAAGTCTCGTCGAATTAGAACTGAAGAAGTTGAGGGTGGACACGTTTCCGGATCTCTCAAATCTCGCTAACTTAAAGGTATTGCATCTGGGCCTTGGCCCACCTGATTGGGATGGGAAAGCTGATGGGCTTCTAGAAGAACCGATTCCACCGTGGATTGGGAACTTAAGCCAATTGGAATCTCTGCACCTGCGCTTTTTAAAGGAGACCTACTCATCGACAGACCTCAGCCTCCCTCTTCATCCGCGTCGCCTCCCGAGGCTTCCCTCAAATTTATCCTCCTTACTTCTCTCTAATTGCGACTCGCTTGGCTCAATGGATCTATCGAATTTGAGGAAACTATCGTCTCTCGATATTTTGCTCTGCGACTCACTTTGCTCGTTGGATCTATCGAATTTGAGGGAACTATCGTCTCTCCATATTCGGAGCTGCCACTCACTTTGCTCGATGGATCTATCGAATTTGAGGAAACTATCGTCTCTCGACATTTGGCACTCTGTAGTTGCAGAGATTGAAGGCCTTGGTTGTTTGGAGAACCTACGATATTTGGTACTTTACAGCGTCGGACAGCTGGCGATGCTACCTGATCTAAGCAAGTTAAACAAGCTAAGGCGTATTGATGTATACTCTTGTGGTAATCTGGTCGAGATTCAAGGCGAACTACCGCGGTTTTTGGATGGAATTTCAATTGAGTACTGCGATTCGTTACGGGAGTTCCCCGATCTGTTCAGCTTACCCGATCTGTTCAGTTTAATGGGTAAGACACATGTTTTTATGGATATCAATCGCAGTCAGATGTTTTCATATGGAGGTAGAGATGAGTTGCTGGTTCGTGGCTTTAAACAGATGCAGATCCCTGATCTAAGCGATTTGGACGGAATAACAATTCTTACAGTAGAATCTTGTCATAATCTGGTTGAGATTCAAGGCGAACTACCCCAATCTTTGGAAGAATTGTGGATTGAATGTTGTGAATCTTTACAGAAGTTGCCTGATCTATCAAGCTTGAAGGGACTGCGAGAGGTCACAATATTACGTTGTGGGAAATTAGCGGTGGAGGAAATTTCTCGGCTTTGCTCGGAGAAGTCAATCAAATTTCTGGGAGAAGACGATGAAGAAGACAATTTACCGGATTGGGCAAGAATACAAAGATATGAAAGAAGACGAGGGGCAAGACAACTTGCCAGATTTCATTCCCGTTGAGGTAAGTACCAATGTTTTCCTTTTTGGGCAATCAAATTCTTTCACAGATATGAACAGAGAAATTTTGCGTGCACTTTTTAATGACCTTTTAGCGGATTCTTGTCTGAAAATCTGATGAAGGTATTTAAATTATGATGCCTCCGAACAGCCAAAGGGCTCTTAATTATGTACAAGTATTTGTGTTCTTTTCCTAGTTTGGTTTGGCTTTTTTAGCTACATTTTCTTAGGATGGTTTCTCCTAGAGGTATGCATGTCGATTGCATCATTTTTATTTGATATGTAACAAATTATTGGAGATCGTTGTTGATTTGCTGCTTCACACATATTTTGAAATTGATAACCTCACTTCGCATGGGAGATAAATTCGCTATGCCGTAAACAAATAGATGGAATGTGTGTTGGAAGGTCATACAACTATGGTTCTCATCCTGGGACTTTACAGCACAATCAACTCATTGTTGTGACTTTGAAGTAGACAGACACTCTGTATTGCCATGCTTAAGTTCAGTTTATTTTTCAGGAAAGGTGTGCTTCTTAGTGCGATTTGCAAATGTTATGGAGAAGTCATAAATGAGGGAGCCACCACAATTCTGAGATTACCAGTGTGGCAGCACTGGCTAAAGCAACAGCACCAGAATATTTTATCTCAGCAATGATGCCTTCAATCATAGCAATCTTTGACAGGCACACTGACAAAAATCATTCTGTGCAGCAAACGTCGCCTATAGGAGTAACTGAGAGAATGCAGCGTTCGCTGTACCAGTAGAGAAGGAGCGCCCTTTTGCTGAGACTTGAGAATTGCACTCACTTACAAAAGATTGGTAAGAAAAAGAGAGCACCTTCCCTTGGGGCTGCCTTCAGTAATAGAACTGTGCATTCTGAAGCAATATTGGCATTGTTTCTGTCATGAGATCCACTCAATTCCAGGAAAACACTGGCACTGCCACCAAAGTCAGTTATGCGTCATATGCTACTCGCCACCTCAGAAGAACTTTCATCAAGTAGTGGTGGCTCTTCCATGTACACAAAACCTTTTATAGAACCTAGCGATCATAAAAGAAGAGCTTTACACGAGCCAAGCGTCAATTTGAGAAATTCTTCCATATTCTTCGCATGTACAAACTCCAAAAGGATTCCAATCTGCCATACTACTTTCAGTTGAGAAAGCAACTTGGGATCCATTTCTGGAGCCAATGCCAGAGCCACGCGCAGCTCAACATCATTCACATTTGCACAGGACAGATCACCAAGTGAAAATCTGAAGCAGTGGCTGACTGTCTTTGGTTGTAGAATCTAAAAATTTTTAGTCAAGTTGAACTCTATGAGCATCAGGAGGAGCTTCCGCACACACATTGGTATCGGGGTCCTCATCCTCATTCAAGGTCAGTCAAAGAGGGAGAAATTGCATCTAGGATATGGATTTCAAGCCTGGCAGCTTATGCTCTAACTCTGGAGTTTTGATTAGGAAAACGAACATCGCATCAAACGGAATCTTGAGGGACAGAAATCTGGCATCACCATCCTTGTTGCCCTGACACAGAACATCCAGACTCAGCAGAATCCCACAGATGAATACGTCATAGCTTTCAGGAATCCAGTATGACTCCTCTGTGATGGACTCAACGCTTGCATTTTGAGCTGGCAATGCAAGTTCTAGGAACGGATTGATGTTGTGCTCTGGTTTTCTTTTTCAATCCTGAACTGCTCTTGGATTGTGTTTGTAATTAGTGTGCTGAATTATGCTTCGTGAACCATCTAAGTTTTGCCTGTCTAGTGTTTGGTGATCATGTGCAATTTTGGTGTTTGATGAAATGAGCTATGTGCTTGAGACCACGTGTGCTGGAGTGTCACCTTCAAGAAGCACCTGAAGTAGAAGCTGTAGCGCAAGGTCTATTGCGGCGGCTTCCTCTCTCTCCGCGCCACCACCAGCAAGTTACCTTCGCTTTCACCACTAATCTCTACCATTGATGTCCAGCTCAACCCGATCGGCAATTTAGTTGCTTTTGATTGGGCTAGGACATGATTCGGTTTGATTGGCTAATCTATGTCAAAACTGCAGTGGCTATCGATTTATTACCCTTTCTTTCCCAAATTTAGCTTGCTCAATCGAACTGAACGGCAGCAGCTCAATGCTGCTTGGGATTTCATTTTTTCTATCATCATGGATTGTTCTGTTCTGTGCTTCTGATTGTAATACTCTCCGTGATTGAGCGTGTTTTGAGTAGATTAGTCCATGCTGTGATTGATGGTCGGATATATGATAGGTAATGCCGTATGATGGCAGCAAGCAGCTGTTGGAATGCAGGATTTTGAAGAATGATGAAGTTATCTATTCTGGTGAGTCACTGATGTTCAATGCTTATTTGGTCGATGTTGGAGAGCCTGAAGGAGGGCAAAAGCCTCTAGATGACACTTATATTCGCAGCCTAATTATTGTTTGGCAATTGGATTTATAAGTTCCCTCTGCCGAGGGTATTGTTTTGTTGTTTTGTAGGTGAAATGTGATGAAATGTGAAGTTCTTGGGTTTGGTTTGTTAAAATTCCAAATGGGTATATTTCACTTCTTGGTTGTCTTGGAAAAAAGAGCATTGCTTGCATACAAATGCGCGTAGACCCTCCCTCCCTTGTGATGCTTTGCTTGTTGTTCGTCAAGGAAATTAAATTTTTGTTATTTTGCTTGCTTAGAACAGCTACTTGGATAGGGTTAAATATATTGATTGATTTAGAACCTAGATGCAAACATTTGCAATTGATCTACTTTTGCTTTCGTTCATTGAGCAACTGGTCTTTTGAAACTCGATTTTCTTTTTAAGTTTTTCCTTTTGTTAACCTTACTTTCAATTGATGCAGAGCTTTGGTTGAGTTTCTGGATATGAGGTTCACTATAATCCCCTCTTATGAAATGCAAGGTGTGTTTCCTTTTGGCTACTTAAATCCTTTGGCATGGAATCCACAGTTGCATTGCCTACATAACTTTTCATTTTCTGCAGATGTTCCTCTTCCTCAGAAACCGAAAAGAAATACTGGTTATTTTAGAGGAAACTGGTTGCTCATGATGTTGCAACCTGCCGGAAATGGGAACCAAATTTATACCGTCCCTATACCCTACATATATGGATTCTACATTCCAAATAGCACAACTTGCTTTACAATGCCTCCAAATGACTCCTAACAAGTGGCCTTCCAGGACTAAAGTCATGGAAGAACTGGAATCAGTAGACGTTGCCATTGCTAATAGAATACCATGGGATGGTTAAATTCACTTATTATGTTATTCTTACTTCGTGTGATGTAAGTCAAAGTCTGTCCCCCACTTTTCCATTTTTCCCAGGAATAATCCTGGGCTTTGAATGTTCATTTCCATTGTACCCAGCAGTTACTAGGAGTTGTCTTCTCTTGTAAGTTCTTTGGAATATCCATGATGTGTATATTAATACATACACTGCCTTGTGAATTGAGATGTTATGAATGTACTTATGTTTATGAGAGGAACGGTTTTTTAAGGCTAATCCTCGATTTGTCAGCAATCTGAGGTTTGCAGAAGAAGTCCATTGCTCTTCAAGAGTCGGAGCTCTAAAATTTTCTTGCATGCTTAGGCTTTGAACATGAGCAAAGCCTCATTTTGGTTGCCACCACGAATGTGTTCATGTGGCGCTCACTCTGCAATCAATCTCCAGGAAGTGTTAGGCGGTTCAGTCCATTCTCATAATATTTTTGACCTCTAAGACACGGTTGGGGAAATTGATGAGTCATTTAAGGCAAGGTGCTCAGTTGTCCATTCAGAAAGAGCAAGATATGACTTTTGGTGCTGTCTTATTGCAGCTGAGACGTGTCTAATTGTTTTATTGCTAAATAGACATATTTCTTATCATATGCCAGTTTTAGATGAGACTTTCCATATGACATCATAAACAACTAAATTTTATTTTATATTCTCAGCAACTTAGCCCATTGGTCATTATACTTTGGGCATGCATGGTTGTGTTTTTTTTGTTTATGAACAAAAATTTTGTTTTTTTGTTCAGGAGGAAACAAAAAAAAATGTAAACGTATTTGTTTGCGTTTTTGTTCAAAAATTATTTTTTTGTTTAATAAAATAAAATTGAAACGGAAATAAGAAATAAAAAAAGTTATTTTTTTGTTCCGGAAGCACTTCTAAAGAACAAATTTTTTCTCTTCTCTCTTTTCTTCTCTTTTTTTTTCTTCTTCTTTTCTTCTTCTTTTTTCTTTGGCCAATTGCCGGCCTCGGCCATGGCCGGCGACTAGCCGTCGAGGGTTAGCGACCTCGCCGGAGTGTCCCCAGCCCTCGGCGAGGCCGAGCGTCACCGGCCCCTAGCGAGGCTTGGCCTCGCTGAATCTGGGTGAGGTCTGTCGGCCCCCATCGGCCGGTCGCCGGCCTCGGCATGGCCGGCGATCGGCCAAAAGAAGAAAAAAAAAAAAAAAAAAAAAAGAAAGAAAAATAAAATAAAAATATTAAAAAATTAAAAGAAACAAAAAAAAAAAAATATAAATTTACTAAACATGTTTCTATTCATTTTTATTCCCAGAATAAGTTTACCAAATGCATCTTTCTAGTAAAAAATTGTTTCCGAAATAGAAATAGCCCGGAACAATTTTTGAATAGAAACACAAACAAACACACCCTTTCTTTATTGTTTGTAAATCTGAGGGCCCTATTATTTTCGACACATGTAATTTTTTTTTTTGAGTTTGTTAATGTCTCTTTTACATCATTCTTAACGCGAAAATATAAAAGTTTCTGTCATTTGTGTGTTTTTTTTTAAATTTAAAAAAAATTAAAAAAAAATTGATTACATCAAAGGACTTTTCAAATATATGTCTATCAAATAGTATTTTCCCAATGTTACTTCCCAAGTCACTTTAAAATTGCAAATTACCAAACAGCCTTTGCATTTCACAAAACTCATTTAGGCTAAGAGCCTTTGCATTACCTAAAGGTTTTCTCCAAAAGCCAAACCAAACGCACCCTATAGGAATGGGTACTTGAAATTGAGCTTTATGTAGACCTTTTTGCTTGATTGTCGTTGCCCTGCTATGTGACCCGCTGTTTTGTGTAAACCAGCAAGATAGTCATCATCATGGCTGAAGCACTCTCCGGCCTCATGAAGTCAAGTTTATCTGTGAGTATATATAGTGCTGTGCGTTTGGTTCATTTTTATTTATTTTGGAGCTACATTCAATTTGCGTTGCTTACCTCCTGTTTTACTCTGCAATAAGTGAAGGGGATGATATTCCTCTGTCCTACAATAATTTGTTTGAGAATTTGTGGTTCAACATCGTAAATAATGGTAAAAGAAATATCTTAAAGCATGAGCTTCAATGGCGAGTATGGATTGGTCATCGGTTGCCCTGTTTTCAAGTTCTTTTCCTCATGTTGTTTCCGAATATTTGGTCAGGTTCTATCTTTTTACATAGTTTCTATTCTCGCACCACAAATTGTTAGAAGCCATGTGAGTGAATTTCTGTCTTCATATAAAGTAGGTGAGTGTTGTAACCAAACGACTGAGAATGTTCAGTAGAGAAAACCAATGCACAAAATGAGATTTCGTTGCTGCATTATAACGTCAAAGAAAATGTATGATGGTCCATTTCATCACATCCTGCTCTCATGTCGTGCCCTGTTAAGTTCTTTTATCTAAGGCCTCTTCTCCATGTTTATGCAGTTGAGTTGAGTAAACAAAGCTAATGCTTGTTCATTTGGAACAACTAAATTACTCCACGGTATCAACTTAATCTTTGGTTTATTGCCAAGCATAGACTTTCAACCCAAGCTCTATTATTATCTTATGGTAGAATTACTAGTGGTGCGTGTGCCTTTTGTAATGCCATGTTGGACTCCATTGATCATCTATTTTTTGGATGTCACGTCACTGCTGGCATTGCTTTTTCTAGGCTGCCAGATGCAACCTCCCATGGCGCAACAGATCATGGGGGGAGAATCTACGCTGGGCCGTAACCTTACTCTCGGGCAAAGATTTTCATAAATACATTGCTCGCTTTTCTTTTGGTGCTCTTTGCCATATTATTTGGAAAAATAGGAATAGCATTCTATTCAAAGAGCAGTCTTTGGCGACTCCGGCTGTGAAGAACCATTTTATCAAAGTAGTCAGAGACAAAGCTGTCACATTCAGGAATGTCGAGGATACTCCTCAAAATAGGAGGCTTCAGCGCAGCTGGATTATTGACCCGATTATCTTCTCTTCCAGGGAGACGGAACCACCACCTCTTTGACGTTGCTGCTTTCAGTTTGTGGCAGGCGGATCATCTGCTGCCTGTTTTTTTGGCTACTGCTTTGGCTCCCTGCTTCGGGTGGTGGCTGATTTTGTTGGCGTTCCTGGGCTCCTGCGGCTCTCCTTGGTGGCTCCTCCTTTTGGGGGTTGGCTGGTTGATGCTCTAGCGCTGGCGGGTGTGGTACTGCTGCGGCTGCTTGCTCGTGGGTCGTCTCCTGCCTTGGTGCTTCGTTAGCTGCTGTTTTGTTCGCTGTTTGTTGTGCCTTCTGTTTAGGCTTTTCTTTGTCAGTTTGGCTGCCGCCTTGTGTGCGGTCTTCCTTTTTTCTTTCAGCTCCCTTCCACTTGTTCTGACTTCTTGTCATTTTGAGTGTAAGTTTTTGGCGCCAAACCCTCTTGTATAGTTTGGTTAAAGCTCAATATATTCTTACTTTTACTGGAAAAAAACAAAGCTCATGCTTGATTCCACTAGGCAACAAGAATTGGAGTAGGCCTTTCATCCTATCTTCTGTTTGATGCAGTTACTATGTAATCACAGCAGGTAGCTCCACCTGTCCTGCTGTGCAGAGACAAGTTTTTGATACAGGTGAAGAGGACATTACTGCTGACATGGTAGGTTTTGCTGTAATATGTTATTATAATCTTTCAGGTCAAGTGACTCAAGAAATTTTCTTTTAAATTTTCAGTTTCATAAAGAAAGCAGTAAATACATAGGTGAGAGGAAGATAAAAGCAGTCCTAACCAGTCCAGTGGAATCACCATTAGGGCTGCCAGATTATGGAGACCGGAAGCGAGATTCATCTTCCGAGACTACCATCCCAAATGATATCTCACCTGCTGGAGTCGAAAATGCATCACCTTTTCTCAGGGTATGACTGCCAGAAAACATCAATATGTCACCTTGTTGTCTTTCTGGGTTGAGATGGCTTTGTATCTAATAGGTGTATCGGGGCTTTGCCAAAGCCTTGGCTGGGCTGCATGTTATTTATTTATGAACGGAAATCAAGTTGTTACATGTCATCTAAAATTTGATCAGCCTTTTTAGCAACTAAGTGCGAGTGTATAGGATAGCTTTTTTCTCTTATTAATTGTACGTGAATCCATTTCTATGTCTCAGGATAGAATATGACTTCTGTTTTCACTCCTATATTCCAGAAGGATTGTCTTTTGATGCCAGGATCCTGAAGGGTTGGACGTGTCAGAGGTTTTAAGGAGTTAAAATCAACACTCAGCGAGGTGATACAAAGTTGAAAGAGGTTAGTTTTCTTCCCCTGGTTGATTAGAATTCGGGTCTACTTTCACCAATAAGATCATTGGGAGGACGGTTTCCCTTCTACTACACAAGCCGCCCTTAATTGCCCATTTTATACAGATGAGGAGAGGAGACAGAAGAGGGGAAGGATTATTAAAAGGAAAGAGGAAGGGGGAGGGGGGTTATAATAAGCATAGATATTGAGTCGGGAGAATTGCAAACTCAGTCATAAATTTATTGCATGAATAATCAAATAATGGAGAACATGTTTGCTCTCTTGGATTCTCGGTTCAATGCTACTCCTGACACATTGGTTCTTACGAATTTGTTAGTGCTGCATGTATTGAAGATTGTGTTTTTGTTTACTGAGTAAAATGGCACAAAGTTGTTATTGCCAAGTCAGAGTCAACCCAACTATGATCAGGGACTACTCGAGTTTGGTACTGCTGGTGCTGCTCTGTTGTGTCTTGGAGAGGTGGTTAGCGATAATTTAGGCCTGCTGACTTGGAATCTTTCCTGCGATTTCTCTGGGGTTGCGTGAGTCATGGCATATCCCTTAGCTGATATTATTGCCGTATCCTTCATTGTGAACTTGCACTGGAGTTTGATTTTCTCATTCTTGGGATCCGTCAAAAGGAAGATTCTGATCTGTAAGATACTCCCTCGAAGATTAAGATTTCACTGCCAAAGGAAGTTTCTGACCTGTAAGATACTCCCCGAAGGTTAGGCTTTCATTGCCAAATGTAGCGCTCTGGTTTTTGGTAAATCCTGAACTGCTCTTGGATTGTGTTCGTAATTTGGGTGTTGAATCATGCTTCATGCGAGTGTGAACCATCTAAGTTTTGACTGTCTAGTGTTTGGTGATCATGTGCAATTTTGGTGTTTGAAATGAGGAATGTGCTTGAGACTGCACGTGATCAGATTTATATGAAATGGGTACTTGAAATTGAGCTTTATGCAGAGCTTTTTGCTTGATTGTTGTTACCCTGCTATGTGGCCTGTCGTTTCATGTGGATCAGTGGTATAGTTGTCATCATGGCTGAAGAGCTGTTGGAGATCTGGCCTCATGAACTTGAGTTTAATTTGTGAGTGTATATATATAGTGCTGCGCATTTGGTTTATTTTAATTTTTGGAGCCACGTTAAATTTGCATTGCTTGCCTCCTGTTTTATTAGGCAATAGGTGAAGGGGATCATATTTCTCTGTTCTACAATAATTTGCTTGAGAATTTGCGGTTCAACATCATATAAAATGGTAAAGGAAATAACTTAATGCATAAGCTTCAATGGCGTGTATGAATTAGTCACTGGTCGCCCTGTTTTCAAATTCTTTTCCTTGTGTTGTTTTCAAATATTTGGTCAGGTTTTTTTCTTTTTTGCATAGTTTCTATCCTCAAACCACAAACTCTTAGAATGACTTGTGAGGTGAATTCCTTTCTGGAAAAATTAAGCAGGTGAATGGTCGTTTTAACCAAATGACTATGGGAATGATTAGTAGAGAAAACGAACGAACAAGATGAGATGGCATTACTGCATTATCAAAGAAAGTGTGCAATGGTCCATTTCATCACATCCTGTCCTCATGTTGGGGCCCCTTTCTCTTAAGTTCTTTTATCTGAAGCCTCTTCTCCGTGTTTATGCAATTGAGTTGAGTAAACAAAGCTCGTGCTTGGTTCCGCTAGGCAATAAGACTGATCGGTATGTTGCTTTCAAGGTGAGTATTCTTTGGACCTTTTCTTTCACCATGATCAAGCTTTTCTTTTTTTAAGGTTATGGCGGGTGAACAATTTCCTTTCAATCTTGTATTCTTGATGTAATTTAATTTTCAGTTTAGGACATCAGCGCATTAAGAACTCTCTATTGTGGAGAAACATTATGAGCTCTATACTGGATATCTCAAACATTCCAGGCTAAGTCTACATCTCTGAAGAAATTCTATGTGCGGCCAAATGTAGGCATCATCAAGCCAAATGGATCATCTGATTCGAAATTGTGCTGCTCAAGTCTGTGGAACATCATGTTCACATACTTATTAAAGCCACTAACATACTTGTGAGGAGGGACACGCCCACAGTACTTGAATCGCCTGAATGATTCTTCTGCAATTTCTTTGCCACGACATGTCAGTAAGAGTGTACGATTACTGGGATATGAACTGCTTAAGGTAATGTCAGTCACATTGCAGTAAGGATTGTCTTTGAATAAGATTTTGAATGCCTACCTTGGTAGCCTATTATACATTGAGACAAACGAAAACCATGATAAACCTCAGAAGCTATGTCCTGATACTGCAAAAGAATTAGAGTAGGCCTTTTATCCTATCTTCTGTTTGATGCCGTCGCCATGTAAGCACAACTGGTAGCTCCACCTGTCCTGCAGTGTAGAGACAAGTTTTGATACAGGTGAAGCGGACATTACTGCAGATATGGTAGGTTTTGCTGCTATATGTTCCATAATCTTTTGGGTCAAGTAACTGGAGAAGTTTTCTTTTAAATTTTCAATTTGATAAAGAAAGTGGTAAATACATAGAGGAGAGGAAGATGAAAGTAGTCCTAACCAGTCCAGTGGAATCGCCATCATTGCTGCCAAATTATGGAGACCGGAAGCAAGAAGATTCATCTTCCGAGACTACCATCCCAAAGGATATCTCACCTTCTGGAGTCGAAAATGCGTACCCTTTCTCAGGGTCTGACTGCCAGAAAACATCAATATGTAACTTTATTCTCTTGGTGGATTGAGATGGCATAGTATCTAATACATGTATTGGGGCTTTGGCTTTGACATAGCCTTGGCTGCAGGTTTTCTATATGCGGATGGAATTCAAGTCGCTAGATGTCATCTATAAATTGATCTAACCTTTTTTATCAACTAAATGCCAATGTATAGAATAGCATTTTTCTCATATTAACTATACACGAATCCGGTTCTATGTCTCGGTAAAGATTGGAAATTGTAGGGTATGTCTTTTGCTCTCGCTCTTATTATCTGGTCAATCCTATTATCCGGACAATCCTGAGGGGCGGACGTGTCAGGATTTTTAAGGAGTTAAAATCAACATTTGGTGTGGTGATTCAATGGCGAAAGAGGTCAGTTTATTTCCCCTGGTGGATTTGAATTTGGACCCAAATTCACCGTGTTGACCACTGGCAATGCAGTTTCACTTCCACTACACAAGCCACCCATCCCCCTGATTACCCATTTTATACGAATGAAGAGAGGAGACAGGAGAGGAAGAATAATTAAAACAAAAGAAAACTTATAATAGGCATAGGTTGAGTTGGAAGAATTGCAATTTCAGTCATAAAGTTAGGCCATGTTTGGTAATCATTCTATTTCTCTATTTCTGTGTTATTTTATTCTTCAAAATAAAATAAAAAAGAATAGAAATTTGTTTGGCGACGTCAATTAATTTTTTTATTTTTCCAAATAAATTAGTAGTCAGAAAACAGATTTAGAATGTAAATAAGAAGTAGAAAAAACCTACTTATTTGTTCCTATAAACAATTTCTAAACAATATCATTTTCTTTTTCTTTTTTTCTTTTTTTTTCTTTCCTTTCTTATTCTTCCTCTTCTAGCTGATTGCAAGGCCTCGATGATAGCTGGTGATTGGCTAGAGAGGAGGGCCAACGCGAGGCCAACATCGAGGGAGCCTTGTGGTGGTTGGGCGAGGTTGGCCTTGTCAGCTCTTATCTTTGGGTGGTCGCCAAGGCTCTGTGACCAGCTGGAGGAGAAAGAAAAAGAAAAAAAGAAAAGAATTTTTTTTAAAAAATCTCAGGAAGTTACTTAAAAATTAAAACAAAATTTACGTCACAAAAAAATTTAAGGGTTATGCATTCATCTTGCACTTGCATGGCATGGAAGGGCTGGGGACAAAAAACGAACATCACTAAAAAAATTGAGGGTTGGACAATCATCTTCCATGGAGGGGCCAAGGAGCCCGACAGCCATGGTGACCGGCCGCCGAGCCTCCACATTTGGAGGCGCCAGCTCTAGCTGAGCTGTGACTGTTGATAGAAATCAACTTGAGAAAGAGCGGTTCTAGGCAAGGTTGACGGCCTGTGGAGTTGAACAACAAGGGCATCCTTTCGAGTAAATCTGTCCATGTCAAATGACTAGTCAGGACACGTACAACATCATATGATTGGACTACCATTTAGGCGAGACTTAACCATAAGGACTTGATTACATTTTCACTTAAAGATTTAAAACAATATTGTTGAATTAAAATGTCTAGGGTTGAATTTGAATTCATATGATAGGTTTACAATTGAATTTCAATTCTCCAGCAACTTTGCAATGTTTCCATGCCAAAGAACAATAACATTATGAACATAAAAATTTCAAACACTCAAAAACCTTGTCCTATTTTGACAGAGATTAATGTGCAAGAAACTTGATTCTTTTGGTTGCGTTGAATAGATATGTACGTATGTTATAGTATTGAAGCATAAAGTACAATATTATTCCTCCATTTGGTTGTAATGGTTATAAATTCTCAATCAGAGGCTAAGAGAAATAATTGGTTTTTAAGTAGGGAATTCAATAATGACCATATGCATGGTTGTAATGCATCTTAAAGCAAACAGCTTTCTCGGGCCTTCTGTTGAGAGTTTGTGATGTTCGTTTCCCTTCAATGTTGTTTTCCTTTGTGCCTCTCCCCTTCTTTTGAAAGTTCAAAGAAGATAATAGCAACTTTGAACGGAGTAGTGGAGCATAAAGTGCGATATTGATCCTGCTTTTGGATGTAAATCTTATAAAATTTCATCAGAGACCACGTGAAATGATTGTTTATTAGTAGTTTCTCATCCATCTCAAAGCAAGCAGCTTTCTTGTGCCTTCTGTTGAGGGTTGGTGATGTTCATTTCTCTTCAATGCTGTTTTTCTTTCTGCCTCTCCCCCCTTCTTTGGAGTTTTCAAAGAAGATAACAGCAACTTTGCAGGCAGTAGTGGAGCATAAAGTACGACATCGATCCTGTTTTTGGATGTAAATCTTACAAAATTTCATCAGAGACCACGTGAAATGATTGTTTATTAGTAGTTCATCACGCATCTTTAAGCAAGCAGCTTTGTTGTGCCCTCTATCGAGAGTTGGTGATGTTCGTTTCTCTTTGAAAGCTTTTATTGATATTGGGCTTAAGGCCCTATCCGCCCAAGCTGGGCCCAAAAAGCCCGGCCCACGGGAATAAGGCCCGTGGGAAGGGAGAGGTATAAAAGGGAGAGAGAAAGAGAGAGAAGACACTGGTTGGATTAGAATCAACGTACGCTTCTCTCCCGCGCGTTTTCTCTCCCGAAGAAGAAAGTAGGCATACGGCTTCCAATTTCTTCCCTTCAAGGCTTCATCGACCGGATTCTCTTCCTCCATTGGCGTCGGTGTTTAATCTGTGGCTAACAAGGTACGCTCAAATCCGTGGTGTGCTTTACGATCGGTGATGCGTGTCGTTTTCTTGGGCTACGCTTCCGCTTGAGTTTAGGGGTTCGATTTAGTGTCGAATCCGGGTTTTCGGGGATCAGTCATTCCCAAACATTGGTATCAGAGCCCAAGTTCACGTTTTCCCGATCAATTTGATGTGTTTTTGATTGATTTTTCGCAAAAAGGACTTCGGCCGTACGGATCGGGCGACAAATCCCGACATCCGAGACTTCTTCGGCCATTTTCATGAGTTTTAGAATGTCAAAAACAAATTTTGAAAGGACTGGGAGGAAGGCGACGTCGAGACGAGTCCGGAGGTGCCTCGAGCGCCCGTGGCGACGCCGCACGCGCCCACACGCGCGGCCGGAAAGCGCGCTGCGCATGGGCGCGACGCGCCCGGAAGCGCTCGATCGCCGGGCGCGTGCGGCACACGCGCCGGTCGGCGATCGGGCGCGCGCGCGCCGCCGGCGGCGGACCGGCACGCGCCGGTCCGCGGACCGACGCGTGCCGACGTCACCCAACGGTAAATAACCGCCTGGGGTGACGTCATCGCTGACGTCGGTCGGCCCGCCGGCGACCCGACCCGCGAACCGACCCGACCCGACCCGACCCGGCGACGATGGCACGCGCGCGCACGTGCCGCCGACGCCCGCGTGACGTCGCGGGAAGCACGCGCGCGGCACGTGCGTCGGTCCGCTTGAGCGGCCCGACCGGCCCGACCGGTCCGACCGGTCCGACCGGTCCGGCGACCGACGACCGACGACCGTTGACCGACGACCGTTGACCGACGACCGTTGACCGTTGACTTTGATCGTTGACCGTTGACCCCAAAAAAAAAAAAAAGGAGGAAAAGAATGTGTTTCTTTTTCAATTAAGTCTATGAGGATTATATGTAATCCCTTATTTGTTCTCGCATGTGTTGCGCAGAACAATGCCTCCCCGAGGGTGCGCACACCTATTCGCGCAGATTCGATGAACGAAGGAAATCTTTGTCTAAGCCGATAGCCGAGCCGCCCGATCATCGATGGGAGAGCGGTGACTTAATTGATCACGTCCTTGATGTCAACGTGAAAATTCAACAGGTCATATGGAATGGTCGTCCTATGTCACAAGTCGAGAGATGGTGCGATTTTTCATAAACACTCTTCCCACCGAATGGCAAGATGTGTTGAATCGCATATGGGATGTCAACGGAGCTGCTTCCTATAAGAAAATTGTAATAAATTTTGCAAATAAATATTACTGTATTGTTTCAAGGGAAAAGATCAAGAAATTGAACAAAATAGGATCTTTCCCGGTTCGTGTCCGACTTGGTGTTAGTTGTATTGGTGATATATGTTAAGTGTGATTTGTGAACATATTATGTAATGATTACTACCTAATTGTGTTAATTGAAAGCATTATTGTTTTATTGGATATTATTTCTATGTTGCTTTTTGTTATTCTTTGGTTCTTTGTGGGTAATTAGCGAGGGTAGTTTTAAGAAGTTTTTGTAGCTTCATAGAACTGATTTTGCATATGACAATTATATTAATGATAATTTTTAAGTTAGGATTTTTGGAGGATGATTGGAAACGTAGTGACCTTTTGATTCTGAAATTTTACTTGAAATTGTTCATTAATATGATGGGTCTATGTAAATAGGGATGCATAAATGATAGGCATTAATAATTCGTGCATATTTGTACGATGTGTTCGGATCAATGGCTTGACCACAAAGAGCATAGTTCTTGAAAGCCGAACAAAGGTGAGAAGCTCACTTTGGAGACAACTATGAAATTTGGCAAATGAAAATCCAAAAGTATGTCTTTGGAAGAGCAAGAATCTCTTGAGGCTCTTGTCATGACCATGGTAGAACTTGAAGAGAGACCCACCGAACAAAGACAAAAAGGACAAAGAAGCTTTTCTTGCGTGGAAAAGAATGAACTCTCTAGCTCGCATCACGTTGCTGAGCAGCATGGAAAATGATATCATGCGAGAGTTTCGGCGTTTTGACAACGCCAAGGAAATGTGGGAGGCACTGGAAGCTAGGTTTGGTCATACTTCGGTGACTAGGCGAGACACTCACTATCGATTTGACTCTTATAAGAAGCCTCATGGTCGACCATGAAGCAACATCTTAGAAAGATGTCAAATATGATAACTGAGCTGAGAGACGCTGGCCATGTCCTCACAGATGAATAGCAGGTGCAAGCAGTGATTCGTTCCTTGCCTCAGAGTTGGGAGCATATGAAGGTGCACCTGACTCATAATGAGAATATCAAAACATTTGAGGATGTAATGCGTCATCTTGAGCTGGAAGAGGACCGCCTATTGGCGGCTAAGCCGTATGCCGATTTATATCATGCTAGTTCTAGCTCAAATGGAGCTTCGTGCTCCAAGCGCAAGCGCCCTAACCGGTTTGATAAGGGTAAAGGCAAGGAAGAAGCTGGTCCTTCGGGGAAGAAACCCAAATTTGACCAACATGATAGAGGAAAACGTCCTCACATGAAAAAGCTAGCAAGGGTGAAATGCTACAACCGTGACAAGAAGGGTCACTATGCTCGCGACTGTCGTGAGCCAAAGAAGGTATGCACCCCTTGTACTTTTCAGAACTTTGCTTATGTGTCAAGTTACGTGTTCTTAATCGAGTCTAATCCTTTGTGGACTGTGGATTCGGGGCGACGGACCATGTAGCGAAGGATAGAGGATCCTTCGTGGAATTCCGACGAGTACCTACCGGAACTAAGTGGATCTATGTGGGAAACAACTCCGTAGCTGAAGTGAAAGGAATTGGCACATGCCAATTGAATATGCGCGGTGGACGCACTTTGTTCCTTCATGATGTCTTTGTATGCTCCGGAGATTCGTCGGAATTTAGTGTCCGTATTAGTGTTGGTCGATTAGGTTTTTGTATGAACTTCGTAGTAGAGGTGTGAATTTGTTCTTGAATACAAATTACTATGGTTGTGGCTATTTTCTAGATGGTTTTATTGTATTAGATGTTGATTATGTTAATGCTAATATTTGTTATTCCCTTCTCACGTCTCCTAATAAATATGATAATGATGTGAGTGTGTGGCATGCTAGACTTGGTCACATTGGCCAACAGCGTATGAATAGACTAGCCAAAGAGGGCTTGTTGGGCAATATTGAAAAAGTCGATTTGCTCGTATGTAAGCATTGCCTAGAAGGGAAAGCAACACGAAAACCATTTGGAAAAGGAAAAAGAGCTGAATTTCCTCTGCAATTAATCCATTCCGATGTCTGTGGTCCAATGAATGTGAGAGGAAGGCATGAGGCTGTTTATTTCATCACCTTTATTGATGATTATACTCGATTCGGATATGTCTATTTGATTTCTCATAAATCTGAAGCAATAAGTTGTTTTAAAAGGTTCATGAACTGGTAGAGAATCAATTAGACAAGAAAATAAAAGCATTGAGATCCGATCGAGGTCGAGAATATTTATCTGATGAGTTCAGAAAATTATGTGATGAAAAAGGAATAGAAAGACAGTTGTCTATTCCGTATACTCCTCAACAAAATGGTGTTGCGGAGAGAAGAAACGAGAACCCTACCGGAAATGGTTAGGTCCATGATGGCGCATGCTAATTTACCTATCACCTTTTGGAGTGATGCGTTATTAACTCGCTGCCTATATACTTAACCGGGTGCCTTCCAAATCGTTACTTCCACTCCATATGAGTTATGGACGGGTAGAAAACCGGACTTGAGTTTTCTTAAGCCATGGGGTTGTGCTGCCTATACACATGAGTCCTCTCACAAGTTTGGGAAATTAGGTCCCAGAGGAAAGAAGAGTATTTTCATAAGATACTCGGAACACTCGAAAGGGTATGTGTTCATTGGTGAGTAGGAAAGTGGGAGTATAACCGAATATGAATCTCGAGATGTAACATTCTTAGAGGATGAGTTTCCTAAGAAGGGCGAAATAGGGGAAGATAACTCCCTATTTGAAACCTTGGATCAAGATAAAGATATTAGTGGAGTTCATCCAAGTGGGAGCACAACAGGGAATGATGTGCAAAGTGTACAATCTCCCATACGGCGAACAAGTCGCCAAAGTATTCCCCGTCGACGTTTTGACATTGAAGGGGAAACTTTTATGGTTGCTCCACAAGATGAGGATGAGCCAAGAAATATCAATGAGGCTCTGAAGTGCCCTAGTAAGGAAAAATGGATTAATGCAATGGAAGAAGAAATGGAGTCAATGGAATCAAACCAAGTCCGGGAACCGGTTGATCTTCCAAAAGGACGCCTTGAGCTATTGGGAACAAATGGGTTCTCAAAATAAAGCGAAAGGCTGATGGCTCGATAGAAAGGCATAAGGCTCGCCTTGTGGCGAAGGGGTATAATCAACGGGAAGGAATTGATTATGAAGATACGTTTTCTCCGTAGTGAGATTTACCTCGATTCGCATTATTCGGCAATAGTGGCTAGTCGGATCTTGAGTTACATCAAATGGATGTAAAGACTGCTTTCCTCAATGGAGAATTAGAGGAGGAAATATATATGGAACAACCCGCCTGGTTTCATAGTGAAAGGCCAAGAAGAAAAAGTATGTCGACTTTTGAGGTCGATATATGGTCTTAAGCGATCATCAAGACAATGGTATATACGTTTTCATAATGCCATAATGGCATATGATTTTACAATGATTGATGAGGATCATTGTGTATATATCAAAAGATCCAAGGATCAATTTGTGATCATATCATTATATGTTGATGATATACTAATTGCCGGAAGCAATATGGAGTTGGTTAGTACCGTCAAGAGATGGTTGTCTTCTAACTTTGAGATGAAGGATATGGGTGAGGCTGCATACATTCTTGGAGTTAAGATTTCGAGAGATCGTTCGAAGAGATCGTTGTCTCTTTCGCAAGAAACCTATATAAATAAGGTTCTTGAACGATTTCGTATGCAAGACCGTAAACCCATAGATACTCCTATTGCAAAAGGTGAAGGATTGAGCCATAGATCGTGTCAGGGGACTCCACAAGAGAAGGAACAAATGAAAAATGTTCCTTATGCTAGTGCTGTTGGGAGCTTGATGTACGCTATGATGTGTACAAGACCCGACATATGTTTTGCGATTGGAATGGTGAGTAGATACCAATCCAACCCGGGTCCAAAGACATTGGAAAGCCGTGAAGAGAATGCGAGGTATCCGAAGGGAACCGCGATTTCAAGTTGAATTACCAAGGAAAGGATCTCGCAACTTGAAGGCTATTCGGATGCGATTGGGGAGGAGATTTAGATGAAAGGAAATCTACCTCGGATTTGCTTTCTTCGAACAATGGCGCCATATCATGGAGCAAAGAAGAAGCAAACGTGTATAGCCTTATCCACGATGGAAGCTGAGTTCGTGGCATTATCGCGGCGGTACAAGAAGGAGTTTGGCTTAAGAGATTCTTGGATCATTTAGGTGTTATTAAGAAAGCTGCAAATCAATTATTGGTTAATTGTGATAGCCAAGCAGCTATAGCGTACACCAAAGATCCAAAGTATCATGGCAAGACCAAATATATAGATACCAAGTATAACTTTGTAAAAGATATGGTTGCACGAAAGGATGTGAACTTACAAGTACATATCTACGCATAGAATGGTAGCGAGATCCTATGACAAAGCCAATACCTAGATATGTGTTTTGTGGTCATGTAAAATCTCTAGGATTGCGTAGAGTCGATGTCTTGAATTGTAATTTCCCGAGTTGTTCACATTTATGAGATTTTGTTTTTCATTGATTAATGCCTATGAATCTATGTGTGATCTTTATGCATCTTAATGCTCAGTGCATTATTTGTGAAGTATGTCGGACAGATATAAGATTAGCCCACTCACACGGGTAATCGCCTCTATTTACTGTGTAATAAATAGAGATGAGACTGATTTTAAGCTAATTATCTAGGTGATAATCGAGAGCTCAAGCTTAAAATGCAAATGTCGCCTTAACTGAGTGTTAAGATGAGGACATAATACTAAAGATGTCCAAAAGTAAAATACCCCACATATTTTACTTTATCTGTCTAAGATGCCGATGTGAGTTCGATGAATTTTGTGATTGAGTAGATACGTGAACTCAAGTTAGACATTGTGTATGTCTTAACTATCATCTGTACGGTATTGAAAAGTGTAGACATACGCTCCATGGGAAATGAGTTAAATACCGTAATACGTATTTCATACTACGTATGCATGAGACGACCAATAAGAGTGGCAAAAAGTTTGATCTCAACTTTTATGACGTGTGAGACTCTTGAGAAAAAGAGTTCCTTAATTTTTTAGTCCCCTCATGACTCTTACTTATTCTCAAGGTTTCTATTTAGTGTTTGCTATCTTAGGGTGTTGCCAATGGTCATGAGATGATTCGATCTAATGGGGCATTTCTAGAAAAGCAAGCTGGACTGAAATTGAGAGTTTGAAGGAAAGAGGAAGATCGATTTTGGAAAATCACATTGTAGTTTTGTATTCATTTGGTCGACCAATTATGACTGTCTTTGTGATAATTATAATTGTGAATACAATATATATATCATGTTTAAAAGAGATCAAGAGAGATATAAATGTGATCGATCGATCTAGTGTACGCATACTAAATCTACTCGGAGTGTGACGCCCATTATGAGCTGCTATATATTCCTAACGAGATGTATAGCAACGAGCTCTCAAAGTATCTTTGGTCGCACGGATTATTCACCGTATGAATGTTGAAGAGAGGTAAAGAGAATCCTGTTCGGCCCACCTTGTGCGAGTGGGAGATGAAAGCTTTTATTAATATTGGGCTTAAGGCCCTATCCGCCCAAGCTGGGCCCAGAAAGCCCGGCCCACGGGAATAAGGCCCGTGGGAAGGGAGAGGTATAAAAGGGAGAGAGAAAGAGAGAGAAGACACTGGTTGGATTAGAATCAACGTACGCTTCTCTCCCGCGCGTTTTCTCTCCCGAAGAACAGTAGGCATACGGCTTCCAATTTCTTCCCTTCAAGGCTTCATCGACCGGATTCTCTTCCTCCATTGGCGTCGGTGTTTAATCTGTGGCTAACAAGGTACACTCGAATCCGTGGTGTGCTTTACGATCGGTGATGCGTGTCGTTTTCTTGGGCTACGCTTCCGCTTGAGTTTAGGGGTTCGATTTAGTGTCGAATCCGGGTTTTCGGGGATCAGTCATTCCCAACACTCTTCGGTGTGGTTTTTCTTTCTAAGTTGCCCTTGAGTTTTCAAAGAAGATAATAGCAACTTTGCAGGCAGTAGTGGAGAACAAAGTACAGTTATCATTGATGTAGGATCTTATAACATTTTATTAGAGACGACGTGAAATCGTTTGTTAGTAGTGTATCATGCATCTTAAAGCGAACTGCTTTCCTGTGCCTTCTGTGGAGAGTCCGCGCTTTCCGTTTCCCTTCGTATGTTGTTTTTCTTTCTACCTCTCCCCATTCTTTTGAATTTTCAACGAAGATAATAGCAACTTTGCAGGCAGTATAGGATCTTAAAGTACGATATTATTCTTCTATTTGGATGCGAATCATATAAAATTCCATTACGGGCCACGAGAAACAATTGTTTTTTGGGTGGGGAAGACGACATTGGCCATCTGCATGGTTGTCATGCATCTTAAAGCAAACAGCTTTCCGTGCCTTCTGGTGCAAGTCTGCGCTTTTCCGTTTCTCTTCAAGCTGTTCTTCTTTCCACCTCTGAACCCCACTTTTCTTTTTGATTTTTCAAAGAAGATAATGGCAAAAAACTTGCCAGAACTTTGCAGGCAGAACTTAGCATCAGTAGTAAATTAACAGAGGAGAGAAGTTTGCACAATTGAGAGAGAGAGAGAGAGAGAGAGAGAGAGAGAGAGATGCGCTTATCTTTACCCCCATCACCTGCATGGCGAGTAGTATGAACTTTTTATCTTTACCCTCATCACCTGGCATCATGCCAATCTTGCTGTATCTCCAAGACATGGTGCTGAATACATCCTTTCAAAATCAGAATAGTTAAGCTCACAGGGACAGATTGCTACTGTGTTCAACAGGATATGATGTTGAGGAAGACAGGTGGGGAGAGCAATTCCAAGTGGGATTTTTTTTCCTGTGCGATTGTACGGTCGGTCTTGTGGCCCTTTGCAACTGGATACAAATGGTTGCCGCCTCATTGGGCTGTAGTAGATTGTGCATTTCAAGGGTTCAGCGTTGTACTGCCTCATATTTTCTTCTGCAATTTCATGTATAAACATGGATTACTTTGGTATTTCAGTTGGAAATGAAGTCCTCTCAAAATGTCTATTCTGGATTTGACTATCATCATCATCATCATCATCATCATCATCATCATCATCATCATATGGTGAAAATGGTTTCCTGCAAAAGTTCCAATATCACAAATATAAACGTTGGTAAAAGCTCTGCAATAATATTAAAAGGTCTTTTCTTTATTCTAATAACTACAGCGATCAAACATATTAGTCATAGTAACTGTTTATAGCACAGCAACTTTCAAAGATGCATTGCCAGACACGCACACATGTATTTCAATACGTCACAGTGTAGCTACGTCAGTATGAAATACACTGTTCTTCTAGTTTTAATTATTATAGATCATTAAAAAAAAAAGGAATTGGATTTTCTATCTATATATGTAAAAGCCAAAACCATTTTATCTCACTTTTTAAATTTCTCATTTTGGCGCTCATCTACATGTTATGTTAATACTGTAATACAATTTAGCTTTAAAGAGAGAAAAATGTAAAATTGGCAAAAGAAAAAACCAGGATAAAATGGTGAAATTTGAGGAAGAAGTTAACTAGGCCTTTCCATTAAAAGTGCACTTACCTAAATTCCTTAACCGTCCTTAAAGTGGCAAATTGCCAATTTCTCTCATGTTCTTTTGCTCCGCTTTGAATTTCTTTTTTGTAACGTTGGCGAAGTGCTCATTTAAAATGTTTGCTTTTCAAGATAACTTGAAACGAACACCGTCCTACAAGCTCCCGCTCTCTCTGTGATCTCTCTCTCTCTTTCTCTCTCTCATTCATTTCCTTCGCCTTCTGTGGCCTTTCCATTATACATCGCCTCTCTCTCACAAACTTCTCGCGTTCTCCTTCTGTGATCTCTCTCTCTCTTTCTCTCTCTCATTCATTTCCTTCGCCTTCTGTTGAACCGTAGCTCGGAATGGCCACCTTCACTGCAACACCGGCTTGCGCCTCGTTCGCTTTGAAGCCAGCACAGGTACGAAAATGGGTATCAGTCGGTTCAAGATTGCTCGACTTGTGTTTTCTTTACGACGGGTTTTGATGCTCGATCGCTGTGGCTGCTAGACATAGTTTTATGATCGATACTGGATGCGAGTGCTATACTCTTTGTTTTCCCCCAGTTTTAGATTTTCAAGGCACATTATCAGTTTGACGTTAACTATTCTCGGACTAGGATGAATCTGCTTTTGGTTTGGTGCCGGAGGCTTTTATGTCCATTGAGTTGTGGTAAATGCTGAGTTTTTCATGCATTCGAAACTGCATCGAAAAGATACAGCACTGCCAAATGAGCTTTTCAGATGCTTAGAACGAACCGCGTGAGATTAATAATGAGTTCAGGCCGGCAATACTCGGTTTTGGCTTCCTGCTACTGATCTACTGGTCCGAAAACTCAGTAAATTCTCTGGGGGCAAACTACGTATTTTCTAACTTTTGAGTTTGTTGCAAATTGCCAAATGGCGTTTCAAATTTTGCAATCTAGCCCCCGAAAGGTAGAAGTCCGTATCAATGTGTCCCCTTGTGTTGACTCTAGTGAAATTTTGCTTGGAGCTTTGACCACGCAATAGCACGTGACTAATTACGAAAGGAAAATTTATCATATGAGTAAACAGATATGAAATAGTAGAATATTAAGTTCAAAAACATATTACATGTGAGGCATGTGACCAAAGCTCTGGCAATAATTTAACTAGAATCAACACCAAATGCATATTGGTATATAGTTCTCAAATATATCTTTGGGTAGTCTCTATATATTTTTTTTTTTGGACATACATAAATGATAAATGTCCAATTAATCTTCCATAGCAAGTTCCGTTGTCAGATATGTGAAAAAAAAAATTGCCCAAGTCAACGTTGGAGGGCACATGGCCTCCAAATTTCAAAAAGTCAGTTAACAAATTGCAAATATCGAAACGACAGGGATACTTTGCCACTATCCCGAAAACTTGGGTGCAAAATGTAATTTTACCAAATGCTCTGTGCAATTTAGGCAGAGAGCTTGGCTAACCCGGTTGAGGTTCTGCACTTTGAAAGAGACCGCATCTCTGAAAACTAGTTCTTGACATTTTTAACAGGTACCTGTCTGCAAGATATCGAATGTCAGGACCGTCTCCTTCCCTGTCGGCGGCAGAAGTTTCCCATCTCTCAAAGCACACCGTTTCCAGGTTTCATGTGCGGTAAGTAGTCCACCATGTCTTGTCAACTATAACAGCAAGCATAGCAAAGTGACTGCAAGTAACTTACATATATCTGAAGTCTGGGTCATTATGTTTGTCCTGGGTCGAACGATCTTGCTGTGTGATTATAATTGTCTCACTCGAAACATGCTGCTTCTGGGGAAAGGGGATGAGCAGGAGTTTGCTTATACCGGGTTCAAGCCTATCATTGTTTTTTTCATGGGGGAATGTGCTTGAATTGGTCTTGCCAATTTTGTAGCTACTCAGAGCGAAGCCCATACCTAGGTTTTAAACTTGTGAATGACCAACTTGATATATGAGCAGGCTAAAAAGAAGTATTTGAAAGTATTGAAGATTTCTCTGTCATAAGCACGATAACTGGTGCAAAATGGAAGCAGGAAAAGCTAGAAAATTAGATGCAGAGCTTAGTGAAAATTTGCTAATAAAAAATTCCAATGATATCTAGAGATATTTTTTTTGGTAAGAGTAAGTAATGTATTAAAAGGGGTCAAACTGTACAAACAACACGGCTCCAAAAGCTTACACTCAAAATGAACACGCTTATTAAGAGTGAAAGGAAGCCGCGGACAAGCAACAAAACAACCAACAGAAAGCCAATGGCAAACAAGCCTGGCAAAACCACCAAGCAGCAATCGAAAAGCCTAAGTCAGACTACAATCAGAGGAAGCGAAGATAATGGGGTCCATATCCCACGAGCGTTGCATCTGCCTGTTCCTGGGAGAGTCCTCAACATTCTTAAAGGTAAGGGCCTTATCCTTAACAACCTTGAGGAGATGCTTCTTCATGGCCGAAATAGATAACGACTCTCCCCTGAAAAGAATATTGTTCATGTTTCTCCAGATGATGTGACATAGCGCCCCAAAGGAGAACCGGGCAATATACTTATAAAACTCCTTGCCGCTGAGCAAGGTAATGGCCCAATTGAGAGTCTCCTCCCAAGTCCTGTTGGTCTAGGGGAGATTGCATCTAGTAGCCCAGAAAAAAGGCAATACTTGAGGTAATGCGACAACCAAAAAAGAGATGATTGATTGAATCAGGCACCTCGTTGCAAAAAGGGCAGGAAGCAGCATCAATCCTACCATAAGTCATGAGAAGAGACTGAGTAGGTAACCTCCTCTTGGTGATGAGCCACAGGTTCAGTTGGTAGTGAGGCAGGATGACATTACTCCAAATGAAACAATGCCAATTGACTCTGGCCTTCTTCCTCCTTAAGGTCTCCCAAGCCGAGGCCACCGAGAACAAGCCCGTCGAGTCCTCCCTCCAACAGAACCGATCTTGGGTTCCAGACAAGGAAGGAAGCGGCGAACCCCAAGACTCAATCTCTAATCTAATAGCTCGTCCATCCTCTGAGAAGAGATTGGCAACCAAAGCCTGCCTAGAGAGACCGGAGCTATAGATGAGGGGATCCGTGAAATATAAATTCAAAGGACCCCTGGGATGCCAATTATCGAACCAGAGCGACGCTGATAAGCCATCGCCTAACCTCCAGTGGAAGTGAAGCCGACAATCTGTCCTGAGTTGTAATATTTTTTTCCACGCCCAAGAGCAGCAGGTTGGCTTTTTAACTACCCAGAAGTTCTTGGTTTTTAAGAAGGTCGAGTGGATCCACTTACACCATAACGATTCCTTATCTGAAATTAAATTCCAGATATGCTTGAGCATGGCCACCTTATTGCACTCACGCAATCTTCGGATGCCAAGACCTCCCTCCCTTTTAGGAAGGCATACCTCTTCCCAGGAGACTTTGGCACCCCCTGCCCAATTCAAGTCCCTTCCAAAGGAATTGTCTGAGAATACGCTCTATCTGGTCCAAAACAGCTGCAGGAAGAATAAAGACACTCGCCCAAAAAGCCTGAATGGCATGGAGGACTGACCTGATCAGCTGAAGTCAGCTAGCAAAAGAAAGAAACCGATGAGTCCAGGACTGCACCCTAGAGATGATGCGCCTCACAAGCTCAACACAATCTGCCTTTCGAGGCCTCGATGTGATGATTGGAACCCCAAGATAACGGACTGGAAGGTTACCCTCAACAAAGCCAAGCTCCAGGAGGATTTGATTCTTTAGGGCCGGCAAGCCTCCCGAGATGAACACCTCGCTTTTCCTTGGGTTTGGGAAGAGTCCGCTCCAAGAAGAAAACATATGGAGTCCCTCCCTGAGAAGCTTCACGGATGGTAGGTGGCCCTCGCAAAATAGGAAGACATCATCCGCGAAAAACAAGTGCGAGAGGCAAGTAGACTTACATCTCCAATAGAATCTAAAATCCGGCTGTAGCGAGCACCTTCCAAGAATCCCAGAGAGCACCTCCATAATCAACGTGAGTAAGTAGGGAGAGATGGGGTCTCCCTGACGTAAGCCTCGCCCACTAGGGAAGAAACCATGTAGCTCCCCATTCAGCGCGATGGAAAACCAAGGAGTCCTCACACAAGTCATGATGAGGTGAACCAATTGATCAGGAAATCGAAAAGCAAGAAGTACACTCTCGAGAAACCGCCAATCCACGGTATCATACGCCTTTCTGAAGTCGACTTTGATAGCACACTTGGGAGAATAGGGTTCAACATGGAACTTAGAGAAAAGTTCTTGCGCCAAGAGAATATTATCCTTGATTCGTCATCCCTTTACGAAGGCACTCTGAGACGGATTGATAAGGTCTTTTAGCACTGCTGCAACCCTATTCGCCAACACTTTGGTAATAATCTTATAGACCGTGTTGTAACAAGCAATAGGCCTGTAGTCATCAACAGTAGTCGCATTGGGAACCTTCGGAATCATGACCAAAATGGTGTTATTGATTTCTCTTAGAAGCCTCCCCGATGTGAAAAAGTCCTTCACGGCTTCCTTGACCAGCTGACCCACCGTATCCCAATTCTCCTTGAAGAACTCAACTGTGAAGCCATCCGGTCCTGGTGCCTTACCCTTGGCAAGAGAAAAGAGAGTATCTCGAATCTCAAGATCAGTCACAGGGCGAGCAAGAGAGGTAATCTGGTCATCATTTAGTTGAGAACGGATAACTTCCCGAATTTCCGATACCTGAGGGGTGTTCAGCTCCATCCTTGGTAGAAGGAGATCACGAAAATGCTCCACAAAATGCTGTTGGACCTGTTGAAGCTCAGTGATTTGGTTGCCTGAGTAATCTACCACAGAGAGAATTATGTTTCTTAGTTGTCTTTTACTGACATATTGGTGAAAGAACTTTGTATTCCGGTCACCTTCCTTGAGCCATCTTATACGAGCTTTCTGCCTGAAGAACGACTCCTCCTGAGACCTAAGCTCCACTAAAGTATGCCGCTGAACCTTCTCCAGGTCCGCAAGGACCATGCTGGTGGGGTCATTAAGGAGGCCAACTTGAGTTTGCTTTAAAGCTTCCCTCGCTTCAGAAGTCTTTTCGGAGATGTTGGCGAAGGAATCTCTATTCAACTGCTTGAGCCGACCCTTCAAGATTTTTAGTTTGCGCACCAATCTAAACATAGGCACTCCATATCCCGGATTCTCCCAAACTTGCTTCACAATTGAGTCGAAGTCCGGGTGTTGCATCCAGAAGTCGAAGAACTTGAACGGCCTTTTCTGGAGGATCGGGTTCTCCACTTTAACCACCATAGGTGAGTGGTCAAAAATCCCAGGCGCAAGGAAGGACGCTTCCGAAAAGGAAAAAAACCTGGCTCCAACAAGGGTTTACCAGTACTCTATCAATCTTTCTCATCTTTCGAGAGGGCCCTGAAGAGGTCGACCAAGTGTATCTAAACCCCACATAATGAAGGTCATCCAGCTCCGACTGACCCAGACATTGTTGAAATTCATCAAAGCACGGCAACCAAAGTCCGAGCCACCCAGTCTGTCCGAGGGATCCTTTATAGCATTAAAGTCTCCCAAAACAAGCCAAGGCACATCCTGTAAAGAATAGTTTCTCGCCACCAAATCCTCCCAAAGAGTACGACGATTAGAAAAAGAATGCTCGGCATAGATAAAAGAGACATAGCAGGCTACTTCGGTCTCAACCCAACAAAGCTTCCCAAGAATCATCTGATCTGAGATCAATAAAACTTCAAAGGAAACCACAGTAGGATCCCAACCAACCCAAATCCTACCCCGATTAGAGTACTCAGAATTAGCCCGCCAACACCAATTCGATATCAATTTCCCAGAGATGGTATTAAAGAGGTTGTGAGGAATTTTAGTCTCAACTACCCCAATCAAAGCCAACCGGTTCATCAAGACAAAGTTTCTCACTTTTGCTTGCTTAAGAGGGGCACCAAGCTCCCTAATGTTCCAGCAACCTATATACATATATATACAAAGGAAGAGGGCAAGAGCATTACCTCCTTTTAGAGGCGCTACGCCTAGTAAAAGGCGGGGCTACTCGGACCGTCAAAGGAGGAGGATCCGAGGCAATGTCGAGCAGCTTGTCCTGAGGAGGCTCCGGCGTCTCAGCAGGCCTCTTATCCTTTTTAGATGCCTTCGGTGAAGGAACAGGGGAGAGGAGATCATCCTCCAAAAAAGAGATGTCTGAACTTCCTACAACCTCTGGTCGGGGCGCCGTAGTGTCAACCGGCACCGAAGTGGTGATAGCTTCAACTGAAGTAGCTGGAACAGTATCAACCTGCTCCGAAGTGATCAATGGCCCCCTAGGGGTCTGCATGAATACGTACCAGGCAGCCTCTTCTCTACAGCCACAGTCTTGAGCTTCAAAGACCTCTCTCCTTCGCTTGGACTGATCGACCTGGGTGGCGTCCCCTCTAAAGATTGTTGAGCCTTTTTCTTCTTGCTCGTCACTTGCTTCCAGCCCTGCTCCGGGGCTTCAGAATCTCCGGAAGGCTGGTTAAGGGGCCAAGTATCTACCACAGGAGTAGGAAGAGGCCGAACAGGGGGAGGGGCAGCATCGCATTTATGTCCAAAAACCCCACACTTAGAGCATTCAAGGGGTCTCCATTCATAGTCTACAGCAATGGATCTAATGACCCCATCAACATTCACTTCAACCGTTAAAATTCTCGGCCGATTTACCTGGATCTCCACGCACACTCTGGCAAAGGAAATCATCCTTGTATTCTCAGTTCGTTGATCCACATGAAGGGGTTTGCCAACGGAGCTGGCTATAGCACTAATCGTCGGTGCGGACCACAGGTCAAAGGGGAGGTTCTTGAGTCTTATCCACACCGGAATAGAGGTTTGCTTAGTCTTCTTCAACTCCATAAGAGGTTTCCGTTGTTGCAAAATGAGAGGGATTCGAGCAACAGTGATCGGTCCCTCCTCTAGGATCTTCCTCCGGAACACCGGGTCCGGGATATGGAAATAGTAGAAACCTTGATCATCGGCCAACATATCTACTAGCTTTGTCCCCCACATATTCTTCAAAGTCTGTTCAGTCATCTGAAAAGGAAGTTTCCTCCCAACAAAGTAACCTACCAAGAAATCCTTCCATTTGGGATCCGCAACCTGCAGTGCTTCTCCCGGCAGATTTACAACCGCTTTCTCTCCCTCAACAGCAACAGGAGGACTATAGGATAACTCGTAGCCCTTTGCGGCCAACCGCGCCATATTGGCCCACGATTGGGCTTGGGGGGGTCTTGAGGAGCTTGGCTTGCTCGGGGCCCTCTTAGTAGGATCTCGAGCTCGACTTCGTCCCCGAGATCGGCCTTCCCGAAGAGGCTAAGAGATCGGCCCATGGCTCGAGCCATCCCTTGTCAAGGAAGCTCCTCCTACTGGTCGGGATTGCTAGCCCGACTTGCTAGCTTGCCGGTCTACAGCCTTGTGAGGAGGGGAACTCGGCCCCTTCCCCCTATCACCACCTTGCTGAGGTTCCGCCGAAGAAGAGGCCATCGAGCCCCGTAGAATCACTTAACCCACTATATACTACGAAAAGGCGCTCCATACCAAGCCGAGCTACGAAGAGGAGGCGCTCTGAACCACCCCAGCCGCCTCAAACCAGAGTCGAGCAAGGCCCGAGCACGAGCAGCTTCCGTAGGTCTCGAAGCAGAGCCAAGCGGAACTTCAGCACGTGCCGTCCGACCAGAGCAAAGGCGCTCGGGTCCTCCACAGCCGTCTCGAGCCAGAGCTGAGAGGGCCCAAGCGCGAGCAGCTCCCGCAGGTGACCGTCGAACCAAAGCCGAGCAGCTCCAGCAAGTGATAGTCGCGGAGCCGAATAGGGCAGTGAAGATCTCGTCTTGGGGGTGAAATCGAGCGGATCCACTCATAGTGAGGATGGAGGAAGGTGAGGGAAAGAAAACCCCCCAAAAATCGAAGCAAGAGGAGGGCCGAGACGTCCAGGCCGAGCAGGAAACCAGTCGGCGTGAACAGTGCATGATCGCCTATCTTGGGAGAGGAGATGAACAGTGAAACACGAACCAGATGACCCCTTCTTTGCACCAATAGTTTATGATATCTAGAGATATTCATCTTGGAAGATTCTAAAAACTAACATGTGCTGAAATACCCCAAGTACCGAGACTCCTAGAAATTCTTCTTCGTCTATATATTCATACCGAGCTGATGATGCCATTTCCAATCTTTCGAACTTGAAAAGCCTAAGAGATTTGTCTTTGGGATGCCAAAAGTCTCTTCACCCTATTGACCTGTCTAAGTTTGTGGAAGATGCTATTGCCCGGTGGATCAATAGGTTAAACAAACCGGTGTCTTTATAGTTGTCTTCTTCGACAACGATCACCACATCACCATATATTGCATAGCTTTCTCATCTCAAAAGACTTAAACTTTCTAATGAATGTCCGCAGTGCCTCCTAATGCTTCCCTCGAGTTCATCACCCTTATGAAACAGACATTGCCAATCAATGCATACATTGATTGACCTATCAAACTTGAAACTATCAAAACTCATAATTGAGTATTGCCTCACTTTGCAACAATCAAGCATGTTAGAACAACCATCACCCTCAAATGCGATTTGTTCCACTCCATATTCTTCACGATCTTTCTTGATTTGCCCCTGGGATCTTATTTTGTCGGTGGGCTTTTTTAATGTCACATTCGGTGATTTACGTCGTGTGCGTGAGGGCACTGAAGTAAGTTTTGCTAAAATCGAAACATTCAAAAAGACTGCATAGGGATGCCTTCTATTGTATTTTAGCACAAGAGAATGAGATGTTCTTTTGGACAAATGGGCATTCTACGGTTCAATTACTTAGTTACTATGCACTAAAATTAAAATTGATATAATTCATTTGTTTATTTATATTAGTGGAGGCATATGAAATTGCAATTGAGTACTCCATTACGATGGCAAGCTTCTCGAGTCAAATATTTTCAGATTCAAGCTTAATCTAAAGATTCGTGTTAT
Source organism: Eucalyptus brandiana (assembly GCA_014182725.1). NCBI lineage: Eukaryota > Viridiplantae > Streptophyta > Magnoliopsida > Myrtales > Myrtaceae > Eucalyptus > Eucalyptus brandiana. Next base: position 51,792,575 of record CM024675.1, on the reverse strand, counting down.
TCAAAAAGTACAAAGAAATTAGTACACAAAACAACAAGCGGAAGTGAAGAACAAGGAGTGATTCAAGAGCGTGAAGGGTGTAACAATAACTTTTTGTAAAGAACAATCCCCAAATCCCTTCATTTATAGCTAGCGTTGATAAACCAATCACTCATCAAACTTAGGTGCTTATAAGCACGAAACAGATTCATACACTTCTCATGCTTTTATCAAATTCATACACAACTCATTCACTTGAAACGAGTTGAAAAAGAAAGAAGAATGAACGTGAAAAAATTGTAGCCCACCCTCAAACGCAATGACTTAACGATAGGCTGGTCATACTATTTTTTTCTGAGTTGACAAATTCGAACCACATTGTGAGTGAATCCTTGGCGAGCTTGTATCTTGCATATATTGCTACCTCATAGTGAGATATTTCCTGGCTTCTAGCACGCGGTAAGACAGCACTGACCGGCCTGTATTCGTACGTGTAAATTGAGTAATTTTGGTTCAAACTCAATCTTCCAGAGCGAAAACGTCAGGGGGGAAATTACGTTTGATTTTCCCTCTCTACCCTCTTAATATACGGAGGAAAAAATCGCAGATCATCGAGACTCGGTTGCATCAGGCAGCAAGGGCAGGTCAGACCACCTCTAACCCTCGAGCCGCAAGTCTCATCTCGCGCGGGAGCTGACGCTGCTGCCTTCAATTTGCGGAATTACCCCTCTCTTGCTGGCGGGAAATCTTCGCGCCGCTCGCGTGTTGCGAAAAATGAAAAGAACAACCGAAAGGAAAAACCCAAACCTCGAAAGATAAAAAGGAAAAGCGAGAAACTAATTAAAACAAAAATACGAAAACACGCAAAGAAAGAATCCTCCTCTGCGTCCACCAGTTTCCAACACCGACTCTGATACTACTCCGAATATCCCACCATCACCCTCCGACTCTCTCCTTCCATTTTTATTTTAGATCGTCACTTCGGATTCTGATTCAGCAGCTCAATGATTGTTGTTCAGCCGAGGTGGACCACTTGTGCTAAGCGCAAAACAATTGACGCACTTGAGGTTGCCCTGCGTGTGGTGACAGTTGCTACCATCGTTGTTTCTGCCGTTCGGTTCAAAGATTTCTTCCAGAGGAGTATAATAAGCACAAGATGGATCACTGGAAAGGGCAGTCCAAATAATGATGCTGCAATAAGCCGTGGAGCAGCGGGAACAGTGAAATGATTCAAATTAAGTGATGAAAGGAGTGTATCTCGGTTAGTACATCTCGGACGACTTCGCATGAAGAGAAAGTATTGTGAGAGCTATTGGTGCGAACCCCCGACTAATTGGTAAGCGGTGCATGATTTTGGGGTTGACTTTGTTCGATTCGTATGCTGGTCTTAACGGACGAACATCAAGAATCTCCATCTTAAAGGGAGAATACATCTACAAACTACCAAGATGGAAGGGAAAGTCTGACATGGACTTCCTGCCTTAAAAAGGGATTGCTGTATGACCTCAATTCAGTCAGATCGGGTAGGCATTCACCACGGGAGATGTGGAAACTCAGCCCATCATGGAGTTGTTTGATCAAACTCGATAAATTTCTGCACAAGAAAAAAGAATGGACACCTTCTCTCTTGAGTGCTTTTTTTTCTGATAAGAAGTGCTTCCTACTCTGTTATTCATATCAATTACAAAGAGGTTTATGTAAATCTTCTTCTCATGTGCACTTTGCATGTTGATTAGTGGTATAGTTCTGCAAGTACCCTTGCTCAGATCTTCTTTGTTTTGTTTTGGTTTGGTTTAGACGTTTCAGTGGCTTTGAATTGCTAATTAACTTACCTAGTGAGGTCAAGTCAAATTATATAAATTCCAAGTGCATTATTTTGTCAATTTATTATGTGGTGAATTATCTAAGACACCTTATAAATTGTTGTTTTGTCTTATTGTGTTTGAAATTGGTTGATGCCCACTCTTCACGCAGGAGAACGTTAACTTCATTATATCGTATACGGCAAAGTAGCTGTTACAATGTGCATGAAAATATCTCAGCACTTATGGCGTCACCTCTACAACAGTAACCAATGCAAAATTGTGACATGAAGAAGATGTATACTCCACATTGGTAAACGCATGTCCAATTTATTTTCCAGGTAAAGCATGGCTCTTAAGTTGGATTCACAGAAGTTGAAGAGGAGGTGTAACAATTCTTAATTATATTTAAAAATGTTTCCAGTTGCAAATGGACTTGGTTTGTCATTATCCAATGTCGAGGTAAATCTAAAATAATGACCCAACTCGTTTAATTTCAAATGAATAGAGGTGTGGCAAATTTTTTTTTTTCCAATTATCAAAATTTAACATGGAAGAATCTCATGTCGTCCACAAGTTCTTATATTTTCGCCTCTTTCTTTTCTTTCGTAATAGATAATCCACAAGCATTAAGTGAGAGAATGAAGAGCCACACCTCCAAAAGACATTATTTGAAATAGAGAACTTTCATACTTGAGATCGGGGGTGTCAATATATATTTTTCTAATCATTATAGTCATTGGAGAGGCTTCACTGAACTTTTGCTAGTCTTTGACAAAGATCAAGCCCGATCAGCCCATTAAACTGGACCGTTCAGAATTCACCTTAACTAGGATGGAGGGAAACAAACTTTTTTGGAAGTTTGATGTGTGCTTTTGTTGACTTGACTTTGAATGAATCCGCCCACTGATTTGGGGGCAAAAGTTTATTCTAATCCCAAAATTTCTACACTATATATCCCGTTGATTTATCGCATAAAAAACGCAATAATTTGTGAACTTTGATAGGCTGGAGTGATGCTACGAGGAACCATTCTTATTGACCAAATTTTGTAGCAAACTGGCCCATAACTCTCTCTGCATATTCATCCAATCCCCCTTGGCTTCTAAGTGCAATGACCTTCCTTTTTAGTTCCTTAATTTTTCTGCGGGATGGAGCAAAGCTCCAGATAACTAAGGCCTCCATCTATATAAAAAGTCTTTTTTTATTTCCATTCAAAAGAGCAAGGTGGGATCCTACCTATATTCTCTTCTTCCCCAAGCTTTTAAGCTAATAGAGGAAACTCAATTTCGGTTTGAATGAAAGGAGTGTAATTTGAAATATTGTGACGAGACTTTTGGACTTTCAATTTTTTTTTTTTTTGGTCGGTCTTATTCTAATCCTACTCTAACACTTACCCTCAGACTTTTGCCCTTGCCTCCTTACAGGGCGTGGGAGTCGAAACCCACTCCTGAAATGAAATCTTCCCCACCCCAATTCCCCCTGAGAAAGTTTAGTGGAGTATAATCAAAGCTAAAGCTACTAGAGAACAAATTTGATCTTCCATTCATACTTCCCAAGAGTTTTTTTTTTTTTTTTTTTTTATTCATCGTGTCAACATGAGTTATAACTTCAATCTTCAATTTATTTTTTGGTCACACTTGGATTTATGCCTAAAAAGACTTAAGAACTTACGAATTTTGGAATGGAACATTTTCACGCCTCTAGATCTAGCAAGATTTTGTTTTCTATCGTGAAACATGGAAGGTTTAATTACTACGAAATTGATTTAGAAAATAAAATAAAAATACTTGCAAACAAACACCATTTGTTCAAAAATACTTTGATCTTTAAATAGTTTAGCCAATCGTGTCATCAATCAATAAAAAAGTTGATGCCGTCTAGTTGAATTAAATGGAAAGTACAAAAGTGCCGTATACATGTGATTTTTGGTTGCATTGAAATACAATCATTAGACAAAAAGTTGAATTAGCTACCACTCTTCAAAGAAAAAACAAATAAAAGTCAAATCTTGGAGAGTATTCTTTTAGACGCTTTTATAAGGTTGCAATTGAATGTTATCACTATCAAATAAAGGCATTCTGGGGGGAAAAACAAAGTGTTGCATCGTGATTCTGAAGTGTCAACCCCGAACATTGCACGTTCGCTCCTTGAGATTGGAGACTACCTTCTTCTATGTTTCGTCATAAAGTGAAATACTTCACTAAGCAGAAAAGATCAAAAGGTCTGATAAATGGGCTTTCTCTCATGGGCTTTACCCAGTCCGCGACTTGGCCTCTCTAACGCCATGGCTGACCTGAATATCTGAAAAGACTAATAAATCTCTGCACTTCGCGATAATAGTATGAGCTTCCCACGTGAACCTGTCTGAACTTTCCACAGCTTTGACTAATTCTAAGCTGTGAGACTCACGTACAGGGCTTCTTTTCTTTGAGGATACAGAGAGAGTTAGGGCTTCTAAAAGAGGGCAAGAGCCTCAACCCCGAACGCAGAAGGCGCCGCTACTGCTCGCACCACTCCGTCCACCAACCTCCCGGCGGAATCACAACAGACGCAAGCGAACGAGCCTCCAGTAGCTCCAGGTTCGTAGGCATCGTCTATGTTTATCTTTAGTGTTCCAGCCTGCGGTGGGTTCCAAAATCGTGACGATCTGTCGCTGGTCTTACTAGATTCGCTCGATTTTGGGTTCCATTTGTTGAAACTCTTCAACCCAGCTAAAGCAGACTACACAAGGTTGCTTGGTTCTGGTTTTTTATTCCTGAAGATGGCCTGGTTTCCTAACTTCCAAATATTCCACAGTATTGTAGCAATAGTCTGATTGGAGACTACCTTGGCTTCTTGTACTTACTCCATCCCGATCTTGAGCTCTAGCTCTCATCTCTGCTATTCCACCATTCGCCAGTGTACTTCGAGCTTGAAACCTTATGGTTGCTGACTAACAAAATATTCGTAAATTACCATTTCTTAAGAAATTTAGTAAATTACAAGATTATCAAAATTTTACCGACGTTGAAAAATTTCATCTGTGCTGTTAAGTAAAGTACCAGCAGCATTAGAAATTTAACAACATACCAATAAAGTAGTAAATTACCGACTCCTACAAAATTTTATGAGTGTGGTAAGTAGATTACCCACACAGTCAAGAATTTACAAACACTACGGCTGCGTTTGGTTCAGCATTTGCAAGGGGCTTTGAGTCCAATGCAAATGCTGAAAGTCCAAAGCTATTTAGGAAAATGCAATTGTGTTTAGTAAATAATTTCAGCATTTGGCAGAATGCTAAAAGCCCAGGGCTTTCAGCATTTTGAAGGCAAGTTGAAAGCTGAAAGTCAACTTCAAAGTTGAACCAAACGGTCCAGCATTTCCCCAAGGGGCTTTCAGGCCTGAAAGCCCCTTGGAAATGCTGAACCAAACGCAGCCTACATGGAAGTATTAAATTACCCACTCTCAAATTTTACCAGTGTGTTAAATAAACTACTAGCAATATCAAGAATTCAATGACATATGAGTCAAGTGGTTAATTACCAGCTCTTGTTACCAGAATCATAAATGAATTACTGGCACATACAAGAATTTAACAACATTTTAATGAATTAATATATTACCAACTCATTTGAAATTTACTTACCAGCACTATAAAAAAAATACCAATATATTAATGAAGTAGTTAACCAACTCCTATCAAATTTTATCCATGTGATCAGTCAATTGCCAACTCTTATCATCAATTGGTTTTACACTTTATCTTAAGATGAAGTTGAAAGCAACAGGATCCTTGAATCACATAAGGTGATCAAATCATAGAGGCGGAGTCATGGAGGCTAGATTTAAACTACTTAGACTCATACCCTTGTTCAAATCCAATTTGAATGTGGAGCTATACTTGAAGTAATGGCTACAATATTGGCACTTAATTTTATTTTAACACATCGGATGAATAGCAGTGTATCGGTATTTTATTTTCAACTCGGAATTCTTATAGACTAATGGTCTCACAATGTCTGCACGTCCTTGGCAGAAAAAATTTCGACTATATTGGAAAGTGGAGGGGCACGTCTCTAGGACCAATATAAAATAGAACCAATTTTCGAGCTTAGATGTGAGAGGAATCTTCTTCTTCTTCTTTTCATAATCGTAGTCTATGAAGTTGGAGCCCAGTGCTAATACCAGAATCATTCAGTTTGGACATCTTTAATTTTGAGATGCCTGACAATGATGGCATGTGCCTCACCTGATTTTATAGAGTAATTACACAGGAAGCTAATACTCTATGTCCACTCTTCCCTAGATAGAGCAAACTCTTAACCACCACAATTAGATTATCAAACAAACAAATTATATCAGAAGCATCTAAGAAGTTGCTATTGAACCTTGTATTATGCATTAGATGCTGAATAACACAGAACCATGCTATTATTTGGTTGTATATTATATAAGTTCCAAATATTATATATCGTTAACTTTGTCAATGTCCAACCACGTTGCAACATCATTTCAAAACAATACCACCGTGTTGTCTCATCTGGCATATTTAGTCATCTCGGAGCTTCTAATTGGTGTCTTACGGTTGACCATATAAACAAGTAGAACGCTTTATCAATACAAATAATCATCAATATCACTAGTAAACAAATACGCACAATCGTTTGGCATACATACAATTGCATAAAATATGTTTGTATGTTACTAAGAAATAGACGTCAAAACAATGTTAATAATCTACTAAAAATTTAGGTTTTTTTTTTTTATGAAGTTACAAATATAAACTGGTGTCGCTGTTGGGATTATCGGATTCCCAAAAACCGGATTCGATACTAAATCGAACCTCTAAAACGAATGCGGAAGACAAGCCCGGGAAAACATGTATCCCCGATCCTAAAGCACACCACGGAATCGAGCGTACCTTGTTAGCCACAGATTAAACACCAATGTCGATAAGAGGAAGAGAAAACCGATCCCGTTCAATCCAATGACGTCGATTGGCCTTGGAGGGAAGACGGCGTCGCCTTTAGCCTTAGTTTTTCTTTTGGAGGGAGAGAGGGAGAGGAACGTACGTACAAAATGCCAAAAGGTGCGTCCTCCCTCTCTTTCCTCTCTTATATACGTCTCCTCCAAAAATAGAAACGTACCCCTTCATCGTATCCCTCCATCCATGGGCTCTAATCTTGTGGGCCGGGCTTTTAGGCCCAACATGGGCAAACGGACCAACTTAAGCCCATCACATAAAACCATCATTTCTCACTCGCACATGGTGGGCCGAACATGATTCTCTTTACCTCTCTTCAACATTCATACCGGTGAATAATCCGTGCAACTAGCATACTTTGAGAGCTCGTTGCCATACATCTGTTAGGAATATATAGTAGCTCATAATGGGTATCACACTCTGAGTAGATTTAGTATGCAGTACCCTAGATCGATCGATCACATTTATATCTATCTTAATCTCTTTTAAACAATAATATATATATATTGTATTCACAATTATGATTATCCCAAAGACAATCATAATTGGTTAACCAGTGAATACAAAACTATAATGTGATTCTCCAAATTCGATCTTTCTCTTTCCTTCAAACTCTCAATTTCAGTTCAACTTGCTTTTCTAGAAATGTCCCATTAGATCGAATCAACTCATGACCATTGTCAACATCCTAAGATAGAAAATACTAAATATAAATCTTGAGAATAAGTAAGAGTCATGAGGAGACTAAAATTGAGGAACTCTTTTCCTCAAGAGTCTCACACGACATAAAAGTTGAGATCAAACTTTTGTCACTCTTATTGGTCGTCTCATGCATACGTAGTATGAAATACGTATTAAGGTATTAACTCCTTTCCCATAGAGCATATGTCTACACTTTCAATACCGTATAGATGATAGTTCAGACATACTTAATGTCTAACTTGAGTTCATGTATCTACTCATTCACAAAATTCATCAGAACTCACATCTGGCATCTTAGACAGATAATGTAAAATATGTGGGGTATTTTACTTTCGGACATAGTAAGTATTATGTCCTCATCTTAACACTCAGTTAATGCGACATACGTATTTTAAGCTTGAGTTCTCGATTATCACCTAGATAATAAGCTTAAAAACAATCTCATCTCTATTTATTACACAGTAAATAGAGGCGATTATCCGTGTGAGTAGGCCAATCTTATATCTGTCTGACATACTTTCTCAACTTAAAGTAATGCACTGAGCATTAAGATGCATAAAGATCAAACAAATATTCATAGGCATTAATGATGAAAACACAAATTCATCAAATGTGAACACTTAGGGAAATTACAATATTCAGTACATCAATCTCTACGCAATCCTAGAGATTTCATATGGCCACAAAACACATATCTAGGTATTGACTTTGTCATAGGATTTGCTACCATTCTATGCGTAATATGTACTGTAAGTTCACATCTTTTCGTGCAATCATATCTTTGACAAGATTATACTTGGTATCTATATATTTGATCTTGCCATGATATTTTGGATCTTTGGTGTATACTTTTGCTGTTTGGCTATCACAGTTAAGCAACAATGAATCTGCAGCACTTTCAATAACACCTAAATGATCCAATAATCTCTTAAACCAAACATCTTCTTATACTGCTGCTGATAATGCCACGAACTCAACTTTCCGTGGACAAGGCTATACACGTTTGTTTCTTACTGCTCCAACATATGGCGCAATTATTCAGTAAGAAAACAAACTCAGAGGTAGATTTCCTTTCATCTAGATCTTCTCCCCAATTAGCATCAGAATAGCCTTAAAGTCGTAAATCATTTCCTTAATAACTCAGCGTATAATCAGCAGTCCCCTTTAGGTACCTCAGTATTCTCTTAACGGCCTTCCAATGTGCTTGACCTAGGTTGGATTGGTATCTGCTCACCATTCCAACTGCAAAACATATGTCGGGTCTTGTACACATCATAGCGTACATCAAGCTCCCAATAGAACTAGTATAAGGAACATATTTCATTTGTTTCTTCTCTTGTGGAGTCCTTGGACACAGTCTATGGCTCAATCATTCACCTTTTGCAATAGGAGTGTTTATGGGTTTACAATCTTGCATACGAAATCGTTTAAGAACCTTATGTATATATGTTTCTTGCGAAAGATATAACGATCTCTTCGAACGATCTCTTAAAATCTTAACTCCAAGAATGTATGCAGCCTTACCTATATCTTTCATCTCAAAGTTGGAAGATAACCAACTCTTGACGGTGTTAACAAACTCCATATTACTTCCGACAATTGGTATATTATCAACATATAATGATATGATCACAAATTGATCATTGGATCTTTTGATATATACACAATGATCCTCATCTATTATTGTAAAGTCATATGCCATTATGGCAATTATGAAAACGTATATACCATTGTCTCGAGACTGCTTAAGGCCGTATATCGATTTTAAAAGTCGACATACATTTTCTTCTTGGTCTTTCATTATGAAACTAGCAGGTTGTTCCATATATATTTCTTCCTATAATTCTCCATTGAGGAAAGCAGTCTTTACATCCATTTGATGTAACTCAAGATCCATACTAGCCACTATTGCTAGAATAATGCGAATCGAGGTAAATCTCACTACAGGAGAAAATATTTCTTCATAATCAATTCATTCCTGTTGATTATACCCCTTCGCCAGAAGGCGAGACTTATGCTTTTCTATCGAGCCATTAGCTTTTCGCTTTATTTTGAAAACCCACTTGTTCCCAATAGTTTTGCGTCATTTTGGAAGATCAACCAGTTCCCAAACTTGGTTTGACTTCATTGACTCAATTTCCTCTTCCATTGCATGAATCCATTTTTCATTACTAGGGCAACTTAGAGCCTCATATATATTTCTTGACTCATCCTCATCTTGTGGAGCAATTATAAAAGTTTCCCCTTCAATGTCAAAATGTCGATGGGGAATACTTTGGCGACTTGTTCGCCGTATGGGAGATTGTACACTTAGCACATCATTCCCCATTATGCTCCCACTAGGATTAGATAAAGATGACGTCGTCTCATCATGTGGTTGCAATTGAGGATGAGTTGAATTCAATTCATCACTTCTCATATTACTTCCACTTGGACGAACTCCACTAATATCATTATCTTGATCCAAGATGATAAATAGGGAGTAATCTTCCCATATTTCGCCATTCTTAGGAAATTCATCCTTTAAGAATGTGACATCTCGTGATTCAAATTCAATTATACTCTCACTATCTTGCTCACCTATGAACACATACCATTTCGAGTGTTCGAAGTATCTCATGAAAATACTCTTATTTCCTTTGGGACCCAATTTTCCAAACTTGTGAGAGAACTCATGAGTATAGGCAGCACAACTCCATAACTTAAGAAAACTTAAATTCGGTTTTCTACCTGTCCATAATTTATATAGAGTGGAAATAACTGATTTGGAAGGCACCCGGTTAAGTATATAGGCAGCAGTTAACAACGCATCACTCCAAAAAATGATAGGTAAGTTAGCATGCGCCATCATGGACCTAACCATTTCCAGTAACGTTCTGTTTATTCTTTCCACAACACAATTTTGTTGATGAGTATATGGAATAGATAACTATCTTTCAATCTCTTTTTTATCACATAATTTTCTGAACTCATCAGATAAATATTCTCGACCTCGATCGGATCTCAATGCTTTTATTTTCTTATATAATTGATCTTCTACCAAATTCATAAACCTTCTGAAACAACTTATTGATTCAGATTTATGAAAAATCAAATATACATATCCGAATCGAGTATAATCATCTATAAAAATGATGAAATAAACAGCCAAATGCCTTCCTCTCACATTCATTGGACTATAGACGTTAGAATGGATTAAATGCAGAGAAAATTCAGCTCTTTTATCTTTTTCTAAATGGTTTCCTTGTCGTTTTCCCTATTAAGCAATGCTCACATATGGGCAAATCGACTTTTTCAATGTTATCCAATAAGCCCTCTTTGGCTAGTCTATTCATACGTTATTGGCCAATATGACCAAGTCTAACATGCCATACATTCACATCATTATCATATGAAGTAGAAGACGTGAAACAAGGAAATAACAAATATTGACATCACCACAGTCAACATTTAGTACAATAAAACCATCAAGAAAATGACAACAACCATAGTAGTTTGTATCCAAATACAAATTTACACCTTTATTATGGAAGTTCACACTAAAACTAAGTTTAACTAACACCAAAATAGACACTAAATTTCGACGAATCTCTGGAGCATATAGAACATCATGTAAGAACAAGGTGCGTCCACCACGCATGTTCAGTTGGCAGGTGCCAATCCCTTTAACTTTAGCTCTAGAGTTATTTCCTACATAGATTCACTTAGTTCCAGTTGGTATCGTCGGAATTCCATGAAGGATTCTCTATCCTTCGCTACAGAGTCTGTCGCTCCTGAATCTACAGTTCTCAAAGGATTGGATTCAGCCAATAATACAGAACTTGACACATAAGCAAAGTTCTCAAATGTACAAGAGGTGTTTACATTTTTCGGCTCACAACAGTTGTGAGCATAGTGACATTTCTTATTACAATTATAACACCTTACCTTTAACATTTTCTTCACTTGAAGACGTTTTCCTCTCTTGTGTTGGTTAACTCTTGATTTCTTGCAATAAGGACTTGATCCTTTGCATTCCCACATATTGAACAAATCAATACGCTTGCACTTAGAGCTCAAAGCCCTTTCTGAGCTAGAACCAGTATTGCAAATGTCCATTTTTGGCTCAAATGCCGTTAGGCGATCCTCTACTAGCTCAAGGTGGCGCACGGCATTCTCAAGATCTTCCATAACATGGTCAAGAGCTTCTAGTGCTTCTTGCTTTTTCAGCACATATTGAATCTTCATATTCAATATTTCACAATTGTTGCCGTTCATATCAGCAATTACGTTCTTAGTTGCTGAAATCATCGATCTGAACACATCAGATATATATGCCCGAATAATTAATGCCTATCATTTATGCATTCACTTTGCACAGACCCATCATATCAATGAACAATTTTAAGTAAGGTTTCAGAATCAAAAGGTCACTACGTTTCCAATCATCCTCCAAAAATCCTAACTCAAAATTATTATTAATATAATTGTCTTATACAAAATAAATTTTATGAAGTTATAAAAACTTATATGAATTACCCACAGCAGTCAACAATAATAGAAACCAAATAATATTTGACATCCAATAGAATAATAATGCTTTCACATAATACAACTATCCATTACACTAAGCAATATATACAAAGAAAAATATCAACATAGAAAAAGATATTCACATTCAAAAACATCTCAAACTAATCTAAGAAATAAATAGGGAATGTCCCTTCTAATCCATCAGTCAAAATATCTGAAAAATTTGAAGGCACATTTGCTAATCATGGAAAAACTTTTGGAGAGTTGTCATGTCGCCTCCAAGGCGCATTTACTCTACGCCATGTGGCGCTTAATCTAAGGGTTGAAGTTTTGGTTAACTCAATCCTATAGTACTCTCTTACAAAAGCTACCACTAGCCTACTATAACCAAGGACCACGTTGACCTCCCATAACCGATCTAACACTGCTTGCCATTCAGTTGGAAGAGTGTTCATCAAAGCCGACACTTTCTCAAAATCCGGCATAAGATAACCATTCCAGATGATTTCTTGTATTATCCGATTGACCCTGACCACATGTGATACTAAATCACCGTCATGCCACCGATAATTAGCTAACTTTGTCATCAGCTTTTTAAGTCTTGCAATTCCCTCGTCCGTTCTCAGGATTGCAGGTATCCGTGCATAATGCATCATAGTTCCTGTAACAAATGCAGAACTAAAAATGGATTACTTGTAATCCATAATGTACATAAGGGAAAATACATAATTTTCCATGATTCATGCAACAAATGCAGAATAAACAATGGATTACATATAACCCACATAGACATAATTGAAAAAGAAACAGATCCTTTTCTTTTTGTTCTTTTTTTCGGTTAACGGTCAACGGTCAACGGTCAACGGTCGTCGGTTAGCGGGTCAACGGGTCAACCGGCAGCGGGTCGGGCCGGTTGGACCGAACGAGCCGGTCGGACCGGTCGGACCGGACGAGCCGGTCGGACCGATCGGGCCGGTAGGGCGGGGTCGGATGAACCGACCCGACACGTGCCTCGCACGCGCGGGCGACCGGTCGGATCTCGGGTCGGGTTGCGTCTCAGGTCGGATCGGGTCGCCAGCCGGCCAACTGTCGCTGTCGATGACGTCATCGATGACATCATCCCAGCGGTTGCCGACCGTTGGGTGACGTCATCACGCGTCGATTCGCCGATTGGCGCGTGCCGGTTTGCCGGTCAGCGGCGCGCACATGTTGGTTCACCGACCGGCACGTGGTGCCCATGCGCAGCGGCTTCTGGCCGCGCGTGTGGGCGCGTCCGGCGTCACCCGGCGGTGTATGACACATCGACGGACTCGTCTCGACGAGCTCTTTCACCCTATGCCTTTAGAAATCGATTTCGACTTACAGAAACTCGAAAAAATGGATGAACAGTGCTCGGGTGTCGGGATTTTTCGCCCCGATCCGTGTCAGCCGATTATTTTCGCGAAAAATCAATCAAAAATCACTCATAAAACTTGAAAGAGGTCGGGAAAATATGAACTATAGCTCTGATACCAATGTTGGGATTATCAGATTCCCAAAAACTGGATTCGATACTAAATCGAACCCCTAAAACGAATGCGGAAGACAAGCCCGGGAAAACATGCATCACCGATCCTAAAGCACACCACGGAATCGAGCATACCTTGTTAGCCACAGATTAAACACCAATGCCGATAAGAGGAAAAGAAAACCGATCCCGTTCGATCCGATGACGTCGATTGGCCTTGAAGGGAAGACGGCGTCGCCTTTAGCCTTAGTTTTTCTTTTGGAGGGAGAGAGGGAGAGGAACGTACGTACAAAATGCCAAAAGGTGCGTCCTCCCTCTCTTTCCTCCCTTATATACGTCTCCTCCAAAAATAGAACGTACCCCTTCATCGTATCCGTCCATCCACGGGCCTTAATTTTGTGGGCCGGGCTTTTAGGCCCAACATGGGTGGACGGGCCAACTTAAGCCCATCACATAAAACCATCAGTTGCTAGTAAAAAATATGTAAGGAACTCGTAATCTACTAGAGGAAAAATACAGCCACTTGTAAAAGCAAACGACTATTCATAACCTGCAAGAATATTTCGAGTAGTTAAATCAATTGTTTTGTCAACATGTTACTAACAATAAAATTGCAATGCATAATATCAAAACAAGGTTAATAATATAGTAAGGATTTATACTTGTAAAATAATTATTTGTTTGTACGTTATGGCCGTTAACCAAGACTACTAGCAAAGCATGCAATCAACTCGTAATTTACTACCAAAAATACTTGCCTACTTATAAAGGCACATGATTGCTTGTAAGCTACAAGAGTATTTTCCACATGGTAAATCAATTATTTTGTTCACATGGTATTTACAAATGAACATTGCTACTCATAAATTCGAAACAATCGAGACTATTAATAAACTATGTAAGCATTCATATTCTACATGCAAAAATATTAACCCATTTGTAAAATTTATAAGAAAAAATGGTAATTCACTATTTGGTTTGAGGGTGAAAAAGCTATTTTTTTTATAACTTTCTAACAATTGCCCAGAATCACAAGTTATTGGTTAATTTTTTTTTACTAGTTATACCTTAAGTTTATGATTGGTTCTTTAAATCTAGCATGCACAAAACAAAACTCCCTTTTTGGTTAACGGAATTTTGGAAACGTGTAAGATTTCAAACTACAATTATCCCACCACATGAATAACTCTGGTTAATATTTTGATCCATTCTAGAGAGAGTGATGGTCATATTTGCAAAAGTGACATTAAGAAGAAACAATTTATATTGTAGAAATTCGAGAAGTGTGGAACTTTTCTTTATAAAAAGAATGCCTTGCATTGTGTTATATCAAATGAGAACATGTTCATGTTCTTCCCTTAGGATTTAGAACTCCTAGGAAATAATTCATGTTCTCAAGATTTGAGAAGAGTGAGCCGTTTTATTTAAAATGAAAACTTTGCATTGTGCTATGCCAACGTTCTCCCCAGGAGATTCAAAACTCCTTAAGGTGTTAAAACGCCCCTCGAGATTTGATACTCCTATGTTCACATGCATTGTCAACTTTGATCGGCTAGAGTGATGCTACAATGAATCATTCTTATTAAACAATTGTAGCAAACTGGCTCATGACTCTCTACATATTTAGCTTATCTTGGCTACTAAGTTTAATGACCTATAGAGATCTTCATTATTTGCAAGTTAGGCTTCTAAACATTTTCCATATGTAGCTGCCATTGCTTTTGCTGATATACTATTTGGTACTTCTTGAAGATCAGATCGAGTGAAATCAATGGAGGGGAGTGCAAAAAAACAACGTACTTGTAAAAATGATGGAATAACAGGGAACGCTTCTTTTACTCACACTACAAAAGAAGGTGAGGGAGTGGTTAATTCATCGAGATATGAATATGAAGTATTCTTGAGTTTCAGAGGAAAAGATACTCGAAGAGGTTTTACCAGCTTCCTTTACACTAGTATGATAGATGTGGGAATCCACGTCTATAAGGATGACAAAGAGCTCCGCAAGGGGGAAAAATTTGGCCCGAAACTTCTTCGAGCAATTAGTGAATCCAAGATCTCAATACCTATATTTTCAAAAGGTTATGCCTCTAGTGTATGGTGTCTCAAGGAGCTAGCTCAGATGGTCAAGTGCCAAAAAACTAGGGGACAAAAGATTATGCCAATTTTTTATGATGTGGCGCCCGCAGAGGTTCGACACCAAATTGGGGGTTATGGGGAGGCCTTTCTTTCACACGAAAACAAGAAGCGATATGATGAAGATACTATGTGTGAGTGGAAGGCTGCTCTCATTGCAGTTGGGGAACTACATGGATGGGACTTGCAAAGCATGCCCAATAGGTGATTGCCTCTATCATTCCTTTGATGTGCCTTGTACCATTAAAACTTGATGTGGTTCAATTGGTTTCTTTTCTAGATTTGTGTTAGCCTTGTTGAAATTGAATTTTATGCTATTGAAATTATACTGTAAAAGCACATAAAATAATGGTATGATCCCAATTATCCTTTTTCATTCCATTTTTTTTTTTCAGTTTAGGTCATTTATTAACCATGTACCAACGCTAATTCATTTATGATGGAGTAAACCCTTGTAGAAAGCATTTCGAATAGGTCTCTAGTTTTCACTTTGGTCTTGTGAGAACATAGTTTGGTTTAATATAGTTTTCTAACTCATTGCCATTTGACCCCCAACAAACACTAGGGAAGAAGGTGAGATCGCAAAAACAGTTACCCATAAGGTTTTCAATGAGTTGAAGAAGGCTTATTTGGTGGTATCGAACAACTTGGTCAATGTGGACCACCATGTGGATAAAATCATGGAAGAGATAGGTGCTCACACAAGTGAAACGCGGATCGTAGGAATTCATGGGATGGGTGGCGTTGGAAAGACAACAATTGCCAAAATCATCTACAATGAGCTTTCCAACGAGTACAAAAATTGTTGCTTCCTTTCGAACATCCACGAAACATCAAAGCTCAAGGGCATTGAGTACTTGCAGCATCAGCTCATCTCTGACATCCTTAAGATGAAATGGACAGATATAAGAAACATTGATGAAGGGATTAAGACCATTAAAGACATGTTGTCTAATACAAGGGTCCTCCTTCTTCTTGATGATGTGGAAGAAAAGGATCATATGGATGCACTTGTAGGTAAGCATGATTGGTTTGGTAATGGGAGCAAACTTATTATTACTACAAGAAGGAAAGATGTTATCCATGTCCCGGAAGTGGACTGGAGGTATGAGCTTACGGGCTTGGATCCGGATCTATCTCTTCAACTTTTTAGCAAAGATGCCTTCGGAAGTTATTTTTTGGGATGCATTTGAACTTTTTTCGGAAGCAACCTTGGAAGATTTGCAGAACATGTCTTTGATAAAAATTGAAAAAAATAATAAATTGTGGATGCACGATCAACTTAGAGACCTCGGAAGAGAAATAGTTTGTCAAGAAAGTAAGATGAAAATTAAGAAGCAACGTTTGGTGTGGAATCCCAAGGAACGATCGGATCTGCTAAAGAGCCATGAGGTAAAATTCCCTGTAAAAATAAATCTCCAAGTTACTTATGGACATTTTCTTTTCAAAAGGAGGCAATTATTTTTGTGTTCTCTAGCACCGTCCTAAACTACTCAACCAATATTTTTGCTCTTTTAAGATTAAAGGAATATAAGTACTCAACTCAATACCTTAAAATAGTGAACTTGAATAAATGTGTTTCCCTTCAACTCTTTTCTTTTTTAGAATTTTTCCTTTGGACAGATGAAGAAAAAAGTTGAAGCTCTTTATCTCAAGTTTGACGGCCAGCATCATTTTACCTATGAGGACTTTAAGAAGCTACCCAATCTAACGTTCCTTGAAGTTGAGCATCTTCAGCACACAGGGCCATTAGATATTCTTTCAACTTATGTATTCCAGAAGAATTCAAATCTCCTTCCACGATTACGATGGCTTTCTTGGCATAATATTCACCCGACATTTGAGATTACAAATTTCTCCATGGAGAATGTGATTATTCTTTATCTATCTTGTAGTGAAATTACGCATGACTGGAAGAGGTGGAGTCACATGAAGGTATGTTATGCGCTATACAAGACTTATTCTTTCACCTTATTAGATTCAAAAGTAAACTTTGCACGATTTTTCTTTTACAGGTGATTAAGAATTTGAAAGTTCTGGATTTGGCCCATTGCAAACGCTTGAAGATAACCCCCGACTTATCTGCTCATTCAAAATTAGAATGTTTGATCCTATCGGATTGTGATTCGTAAATCAAACTTGATAGATCAATTTGTCAGTTGAAACACTTGGTTTTCTTAGATGTAAGCTTTTGTCGGAATCTTCAGAGGCTTTCGGAGACAGTTGGAAATTTGGATTCTTTAACTAAGTTGGACATTAATTACATGAAGTTCAAAGAACTACCCGATTCCATCAGGATGTTGAAGAATTTGAAAGTATTGAAGATGCGGCCTAGTCACATCAACAAAATACCCGATGCCTTTTGGACAATGAAAATCTCGAAAAAATAAACTCACGGGCATGGTTATCAGGAAATTGGTGATTGCATCTATGAGAATAAATCCTTGAGGATCTTGAGATTGTCACGGGCGACAATACACGTCCCCCCAAGGCTCCCTGAAAGTCTTTTGGAATTAGAACTGAAGTGGTCGAGGGAGGACACGTTTCCGGATCTCTCAAATCTCGCTAACTTAAAGGTATTGTCTCTCGGCTTTAAACCACCTAATTGTGATGGGAAATCTGATGGGCTTCTGGAAGAACCGATACCACCGTGGATTGGGAACTTAAGCCAATTGGAATCTTTGGACCTGCGCTTTTTCAGGAAGACCGCCTCATCGACAGAGCGTCGCCTCCCTCCTCATCCGCATCGCCTCCCGAGGCTTCCCTCAAATTTATCCTCCTTATGTCTCTTTGGTTTCCACTCACTTTGCTCGATGGATCTATCGAATTTGAGGAAACTATCGTCTCTCGACATTTCGGGGTCTGCAGTTGCAGAGATTGAAGGCCTTGGTTGTTTGGAGAACCTACGATATTTGGTACTTTACAGCATCGGAGAGATGGCGGTGCTACCTGATCTAAGCAAGTTAAACAATCTAAGGCGTATGGACGTATGGGGGTGCGATGATCTGGTCGAGATTCAAGGCAAACTACCCCAATCTTTGGAACATTTGGATATTCAATGCTGTGAATCTTTACAGAAGTTGCCTGGTCTATCAAGCTTGAAGGGACCGCGAGAGGTTACAATACAATTGTGTGAGAAATTAGCGGTGGAGGAAATTTCTCGGCTTTGCTCGGAGAAGTCAATCAAATTTGTGGGAGAAGATGATTAAGAAGACGAATTTGTGGAAGAGGACGAATTTGTGGAAGAAGACGATGAAGAAGACGAATTTGTGGAAGAAGACGATGAAGAAGACGAATTTGTGGAAGAAGACGATGAAGAAGTGCACGTTGCACTTGGAAGCTTTTTGATGCACGACCACAAATTGTTCCCTTGTGTTCAACCTATAACGAATTGAGGTAAGTACCATTGTTTTCCTTTTTTTTGCAATCAAATTCTTTCGCAGACATGAACAGAGAAGTTTTGCATGCACTTTTTAATGACCTTTTAGCGGATTCTTGTCTGAAAATCTGATGAAGGTATTTAAATTATGATGCCTCCGAACAGCCAGAGGGCTCTTAATTATGTACAAGTATTTGTGTTCTTTTCCTAGTTTGGTTTGGCTTTTTTAGCTACATTTTCTTAGGACGGTTTCTCCTAGAGGTTTGCATGTCGATTGCATCATTTTTATTTGATATGTAACAAATTATTAGAGATCGTTGTTGATTTGCTGCTTCACACATATTTTGAAATTGATAACCTCGCTTCGCATGGGAGATAAATTCGCTATGCTGTAAACAAATAGATGGAATGTGTGTTGGAAGGTCATGCAACTATGGTTCTCATCCTGGGACTTCACAGCACAATCAACTCATTGTTGCGACTTTGAAGTAGACAGACACTCTGTATTGCCATGCTTAAGTTCAGTTTATTTTTCAGGAAAGGTGTGCTTCTTAGTGGGATTTGCAAATGTATGGAGAAGTCATAAATGAGGGAGCCACCTCAATTCTGAGATTACCAGTGTGGCAGCACTGGCTAAAGCAGCAGCACCATAATATTTTATCTCAGCAATGATACCTTCAATTATAACAATCTTTGACGGGCACACTGACAAAAATCATTATGTGCAGCAAACATCGCCTACAGGAGTAACTGAGAGAATGCAGCATTCGCTGTACCAGTAGAGAAGGAACGCCCTTTTGCTGAGACTTGAGAATTGCACTCACTTACAAAAGATTGGTAAGAAAAAGAGAGCACCTTCCCTTGGGGCTGCCTTCAGTAATAGAACTGTGCATTCTGAAGCAATATTGGCATTGTTTCTGTCATGAGATCCACTCAATTCCAGGAAAACACTGGCACTGCCACCAAAGTCGGTTATGCGTCATATGCTACTCGCCACCTCAGAAGAACTTTCATCAAGTAGTGGTGGCTCTTCCATGTATGTGGAACCTTTCATAGAACCTAGTGATCATAAAAGAAGAGCTTTACACAAGCCAAGCTTCAATTTGAGAAATTCTTCCATATTCTTCGCATGTACGAACTCCAAAAGGATTCCAATCCACCATACTACTTTCAGTTGAGAAAGCAACTTGGGATCCATTTCTGGAGCTGATGCCAGAGCCACGTGCAGCTCAACATCATTCACATTTTCACAGGACAGATCACCAAGTGAAAATCTGAAGCAGTGGCTGACTGTCTTTGGTTGTAGAATCTCAGAAATTTTAGTCAAGTTGAACTCTATGAACATCAGGAGGAGCTTCTGCGCACACATTGGTATCGGGGTCCTCATCCTCAATCAAGGTTGGCCAAAGAGGGAGAAATTGCACCTAGGATATGGATTTCAAGTCTGCCAGCTTATGCTCTAACTTTGGAGTTTTGATTAGGAAAACAAACATCGCATCAAACAGAATCTTGAGGGACAGAAATCTGGCATCACCATCCTTGTTGCCCTGACACAGAACATCCAGACTCAGCAGAATCCCACAGATGAATACGTCAGAGCTTTCAGGAATCCAGTATGACTCCTCTGTGATGGACTCAATGCTTGCATTTTGAGCTGGCAATGCAAGTTCTAGGAATGGATTGATGTTGTGCTCTGGTTTTCTTTTTCAATCCTGAACTGCTCTTGGATTGTGTTTGTAATTAGTGTGCTGAATTATGCTTCGTGTGAGTGTGAACCATCTAAGTTTTGCCTGTCTAGTGTTTGGTGATCATGTGCAATTTTGGTGTTTGATGAAATGAGCTATGTGCTTGAGACCGCGTGTGCTGGAATGTCACCTTCAAGAAGCACCTGAAGCAGAAGCTGTAGCGCAAGGTCTATTGCGGCGGCTTCCTGTCTCTCCGGGCCACCACCAGCAAGATACCTTTGCTTTCACCACTAATCTCTACCATTGATGTCCAGCTCAACTCGATCGGCAATTTAGTTGCCTTTGATTGGGCTAGGACATGATTCGGTTTGATTGGCTAATCTATGTCAAAACTGTGGTGGCTATCGATTTATTACCCTTTTTTTCCCAAATTTAGCTTGCTCAATCGAACTGAACAGCAGCAGCTCAATGCTGCTTGGGATTTCATTTTTTCTATCATCACGGATTGTTCTGTTCTGTGCTTCTGATTGTAATACTCTCTGTGATTGAGCGTGTTTTGAGTAGATTAGTCCATGCTGTGATTGATGGTCGGATATATGATAGGTAATGCCGTATGATGGCGGCAAGCAGCTGTTGGAATGCAGGATTTTGAAGAATGATGAAGTTATCTATTCCGGTTCCAAATGGGTATATTTTACTTCTTGGTTGTCTTGGAAAAAAGAGCATTGCTTGCATACAAATACGCATAGACCCTCCCTCCCTTGTGATGCTTTGCTTGTTGTTCGTCTAGGAAATTAAATTTTGTTATTTTGCTTGCTTAGAACAGCTACTTGGATAGGGTTAAATATATTGATTGATTTAGAACCTAGATGCAAACATTTGCAATTGATCTACTTTTGCTTTTGTTCAATGAGCAACTGGTCTTTTGAAACTCGATTTTCTTTTTAAGTTTTTCCTTTTGTTCACCTTACTTTCAATTGATGCAGAGCTTTGGTGGAGTTTCTAAATATGAGGTTCACTATAATCCCCTCTTATGAAATGCAAGGTGTGTTTTCCTTTTGGCTACTTAAATCCTTTGGCATGGAATACACAGTTGCATTGCCTACATAACTTTTCATTTTCTGCAGATGTTCCTCTTCCTCAGAAACCGAAAAGAAATACTGGTTATTTTAGAGGAAACTGGTCGCTCATGATGTTGCAACCTGCCGGAAATGGGAACCAAATTTATACGGTCCCTATATCCTACATACATGGATTCTGCATTCCAAATAGCACAACTTGCTTTACAATGCCTCCAAATGACTCCTAACGAGTGGCCTTCCATGACTAAAGTCGTGGAAGAACTGGAATCAGTAGACGCTGCCATTGCTAATAGAATACCTGCCATTGCTAATAGAATACCATGGGATGGTTGAGTTCACTTATTATGTCGTTCTTACTTCATGTGATGTAAGTCAAAGTCTGTTCCCCACTTTTCCATTTTTCCCAGGAATAATCCTGGGCTTTGAATGTTCATTTCCATTGTACCCAGCAGTTACTAGGAGTTGTCTTCTCTTGTTAGTTCTTTGGAATATCCATGATGTGTATATTAATACATGCACTGCCTTGTGAATTGAGATGTTATGAATGTACTTATGTTTATGAGAGGAACAGTTTTTTAAGGCTAATCCTCGATTTGTCAGCAATCTGAGGTTCGCAGAAGAAGTCCATTGCTCTTCAAGAGTCGGAGCTCTAAAATTTTCTTGCATGCTTAGGCTTTGAACATGAGCAAAGCCTCATTTTGGTTGCCACCACGAATGTGTTCATGTGGTGCTCACTCTGCAATCAATCTCCAGGAAGTGCTAGGCGGTTCAGTCCATTCTCATAATATTTTTGACCTCTAAGACACGGTTGGGGAAATTGATAGTCATTTAAGGCAAAGAGGTGCTCAGTTGTCCATTCAGAAAGAGCAAGATATGACTTTTGGTGCTGTCATATTGCAGCTGAGACATGTCTAATTGTTTTATTGCTAAATAAGAGTCATATTTCTTATCATATGCCAGTTTTAGATGAGACTTTCCATATGACATCATAAACAACTAAATTTTATTTTATATTCTCAGCAACTTAGCCCATTGGTCATTATACTTTCTTTACTGTTTGTAAATCTGAGGGCCCTATTATTTTCGACACCTCTCATGTAATTTTTTTTTTTTTTTTTTTTTTTTTGAGTTTGTAAATGTCTCTTTTAAATCACTCTTAATGCAAAAATATAAAAGTTGCTGTCATTGTGTTTTTTTAAATTTAAAAAAAAAATTAAAAAAATTAAAAAAATTAAAAAAATTAAAAAAATTGATTACATCAAAGGACTTTTCAAATATATGTCTATCAAATAGTATTTTCCCAATGTTACTTCCCAAGTCACTTTAAAATTGCAAATTACCAAACAGTCTTTGCATTTCACAAAACTCCTTTAGGCTAAGAGCCTTTGCATTACCTAAAGGCTTTCTCCAAAAGCCAAACCAAACGCACCAATGGGTACTTGAAATTGAGCTTTATGTAGACCTTTTTGCTTGATTGTTGTTGCCCTGCTATGTGACCCGCTGTTTTGTGTAAATCAGCAATATAGTCATCATCATGGCTGAAGCACTCTCCGGCCTGATGAAGTCAAGTTTATCTGTGAGTATGTATAGTGCTGTGCGTTTGGTTCATTTTTTTATTTTGGAGCTACATTCAATTTGCGTTGCTTACTTCCTGTTTTACTCTGCAATCGGTGAAGGGGATGATATTCCTCTGTCCTACAATAATTTGTTTGAGAATTTGTGGTTCAACATCGTAAATAATGGTAAAAGAAATATCTTAAAGCATGAGCTTCAATGGCGAGTATGGATCGGTCATCAGTCGCCCTGTTTTCAAGTTCTTTTCCTCGTGTTGTTTCCGAATTTTTGGTCAGGTTCTATCTTTTTACATAGTTTCTATTATCGCACCACAAACTGTTAGAATGCCATGTGAGTGAATTTCTGTCTTCATATAAAGTAGGTGAGTGTTGTAACCAAACGACTGAGAATGTTCAGTAGAGAAAACCAATGCACAAAATGAGATTTCGTTGCTGCATTATATTGTCAAAGAAAATGTATGATGGTCCATTTCATCACATCCTGCTCTCATGTCGTGCCCTGTTAAGTTCTTTTATCTAAGGCCTCTTCTCCATGTTTATGCAGTTGAGTTGAGTAAACAAAGCTAATGCTTGTTCATTTGGAACAACTCAATTACTCCACGGTATCCACTTAATCTTTGGTTTATTGCCAAGCATAGACTTTCAACCCAAGCTCTATTATTATCTTATGGTAGAATTGCTAGTGGTGCATGTGCCTTTTGTAATGCCATGCTGGACTCCATTGATCATCTATTTTTTGTATGTCATGTCATTGCTGGCATTGCTTTTTCTGGGCTGCCAGATGCAACCTCCCATGGCGCAACAGATCATGGGGGTAGAATCTACGCTGGGCCGTAACCTTACTCTCGGGCAAAGATTTTCATAAATGCATTGCTCGCTTTTCTTTTGGTGCTCTTTGCCATATTATTTGGAAAAATAGGAATAGCATTCTATTCAGAGAGCAGTCTCTGGCGACTCCGGCCGTGATGAACCATTTTATCAAAGTAGTCAGAGACAAAGCTGTCACATTCAGGAATGTCGAGGATACTCCTCGAAATAGGAGGCTCCAGCGCAGCTGGATTATTGACCCGATTATCTTCTCTTCCAGGGAGACGGAACCGCCACCTCTTTGACGTTGCTGCTTTCAGTTTGTGGCAGGCGGATCATCTGCTGCCTGTTTTTTGGCTACTGCTTTGGCTCCCTGCTTCGGGTGGTGGCTGATTTTGTTGGCGTTCCTGGGCTCCCGTGGCTCTCCTTGGTGGCTCCTCCTTTTGGTGGTTGGCTGGTTGATGCTCTAGCGCTGGTGGGTGCGGTACTGCTGCGGCTGCTTGCTCGTGGGTTGTCTCCTGCCTTGGTGCTTCGTTAGCTGCTGTTTGTTTGCTGTTTGTTGTGCCTGCTGTTTAGGCTTTTCTTTGTCAGTTTGGCTGCCGCCTTGTGTGCGGTCTTCCATTTTTCTTTCGGCTCCCTTCCACTTGTTCTGACTTCTTGTCATTTTGAGTGTAAGTTTTTGGCGCCAAACCCTCTTGTGTAGTTTGGTTAAAGCTCAATATATTCTTACTTTCACCGAAAAAAAACAAAGCTCATGCTTGATTCTGCTAGGCAACAAGAATTGGAGTAGGCCTTTCATCCTATCTGCTGTTTGATGCAGTTACTATGTAATCACAGCAGGTAGCTCCACCTGTCCTGCTGTGCAGAGACAAGTTTTTGATACAGGTGAAGAGGACATTACTGCTGACATGGTAGGTTTTGCTGCTATATGTTATATAATCTTTCAGGTCAAGTAACTCAAGAAATTTTCCTTTAAATTTTCAGTTTCATAAAGAAAGTGGTAAATACATGGGTGAGAGGAAGATAAAAGCGGTCCTGACCAGTCCAGTGGAATCACCATCAGGGCTGCCAGATTATGGAGACTGGAAGTGAGATTCATCTTCCGAGACTACCATCCCAAATGATATCTCACCTGCTGGAGTCGAAAATGCATCACCTTTTCTCAGGGTATGACTGCCAGAAAACATCAATATGTCACCTTGTTGTCTTTCTGGGTTGAGATGGCTTTGTATCTAATATGTGTATTGGGGCTTTGCCACAGCCTTGGCTGGGCTGCATGTTATTTATTTGTGAATGGAAATCAAGTTGTTACATGTCATCTAAAATTTGATCAGCCTTTTTAGCAACTAAGTACGAGTGTATAGGGTAGCTTTTTTCTCTTATTAATTGTACGTGAATCCATTTCTATGTCTCAGGATAGAATATGACTTCTGTTTTCACTCCTATATTCCAGAAGGATTGTCTTTTGATGCCAGGATCCTGAAGGGTTGGACGTGTCAGAGGTTTTAAGGAGTTAAAATCAACACTCAGCGAGGTGATACAAAGTTGAAAGAGGTTAGTTTTCTTCCCCTGGTTGATTAGCATTCGGGTCTACTTTCACCAATAAGATCATTGGGAGGACGGTTTCCCTTCTACTACACAAGCCGCCCTTAATTGCCCATTTTATACAGATGAGGAGAGGAGACAGAAGAGGGGAAGGATTATTAAAAGGAAAGAGGAAAAGGGGGAGGGGGGGGTTATAATAAGCATAGATATTGAGTCTGGAGAATTGCAAATTCAGTCATAAATTTATTGTATGAATAATCAAATAATGGAAAACATGTTTGCTCTCTTGGATTCTCGGTTCAATGCTACTCCTGACACATTGGTTCTTACGGATTTGTTAGTGCTGCATGTATTGAAGATTATGTTTTTGTTTACTGAGTAAAATGGCACAAAGTTGTTATTGCCAAGTCAGAGTCAACCCAACTATCATCAGGGACTACTCGAGTTTGGTACTGCTGCTGCTGCTGTGTTGTGTCTTGGAGAGGTGGTTAGCGATAATTTAGGCCTGCTGACTTGGGGTCTTTCCTGCGATTTCTATGGGGTTGCGTGAGTCATGGCATATCCCTTAGCTGATATTATTGCCGTATCCTTCATTGTGAACTTGCACTGGAGTTTGATTTTCTCATTCTTGGGATCCGTCAAAAGGAAGATTCTGACCTGTAAGATACTCCCTCGAAGATTAAGATTTCACTGCCAAAGGAAGTTTCTGACCTGTAAGATACTCCCCCGAAGGTTAGGCTTTCATTGCCAAATGTAGCGCTCTGGTTTTTGGTAAATCCTGAACTGCTCTTGGATTGTGTTCGTAATTTGGGTGTTGAATCATGCTTCATGCGAGTGTGAACCATCTAAGTTTTGACTGTCTAGTGTTTTGTGATCATGTGCAATTTTGGTGTTTGAAATGAGGAATGTGCTTGAGACTGCACGTGATCAGATTTATATGAAATGGGTACTTGAAATTGAGCTTTATGCAGAGCTTTTTGCTTGATTGTTGTTACCCTGCTATGTGGCCTGTCGTTTCATGTGGATCAGTGGTATAGTTGTCATCATGGCTGAAGAGCTGTTGGAGATCTGGCCTCATGAACTTGAGTTTAATTTGTGAGTATATATATAGTGCTGTGCATTTGGTTTATTTTCATTTTTGGAGCCACGTTAAATTTGCATTGCTTGCCTCCTGTTTTATTAGGCAATAGGTGAAGGGGATCATATTTCTCTGTTCTACAATAATTTGCTTGAGAATTTGCAGTTTAACATCATATAAAATGGTAATGGAAATAACTTAATGCATAAGCTTCAATGGCGTGTATGAATCAGTCACTGGTCGCCCTGTTTTCAAATTCTTTTCCTTGTGTTGTTTTCAAATATTTAATCAGGTTTTTTTCTTTTTTGCATAGTTTCTATCCTCAAACCACAAACTCTTAGAATGACTTGTGAGGTGAATTCCTTTCTGGAAATTAAGCGGGTGAATGGTCATTTTAACCAAATGACTATGAGAATGATTAGTAGAGAAAACAAACAAACAAGACAAGATGGCATTACTGCATTATATCAAAGAAAGTGTGCAATTGAGTTGAGTAAACAAAGCTCATGCTCGGTTCTGCTAGGCAATAAGACTGATCGGTTTGTTGCTTTCAAGGTGAGTATTTTTTGGACCTTTTCTTTCACCATGATCAAGCTTTTCTTTTTTAAGGTTATGGCGGGTGAACAATTTCCTTTCAATCTTGTATTCTCTTGATGTAATTTAATTTTCAGATTAGGACATCAGCGCATTAAGAACTCTCTATTGTGGAGAAACATTATGAGCTCTATACTGGATATCTCAAACATTCCAGGCTAAGTCTACATCTCTGAAGAAATTCTATGTGCGGCCAAATGTAGGCATCATCAAGCCAAATGGATCATCTGATTCGAAATTGTGCTGCTCAAGTCTGTGGAACATCATGTTCACATACTTATTAAAGCCACTAACATACTTGTGAGGAGGGACACGCCCACAGTACTTGAATCGCCTGAATGATTCTTCTGCAATTTCTTTGCCACGACATGTCAGTAAGTGTACAATTACTGGGATATGAACTGCTTAAGGTAATGTCAGTCACATTGCAGTAAGGATTGTCTTTGAATAAGATTTTGAATGCCTACCTTGGTAGCCTATTATACATTGAGACAAAGGAAAACCATGATAAACCTCAGAAGCTATGTCCTGATACTGCAAAAGAATTAGAGTAGGCCTTTCATCCTATCTTCTGTTTGATGCCGTCGCCATGTAAGCACAACTGGTAGCTCCACCTGTCCTGCAGTGTAGGGACAAGTTTTGATACAGGTGAAGCGGACATTACTGCAGATATGGTAGGTTTTGCTGCTATATGTTCCATAATCTTTTGGGTCAAGTAACTGGAGGAATTTTCTTTTAAATTTTCAATTTGATAAAGAAAGTGGTAAATACATAGAGGAGAGGAAGATGAAAGTAGTCCTAACCAGTCCAGTGGAATCGCCATCATTGCTGCCAAATTATGGAGACCGGAAGCAAGAAGATTCATCTTCCGAGACTACCATCCCAAAGGATATCTCACCTGCTGGAGTCGAAAATGCATACCCATCTCAGGGTATGACTGCCAGAAAACATCAATATGTAACTTTATTCTCTTGGTGGATTGAGATGTCATAGTATCTAATACATGTATTGGGGCTTTGGCTTTGACATAGCCTTGGCTGCAGGATTTCTATTTGCGGATGGAATTCAAGTCGCTAGATATCATCTATAAATTGATCTAACCTTTTTTATCAACTAAATGCCAATGTATAGAATAGCATTTTTCTCATATTAACTATACACGAATCCGGTTCTTTGTCTCGGTAAAGATTGGAAATTGTAGGGTATGACTTTTGCTCTCGCTCTTATTATCTGGACAATCCTATTATCCGGACAATCCTGAGGGAGACGTGTCAGGATTTTTAAAGAGTTAAAATCAACACTTGGTGTGGTGATTCAATGGCGAAAGAGGTCAGTTTATTTCCCCTGGTGGATTTGAATTTGGACCCAAATTCACCGTGTTGATCACTGGCAATGCAGTTTCACTTCCACTACACAAGCCACCCATCCCCCTGATTACCCATTTTATACGGATGAAGAGAGGAGACAGGAGAGGAAGAATAATGAAAACAAAAGAAAACTTATAATAGGCATAGGTTGAGTTGGAAGAATTGCAATTTCAGTCATAAAGTTAGGCCATGTTTGGTAATCATTCTATTTCTCTATTTTTCTGTTATTTTATTTTTCAAAACAGAAAAAAAATAGAAATTTGTTTGGTGACGTCAATTAATTTTTTTATTTTTTCCAAATAAATTAGTAGTCAGAAAACAGATTTAGAATGAAAACAAGAAGTGGAAAAAACCTACTTATTTGTTCCTATGAACAATTTCTAAACAAAGCCATTTTCTTTTCTTTTCTTTTCTTTTTTTCTTTCCTTTCTTATTCTTCCTCTTCTAGCTGATCACAAGGCCTCAATGATAGCCGGTGACCGGCTAGAGAGGAGGGCCAACGAGGTTGGTGAGGCCAACATTGAGGGAGCCTTGTGGTGGTTGGGCGAGGTTGGCCTTGTCGGCTCTTATCTTTGGGTGGTCGCCAAGGCCCCATGACCAGCTAGAGGAGAAAGAAGAAGGAAAAAAGAAAAGAAAAACATTTAAAAAAAATCTCAGGAAATTACTTAAAAATTAAAACAAAATTTACGTCACAAAAAAATTTAAAGGTTATACATTCATCTTGCATAGCATGGAAGGGTTGGGGACAAAAAACGAACATCACTAAAAAATTGAGGGTTGGACAATCATCTTCCATGGAGGGGCCAAGGAGCCCGACAGCCATGGTGACCGGCTGCCAAGCCTCCACATTTGGAGGCGCCAGCTCTAGCTGAGCTGTGACTGTTGATAGAAATCAACTTGAGAAAGGGCGGTTCTAGGCAAGGTTGACGACCAGTGGAGTTGAACAACAAGGGCGTCATTTCGAGTAAATTTGTCCATGTCAAATGACTAGGCCATTTAGGCGAGACTTAACCATAAGGACTTGATTACATTTTCACTTAAAGGTTTAAAACAATATTGTTGAAATAAAATGTCCAGGGATGAATTTGAATTCATACAATAGGTTTACAATTGAATTTCAATTCTCCAGCATCATTGCAATGTTTCCATGCCAAAGAACAACGACATTTTGAACGTAAAAATTTCAAACACTCAAAAAACTTGTCCTATTTTGACAGAGATTAATGTGCAAGAAACATGATTCTTTTGGTTGCGTTGAACAGATATGTACGTATGTTATAGTATTGAAGCATAGAGTACATTATTCCTCCGTTTGGTTGTAATGGTTATAAATTCTCATCAGAGGCTAAGAGAAATAATTGGCTTTTAAGTATTTGCATGGTTATCATGCATCTTAAAGCAAACAGCTTTCTCGGGCCTTCTGTTGAGAGTTTGTGATGTTCGTTTCCCTTCAATGTTGTTTTCCTTTCTACCTCTCCCCTTCTTTTGAGCGTTCAAAGAAGATAATAGCAACTTTGAAGGGAGTAGTGGAGCATAAAGTACGATATTGATCCTGCTTTTGGATGTAAATCTTATAAAATTTCATCAGAGACCACGTGAAATGATTGTTTATTAGTAGTTTATCATGCATCTCAAAGCAAGCAGCTTTCTTGTGCCTTCTGTTGAGGGTTGGTGATGTTCGTTTCTCTTCAATGTTGTTTTTGTTTCTGCCTCTCCCCCCTTCTTTGAAGTTTTCAAAGAGGATTACAGCAACTTTTCAGGCAGTAGTGGAGCATAAAGTACGATATCGATCCGGTATTCGGATGTAAATCTTATAAAATATCATCAGAGACCACGTGAAATGATGGTTCATTAGTAGTTCATCATGCATCTTAAAGCAAGCAGCTTTGTTGTGCCCTCTGTTGAGAGTTGGTGATGTTCGTTTCTCTTCGATGCGGTTTTTCTTTCTACATTGCCCCTTCTTTTGAGTTTTCAAAGAAGATAATAGCAACTTTGCAGGCAGTAGTGGAGCGCAAAGTACGATTATCATTGATGTAGAATCTTATAACATTTCATTAGAGACCACATGAAATCGTTTCTTAGGAGTTTATCAAGCATCTTAAAGTGAACTCCTTTCCTGTGCCTTCTATGGAGAGTTTGCACTTTCCGTTTCTCTTCATATGTTGTTTTTGTTTCTGCCTCTCCCCCCTTCTTTGAAGTTTTCAAAGAGGATAACAGCAACTTTTCAGGCAGTAGTGGAGCATAAAGTACGATATCGATCCGGTATTCGGATGTAAATCTTATAAAATATCATCAGAGACCACGTGAAATGATTGTTCATTAGTAGTTCATCATGCATCTTAAAGCAAGCAGCTTTGTTGTGCCCTCTGTTGAGAGTTGGTGATGTTCGTTTCTCTTCGATGCGGTTTTTCTTTCTACATTGCCCCTTCTTTTGAGTTTTCAACGAAGATAATAGCAACTTTGCAGGCGGTAGATGATATTAGATTACGATATTATTCTTCTATTCGGATGCAAATCGTATAAAATACGATTTCGGGCCACGAGAAACAATTGTTTTTTGGGTGTAGAAGACCACATTGGCCATCTGCACGGTTGTCATGCATCTTAAAGCAATCAGCTTTCCGTGCCTTCTGTTGCAAGTCTGCGCTTTTCCGTTTCTCTTCAAGCTGTTCTTTTTTCCACCTCTGAACCCCACTTTTCTTTTTGATTTTTCAAAGAAGATAATGGCAAAAAACTTGCCAGAACTTTGCAGGCAGAACTTAGCATCAGTAGTAAATTAACAGAGGAGAGAAGTTTGCACAATTGAGAGAGAGAGAGAAAGAGAGAGCGCTTATCTTTACCCCCCATCACCTGCATGGCGAGTAGTATGAACTTTTTATCTTTACCATCATCACCTGGCATCATGCCAATCTTGCTGTATCTCCAAGACATGGTGCAGAATACATCCTTTCAAAATCTGATTGCTACTGTGTTCAACAGGATATGATGTTGAGGAAGACAGGTGGGGAGAGCAATTCCAAGTGGGATTTCCTTTCCTGTGCGATTGTACGGTCTTGTGGCCCTTTGCAATTGGATACATATGGTTGCCGCCTCATTGGGCTGTAGTAGATTGTGCATTTCAAGGGTTCGGCGTTGTACTGCCTCATATTTTCTTCTGCAATTTCATGTATAAACATGGATTGCTTTGGTATTTCAGTTGGAAATGCAGTCCTCTCAAAATGTCTATTCCGGATTCGACTATCATCATCATCATCATCATATGGTGAAAATGGTATCTTGCAAAAGTTCCAATAACACAGATATAAACGTTGGTAAAAGCTCTGTGACAATATTAAAAGGTCTTTTCTTCATTCTAATAACTACAGCGATCAAGCATATTAGTCATCGTAGCTGTCTATAGCACAGCAACTTTCAAAGATGCATTGCCAAACATGTACACATGTATTTCAATACATCACAGTGTAGCCACGTCAGTATGAAATATACTTTTCTTCTAGTTTTGATTATTATAGATCATTAAAAAAAAGGAAAAAAAAGAGAGGAAGAAACCGGCTTTTCTATCTATATATGTAAAAGTCAAAACACCATTTTATCTCGCTTTTTAAATTTCTCATTTTGGCACTCATCTACATGGTATGTTAATACTGTAATACAATTTAGCTTTAAAGAGAGAAAAATGTAAAATTGGCAAAAGAAAAAACCAGGATAAAATGGTGAAATTTGAGGAAGAAGTTGACTAGGCCTTTCCATTAAAAGTGCACTTACCTAAATTCCTTAACCGTCCTTAAAGTGGCAAATTGCCAATTTCTCTCATGTTCTTTTGCTCCGCTTTGAATTTCTTTTTGTAACGTTGGCAAAGTGCTCATTTAAAATGTTTGCTTTTCAGATAACTATAAACGAACACCGTCCTACAAGCTCCCTCTCCCTACCTCTCCCCTATAAATACATCGCCTCTCTCTCACAAACTTCTCGCGTTCTCCTTCTGTGATCTCTCTCTCTCTCTCTCTCTCTCTCTCTCTCTCTCTCTCTCTCTCTCTCATTCCTTTCCTTCACTTTCTGTTGAATCGGAGCTCGGAATGGCCACCTTCACTGCAACACCGGCTCGTGCCTCGTTCGCTTTGAAGCCAGCACAGGTACGAAAATGGGTATCAGTCGGTTCAAGATTGCTCGACTCGTGTTTTCTTTACGAGGGTTTTGATGCTTGATCGCTGTGGCCGCTGGACATAGTTTTATGATCGATATTGGATGCGAGTGCTATACTTTTTGTTTTCCTCCAATTTTAGATTTTCAAGGCACATTATCAGCTTGACGTTAACTATTCCCGGACTGGGATGAATATGCTTTTGCTTTGGTGCTGGAGGCTTTTATGTCCATTGAGTTTTCGTAAATGCTGAGTTTTTCATGCATTCAAAACTGCATTGAAAAGATACAGCACTGCCAAATGAGCTTTTCAGATGCTTAGAACGAACTGCGTGAGGTTAATAATGAGTTCAGGCCGGCAATACTCGGTTTTGGCTTCCTGCTATTGATCTAGTGGTCCGAAAACTCAAGTAAATTCTCTGGGGGCAAACTACGTATTTTCTAACTTTTGAGTTTGTTGCAAATTGCAAATGG
The DNA here is from genome assembly GCA_014182725.1 of Eucalyptus brandiana. Classification (NCBI taxonomy): domain Eukaryota; kingdom Viridiplantae; phylum Streptophyta; class Magnoliopsida; order Myrtales; family Myrtaceae; genus Eucalyptus; species Eucalyptus brandiana. The sequence continues at coordinate 51,759,246 of CM024675.1, read as the reverse complement.
GTTTTCAATTTTTGCAATCTAGCCCCTGAAAGGTAGAAGTCCGTATCAATGTGTCCCCTTGTGTTGACTCTAATGAAATTTTGCTTGGAGCTTCAACCATGCGATGGCACATGACTAATTATGAAAGGAGAATTTATCATATGAGTAAACAGATAGAACATAGTAGATGTCGCTACCAAATTTTCGGGTGTGAACCACCTAAGCTTTAGCTAATGGATTATTAACCCTTGACTTAACTCGGGCTCTCTCAAGCCCATACCAATTCGTGACTTGGGTTCAAGTTCTTAACATGCAATTGATTTTCAGTTAGGAGTGGCCACTAATTTATCTTTGGTGGGTCGATTAGAAACCCAAGTAAAGTAATGAGAGATTTACTTTACTTCTACAAACTAGAGATTTATAAGTTCGGGGACTTGGTTACGCCCTTTCGGTACATTTTCTATTTTATTTTGAAAAATGTTTGGCAAGCGGCTTGAATTAATTTTAGGCTATTTCCTAACATGTGAGGCGATTATGCGGGTGCTCAAATCATCAATTTAACACCAAAGCAAGCAATAAATAAATTGCATGACTTATCTCATAATAACGAACAGCATCTGCGTTGTTAGATCAGAATCCACATCAATAGTCCTAAATATAATTTCTAATTAACATGCAATCACTCAATTTTTTTTTTTTTTTATGACTCAGGGAACCTCCGTGCGCCGCTTCGCGGCGGAGAGTAAACCCTAGGGTGTACTGGGCCACCACCACAGACCCAGGCATAGGTGAATCGCGCGTTTTGCATTGAAGCAACGCGGACGCGGAGTCTCGAACTCTTCCCCCTGGCGGATGGGGTACCAAGCCTTAACCATCGCGGCCACCGCGAGCGGTGATATACCTAAGCAATCACTCAATTTTTTTGTTTTCACTTATTCGATGAGAATCATACAACGCATGTTACTAATCCAATATAAAATGATATGGCATGGCAATATGACCTAAACTATATCACATGAGAAAATTGTAATAGTTAAATGTGCAATCTAAATTAACCAAATGACCTAATTCTAATGATGGGTAATTTCTAATTAAATGAACCTATCACAATCTCTAAATGACGTGCATTTTCATGATCCTAATTTTATATGACGTGCACATGATTTCTATTTTTCTTAATAAGCATGCAATTTATCTATGAGAAATTATCTAAATCTATAACTAATAAACATGCAATGACGTGCGATTCTACATGACATATGATTTTTTTGTTTTTTTGTTTTAATTAAAATTCGAAATGAAAGTTGACACATAATTAAACATGCAATTTAAATTAAAGAAAACTAACATCCTAAATGAATGCATTTTTTTGGACTTTTATTTAAGGAGTTCGAAATAAATAAATTTCCTATTCTAAACATGCAAAATAACCCTAAAACAAGTAATATTCTAACCTGAACCTAATCTAACTCAAATATATATTTTTTGGGTTTTTCTTTTACAAGAGATATCAAATAAAGGCATCAAGAACAACACTGCACCAAATCAAGCAAGATATCATCCATGTCCATTTAATTTTGGGAAATAAATTGACGAATCGTATCTCGCGCATGAGATTGGATTGACCAATTTTTAAATAAAATCACGAATTGTATCTCGAGTGTGAGATTGGATTGGCGATTTTTCCGTACGATTGCGGGTCGTATTTCAAGCGTGAAATCGGACCGTCAATCATATGTACATTGCGAAATTAAGAAAATTTCCCAATTTATAAGACTACTCAAGATTACGGACATGATAGCATATTGGGAATTCCAATCATATGCATCGACGAATATTTTTAAATAAGGAAACAGAATTTTCACAAATCAAAATAAATAAGATTTTCACCTAATTCGAATATCGGCTTCCGAATTCCAATCCTCAAACGGCTACTCGCGACGCAATGTGGTGGTGCTCAGCAAGGCTTGAATTAGATTAAATTTTCCATGAGTCTGAGCCTGTCTATGTTGATCGAAGGTGGTCTTAAACTCAGCCCAAAATTTCCTTCAAATAAAACAAATAATATTAGAGAAGATATGTGAGAGATCTACGCTCGTTAGTGGTGGCCCTGGTCGCTGACAGAGAGCCTCCAAGAAGGCTGTAGTGGCTGGTGGACCGGTTTGAAGCGTCGATGAAGAGCTTGGCACGATTGGATTGCCGTGAGGCACGATAAGAGCGCAACAACAGGGCTCGCTGGCGTCACTGGATGACCATTGGACTAAAGATCATTGGAATTGCTGTGGGGTCTTGCTTGGAGGCTGCGAAGGTCATCGAAGAATGATGAGTTACTGCAGTGGACAATCAGCAGCAGGGTCAGCGTTGAGGGGCAGCCACGAACTCAGCAAAGTCACGGCCGTGAAGGGGTCTCGACCGTGACTTCTTCAGCTCTCTCTCTCTCTTTCACATAGGTTTTCTCTCTATATTGTAACCGTATATTCAATGTGTGGCCTCCTTGAAACCCTACGCAAACAACTTATTTATAAGGCGAGGATTAGGGTTTTAATTTTTTCCAAACTCATATCCACAAATATTCTTTTTCAAAACACAATATTTGCTTTTCGCATCTACTCTATCCAAAAAATTCATCATCTCCTAGAAAAATTTCAAATTCCTATTTCTCATGAGATTTTAAAAAAGCGGGCCTAGGCCAATTTACTCGCTTCATGGGCTTAGTCTGATCTGTTAATTTAAAGCTCAGAACCACTAATTCAAACTCATCTGCCACCGGTCCAATAAATGCAAAAAGTGCAAATGCACCTAAATCTATATGCTATGCAATTAATTAATTAACTAATATTTTTTTAGGGGTTAAAATTAATCCCTAATTTTTTAATGCGATAAATGAATAAATGGGTCGCCAAAATTTAGGTGTCGACAGTAGAATATTAGATTCAAAAACATATTACATGTGAGAGCATGTGACTAAAGCTTCGACAATAATTTGACCGGAATCAACACCAAATGCATATCAGTGTATAGTTCTCAAATATGTCTTTGGGTAGTCCCTATAATTTTTTTTTTCACATACATAAATGATAAATGTCCAATTAATCTTCCATAGCAAGTCCCGTTGTCAGATATGTAAAAAAAAAAAAAATTGCCCAAGTCAACGTTGGAGGGCACATGGCCTCCAAATTTCAAAAAGTCGTTAACAAATTGCAAATATCGAAACGACAGGGGATAATTTGCCACTATCCCGAAAACTTGGGTGCAAAATGTAATTTTACCAAATGCTGTGCAATTTAGGCGAGAGAGCTTGGCTAACCCGGTTGAGGTTCTCGCACTTTGAATGAGACCGCATCTCTCGAAAACTAGTTCTTGACATTTTTAACAGGTACCTGTCTGCAAGATATCGAATGTCAGGTCCGTCTCCCTCCCTGTCGGCGGCAGAAGTTTCTGTTGGAAATATGGAAGTACCGATTCTGAATATCAATAATTGATTCAGTTAGTCGGTAATTAGCTTGGTAAAATAGGACAAAGAATCATTATGTAAATCAGTGTATATTTCCTTATTTTTTCTTTCCTATCTTATTTCTTCCTCCAATATTATAAGTGGAGGATCATACGTGTACAAGAGATATACAGAAAAACACATAATTACAGTTTTCCTCTCCATCTATTTCAATTTCTTACATGGTATCAGAGCGACGTGTTCTGATCTAGCTTCCGCAAATACCTTGAATTGCCCTCGGTAGTTTTTTTCGATTGTTGTTGCAAATTTCTCCCTGCAAAACATATCGACAGACCGTGAGGAATTCATTCATCAAACACCATGCCCGAAATCAAAGCAACAAATCCGGCGGCAAAGAACAACAACCAAGAAATGACTTCACCGTGGAGGAATCATTCAACCCCAACAACTCTCCCGAGAATCGGCACGCACAGCATTGCTCAAACTCAGATTTTGCAGCAAGGACTCTCGGCTCCATTACCTACAACCTGTTCAACCGATCATTTGCTACAATTCAAACCTGGGTCCAATGCAATGGCCGCACATCCGGTATCCAATTCATGGCCAATGGCCCTTTGGATCTAGCCATATGTCAACTCGGCAAGGTTTACTGGAGAAGAAGATGTATCGAATGCGGAAATCGTCCCGAAGGACATGGATCGACACGGGAGAACCAATTCGGTGGCGGATCGGCAGACGGGGACCGGGCCGGATCCGGACCCATCCCACAGTCCAGGGACGAATCCCTACCCGGTTCCTCAACCCGGTTTCTTGCCCTATCCGTTTCCCCTCAATGGCGGCCATCTCGAGCCCGGCGATCCTCTTTACACGTCGTCGGCTGACGGACCGGAGCTACGACTTATTAGCATACAACTTACCGGACCGGACAACTATAACACCTGGGCTCGTGACTTCCGGCGAGCGCTCGTGACAAAGGACAAGGACGGCTTCCTAGATGGAGCCGTCCCCTACCCGACCGACGAACGGCTGCAACGCCTTTGGCGAAAATGTAACCAGCTAGTTCGTACCTGGATTGGGAATTGTCTTGCTCCAGATGTTGCGGCTGGGCTCCCACCAACCGAGGACTCGAAGACAATCTGGGCGAGCATTCGGGAGATGTACGGACGGCTCGATCCGGCAAAACTCTTCACCATAACACAGGCCATCTCGGAACTGAAGCAAGGGAACTTATCAGTTGCCGCTTGCTTCAATCGCCTCTCGGCTCTCTGGAATGAGCTTGAAGCGGCTGAAGAACACCTCGAGGGCCCCGAGACCACGCTGCAACAGTACCGAGCAATCAAAGAGAGGGAGAAAGTGACTCGTTTTTTGCTGATTTTAAACGAAACATACTCACCTTTCCGATCGCAGATCTTGGCCATGGAACCGATGCCCTCACTCGGCCGGATCTACCAACTGGCCGTCCAAGAGGAAAGCCAGCGGCAAGCCGCGACCGAGCACGGAAGAGCCGGCGAAGGAGTTGCTCTTGCTGCTGTTCAGAGAAGCCTCGACTTGACCGAGGCGTTGCAGGGTGTCCATGGAGGTCGCAGCTTCGCCGGAGGAACGGAGGGCTTCGGGCAGAGAAGGGGAGGTCGATTTGGGGCTGCCGAAGAAGGGAACCCTAACCCTAATCTAAGAATGAACGGGCTGGGATTTGGGAGAAGATCGACGGCCCTCATTCCATCATTTATTCGGCCGAATCCAACGGCCCCCACGCGAGAGACGATCGGACGGCTACCATCGTCCACTTACTCGGCCGAATCAAACGGCCCCTATTTGGCCACATCAGCGCCCGCATATAGGGCATCGGGTGGCCCACGTCATGCCACGTCATCCAGGACCAATGGGCAAAATTTCAAAAATAAGGGTAAATATTGTGAATATTGTAAACGCCCTCACCATACTATTGATACATGCTGGAAATTACATGGAAAGCCAGGTGAAAAGGACAAAAAGGAGAAAGAAATTGCTGCTTACCAAGTTTCAGCACGGAGGACTGATGGTACAAATCAAATAATTACCCAAGATCAGTACCAGGATATTATGAAAGCACTGAATCAGCTGTCAACTAATGACAAGACTGCAAATTTCTCAGGTACTTTTCTATGCAAGACGAATTCAATATCAGTTGATGCATGGATAATTGATTCAGGTGCTAGTGACCACATAATATGCAACGAGCAGTTATTTTCTAGTATTCAAGAAAGGCCACATTCCTCGATATCGTACGATTGCCCAATGGAAATATTATTCATGTTAGCAAAATTGGAACCGTTCACCTCGGTCAAATATTGTTCTCAAAATGTCCTCTTCATTCCTGATTTTGAGTTCAATCTCTTGTCAGTCTCAAAAGTCTGTAAGGACAATTCTTGCCGTGCCATATTCAATTCCAAAAGTTGCTTCTTTCAGGACCCTTTGACTGGCAAACTGATGGGCTTGGGTAGTGTTGCTGAAGGGCTGTATTTCTGGACCAATCTCCAAAAGGATCTTGATTTTATCAATCAAAGCATTTCTTGTAATGCCATTGCTAGCAATAAAAATATTATTTTTCATCAACGATTGGGTCATACTGCACGTTTTCCTTACTCTAAATGTCCAATATGTCCATTAGCAAAGCAGTCTCGAACAAAATTTCCTATCAGCACATCGAGAGCTAGCAGTGCCTTTTCTTTACTTCATATGGATATTTGGGGACCTTATCATACTCCACATCGTGACGGATCTCGATTCTTCTTAACCATTGTTGATGATTATACTCGTGCTACTTGGGTTTTCCTCATGCAATCCAAGAGTCAAACATTTCCTACTTTGTCGAAATTTTTGGCCCTCATTAAAAATCAATTCGACAAATCTGTCCAAAGGATTCGCATAGATAATGGGCGAGAATTTTTTTCTGTGGAATGTGCTTCTTTCTTGTCTTCTCAAGGAATTATACATGAGAGTTCATGTACTTATACGCCCCAACAAAATGGGATTGTAGAACGCAAACATCGTCATCTCTTAGAAGTAGCTAGAGCCCTAAAATATCAAGCTTCTATACCAGAAAAATTTTGGGGTGATTGTGTGGTCACAGCAGCTTACCTGATCAATCGCATGCCAACTAGAATTCTCGAAGGAAGAACTCCCTTCGAATTGCTTTATGGAAAGCAACTAGTAATTGATCATCTTCGAGTTTTTGGGTGTTTGTGCTATGCGGCAGTCCTAGGGCCACGAAGTAAGATGGATCCTCGTGCTATGCAGTGTATTTTTATGGGATATCCTTCTATGCAGAAAGGCTATAGAGTCATGGAAATTTCTACAGGACACTTCTTTGTGAGCAGAGATGTTATCTTTCACGAAGACGTTTTCCCATTTCAAGAAGCAACATCATTATCGTCAAGCTCAAAATCTGATCATCAACCCTTCTTATCAGAAGAAGATTTATCTGCCCAACCTCAGTATGTACTCATTACACCAGAGGAACATATTCCGATCCAACCAAGTGATTCAAACTCAATTGATGATGCACCAGTTCCTTCACCTAGAGAAGATTCTTCACCTAATTCCTCAGTGACCTCTTCGCCGACAATTCATCAGAGGGTGTCTCCTGCAATACCAGCAGAGCCAAGAAGTGAGCAGCCTCGACGTTCCGGGCGTTCTACTCGACCCCCTACATGGACAAAAGATTATATATGTCCTACGCTGGATTCTTCAGGTACACAATACCCTGTATCCTCTTATGTTTCGTTCAGTCGGCTATCACCAGAACACATGTGCTGCATTAGTAGAATTTCTGAAGAGCAGGAACCGTCTTCTTATTCTGAGGCAGCACGTGATCCCAAATGGCAAAATGCAATGAAGTTAGAATTGAAGGCTCTTCATGAAAATCATACTTGGGATATTGTTCCACTACCCGTCGGACGAAAACCTATTGGCTGCAAATGGGTTTATAAAATCAAGTTCAAAGCGAGATGGCTCCATTGAACGATATAAGGCTCGTTTAGTGGCAAAGGGATTCACACAACGGGAAGGTTTTGATTATCATGAAACATTCTCTCCCGTGGCTAAAGAAGTCACTGTTCGTTCTTTCTTGTCTATTGCTGCCTTTCGCAATTGGCCACTCCATCAAATGGATGTTCATAATGCCTTTTTACATGGCGATCTGGATGAAGAAATCTATATGGAGCTTCCACAGGGATTACGCAGCCAGGGGGAGTATCGTGTATGTCGTCTTCGTAAATCCCTGTATGGACTTAAACAGGCTTCTAGGCAATGGTATGCGAAGTTCACCGCCGCACTAAGCGACGCAGATTTCAGCATTCCGGACATGATTATGCCCCCGTTCACATGGACTAAAGGTACTTCGTCCATTTTCTCTTAATATATGTTGATGATATTCTTATCATGGGAAATAATGAGTGGCTATTGCAAAATTCAAAAACTACTTGAGTGCCACTTTTCACATAAAAGACTTGGGGCCGCCCAAGTACTTTCTTGGCATTGAAATAGCTCGATCTGATAAGGGAATATGTCTCAATCAACGAAAGTTCATTCTAGAAATAGTCTCCGAAGTAGGATTGTCGGGTTGTAAACCAGTAGTTATACCGATTGAGCAGAATGCGAAGTTGACAACACATGAGTATGATGCGAGCTCGTCTTCACCCATTGAGGATCCATTACTCAAAGATCCATCAGGATATCAACGGCTTGTTGGGAAATTGATTTATCTCACAATGACAAGACCGGACATATGTTATGCAGTGCAGATACTTAGTCAATTCATGCACATGCCGAAGCAGTCTCATATGGATGCGGTAATCGAAAGTAGTGAAATACTTGAAGGGATGCCCGGGACTTGGTATTTTTCTGTCTCGAGATTGTGACATGAGAATGACAGCCTATTGTGACACAGACTATGCTACTTGTCCGATGACAAGAAGGTCCATTACTGGCTTTTGTATCAAATTGGGAAAGTCACTTATCTCATGGAAAACAAAGAAGCAGTCAACTGTATCATTGTCATCAGCAGAATCAGAATATCGAGCTATGGCAAATACTGTTTGCGAAATAATCTGGATACGAGGACTACTTTCAGATTTCGGAGTACAAGTCAATGGATCCAGCGAATTATTCTGCGATAATGATGCTGCACTCAAATTAGCAGCTAATCCTGTTTTTCATGAGAGAACCAAGCATATAGAGGTCGATTGCCATTTTACTCGGGACAAGATTCGGGAAGGGATCATAACAACAAGAGGAATTGGAACTGTTCAGCAACCTGCAGACATTTTCACCAAGCCACTGTGTCAAAGACAATGTGCATACCTATTGAGCAAGCTAGGTGTCCTCGACATATACAGGCCACCAGCTTGAGGGGGAGTGTTGGAAATATGGAAGTACCGATTCTGAATATCAATAATTGATTCAGTTAGTCGGTAATTAGCTTGGTAAAATAGGACAAAGAATCATTATGTAAATCAGTGTATATTTCCTTATTTTTTCTTTCCTATCTTATTTCTTCCTCCAATATTATAAGTGGAGGATCATACGTGTACAAGAGATATACAGAAAAACACGTAATTACAGTTTTCCTCTCCATCTATTTCAATTTCTTACAGTTTCCCATCTCTCAAAACACACCGTTTCCAGGTTTCATGTGCGGTAAGTAGTCCACCATGTCATGTCAACTATAACAGCAAGCATAGCAAAGTGACTGCAAGTAACTTACATATATCTGAAGTCTGGGTCATTATGTTTGTCCTGGGTCGAACGATCTTGCTGTGTGATTATAATTGTGTCCCTCGAAACATGCTGCTTCTGGGGAAAGGGGATGAGCAGGAGTTTGCTCATACCATGTTCAAGCGTATCATTGTTTTTTTCATGGGGGAATGCTTGAATTGGTCTTGCCACTTTTGTAGCTACTCGGAGCGAAGCCCATACATAGGTTTTAAACTTGTGAATGACCAACTCGATATATGAGCAAGCTAAAAAGAAGTATTTGAAAGTATTGAAGATGAGGTTCTCTGTCATAAGCACAATAACTAGTGCAAAATGGAAGCAGGAAAAGCTAGAAAAATAGATGCAGAGCTTAGTGAAAATTTGCTAATAAAAAATTCCAATGATATCTAGAGATATTCATCTTGGAAGATTTTGAAAACTAACATGTGCTGAAATACCCCAAGTACCAAGACTCCTAGAAATTCTTCTCCGTCTATATATTCATACCGAGCTGATGATGACATTTCCAATCTTTCGAACTTGAAAAGCCTAAGAGATTTGTCTTTGGGACGCCAAAAGTCTCCTCACCCTGTTAACTTGTCTAAGCTTGTGGAAGATGCTATTGCCCGGTGGATCAATAGGTTAAACAAACCGGTGTCTTTATAGTTGTCCTCTTTGACAATGATCGCCACATCACCATATATTGCACAGCTTTCTCATCTCAAAAGAATTAAACTCTATAATGAATGTCTACGGTGCCTCCTAATGCTTCCCTCAAGTTCATCGCCCTTATGAATTAGACATTGCCAATCAACGCATACATTGACTGACCTATCAAACTTGAAACTATTAGAACTCATAATTGAGTATTGCCTCACTTTGCGGCAATCAAGCATGTCAGAACAACCATCACCCTCAAATGCAATTTGTTCCACTCCATATTCTTCACGATCTTTCTTGATTTACCCCTGGGATCTTATTTTGTCGGCGGGCATTTTTAATGTCACATTCAGTGATTTATGTCGTGTGCGTGAGGGCACTAAAGTTTGTTTTGCTAAAATTGAAACATTCAAAAAGACCGCATATGGATGCCTTCTATTGTATTTTAGCCCAAGAGAATGAGATGTTCTTTTGGACAAATGGGTGTTCTACGGTTCAATTACTTAGTTACTATGCACTAAAATTAAAATTGATATAATTCATTTGTTTATTTATATTAGTGGAGGCATATGAAATTGCAATTGAGTACTCCATTACGATGGCAAGCTTCTCGAGTCAAATATTTTCAGATTCAAGCTTAATATAAAAATTCGTGTTATTCAAAAAGTACAGAGAAATTAGTACACAAAACAACAAGCGGAAGGGAAGAACAAGGAGTGATTCAAGAGCGTGAAGGGTGTAACAATAACTTTTTGTAGAGAACAATCCCCAAATCCCTTCATTTATAGCTAGCGTTGATAAATCAATCACTCATCAAACTCAGGTGCTAATAAGCACGAAACAGATTTATACACCTCTCATGCTTTTATCAAATTCATACACGACTCATTCACTTGAAATGAGTTGAAAAAGAAAGAAAAATGAACGTGAAAAAATTGTAGTCTACCCTCAAATGCGATGACTTAACAATAGGCTAGTCATACTATTTTTCCTGAGTTGACAAATTTGAACCACATGATGAGTGAATCCTTGGCGAGCTTGTATCTTGCATAAATTGCTACCTCATAGGGAGATATTTCCTGGCTTCTAGCACGCGGTAAGACAGCAATGACAGGCCTGTATACGTACGTGTAAATTGAGTAGTTTTGGTTCAAACTTAATCTTCAACAGCGAAAACACTCTCTTAATATACGTAGGGAAAAATCGCAGACCATCGAGACTCGGTTGCGTCAGGCAGCAAGGGCAGGTCAGACCTGAGACCACCTCTAATCCCAGAGCCGCAAGTCTCATCTCGCGCGGGAGCTGACGCTGCTGCCTTCAGTTCTGCGGCAGGGGAAACGAAAATACAATTTTGCCGCCCTCTCTTGCTAGCGAGAAATCTTCGCGCCACTCGCGTGTTGCAAAAAATGAAGAGAACAACCGAAACGGAAAAACCCAAACCCCAAAAGATAAAAAGGAAAAGCGAGAAACTAATTAAAACAAAAATACGAAAAGACGCAGAGAACCCTCCTCTGCTTCCACCAGTTTCCAACACCGACTCTGACACGACTTCGAATAATCCCACCGTCCCCCTCCGACTCTCTCCTCCTCCCATTTTTATTTCAGATCGTCACTTCGGATTCTGATTCAGCAGCTCAGTGATTGTTGTTTCTGCCCAGGTGGACCACCTGTGCTTAGCGCAAAACGATTGACGCACTTGAGGTTGCCCTACGTGTGGTCACAGTTGCTACCATCGTTGTTTCTGCTGTTCCTTTCAAAGATTTCTTCCAGAGGAGTCTAATAAGCACAAGATAGATCACTGGAAAGGGCAGTCCAATTAAATGATGCTGCAATAAGCCGTGGAGCAGCGGGAACAGTGAAATGATTCGAATTAAGTGATGAAAGGAGTGTATCTCGGTTAGTACATCTTGGAGGACTTCACATGAAGAGAAAGTATTGTGAGAGCTATTGGTGTGAACCCCCGACTAATTGGTAAGCGGTGCATGCTTTTGGGGTTGACTTTGTTCGATTCGCATGCTGGTCTTAACGGACAAACAACAAGAATCTACATCTTATAGGGAGAATACATCTACAAACTACCAAGATGGAAGGGAAAGTCTGACATGGACTTCCTGCCTTAAAAAGGGATTGCTGTATGACCTCGATTCAGTCTGATCGGGTAGGCATTCACCACGGGAGATTTGGAAATTCAGCACATCATGGAGTTGTTTGATCAAACTCGACAAATTTCTGCACAAGAAAAAAGAATGGACACCTTCTCTCTTGAGTACTTTTTTTCTGATAAGAAGTGCTTCCTATTCTGTTATACGTATCAATTACGAAGAGGTTTATGTAAATCTTCTTCTCATGTGCACTTTGCATGTTGACTAGTGATATAGTTCTGCAAGTACCCTTGTTCAGATCTTCTTTGTTTTGGTTTAAATGTTTCAGTGGCTTTGAATTGCTAATTAACTTACCTAGTGAGGTCAGGTCAAATTATATAAATTCCAAGTGCATTATTTTGTCATATTATAATGTGGTGAATTATCTGAGATACCTTATAAATTGATACATTTTCTTACCGCATTTGAAATTCGTTGATGCCCATTCTTCACGTAGGAGAACATTAATTTCATTATACCGTATACGTCAAAGTAGCTATTACAACTCTAAGCCGTGAGACTCACGTACAAGGGCTTCTTTTTCTTTGAGGATACGGAGAGTTAGGGCTTGCTTCTAAAAGAGGGCAAGAGCCTCAACCCCGAACGCAGAAGGCGCCGCTGCCGCTCGCACCACTCCGTCCACCAACCTCCCGGCGGAATCACGACAGACGCAAGCGATCGAGCGTCCAGTAGCTCCAGGTTCGTAGGCACCTTCTATGTTTATCTTTACTGTTCCAGCCTGCGGTGGGTTTCAAAATCGTGACGATCCGTCCCTAGTCTTACTAGATTCGCTCGATTTTGGGTTCCATCTGTTGAAACTCTTTAACCCCGCTAAAGCAGACTACACAGGTTGCTTGGTTCTGGTTTTCTATTCTTGAAGATGGCCTGGTTTCTTGACTTCCAAATATTTCACAGTACTGTAGTAATCGTCTGATTGGAGACTTGGCTTCTTGCATCCTGATCTTGAGCTCTCTAGCTCTCATCTCTGCTATTCTTCCATTCATCAGTGTATTTCAAGCTTGAAACCTTCTGGTTGTTGGCTGACAAAATATTCGTAAATTACCATTTCTTATGAAATTTTATCAGTGTGATTAGTAAATTACCAAGACTATCTAAATTTTACCGACATTCCAATGAAGTAGTAAATTAACTCACTTGAAATTTTTCATCATTGCTGTAAGTAAAATACCGACATCTTTAGAAATTTACCAACATGCCAATAAAGTAGTAAATTACTGACTCCTACAAAATTTTTCGAGCGTGGTAAGTATATCACCGACACAGTAATTTACAAACATTACATCGAAGTATTAAATTACCCACGTGTTAAAGAAATTACCAGCAATATGAAGAATTCACTGACATACGAGTTAAGTGGTTAATTACCAGCTCTTATTACCAGAATCATAAATAAATTACTGGCACATACACGAATTTAACAACATTTTAATGAATTAATATATTACCAACTCCTCTGAAATTTACTTACCAGCACTATAATATATATATATACCAATATATTAATGAAGGAGTTAACCAGCTCCTATGAAATTTTATCCACGTGGTCATTAGATTGCCAACTCTTATCATCAATTGGTTTTACACTTTATCTTAAGATGAAGTTGAAAGTGACAGGATCCTTGAATCACATAAGGTGATCAAATCATAAAGGCAGAGTCATGGAGGCTAGATTTAAACTACTTAAACTCATACCCTTGTTCAAATCCAATTTGAATGTTGAGCTATACTTGAAGTAATGGCTACAATATTGGCACTTAATTTTTATTTTAACACATCAAATGAATAGCAGTGTATCGGTATTTTATCTTCAACTCAGAATTCCTATAGGCTAACGGTCTCACCATGTATGCAAGTCCTTGGCAGAAAATTTTTGACACTATTAGTATATTGGAAGTGGAGGGGCACGTCTCTTGGACAAACATAAAACAGAACCAATTTTCGAGCTTAGATATGAGAGGGATCTTCTTCTTCTTTTTTTCATAACAGTAATCTATGAAGTTGGAGGCCAGTGCTAATACAATAATCATTCAGTGTGGACATCTTTAATTTTGAGATGCCTGACAATGATGGCATGTGCCTCTCCTAATTCTATAGAGTAATTATAGAGGAAGCTAATACTCTTATGTCCATTCTTCCCTAGATAGAGCAAATTCTCAACCACCAAGACTAGATTATCAAACAAACAAATTACATTGGAAGCATCCACGAAATTGCTATTGAATCTTGTATTGGGCATTAGATGTTGAATAACACAGAACCACGCTATTATTTGGTTGTAAATTATATAAGTTCCAAACCTTATATATTGTTAACTTTGTCAATGTCCGATCACGTTGCAACTTCATTTTGAAAAAATACCACTGTGTCATCTTGTTGTGGCATATTTAGTCATCTCAGAGCTTTTAATTGGTGTCTTAGAATTGACTAAATAAACAAGTAGAATGCTTCATATATACAAATAATCATCACTATCACTAGTAAAGAAGTACACACAATTGTCCGGAATACGTACAATTGCATAAAAAATGTTAGTAATGTTACTGACAAATAGATTTCAAAACAATGTTAACAATCTACTAAAAATTTAGGGTAATGAAATGGTTATTTTTTTTAGGACTTGCTAGTAAAAAATATTTAGGGAACTCGTAATCTACTAGAGGGAAAACACACCCACTTGTAAAAGCAAACGACTATTTGTGATCTGCAAGAATATTTGAAGCAGGTAAATCAGTTGTTTCGTTAGCATGCTAACAATAAAATTGCAACTCATAATATCAAAGCAAGGTTAATAATATAGTAAAGATTTATACTTGTAAAATAGTTATTTATTTGTAAGTTACCACCCTTAACCAAGACTACTAACAAAGCATGCAAACAACTCGTAGTTTACTACCAAAAATACTTGCCCACTTATAAAAGCAAACAATTGCTCGTGAGTTACAAGAGTATTTTCCATATGGTAAATCGATTATTTTGTTTACGTGGTAATTACAAATGAACATTGCTACTCATAAATTCGAAACATTGTTAACGCCATATTTGAAATTAGGGGGGGTAAAATAGGTATCTTGTTTGTAAGTTGGAACATCAATCGAGACTATTAATAAAGTATGTAAGCATTCATATTCTATAAGCGAAAATACAAACCCATTTGTAAAATCTAAAAGAAAAAAATGGTAATCCACTATTTGGTTTGAGGTGAAAAAACTATTTTTTTGATAGCTTTCTAACAATTACCTAGATTCACAAATTATCGATTAATTTTTACTTACCAGTGATACTTCAAGTTTATATTTGGTTCTTTAAATCTAGCATGCATGAAACAGATCTCCATTTTTGGTTTACGGAATTTTAGAAATGTGTAAGATTACAAACTACAACTATCCCATCACATGAATAGCTTTGGTTGATTTTCTGATCCATTCTAGAGAGAGTGGCGGTCATTTTTGTAGAGATGACATTAAAGAAAAACAATTTATGTTGTAGAAATTCAAGAAGTGTGGAACTTTTTTTTTAAAAAAAGGATGCTTTGCATTGTGTTATGTCAAATGAGAACATGTTCATGCTTTCCCTTTGAGATTTAAAACTCCTAGGAATTAATTTAAAACTCCTATGTTCTCAAGATTTGGGAAGAGTGAGCTGTTTTTTTTTTTTTCTTAAATGAAAACTTTGCTCTGTGCTATGTTAACATTCTCCCCAGGAGATTTAATCTCCTTAAGGTGTTAAAACGCCCCTCGAGATTTAATACTCATATATTCATGTGCATTGTCAACTTTAATAGGCTGGAGTGATGCTGCAATGAATCATTCTTATTGAACAATTGTAGCACACTGGCCCATGACTCTTTGCATATTTAGCTAATCCCGAATACTACGTTTAATGACCTACAGAGATGTCAATTAGGCTTCTACACATTTACTTTTGCTGATACGCTGTTCGGTATTTCTTGAAGATCAGATCGAGTAAATCAATGGAGGGGACTGTAGAAACACAACATACCTATAAAAATGATGGAATAGCAGGGAGCACTTCTTTTACTCACACTGTGACAGAAGGTCAGGGAATGGTTAATTCATCAGGATATGCATATGAAGTATTCTTGAGCTTTAGAGGAGAGGATACTCGAAAAGGTTTTACCAGCTTCCTTTACACTAGTATGATAGATGCGGGAATCCGCGTTTATAAGGATGACAAAGAGCTCTACGAGGGGGAAGAATTTGGCCCGGAACTTCTCCAAGCAATTAATCAATCGGAGATCTCAATACCTATATTTTCGAAAGGTTATGCCTCTAGCGTATGGTGTCTCAACGAGCTAGTCCAGATGGTTGAGTGCCACAATACTAGGGGACAAAAGATCATGCCCATTTTTTATGATGTGGCACCTTCAGAGGTTCGACACCAAACTAGGGGTTATGGAGAGGCCTTTCTTTCACATGAAAAGAAGAATCGATATGACGAAGAGACTATGCGTCAGTGGAAGGCTGCTCTGAGTGCAGTTGGGGCAATAAACGGGTGGGATCTGCACGACATGACCAACAGGTGACTACTTCTATCATTCCATTTGATGTGCCTTGTACCATTAAAACTTTTAATGTGGTTCAATTGGTTTCTTTTCTAGATTTGTGTTAACCTTGTTGAAATTGAATTTTATGCTATTGAAATTATACTGCAGAAATCACACGAAATAGTGGTACAATCCCAATTTTGTCCTTTATCATTCGAAATAACTTTTTTTTTTCAGTTAAGGTTATTCAACCATTTGTGCCAACACTAATTCATTTACAATGGAGTAAATCCTTGTAAAAAGCATTTTGAATAGGTCTTTAGTTTTCACTTTGGTCTTGTGAGAACATAGTTTGGTTTAATACAATTTTCTAACTCCTTGCCATTTGACCTCCAACAAACACTAGGGAAGAAGGTGAGATTGCAAAAACAGTTACCCATAAGGTTTTCAATGAGTTGAAGAAGGCTTATTTGGTGGTATCGAAAAACTTGGTTAGTGTGGACCACCATGTGGATAAAATCATGAAAAAGATAGGTGCTCACACAAGTGAAACGCGGATTGTGGGCATTCATGGGATGGGTGGCGTTGGAAAGACAACGATTGCAAAATTAATCTACAATGAGCTTTCCAACAAGTACAGCAATTGTTGCTTCCTTTCCAACATTTGTGAAATGTCAAAGCTCAAGGGCATTTATTACTTGCAGCAACAGCTCATCTCTGACATCCTTAAGACGAAATGGACAGATATAAAAAACATTGATGAAGGGATTGAGATCATTAAAAAAAGATTGTCTAATAAAAAAGTCCTGCTTCTTCTTGATGATGTGGAAGAAAAGGATCATATGGATGCACTTGTAGGTAAGCGTGATTGGTTTGGTAAAGGGAGCAAACTTATTATTACTACGAGAAGGAAAGATATTATCCATGTCCCGGAAGTGGATTGGAGGTATGAGCTTACGGGCTTGGATCCGGATCTATCTCTTCAACTTTTTAGCAAACATGCCTTCAGAAGAGATTCTCCTATAGACGAGTATATCGACCAATCCAAGAGGGCGGTACACATTGCCGGAGGTCTTCCATTAGCCCTTGAGGTCATTGGTTCACTTTTATCCGGCAAAAATAAGAAAATGTGGGATGCCACATTGAAGAAGCTAGAAAGTGTTCCTCATGATAAAGTTCAGAGTAAGCTGAAAATAAGTTATGATGCATTAGATAATCGGCAGCAGCATATATTCCTTGATATAGCTTGTCAATTCATTGGATATCACAAAGACATTGTAGTTAATTTTTGGGATGCATCTGAACTTTTTTCGGAAGTAGCCTTGGAAGTTTTGCAAAACATGTCTTTGATAAAGATTGGAAAACATTTAATATTGTGGATGCATGATCAACTTAGAGACCTGGGAAGAGAAATAATTCGTCAAGAAAGTGAGATGAAAATAGAGAAGCAACGTTGGGTGTGGAATCCCAAGGAAGGATTGGATCTGCTGAGGAGACATGAGGTAAAATGCCTCGTGCAACACAACTTACTTATAGACATTTTCTTTTTAAAAAAAAGGGCAGTTATTTTTTCTGTTCTCTAGCACCATCACGACCTACTCAACTAATATTTTTGCTCTTTTAAATTGAAAGGAATGATAGTACTCAACTCAACCCCTTAAAATAGTGAACTTGAGTAAATGTGTTTCCTTTCAACTTTTTTGTTTAAAAATTTTCCTTTGGGCAGGAAAAAAAAGAAGTTGAAGCTCTTCATCTCAAGTTTGACGATCAGCACCATTTTACCTATAAGGACTTTAAGAGCCTGCCAAATCTAAAATTCCTTGAAGTGACGACTTGGAAAATTTTCATGCAAAAAAGATGCTTCTTCGGCACAAATGGCCATCAAATGTTATTCCAACTAACGTTTTCCAGAAGAATTCAGATCTTCTTCCACAATTACGATGGCTTTCTTGGCATAATATTTGCCCAACATTTAAGATTGCAAATTTCTCCATGGAGAATTTGATTATCCTTGATCTATCTTGGAGTGAAATTACACATGATTGGAAGGGGTGGAACCACATGAAGGTATGTTATATGCTAGACAACGCTTATTCTTCCATTTTATTGGATTCAAAAGTAAACTTTGCAAGATTTTTCTTTTACAGGCGATGAAGAATTTGAAAGTTTTAGATCTAGCCCATTGCCAATGCTTGAAGAGAACCCCCAACTTCTCTGCTCATTCAAATTTACAACGTTTGATCTTATTAGGCTGTGAATCATTAATCGAAATTGATAAATCAATTTATCAGTTGAAATGCTTAGTTTTCTTAGATATAAGCGATTGTTTGAATCTTCAGAGGCTGCCGGGTGAGTTGGGTACAGATTTTGCAAGCCTCGAATACCTATCTCTAAGAAACTGCCAGAGTTTGAAGAGGCTTCCGGAGACAATCGGGAATTTGGAATCGCTGATTGAGTTGAACATAAGTTACACAAACATCAAAGAACTACCTGATTCCATCGAAAAGTTGAAGAATTTGATAGTAGTGAAGATGCAGTATAGTGACATAAGCAAAATACACGATGCCTTTTGGACGATGGAGAAGCTTGAAAAAATAAAAATCGACTGCAAGGATTATCATAACGAGGAAATTAGTGATTGCATCTATGAGAATAAATCCTTGAGGATCTTGAGATTGGGAGGGGCGAGAATACATGCCCTACCAAGGCTTCCCGAAAGTCTCACCAAATTAGAACTGGAGCAGTTGAGGGTGGACACATTTCCGGATCTCTCAAATCTCACTAACTTAAGGGTATTGTATTTGGGCTTTGCCCCACCTAATTCTGATGGGAAATCTTATGGGCTTCTGGAAGAACCGATACCATGGTGGATTGGGAACTTAAGCAAATTGGAGTCTCTGGAACTCTGCTATTTCGGGGGGAGCGCCTCATCGACAGACCTGAGCCTCCCTCCTCATCCGCGTCGCCTCCCGAGGCTTCCCTCAAATTTATCCTCCTTATATGTGGAAGGTTTCCACTCACTTTGCTCGATGGATCTATCGAATTTGAGGAAACTATCGTCTCTCTCGATTTTGTACTCTGCAGTTGCAGAGATTGAAGGCCTCGGTTGTTTGGAGAACCTACGAGATTTGGACCTTACGTGCGTCGGACAGATGGCGGTGCTACATGATCTAAGCAAGTTAAACAAGCTAAGGAGTATTCTAGTAAAGGGGTGCGGTAATCTGGTTGAGATTCAAGGTGAACTACCCCAATCTTTGGACAAATTAAACATTGAATACTGTGGATCTTTACAGAAGTTGCCTGATCTGTCAAGCTTGAAGGGACTGCGAATGGTTGTAATAAAATGTTGCGAGAAATTAGATGTGGAGGAAATTTCTCGGCTTTGCTCGGAGAAGTCAATCAAATTTGTGGAATAAGACGATGAAGAAGACCATGGTGATTTCTTGTTGTACGTGTAAGCTTCTTGATGCACAACCACAAATTGTTCCCTTGTGTTCAAACCTTAAACAAATTGAGGTAAGTACCAATGTTTTCCTTTTTTTCGCAGTCAAATTATTTCGCAAATATGAACAGAGAAGTTTCGCATGCACTTTTTAATGACCTTTTAGCGGATTCTTGTCTGAAAATCTGATGAAGCATTGAAATTATGATACCTCCGAACAGCCAGAGGGCTCTTAATTATGTACAAGTATTTGTGTTCTTTTCCTAGTTTGGTTTGACTTTTTACTACATTTTGTTAGGATGATTTCTCCTAGAGATATGCATGTCAATTGCATCGTTTTTATTTGATATGTACCAAATTATTAGAGATCCTTGTCGATTTGCTGCTTCATATATTTCGAAATTGATAACCTCGCTTCGCATTGGAGATAACTTCGCTATGCTGTAAACAAATAGATGGAATGTGTGCTGGAAGGTCATATGACTATGGTTCTCATCCTGGGATTTTACAGCACAATCAACTCATTATTGCGACTTTGAAGTAGGCAGACACTCTATCGCTATGCTTAAGTTCAGTTTATTTTTCAGGAAAGGTGCGCTTCTTAGTGGGATTTGCAAATGTTATGGAGAAGTCATAAATGAGGGAGCCACCGAAATTCTGAGATTACCAGTGTGGCAGCACTGGCTAAAGCAGCAGCACCAGAATATCTTACCTCAGCAAGGATGCCTTCAATCATAGCAATCTTTGAGGGGCACACTGACAAAAATCATTCTGTGCAGCAAACATCACCTGCAGTTGTAACTGAGAGAATGCAGCATTTGTTGTACCAGTAGAGAAGGAGGCCGTCTTGCCGAGACTCAAGAATTGCACTCACTTACAAAAGATTGGTAAGAAAAAGAGAGCACCTTCCCTCGAGGCTGCCTTCAGTAATAGAACTGTGCATTCAGAAGCAGCATCGGCATTGTTTCTGTCATGAGACCCACTCAATTCCAGGAAAACACTGGCACTGCCACCAAAGTCAGTTGTGTCATATGCTACTTGCCACCTCAGGAGAACTTTCATCAGGTAGTGTTGGCTCTTCCATGTACGTGAAAACTTTCGTAGAACCTGGTGATCATAAAAGAAGAGATTTGCACAAGCCAAGCATCAATTTGAAAAAATCTTCCAAATTCTTCCCATGTACAAACTCCAAAAGATTTCCAATCCGCCGTGCTACTTATAGCTGAGAAAGCAACTCAGGATCCATATCTGGAGCCGATGCCAGAGTCATGCTCAACATCATTCACATTTGCACAGGACAGATCACCAAGTGAAAATCTGAAGCAGTGGCTGACTGTCTTTGGGTGTAGAATCTCAGAAATTTTAGTCAAGTTGAACTCTATGAGCATCAGGGAGAGCTTCTGCGCACACATTGGTATCATGGTCCTCATCCTCAATCTAGGTTGGGTAAAGAGGGAGAAATTGCACCTAGGATATGGATTTCAAGTCTGCCAGCTTAAGCTCTAACTCTGGAGTTTTGATTAGGAAAATGAACATCGCATCAAACAGAATCTTGAGGGACAAAAACCTGGCATCACCATCCTAGTTGCCCTTATACAGAACATCCAGACTCAGCAGAATCCCACGGATGAATACCTCAGATGTGGATGGACTCAACGCCTGCATTTTGAGCCGGCAATGCAGGTTCTAGGAGCGGATTGGTGTTGTGCTCTGGTTTTCTTCTTCAATCCTGAACTGCTCTTGGATCGTGTTTGTAATTAGTGTACTAAATTATGCTTTGTGTGAGTGTGAACGAGCTAGATTTGCCTGTCCAGTGTTTGGTGATCATGTGCAATTTTGGTGTTTGATGAAATGAGTTATGTGCTTGAGTCTGTGTGTGCTGGAATGTCACCTTCAAGAAGCACCTGAAGCAGAAGCTGAAGCGCAAGGTCTATTGTGACGGCTTCCTCTCACTTTGCACCTCCACCAGCAAGGTACCTTTGCTTTCACTACTAATCTCTGCCAGTGATGTCCAGCTCAACCCGGTCGGCAATTTAGTTGCCTTTGATTGGGCTTGGACATAATTCGGTTTGATTGGCTAATCTGTGTCAAAACTGCAGTGGCTATTGATTTATCACCGTTTTCCCCCAAATTTAGCTTGCTCGATCGAACTTAATGGCAGTAGCTTGATGCTGCTTAGGGTTTCATTCTTTCTATCATCACGGATTGCTCTGTTTTGTGCTTTTGGTTGTAATACTCTCCGTGATTGAGCTTGTTTGGAGTAGATTAGTCCATGCTGTGATTGATGGTCGGATATATGATAGGTAATGCCCTATGATGGCAGCGAGCAGCTGTCGGAATGCAGAATTTTGAAGAATGAAGTTATTTGTTCCGGTGACTCATTGATGTTCAATGCTTATTTGGTAGATGTTGGAGAGCCTGAAGGAGGGCTAAAACCTCTTGATGATACTTATATTGATAGCTTGATTATTGTTGGGCCATTGGATTTATAAGTTCCCTCTGCCTAGGGTATTGCTTGCTAGTCTTCTTCATAGTTGTTTTGTTGGGTCAAATGATCAGTCGGTGCAATGTGATGAATGTGAAGTTGATATTTTACTTCTCGTTTGTCTTGGGAAAAAGAGTGTTGCTTGCATACATATACGCATAGACCCTCCTTTGTGATGCTTTGCTTGTTGTTCATCTGGGAAATTAAATATTTGTTCTTTTGCTTGCTTAGAACAGCTGCCTGGGTACGGCTCAATATATATTTGATTGATTTTAAATTTAGGTGTAAACATTTGCAATTGATCTACTGTTGCTTTTGTTCAATGTGCAACTGTTCTTTTGAAACTCTATATTTTTTGAGTTTTTTCTTTTGTTAACCGTACTTTCGATTGATGCAGAGTTTTGGTTGAGTTTCTGGTGTGAGGTTCACTATAATCCCCTCTATGAAATACGAGGTGTGTTTTCCTTTTAGCTACTTAAATCCTTTGGCATGGAATCTACAGTTGTACTGCCTACATAACTTTTCATTTTCTGCAGATGCTCCAATTACCAAAAAAGAAACACTGGATATTTTAGAAGAAACTGGTTGCTCACGATGTTGCGACCTGCAGGAAATGGGAACCAAATTTATACCATCCCTATACCTTACATATGTAGATTCTGCATTCCAAATGGCACAGCTTGCTTTACAATGCCTCCAAATGACTCCTAATGAGCGGCCTTCCAGGACTAAAGTTGTGGCAGAACTGGAATCAATAGAAGCTGCCAGTGCTAATAGAATTCCATGGGATGCTTTAATTCACTTATCACGTCGTTCTTACTTCATGTGATGTAAATCAAAGTTTGTTGTTCCACACTTTTCCATTTTTCCCAGAATTAATCTTGGGCTTTGAATGTTCATTTCCATTGTACCCTGTAGTTACTAGGAGTTGTCTTCTCTTGTAAGTTCTTTGGAATATCCATCGAGATTGCATTACTGCATTATATCTTCAAAGAAAATGTATGATGGTACATTTCATCACATCTTGCTCTCGTGACGTACCCTGTTAAGTTCTTATATCTAAAGCCTCTTCTCCGTGTCTATGCAGTTGAGTTGGGTAAACAAAGCTCATGCTCGATTCTGTTAGGCAACAAGACTGATCGATATGTTGCTTTCAAGGGGAGGATTTTTTGGACCTTTTCTTTCACCATGATCATGCTTTACTTTTTTTAGGTTATGGTGGGTGAATAATTTCCTTTCAATCTTGTATCTCTTGATGTAATTTAATTTTCAGAGGACACCAGTGCATTTAAAGCTCTGTATTGGGGAGACATTATGAACTCTATACTGGAGATCCAGAGCATTCTAGGTTAAGTCTACATCTCTGAAGAAATACTGTGTGGCCAAATGTAGGTATTATTAAGCCAAATGGAGCATCTGATTCGAAATCGTGCAGCTCAAGTCCAAGGAGTATCATGTTCATATACATATTAAAGCCCCTAACATACTTGTGAGGAGAGAGATGCCCACAGTACTTGAAATCAGCTGAAAGATTCTTATGCAATTTCTTTGCCGTGACATGTCAACTGGACTATATTATTGCCAGGGTACGAATTGCTAAAGGTGGAGTCATTCGCATTGTAGCAAGGATCATCTTTGAATAAGAGTTTGAATGCTGGCCATAGTAGCCTAATATACCTTGAGATAAAGGGAAACCATGATAGGCCTCAGAAGCTATGTCTTGATATTTTGAAAGAATTGGAGTAGCCTTTCATCCTATCTTCTATTTGATGCAGTTACTATGTAAGCACAACAGGTAGCTCCACCTGTGGTGCAGAGACAAGTTAGTGATATAGGTGAAGAGGACATTATTGCTGGCATGGCGAGTTTTACTAATATATGTTCCATAATCTTTTGGTAAAGTAACTTGCAAAATTTCTTTTAGATTTCTAGTTTGATAAAGGAAGTGGTAAATACATAGAGGAGAGGAAGATAAAAGTAGTTCTTACCAGTCCAATGGAATCACCATCGTTGTTGCCAGATTATGGAGACCATAAGCAAGATTCATCTTTGGAGATTTCCGTCGGAAGGATGTCTCGCTTGCTGGAATAAAAAATGCCTAGTCTTTTCTCAGGGTGTGATGCCCGGAAAACATCAATATTTCCCTTCTGCTTTTTTGGATTGAGATGGCATGGTATCTAATGCATGTATTGGGGCTTTGACACAACCTAGGATGGGCTGCATGTTATTTATATGTGAATGGAAATCAAGTCACTGCATGTCATCTATAAATTGATCAACCTTTTTATCAACTAAAAGCGAGTGTATAGGATAGCTCTTTTCTCATATTAACTATATGCAAATCCATTTGTATGTCTCATGAAAGATTGGAAATCATAGGATATGACTTCTACTCTCGCTCTTATAATCCGGAAGGATTGTCTTTTGATGCCAGGATCTTGAGGGGTTGGATGTGTTAAGGATTTTAAGGAGTTAAAATCAACACTCAGCATGGTGATTTAAAGTGAGTAGATGTTAGTTTTCTTGCCCTTTAATTTGAAGTTGTGTCAACTTTCACCAATAAGACGGTTTCCCTTCCACTACCCAAGCCACCCCTCACTGCCCATTTTATACATATGAGGAGAGGAGATAGAAGAGGGGGAGAATTATTAAAAGGAAGAAAAAAACTTAAAGCATAGGTGTTGAGTTGGGAGAATTGCAAATTCAGTTGTAAGCTTATCGTATTAATTCAAATTTAGTCCTATAGTAATCCTAAACTTTTGAGTGAAAATACGGGAAAATTACTAAAAAAGTCCCACACTTATTACAATTATGTCAATTCCCTACTAAAACTTGCATATAATTAATGCACATATTTTAATTCTAGAGGATTGCGTTTGTTACCTCTTTTATGCCTTATATGCACAAAATGCATGCATGCACGCATGCACCCACCCACGCATGTGGGTACCAAAGCCATTTCTGGTAATTCGGGTTTTTCGTTATCTTTGATGATGTAAAAAGGGATGTAATGTATGTTATGCACTTTGGCACCACGATTGACAGTTCAATCCGATTAAATCAGGAAGCGATGGCGGTCGCTGTATGCCAACATCGAATGAGTCGGCATTAAATGCACTCTCTTAATTTTGGACAACGAAATTCTGTCAGAAATATAACAAAATAGGCTGCCAAACAGATTGAAATTGAAAGGACCACCTTATCAATTGTCTCTCTTACCTGCCCATTTGGTCCAATCTAAAATGCGTGAGCCAAAAGAATCCTCTCTGCAAAAACTAGTCATCCGAGGTTGTTCTCAGAATTCAATTGCTGATGATGCATCTATCGTCTCTAATACACTCAGATTTTTTGGGGAAAGAAAAGAATCATTCTCCGAAAGTACAGAAGTGACAACTTTCAAATCAAGAAGGAGCATATCTTTTCATGGTTCAGGGACCTTCACAAGAGAACTTCAGATGCTTGTTGCTCGAGACATGAGTACCACGCTTGTCTTGCTTCTCAGCAGAATCGGTTGAAACTAACATGGCAACCTTAGCGGTCCACATAGGAGACAGATCTGCAGCTAGTGCATTCAATCTCCAATTCTGTCATACTTTAACAAAGGGTGCCTTCGGTGGTTAGTTGTTCCATATTCACCTCCAAGCCCATGTTTAATAAGGAACTAACCATGGCCGGGATCTCGGATTTGAGAGAAGCAGCCAATGCCTACATGAGTGAAAAGAATGAGAGGTTTTAAATATTTTGAGATAGTTCAATGCAGCATATATACATCCAGCAACAAGAACGATTGAGAAAACATTACCAGAGCAATATATAACTGCAAACGAGCAATATTTCTACTTCTACCCAAAGTGATGGATATTTAGTCAAAGGAAGTACCTTGCGGTCATCTTCTTTCTTCCGTCTGATAACCTTGAAAAGCCACTCATTGACAAGCTTTTGAAGTTCAACCATGACGCTGGACCTCTTAGCATCAGGTAAACTCTGGCATCAATCCAAGGCATTCACATTGTGGGACCTAAGAAGTGACATCTGAACAAACAGAGCCTACATAGGTGTATTTCCAACTTTATTCAATTCAGGAGGAGTCTGAGATGATCTTTCGAACCCTATTAGGATCCATGGAACTAACTCATGTTATTTTAATAGTATAGCACACACCAAATATGAAACCCAAATCACCCAATCCCCCTCGAGAGAGGATATGTCACGGTAATTTTATCTGAGCACATTTTGGGGGACAATTCCGTATATCTTCCACTAATTGCTTTATTCCTTGACAGTATATGGAAAATTGAAGGACTAGTTCAGAGGCTGAGGTAATTTAGGATTGCAATCATGCCAGACGGTGATGATGAGCATATTAATAATAGCTACAGATGCTCTGAGAAGTGAGGAGCGCCTGATTCAAGACGTGACTGTAGCAGCCTCCTCAGGTTTGCCTTCAAGTAAATATCCCTGCACAAAAAATAGGTTTTAAAACCATTTAGTTCACCACAAAACAAGTAAATGACAGTTAAATTTTAATCCTAAACTGGAGTGCTAAAAGCCACAATAAATGCTTTCAAATATGGAAAAAGTAGTTATATCTCCTTCATGTGATGACAGAGCATTCTCATGCCCATAGCTGTTTCATGTCCTAGGGGGTAAGCCAAAATTTGGTTTATTCAAGCATTAACTCTCGCCTTTTCTGGCCATAGACCTCTCACCTGGTTTACCAAGAACTTTGTACTGATCTGTATTGCAATATTAATGTTTTCCCATTATCAGATTTTCTAATGCAAGAAGACCTAGTGCTTTCAGGGTCTGATATTTGTGATTTCAACAGTTTGTGTTTGTAAATTACCTTCACACATGAGAACCCACTGCCCACAGTGTGCTGCTTCATGGACTCACATCTTGACTTCTCAATTTTCCATAGAGATTCAATGTCTCCTGAAAAGGGTAATTTTTGTCACCCCACTAAATAAGATAAAGAAGCATAATCTCAGAACAATTAAAGAAACAAAGACATTGAAAGACACGGCGCAGCAAAAATTCTTTTCATTTCTTATTTCTACCCTTTTGTTTAAGGAGAGAAAGAAATCATTGTACAGAAGAAAATATTCTAGCACATCCCATCTCTTACCTGGATGAGAGAACTATTTGTGGGAAGAAATGGAAAATTAGATTGTTGAGGGACAAGGGCTTGAGAGCAGCGAAGGGAGACAGAGCGAGTGTTTCTCACCTACTTTTGCAGCAAACTCCATCCAGATGTCAAATGCAGCTTTATGCAAATTCACTCCATTTTTGACAAATCTCTTTGAATACTTTGTGAGCAACCCCCAATTGTCTGTATCATCACAAATGCTGCAAAATTTTTCCATGGAAAGAAAGGATGTCAAATAACATGAGCAAACTATTAGATCGAGAGTAGCAGTGCAGACAAAATGATTCAAAATAAAAACAAGTTGATTAAATCATATATAAATGACACTTATAAATTGGATAAATTGCTTGATAACTATGTAGTACATAACACACAATTAAGTGCAATGATGGCTTACTACATGACAATAACATCCTTCTCAGGAGAAACAGCACGGAAGTGAACCTGAAAACAATATCGGCGGTGGTGGGTTGCCACGGCAAGTTATTCTTCTTCAAAAGCTTCATAACTTCCTGCATGAGGGTAGCGTCTTTGTGCTCTTTAGCATATTGCTGCATTGCAATACCCCAAGTTAGCAGAAGAATTGTGTAAATAAAACAAATGGAAAAAAGAATTGCTTGATATAGATACACTTCATCATTACCAAAAGATGGTTTGCAGAGCCAATTGTAGGGGTGAGTCCATAGACATTATGCTCCCACAAGGCCTTCTTACCTACAATTTTGTCAACCCTCAGTTTCCATCATCACGGATTAAGTGCACCATGCAATTTAATTTCTTAGCCTAAATAAGGATTTACAGATGTAGGTTCTGATTAAATCATGTACTCCCAGTGACAATTAATTGCTGCAATCTCCTAAAATGAGTTACAACATGGAACTGCAGTTTGATTTGATTTATTTTTCTTGAAAATTATGAAGAGCTTAATTACTAGAAACAGCTTGAACTGATAACTACTGAAGCTTAATGTTCATAAAAACACGTCTGCAAAAAGTGAATGCTCTTTGCTAAGCTTCGATAATGAACTCAATAACTTGAAGTGGAGGTGTCATTCAGGAAATCAGAGTCTTACAAAGCCAGCAATGTGCGAAAAGATTTATTTACAGAATAAGCATTTGACACATATTAAGTTGGATTGAGCTTAATACTGTCTGAGTCATCAACGAGTTAACAAATTTGTACATGTAAAATAAATTGACCCTTTTAACCACTTAAACACATTGAAGCATTTCAAGCAGGTTAACATGTTACCCACACAAGACAAGTTAATACACATTTAACAATGTTCTATGTACTTTAAATTGAATGTGCTTTTACACATTCAAACATGAAAAACTATTTCTTGAATGTGTTATATGTGTCATGTTATTTCCATACCCATGCTTAATAGACATGTAGCATCCGTGTAGGACAAAATTCTGGTTTACATAATTGATGCATCAAGGAAAAAAAAAAACACACAAGCATAACTAGCTACAAATACCAGTGGGGTGGTCAAAAGTTTTCCTAAGCAACTGAATATGTTTTCCAAGCATGACAGGCTTGAGGTAAAAAGATCATTTGAGAACAAACAACATACAACAAAATGATTGTGCTAATGATAGGGTAAGGAGCAACAATCGAATGCAGGAGAAGAACCAGGTAAATATATTAGCAAGATATAAAATTTTTGAACTTGGCACACAACTTGTGTAGATAAAGCTCACCAAAATCAAGAGCCATTGCACACACACATGCTTTTGTGACTTCCCAACGAAGGTTGCAGTTAAAATTCTTATGAATCCGAAGATTTGACAATCTCTGCAATGAAAGAAAAAATCAGGTTGATTTATCATCTACTCACAAATTAAAACTTTACTTCTCAAGTGGAGCAAGATGTCAACTGACAAATCTGTGTAGGTTCTGAAAGACATCAAAGAGAAGCTCTGATATCCTCTCTGTTCTTGCAATTTTCAATCATCGACCACTTCCACGCGTTTGGAGCCACTGTTTTTTTCGTATTAGCAGATTCAAGAATTTTATCATACATCTCCTTCACGGTCTCGGCATATTATTACAAGAACCAAATATTGGAGAAAGAACTCCACAATGTGTCAAGACACACATTAGATGGAAAAAAGAAAAAAAAAACCTGCAGGTTCCTCCATTTCAGCACTTGCTTCAGAAGAATACAGTAAACTAGAAATTATCGAACAAGGGGAAGCAGGCAATCTATCGCCACGAACCGGCCCTGTGAATTCCAACGACAATCACATCAAAACCTTATACTGCCAAGAGAAATGCAGATCCGTTTTGTATCAACAAACTAATTCAACCCAGAGCCGACATTGAAGAACATGAAGCGCTAGACTAGAAGAAACAATTCGACGCGATTCATTCTATTACAGAATCATGTCTCCAATATCAAATATACGAAGCAAACACGATGAACACGATAAAAAATACGGCGTCTCAATCAACAAGCACGATCCCGACAGCTTAATCATCCCGACGCTTCAACTCGACTGCTCCACCGGGTACACATCCCTCGAATAAGTTATTCAGACTTCCTCATCAATCATCAAATTCTCCAACCGCCGCCCCATATCTAGACATCAAACTCAACCTAAAGAAGGCCCCCTACTGACCAAGAACCCATCAGTCTGGCATCTACAATCCACGCCGAGATTCCTCAGCAGCGAAAAAGAAAAGCCTAACAGACGACAACAAGCACGCTACCTGCGAAAACCGAGGGACTGAGCAGCAGAGGAGAAGGAGGAGCTGGGATCTCGACATGCCTGCGCACGAATCCGAGCGCATTCCGCGACTCGGTGGTCATTCGGAGGGACGAATCCAGCCGAGCCGACATGAACCGGAGGCTTGAGAATGCGGCGGAGCCTGCGAGCTCTCGCGGCGGCGGCGGCGGCGGCGGCGGCGTGCACGGCTCCGACGAGGAGGAAGAAGGGAATACGGTCATGTTCCCCTGTGGCGGCGTCCATCGCCACTTACGGTGCGGAACAATCATAAAAACTTTTGCAAACCACAAATTACGACGTACAGTCTCCGATTTGGAGATGTTAGGCTGAGTCCGCCTTCGGTCGAGTGCAATGAAGGCTAGTTGGCCTAGGCCATGGGCCTTCCTGATCACCCATTCGACCCCGTCCAGGTAAACGACACTCTCAAAATGGAAGAAAGATAGGGTAATAGTAATACATACAGAGAGGATTCGGAGATGCTTATTATTTAGCCATAGAGAGGATATATGTTTGGAGATGCTTATTATTTAGCCTAAGAAAAAAAAATTATGGCAAGTTGAGAGAAATTTAAATTCCATTTGGGAAGTAAAGCATTTGTGGGATTATTTGGTAATATTTTGATTATTCGTTTGCTAACATTATTATAATTCATCTTTTTGTGATATTTCGCTTTTTGACATACCTACTCTCGGTCAATTTTGATTTAATGGTTCATGAACGGATTTATATGTGAATTTGGAAAATTAGGTAAGTTCAATTTTCAATTGGATTAAGTGCAAACAATCTCATGTGTCACGACCATATGAATTTTGGTTTATGAGGTCGATTGACATTATAAAATATCAAAAATATACCTTACTTTTTGCATTTCTATGTTGATTAACCTTGTGTTCCTTTGTATAAAAGAATTGTCATTTTCTCTCGAAAAAGTCCATCCACAAATCCTAAAGTCTTACCATCAAAAGTACTCGAAATCAACTGAAAATTAAATTGCTCAAACATGGAGCGGGAGACTTGAATAATTTTTTATTAGGAATAATTGGGTCTTTTCAATATTGAATTTTGCTTGGATGTATGCATATGTTAATTCTAAAGTATGTTTTTTCATTGAACTAAGGTTGGGTTGGAAAAAATGAAAGGAAAACCCCACCGATAATAAGAAACGAATTGTCGTTTTCTAGAATCGAGGGAGAAACTCCCCTTTTTAACTTAAGCTGCAACTGTCTCCTCTCCACCCTCAATCCACAACAGAAAAAACTCCTTCCTTTTGTCAACCACGGATACAACCCGCTTCAGCAAATCAAAACTGCAACAGCCAAAGAAAACGAAAGCCGAAACTTCATTTCAATCTGATGCACAAAGGGAGAGAGAATCAATACCCCGATCTAATTCCTTTCGATTGACGTTTCTTTTTACGAAAATGTGTTGCGCGGAGTAGAAGCATGCTGTTGCCACCGGAAACACTATTACTGAAAGCAGGAGTTTCGAGCACCAATGCCGAGAAGAACAAACAAGTGGAACAGAACGTTCCTCAGATGGAAGCAATTGGGAATGGTGCCGCATTACTCGTGCAACAAGAAATCAATAATGCGGTGAGCCAGGATACAGGAACTGCGGCTGATGTTAAGGACATAACTGAACATCCCGAGCCTGAACAAGAAGAAGAGAACAATGAAGAAGAAGAAACAAAGGCCGAGGATGAAGACAGAGAGGAAGAGAAGCGTGTAGAGGAAGAAAAAGGAGATTGAACTGGAGCAGGAGCTAGAGCAGGAGATAGAACCGCTAGTAGAAGAGGATGAGGCAGAACCAGGGAGGTTCTCATCCCATGACTTGCCGGATCGTTACTTCTCTCCCAGAAGAGATGAGGAAGTGCCGGAAGGGATCGTGTCTGAGGGTCTCTCCTCCGAGTACAACTTGCCTCGGCATGAACAGGTGAAGGAGGGCGAGTATGATAAAGTGGTGGTGGAAGAGAAGAATCCAACTGGACTGGAAAAGGAAGAGGAATTGAGGAAGAAGGAAAATGACTCTGCTCCTGATGAGGTACTTGAATGAATCTTCCGAGAATTTAACTGCTGAGTTCGAATAATAGAGACATGTATTCGGGATCATAAGATCACGCGTACAGGTCCACAGACATTTGTCTTGACAGATTATGTTCATGCTAATTTACACAACCCATTCTTTTCCATTGATTTTGATACATTTACAAAGCAGTAAACATTGACATGAAGACCCAGAAGTACAAACATCTCAGATGGACTGTTTGAGCTGGTTTTCTGATTGAGATGGTTAAGTCTTAACAAAGTTAATGGAACTATGTTTCTTTGTAGGAAGTTGTGGCTCATTTAGCAACTGGAGAAGTAGCAAAGAGCAACTGAATCGAAGAAGTGGCATCGCAAGAATCCCATAACTAATCTTAAGCAGCTGTTATACCTTAGTTACATAAAATTACAGTGATGTAGTTCGGTTCTCAACACCAAAAATTGTCAAACAGAGAACAGACTCAAGGGTTGGAGCTACTGGATGGAATTTATAGGATTTGTTATGTGTGCGTTGGGGCTGGAGAGATGATCGTTGTTCCTACATCACTCCCCTTGTTGCTATCACCTTGTGGTTTTACACTCATCAGAAGACAAAGTTGAAAAAAAGAGGACCTTGAATCACATGATCAAATAATAATGACAAAGTCATGGAGTTAGATTTTAAAGGACTCCAAAAAGTTGAGCTAAACTTGAAATGATGTTCAGAATATTAGCGCTTTATTTTTTGTTTTGACACATCGAATGAATAGCAGTGTATCGGTATTTCATTCTGAACTTGGAATTCCTATAGACTAATGGTCTCCAATGTCTGCAAGTCCTTGACAGGGAAAATTTTGAGACTCTTGCAGCACATAAAGGACCAATTTTCGTGCTTAGATATGAGAAGAGCCATTTCTTTTTTACTAAATTGCAGTCTATGATGAGCTTGGAGCCTAGTGCTAACACATACTGAACAATCATTAATAGTGGCCATCCTTATCTCTGAGATGCCTAACAATGTGGGCATGTGCCTGTCCTAATTTTGACAGATTAATTAGATAGGAATCTGATGTTTTGTGTCCATTCTTCCCCAGTGGACTCTCGATTGTTGTGGTTAGATTATTGAAAATAAATTGTCGGAATCATCCACGAAATCGCTGATGAACCTTATATCATATTATGCGTTAGATGCTGAAGAACACAAAACCACACTGCTGTTTGGCTGTACATTGGAAACGAATGGAAGTGTATACCAGGCATCGTTGACTTTGTCACGGTCAAATTACGCTGCAATATCTTATCGAAACAGTATCGCCATATCTAGCAAACTAGCTTTTGGCCATCTCTGGGGATAGTCTTCTCTGTTGATAGTTTCAAGGATTTCTCCAACAGAAATCAAACCAAGTGACAACAAAAACCGCTGTATTTTTTCAGGAGGAGGTTGCTAAAGATTTCAGCATTCCGATGCACATTTCTCAGAACTGTTTCTCATGCACATTTTTTTTTTTTTTTGGTTTAATTTCTGTTTAGCTTCGGTTGGGTAATCATTTAGCCTTTTAAGTCTACGTAATGTTGTGTTAATGTGCTGCACTACCTGCTTTCTATTATCTGGTACTTGAGTTTTTGTTATCACTTAGTTGATTATTTTGGTGTACCAGTGGAAAATAATGAGGACGATGCTTGTTCAGCTTATTCTTGAAGGAGTTAATTGTTCTTCAGAGTGATTGGTTTTAATTTTCACTTACCTGCATTGGAAGGATATCTTTTGATTATGCATTTTATTGGTAGAGATGCTTCCTTTTTTTTTTTTTCCCTTTTGTTCTTTCGTTTTTCTGTTAAGAACATTGATTTTCTGGTAATATGAAAACCTTGGGCAAGAATTCAAACAGCCATCAAAGTGCAGGATGCTTAAACTTATGCCATTTAAATGAGTGAAAGAAAAAATTATAGCACTCAAGTAAGTGTTGTATAAAAGTTAGTACACTCCTAATATACTTATCCCTCAAATCTTCTAATTTAATTGGTAGTATACATAAATCAATCACTCATTTGACCTTTGTCAAATTCACCGGTCATTATTTTATCAAGCTCATACAATGCTCATTCACTTTAAAAATCACAACCCACTTCCAAGCGTTGTAACCCGATGACAACAAAATAACACTGGTTTTCCCAGGTTCCCAAGTTTGAATAATGTCGTGAGAAAACTTTTGACTAGTTAGCGTCTTGGGCATTTGATACCTCATTTGGAAAGACTTTCAGGCTTCTAACATGCTAATGGGACTACAATAATAGACAAATTTATGTACGGATGGACTGAGCAGCAGCAACTCAAACTTAACATTTGTGGTATAGTGATAACATCAAGAATGTGCAATTTCTGATTCTCTAGAGCAAGCAGTGACGACCTCAATCGATGGATCAATCAATCCGTCGAAATGGGTTCTTAGCAACGCTATGGCAAAACCCTCAAGCAGCAGGCATCATCCGACAAGGCCCTGTCCGACGGCTTTGAAGAGGAACAGCAGCAGCTCTTTCTACTGAGGTTGACCACTTGTACTAGTGCAAAACGATTGACCACTTGAGGTTGTCCTGTGTGGTGACAGTTGCTGCTATTGTTGTTTCTACTGTTCTGTTCCAAGGTTTCTTCTAGAGAATACTGAGCAGTAAGGTCGCTGGAGAGGGCAGTCCCAATAATGATGCTGCTATAAACCATGGATCAACGTAAATGGTGAAATGATTGAATAAAAGGATGAAACAAGCAGAAGAAAGCTAAACAAGGTCCATCACGTATATTTAGTAGCAAATGAATTTACCACTGGGTATCTCAGTGAGTACCTCATGGAGGATCTCACACGACCTCACACCATCTAAAGTATTGTAGGAGCTGCTGGTGTGAACTTCAGACTAATTGGTAAGCGGTGCATGATTTTGGAAAAGTTGTGTTGACTACTTTGCTTGACGTTAACTTTGTTCCATTCGCATGCCGGTTTTGACGGGTAAACATCAGGATGGGATGGAAAGTGGACATGAACTTCTGCCTTAAAAGGGATTGCTGTATGTCTTCAATTCAGTTAGATCAGGTGGATCTTTCGATGTGAAAATGGTGCTGTTAGATGCTAGATTTCAGGTACATGTGAATTTAGAAAGATTGATCCAAGAAATGCAAAATCTTCGTCCAGATTGATAGGTCTATCAGCAAGATACAGCACTTAGTTTTATTAAATTCGAATTTCTGCAAGACTCCGCCACCTCCCAAAGGAGCCTTATACAATGTAATGTTTGAGAGAACTATATGATGGGACATCAATAAAGCATGTGCCTGAATGTCAGGGATTGAAGAGTCTACAAATTCTCAGCGCTTGCCATCGTTCCTCACTCACTATGAAACCTTCAATCAGTCACCTAACTTCCCTATCAAGGCTTGCTCTGAAAGGAGCTGGGGATCATGGAGCTTCCCAACTCAACTGGATACCTTGTAAGCTTTGGACACAAGTCTTTGAGAAACTGCAAATCGATAAAGATGCTACTGGACTCAATGTGGAATTTGGATTTACTTGCTGAGGTGGATCTCGAACATGGACATAGAAGAGTTGCCTGCTTTGGTTAGGAACATGAAACTTTTGAAAGCACCGAAGATGAGCTTCTCTGCCATAAAATCTATACGTAGTACAGTATGGAAACTGGAAAGGCTAGAAGATGCAGAGCTTAGTGAAAATTTGCTAATAGAAATTTCAATGATATCTGGAGATATTCATCTCGTAGGATCTTGAAATTGACATGCGCTGAGATACAACAAGTACCAGGCTCCCAGAAAGTCTTGTCTGTCTGCACAGTCCTACTGAGTTGATGATGGCATCTCTGGTCTCCCAAACTTTAAAAGCTCAAGGGATTAGTCCCGGGAAAGCCGGAATTCTCTTCACCTAGTTGAAAAGCTTGTGAAAGATTCTATCCACAGTTGATCGGGAGGTTACACAAATTGGAGTCTTTAGAGTTGTCCTCTTCGATAATGAAGACCTTATCACCAAATATAGAACAGGTTTCTCATCTTAAGAGACCTGAACTCTAGCGAGAATGTCTGTGGTGCCTCCCAAGGCTGCCCTCAAGTTTACCGTCCATATGCATACACCAATAGACCTATCAAACTTAAGGAAACTATTTACGGAGATTTGAGGCCTTGAAAGTCTGGAGAATCGTAGAACTTTGGAGCTGAATGAACCCAACCCACTGGACAGATTGGCCGACTGAGTGGCTTGAAGAAACTAGTAATGGCTTTTCATTTACATCATTGTGATAATCTGGTTGACCAGAATCGCCGCACAATTTGTTTATCTTCTCCAGCAACTGTATCCTGTAGTTTCTAATGTATCAATGTGGAAGAAATTAAAATGAACAGGCATCCACCACGGGAGATTTGGAAACTCAGTACATTATGGAGTTGCTTGATCAAACTGGCAAATTTCTGGGGAAGAAAAAAAAAATTGGACGCTTGCCTTGTTGAGTACTTTTTTTTTTCTGATGAGAAGTGCTTCATATTCTGTTATACGTATGAATTACAAAGAGGTTCATGTAAATCTTCTTATATGTGCACTTTGCATGTTGACTAGTGATATAGTTCTGTGAGTACCATTGTTCAGATCTTCTTTGTTTTGTTTTGGTTTGGTTTAGATGTTTCGGTGGCTTTGAATTGCTAATTAACTTACCTAGTGACTTCAGGTCAATTCATATAAATTCCAAGAGCATTGTTTTGTCAATTTACTGTGTAGTGATTTATCTGAGGTACCTTATAAATTGTTATTTTGTCTGAATTTGAAACCGGTCGATCCCAATGCTTCATGTAGGAGGATGTTAACTTCATTAATATGTTTATCCGTGGCTGTCTTTGAGCTAGTCACCAATAACTATATGCATTAGTAGACATACAGAATTTAAAAGATAGAGAGAGAGAGAGAGTAGTAAACATTATTACATATCTTAAACTTTGGAATCAATATGAAAAACTCATGATGGCTTTTGCAGGAATGAGAGTAAAACATTTTTAAGAGGTAATGAGTCCTACGAACTACCCTGCTTTGTTAACAAGAAAAACAAACAAGATAGTCATAATTTATATGCTAAAAAAAGGGAGAGTACATACGATGCCGGAATATATGACACTTCACTTGTTAGACAGGTTGAAAGAAATGGGAAGCAAACCTCAAATTCAGTCATCGACAATTCCCCATAATTTATTTGATATTCTGTCAAGATCAACGCCATACCTCTCTAGGGAATTGACGTTACGTCTTCTGTGGGAACCGAAAATAGTACAGAGGCAAATGAGAAACATCTTGTCCAGTAGGAACACGTAATGTTCTTGATACGCAGTCACTGTAGTAAGATGCAAACAGTGCATTGCCAATACGAGGTTGTCCAAATGTTAAAACTCGAATATTCCGTGCTTCATGATTAACCAGGAAATAAAGTGTTTCGGTTATATAAGTAAATCAAGTGAATGCTGGTCTGGAAAAGACAGCTTCAGCACAAATAATTAGACAGCAAAATAAATTGAATGTGAATACATCGATTGCCATTTCAAGACGGGAAGAAAACACTATGCATCAATAACCATATATTGCATTTCACATACAAAGGTGAAATATAGAACAGCCCTTTGTCTCCATAAGGGTTGAAGGTCTAGCGTTAACAAGATCCCATCCATAAGTTTCCCAACACCAAACCCTACACACAACAAAACTAAACCCACCCTCAGCACCACAAAAAGGTGTTAATAACATGGAATAGTGGCATTGGGTGCGAACTTACAACAGAAGCACATTTAATTGCTTCCACAAGAAGCACATGGATGTTGGTGGGGTTAGTCACATCCTGCTAATAATATAAACAAAAAATTCCTGGTTCCTGGTGAAAAGGCCCCTTGAACTACAAAACTTACTGACACAAGTAGCGAAGGAGATACTCAATCTTAAAAAGGACCGCAACGGATGAGCATGATGTCACAATTGGCTTGACAAAAATTTCGGCAAGAAACCAGAAAACTAAAATAAAATTTTAAATCATTTAAAAGTTTTAGGACAAGATGTTATACTTGCTACTAATACTTTGAGAAAGGGCATAGTCTAAAGTCCATGCAACCTACGATCCTATCATAGGCCACACGAACATTAGTGTAATCAAACCTCTTCCTTTATTGGTAACATAAACACATCAACACCTCATTCGATTTAAGTCAAATTTTATAAGCACAAAACATATTTATAGATCGCTCCTTTTTGGATCAAGCTTATGCACCACTCATTCACTTTGAAAGTGAATATATATATATATATATATGAACATGAAAAAGTCGCAATCGCAATTGCAATCCAACCCCAAGCACGATAACCCGATGATGAAGGGATCATGCCATCTTCTATTAATTCATGAGTTCGAATCATATCATGAGTAAACTTTTCACTAGTCAGTATTTTAGGTATTCACAACATTATGTGGAAAGATTTTCAAGCTTTTGGCATATTAGTTATGGTGATAGACTCGC
Source organism: Eucalyptus brandiana (assembly GCA_014182725.1). Classification (NCBI taxonomy): domain Eukaryota; kingdom Viridiplantae; phylum Streptophyta; class Magnoliopsida; order Myrtales; family Myrtaceae; genus Eucalyptus; species Eucalyptus brandiana. Next base: position 51,720,384 of record CM024675.1, on the reverse strand, counting down.
ACACTTGTCGATGGATCCAGTGGTTATGGCTCAATGGAGGTATTTTGTAATGTACACAACACTTTATGTGATAACAAGACTGGATAACCATATTGGTCATCTCTTCCCACACTTTTTAATTTATCAAAAAAAAAAAAAAAAAAGAAAAATCCTGACCCATTGCGACTCGAGCGGGAAGGCCAAGTCAGACCGCCCCCAATCCTCGTGCAGCTCAACAATTGTTGTTTCTGCTGAGGTGGACCACTTGTACTGGTGCAAAACGGTTCACCACTGGAGGTTGCATTGTGTGTGGCATCAGTTGCTACTATAGACCATGGAGCAGAGAAGATTAAGAGCAGCAAGTAAGATCACTGGAGAGGGCAAACCAAATAACGATGCTGCTATAAACCATGGAGCAGCGTGAACGGAGAAATGATGGAATCAAACGATGAAACAAGTATAAGAAAGCTAAACAAAGTCCCTCAAAGTATTCTTACCAGTAGATGAATCTAACTCTGGATAACTTGATTAGTACCTAGTGGAGGACTCCACACAAATAAAAGTACATGATTTTTGGGAGAAAGATATGGTGATTGTCTTGCTAGATGTTGACTTTGTTCGATTTGCAATTTTGCATGCTGGTTTTAATGGACAAACATCGATAATCTCTATCTCAGAAGGGAATATACATCTATGAATTACCAAGATGGAAGGGAAAGTCTGACATGGACTTAATCGCCTTAAAAAGGGATTGCTGTATGACATCAATAGAACATATGCCAGAATGTCAAGAATTGAAGAGCTTGCAGGTCCTTTGTGCTTCCCATCGTTCCTCACTGACTATAAAACCTTCAATCGTCACCTAACTTCCCTATCGAGGCTTTCTCTGTGAGAAGCTAGGATCGTGGAGCTTCCCAACTCTAGTGGATCTCTCGTAAGCCTCGAACACTAGTCTTCCACGAACTACAAGTCAATAAAGACACTACTGGGCTCAATCTGGAATTTGGAATCACTTGCTGAGTTCAATAAATTGAACATGGACATAGAGAAGCTACCTGGTTGGTCGGGAACATGAAGTATTTGAAAGTATTGAAGATGAGGTTCTCTATCATGAGAACGATAACTAGTGCAGTATGGAGGTGATAGCTAGAAGAATAGATGCAGAGCTTAGTAAAAATTTGCTAATCAGAAATTCCTATATCTGGAGATGTTCATCTTGGAAGATTTTGAAACCGACGTGTGTTGAGATACCCCAAGTGCCGAGACTTCTAGAAATCCTTCTCTGTCTACATATTCATACCGAGCGGCAAGCTGATGATGGCATTTCCAATCTCTTGAACTTGAAAAGCTTGAGAGATTTGTCTTTGGGATGCCAAAAGTCTCCTCGTCCTATTGACCCGCCTAAGCTTGTGGAAGATGCTATCTCCCGATGGATCAGTAGGTTAAACAAACTAGAGTTTTGGAGTTGTCCTCTTCAACAATGACCATCATATCACCACATCTTGCATAGCTTTCTCATCTCAGGAGACTTGAACTCTCTAACGAATGTCTGCGGTGCCTCCCAATGCTTCCATCAAGTTTATTGCCCTTATGAATAAGACATTGCCAGTTGACGCATATACTGATTGACCTATCAAACTTGAAGAAACTATCAGAACTTATAATTGAGTATCGCCTCACTTTGCAGCAATCAAGCATGTCAGAACAACCATCACCCTCAAACGCGATCTGTTTCGCTCCATATTCTTTATGATCTTTCCTGATTTGCCCTTGGGATCTTATTTTGTCGGTGGGCATTTTCAATGTCACATTCGGTGATTTACGTCATGTGCATTAGAGCACTGAACTAAGTTTTGCTAAAATCGGAACGTTTAGAAAGACTGCCAGGGATGCCTTCTGTTGTATTTTAGCCAAAGAGAATGAGACATTCTGTTGGACAAATGGGTGCTCTACAGTTCAATTAGTTGGTTACTATGCACTCAAATTAAAATTGATATAATTCATTTGTTTATTTATATTAGTGGAGGTATATGAAATTGCAATTACTTCATTATGATGGCAAACTTCTCCAATCAAATATTTTCAGATTCTAGCTTAATCTAAAAATTCGTGTTATTCCAAAATATAGAGAAGTTAGTACACAAAATAACAACCGGAAGTGAAGAAGGAGGTGTGATTCAAGAGCGTGAAGGGCGTAACAATAACTTTTTGCAGAGAACAATCCCCAAATCTCTTCATTTATGGCCAGTGTTGATAGATCAGTCACTCGTCAAACTTAGGTGCTAATAAGCACGAAACAGATTTATACACCTCTCGTGCTTTTATCAAATTCATACACGACTCATTCACGTGAAACAATTTGAAAAATAAAGAAGAATGAAAGTGAAAAGATTGTAGCCCACCCCCAAATGCGGTGACTTAACATCAGGCGGGTCACACTATTTTCCATGAATTGAATAATTTGAATCACATTGCGAGCGAATCCTTGGCGAGGTTGTATCCTGCATATATTGCTACCTCATATGGAGGTATTTCCTGGCTTCTAGTACGCTGGTAAGACAGCAATGACAGGCCTGTATACGTACGTAAACTGAGTAGTTTTGGTTCAAACTTAATCTTCCAGTGTACATGAGACTGCAACGTTAAAAAATGGTTGCGTCAGGCAGCAAGGCCAGGTCGGACCACCTCTAATCCTCGAGCCGCAAGTCCCATCTCGCGCGGGAGCTGACGCTGCTGCCTTCAATTCTGCAGCAGGGGAAACGAAAATACAATTTTGCCCCCCCTCTCTTACTGGCGGAAAATCTTCGGGCCACCCACATGCAGCGAAAAATGAAAAGAGCAACCGAAAGTAAAAAACCAAACTCCGAAAGATAAAAAGGAAAAGCGCGAAAAGAAATTAAAACAAAAATACGAAAAGACGCAAAGAACCCTCCTCTGCTTCCTCCAGTTTCCGACACTCTCCGATACGACTTCGAATATCCCACCATCCCCCTCCGACTCTCTCCTCCTCCCATTTTTATTTCAGATCGTCACTTCGGATTCCGATTCGGCCTCTCTCTCTCTCTCGAACGAGCAGTGACGACCAAGTTGGAACCAGCAGGCGTCGTTGGATGCCTCCGAGGAGGAGGAGTAGCAGCAGCTCAACAATTGTTGTTTCTGCCAAGGTGGACCACTTGTGCTGGCGCGAAACGATTGACGCACTTGAGGTTGTTCTGTGTGGGTGACAGTTGCTACCATCGTTGTTTCTGCTGTTCTCTTCAAAGATTTCTTCCAGAGGAGTCTAAGCACAAGTAAGATCACTGGAGATGGGTAGTCCATATGACGATGTTGCTATAAACCATGGAGCAGCGGGAACAGTGAAATGATTTGAATAAAATGATGAAAGGAGTATATCTCGGTTAGTGCATCTCAGAGGACTTCACACGAGCAGAAAGTATTGTAAGAACTACCAAGATGGACAAACAAGTCCCTAACTTATCGGGAACGTACATCTACAAACTACCAAGATGGAAGGGGAAAGTCTGACATGGACTTGGCTTAGAAGGGATCGCTTTATGACCTCAATTCAGTCAGATCAGGTGGACCTTTCGATGTCAAAATGGTTCTGTTAGATGCTAGACCTCAGGTACATGTGAATTTGGAAAGATTGATCTCCACCATCTCCCTAGGAGCCTAGTAAAATGGAATGTTTGAGAGAACCCTTGATTGATGGGACATCAATGAAGCATTTATGCTTGAATGTCAAGGATTGAAGAGTCTAGAAATTCTCGTCATCGTTCCTCACTGACTACAAAACCTTCAATCAGTTACACGACTTCCCAGTCGAGGCTTTTTCTATAAGGAGCTGGGATCTTGGAGCTTCCTGACTCAATTTGTTACCTTCATAAGCCTTGAACACTAGTCTTTGAGAAACTGTAAGTGGATAAAGACGCACCAAACTCAAACTGGAATTTGGAGCTGAACAAACTCAACCGATTGGACAGATTGGCCTACTGAGTGGCTTGAAGAAACTAATGAATTTTCATTTAGATCATTGTGGTAATCTGATCGACCAGAATCACTGGACAATTTGTGCATCTTCTCTAGCAACTATATCCTGATGTTTCTAATGTACCAATGTCGAGGAAATTAAAACAAATAGGCATTCTTCACCACGGCAGATTTGGAAACTCAGCACATTATGGAGTTGGTTGATCAAACTTGGCAAATTTCTGCAAAAGAAAAGAGAATGGAGACCTGCCCTGTTGAGTACCTTTTTTTTATCTGATATGATAAGAAGTGCTTCCTATTCTGTTAAACATATGAATTACAAAGAAGTTTATATAAATCTTTTTTTTTTTCTGCAAATACCCTTGTTCAGATCTTCTTTGTTTTGGTTTGGTTTGGTTTAGATGTTTCAATGGCTTGATTTGCTAAAGGTGAGGTCAAATTATATAAATTCCAAGTGCATTATTTTGTCAATATATTATGTGGTGATTTATCTGGACACCTTATAATTTGCTGCTTTGTCTTATTGTGTTTGAAATTGGTTGATGCCCTAGTGTGCTTCTTTCACAACATGCCTTGGTCCCGGGTGTCTTCCTGTGGTTTTCTAGTGTTACAAGAAGTCGTGTCCATCTCGGACATCTACAATGGCCTCCCACGCTTTTTTACTTTATTAAATAGGATAAACTGAATGAAAGATTGACCCATTCAATGACTTTCGCAGTCACCCTCACTAAACCAACTTGAATATGAACTACGATTCATATCCAGTCTAACAGAAATTGGATTTCATTTGCGTGCTATCTGCGCTTAGACTTGACTTTTTCCCCTTTTTTCTTCCCTGTCCAATATTTGTTTGTTTCTGTCTAAAATTTTTTGCTTTCTTCACGCAGGAGAACGTTAACTTCATTATACCGTATACATCAAAGTAGCCATTACAATGTGTGTGAAAGTATCTCAGCACTTATGGCATCACCTCTACGACAACAACAGACACAAAATTGCTTGCGATGTGAAGAAGATGGATACTCTACATCGGTAAATGCATGTCCAATTTGTTTTTTGGGTAAAGCATGGCTCTTAAGTTGGATTCATAGAATTTGAAGAGGAGGCATTCCAATTCTTAATTATACTAAAAAAATGTTTCCAGCTGCAAATGGACTTGGTTTGACATTATCTAACTTGAAGGCAAATCTGAAATAATGACCCGAATTGTTAAATTTCAAATTAACAGAAGTGTGGCAAATATTTTTCCAATTCTCAAAATTTAACGTGGAATAGTCTCACATTGTCCGCAAGTTCTTATATTTGCACCTCTTTTTTGACCTTATGTAATAGATAACCCACAAGCATTAACCGAGAGAGTGAAGAGCCAAACCTCCAAAAGCATTATCTAAAATAGAGAACTTTCATACTTGAATTCAGGGGGAGTCAACATTTTCTTAATCATTATAGTCATTGGAGAGGTTTCACTAAACTTTTGCCAATCATCATAGAGGCTTCGAGCAAAATCGTGAATGTGGAAATGCTAATTGAGTTAAATTTTAAATGAGATCTAATAGGTCATATCATGTTCGTGAGCTTATTTACCACACTTGTCAGTGGCTCAAAGTTTTAATACAATTACACATTGGTTTTGTGTACCCTATTTTAGTAATGTTTTGTATAATAATCAGCACAATGCATGGATTTAATGCCCAATTGCAATGCTTTGTGACAAGCAATTTATTGACACTAACAATAGGTTAAATGCGAAGGATGTCACGCCCCGATCCTCGGGCACGCACACATCCTTTACACTTGGTCGATTTTATAATGCGATATCCCAAGACTATGTATCGCCGACCCTTTCATTTTACAAAGCACATGCGGAAGCAGTTAAAATTCCCAGACAATAAAACGATGGGATAGAAAAGCAGTGCCATATTTTTCATAATGAAATTTATAACCAAACTTTTATACAAAACACAAACCAGAACACTTCACAACTTTTTACTCTATCACTATTCACATAAAAAAGGAGATCTCAAAAGAAGATAGATCTCAATCCATCCAAACCGTACTCAAGGCCCCTCTCGGGACTATCTTCTTCTTCCAAAAATCCTTCTCTTTAAGTTTCACCTTCGAGTTCTCCTTCTTAGACTCCTCCTCATCAGCTCCTCATCGGGTCCTGAAATGTTTTTCCCCAAACTGGGATGAGACTATGTCTCAGCGAGTTCTACCCCACTAAGCCCGATTAGTAAACCATTATTATACTATAGGCTGCCTATACATCTGACATCCAGAATTTTCGGTCTTAATTTCAATTGAATTAATCAAGTCATTTCTATGCGATTGAAGCTAGGGATTGTGAAATTGGGATGCAGGTGGGCTATATTGGGAAGGAAAAATACCAATTGGAATGACGAGGTGTTGAATGAAATTAATGGAGGTCAATTTGATTTAATTCAAGAGGAATTAAGGCCCAATTGGAAAGAAAACCTAACAAATTCGTATGCCCATAGACCCAATATTTTAAATTAACCAAAATCTTCTAGAAGGGGTATTTTGGGCCTCAAAAATGGTTGGTGGAGGACAGCCCATGGTGGCTCACGTGAGGGTGACATAAGAGAGAGAGAGAGAGTGAGTGAGAGAGGAAAAAGGGGAAACCGGTTCCCCCTTTCTTCCTTGTTGTTGCCTCTCTCCCCTGCATCTTCATCTTCAGCCGCACGACTCCATGGAAGCCGAAGACTAGAGGAAGCAGCAACCATCGTCGCTCGGATCAAGGCCGCCACCGCCATCGCGCCGGAGCTGCCGCGCCGCCACCGTCGCTGCATCGCCCCACCCGCGCGCACCTCCTCTTCTCTCCTCTGTCTTCTTTTTGCTGTTCGGTGGCCTGGTCGTGTGAAGATCAGAACGGAAGCAGCTCGCCTGGGTTTGGAGCAGCCACCGCCGTCGCGCCAGGAGCCGCCGCACACCACCTCGCCGCCGTCCGTCTCCCTCTAGCCGCTCGAACGCCGTCCGCCTCGCCCAGCCGAACTACCGCCTCTGTCCAGCCCCTGTTTCGCCCCTGTTCAGTCTCGTTCGGCCACCTACGGCCGCCGGCCGACCACCTCCGGCCACCATCTACCCCGCCGGAGCTCCGCCTCGCCCTCAGCCACCCTTGGCCGCCTCAATCAGCCCCGGAACGACCCCAACCAGCAGTGCACAGAGAGTGCAGAAAATGGGTATCGCAGAGGGTTTTGGCCCGTTTTGGCCGTCTTCCCGAGCCCGGATGCTCGGCCCGCTTTGAGGAAAGTTGATCCTCGCGTCGAGCCCGTTGTTTTGGTGTGAGTTTTACTCACTAATGCCTCCTTAGTGTGCTAATTACACTTAAAGGTTGATTAGCGTTAATTAAGTGTAATTAGGTTGTTAGATTAGAATTGATTAGTGTTTATTAGTTAATTGCTTTGCATATTAGTTGTGTGGTTAGTGTAATTAGATAGAGAATTGCATGTAGTATTTATTTGATGCTTCTTGGGATTTTTCCCATCCCTTATTGGGTGTTAATTAAGCAAATCGGGCCTAAGTAGTATTTTTAGGAATTAAATATTAATTTTCGAAATTAATTATTTAATTATTTATTTCCCGGAAATTCAACTAGGATGGCCAGTGACCGGGATTTTATGCTGATGATCGTGGCGCAGACCGTTTATTTAATTGAGTTTTGTATTGTGCTAAATTGAATTTATTGTATTTATTTATTTAATTTTCGAAATTAATTATTTAATTATTTATTTTCCGGAAATTCAACCTGGGATGGCCATGTGACCGGAATTTCATGCTGATTGTCGTGGCGCGATCCGTTTATTTAATTGAACCATATTTCATGCTTTGAATTGAATTATTTGTGAAAGAAGAAACTATTCTTTAATTGAATAATCTTTGGTTATTAATTGAAAAAGAACTGGGCTTTAGTTGATAATGCCAAAAGGATCCGAGTGGGCTACGAGAAAATGGTGGAATTTATAAAACGGAAATTATTATGTTTTGGCTAGGGCCAATCGAGTACCCACTCATGGCATTCTATCGGAAATGAGAAAAACTGGTTATTTGATTGTTTGCTTGGAATGATGCGTATACCGGCTCGATGACTCTACGGAGCATCTGGAGATAGGACGGTATGATAAATTGTGTGTATACCGGCTCGATGACTCCACGGAGCATCTTGAGATAGGACGGTATGATCTACCGGCTCGGTGACTCTACAGATTATCTTGAGACAGTATGGTATGATATACCGGCTCGATAATCCTATAGATCATCTTGAGACAGTACGGTATGATAGAGGGTCGGGTGGGACCGTAAAGCCACTAGTTCTTGAGAGGGTCGGGTGGGACCGTAAAGCCACTAGTTCTTGAGAGGGTCGGGTGGGACCGTAAAGCCACTAGATCTTGAGAGGGTCGGGTGGGACCGTAAAGCCACTAGATCTTGAGAGGGTCGGGTGGGGACCGTAAAGCCACTAGATCTTGAGAGGGTCGGGTGGGACCGTAAAGCCACTAAATCTAAGGAATTACTTGGTGTGGGATGAATGACCTAGAAATGATTCGATTAGGTCGATTGATCGATGATTCGATTTGAGAGTGTCTTGATGTGATTCGTTGCCTTGATTTGATGTTGTGAGTTGAATGATTGAAGGGAGATGATCGTGAGTGGTCTTCCTGATGTGAAATCGACTAAGTCGATTAGATCGATGCTTCGATATGTGATGTGCTTACTTGCGTGCCTATTAGATCTGTACTAATATGCAGGTGGAATCTGAGGCTAAGGTATGTCCTCTGACTCATGTTGTGCATAGGCAGCCCTAAGGTGTATTAGTTTACTAATCGGGTCTTAGAGGGTAGAACTTGCTGAGACGTTGTCTCAGTGGTTATTGAATAACCATTTCAGGACCTGGATAAGGAACCTAAGGAGCATGGATCTGATGAGAAGATCCCTGTTGAGGAACCTGAAGAGGAGTCGTGAAGGAGAACCTCGAGGATGATCCAGAGTAGGATCCTGATGACGATTGTTATAGAATCAATTTGAGTAGAGACCAATTGTTTTAGTATGGCTTGTATATGATTGCAATGGTGTGGTTTTTAGGTTCAATTTCCTAGTCCTACTTGTATATCCCATTGTTTTATTGTCTGGGGATTTATAACCGCTTCCGCATGTGCATATATAAATGAAAGGGTCGGCGATACATAGTCCTGGGATATCGCAATTCAAAATCGACCAAAAGGTAAGGGATGTGCGCGTGCCTGAGGATCGGGGCGTGACAATACATGCATAGGGCAGAAGACGTACCTTAGCCCAGATTCCACCTGCATATTAGCACAGTTCAAATAGATACCCAAACAATCACATCACTGATCGAAGCATCGATCAAATCGACCCAGTCGATTACATGTCAACAAGACCACTCACGGTCATTTCCATTCAATCAATCATTTCACAACATCAGATCAAGGCAATGATCAATCGACCTAGTTGATTACATGTCAACGAAGACCATTCCCCGGCCAATTCAGTTCAATCAATCAATCCATGACAAACGGATCAAATCATATCGATGATTCCATCTATACTCGATAATTAATCTCAACATTCCACTTCAACATTCCCACTCAAATATAGGCTCAAGGCGCTAGAGGTGACCCCAACACAAAGTCTCGCCATTGTGCGGTAATTAGTCCTTGACCACAAATAACAATAGTATAAGGCGCTAGAGGTAGCTCACACGAAATCTTGCTATCGTGTAGTACTTAGTCCTTAACTACAAAATGCAATAGGGTAAAGCGCTAGAGGTGACTCACACGAGATCTTCCATCGTGTAGCACTTAGCCCTTCACTATGCATAACAATGCAGCAAGGCGCTAGAGGTAATTCCCATGCGACTCAAGTCGCCATGTAATACTTAGTCCTTAACTACAATAAGTAATGGTATAAGGCGCTAGAGGTAACTCACACGAAGTCTTCTACTTGTGTAGTACTTAGTCCTTTACCTGCTCATGATCCATTGGTTTCCCTCAACATAACACACATCACATCAAGTTCCAATAATCCTCTTGCTTCAACTATAAGCCAACACACGATTAATTCATCACGGCCCAATGACATTGTGCCTCGCACTTAACTTTCTCAATTAAAGTAATGTCTTGGCCTCATTTCTTCGTATTAAAATATCCAATAAAATATCGTGCGTGGGCACACGGCTGGCCTTAGCCAAAATCTAATATTTTCCTTTCCATAACTCCCACATTTTCTGTAGTCCATTCAAATAGTTTTGGCATTATCAACCGATGCCCGGTTATTTTTCAATTAATAACCAATGATTTTCCAATTAAAGAATAATTCCCATCCTTCGCAAATAATTCAATTCAACACAAAATAAAGCTCCATTAAATAAACGGACTTCACCACGACGATCGTCATGAAATTTCGGTCGTCGGCCATCTCAATCTTATTTTCCGGAAAATAAATAAATAATTAATTAATTTCGAAAATTAATAATTAATTTCAATAAATCCAATTTAGCTCAAATTAAAGCCCAATTAAATAAACAGTATCATCAGCATAAAAATTCGGCCACTAGCCATCCAAGTTGAATTTCCGGAAAATCAATAATTAATTTATTTATTTTGAAAAATAATATTTAAATACCGTAAATTCAATTTAGCTTAAAATAAAAAGCCCGATTAAATAAACGGGCTTCGCCACAGTCATCAACATAATATTTCAACCATTGGCCATCCCAGTTGGATTTTCGGAAAATAAATAATTAATTAATTTAATTCCGAAAAATAATATTTAAAAGCCAAAAATCGCACTTAGGCCCGAATCGTCAAATTGAAGCCCGATTAGGGGTCAAAAAATTTCCGAGATACTTCTAATAAATAGTAGACCACGTCTACTTGCTAATTGCGCAATCAATTTATTTAAATCGCATCACAATTGACTAATAATTACTAATTTATTCTAATCTAACAACCTAAACATAATTAATTAAATCTAAACCAACCTTAAGCATAATTAGCTAACTAATCCTGGATTAGTGAGATTACTCATCAAATCGCGCGCAAATCGGATCAATCCGACGGCGGCGACGCGAGGAACGATTGTTCCCAAAGCACGGCTCGGGTTCGGGGCCGGAAACGGCCCAAAAGCGGCCCGAAGTGGATACCCACTTCGTGGGTCCGCTGGACAGAGCTGATCGGGGCCGCTCCGGCGGCTAGGGCGGCAAGGGGAGGCCGGCGAAGGGCGAGGGGGTCGCGGGGGAGGTCCGGCGGGGCTAGGCGGTGGCCGGAGGTGGCGGACGGGGGTGGAACGGGAGCGAACGTAGCCGGGTCTGCTCGGGGGAAGCGCCGCAACGAGCGACGGACGGCGGGACGGCGGGGCGCACGGCGCGGGCGGGGCGCTGCGTGGCGTGCGTGCGCGGCGGTGCGCGGCGGGGACGGTGGCGACGACGAGCTGCGCCGCTTCGCTCCAGCTTCCGGTTCGCACGCGAAGAAAAGAAGGAGAAGAAAGAAGCCGGTTCTGTCGTGTGCGAGAAGGAAGAAGAGAGAGTAGAGAGAAGAGAGAGAAAAGAGAGGGATAAGGGTTGACCGGTCAATAAAAGAGAGAGAGAAAGTGAGCGGTGGGGGGAAATCGCACGAAGGGGGAGGGAAAAAGGGGAGAGGAGAGAGAAAGAAAAGAAAGAAAAAGAAAGAAAAGAAAAGAGAGGGAGAGAGAGGAAAAAGAAAAAAAGAAATACCTAATTAAATAATTCAATTTTCCTTTTCCTTTCAATTTTCTTTTGGGCTTCAATTTTCTTCCGATAATTTCTTTATTGAAATTTCGGACTCGTCAATAAATTGACGAGCGATGAGACAGATCCTAAAAATAAGAATTATGACGCGCTTAAAATTCGATTCCCGAAATCGAGTTCAATTTCGTGGTTAAAAATCGATCAGACGTGATTTTAGCTCAATCCAACCAATTAGATAGCTTTTAGGGATTTTACAGCTGATACATCCCTTAACGGCTTCACCCAATAGGTTAGTTAACTCGTGAGTGATCAGCTCAGAGAAAAAGGGTTATAGGCACGCCGACGAAATGCCCATTTCACTTTATTGAAACGGGGTCGAATTTCAGGATGTCACAACTCTTCCCCTCTTATAAAAATTTCGTCATCGAAATTTAAACCATTACACTTTGTTCAAAAAGGCGGGGGTACAATTATCTCATCGATTCTTCAGTCTCCCAAGTCGCTCCTTCAGTACCATGGTGTTGCCAGACCACTTTGACCAACGGGATGGTCTTTGTATGCAGAACTTGCTCTTTATGATCGACAATTTGGGCCGGGCTTTCAATGTATGACACACGGTCATCCACGTCCAATTCCTCGAAATTGAGCACGTGGGTCGGGTCAGGCTCGTACTTCCTTAACATCGACACGTGAAAGACGTCATGCACTTGCGCCAATCTTGGCGGCAACGCAAGACGATACGCTAGGTTTCCAATTCTTTCAAGAATCACAAATGGACCTACGTACTTCGGACTCAGTTTGCCTTTCTTACCAAAGTGCGAAGTTCCCCTCATTGGTGACACTTTCAGAAAAACGTGATCACCAACTTGGAATTCCAAAGACCTTCGACGCTTATTTGCATAACTTTTCTGCCTGCTCTGCGCTGTCTTTAATCTGTCTCTGATCACTGCCATAGCATCTACCGATTCTTGAACCAACTCGGGGCTGTTATCTTCCTTTCTCCGACTTCATCCCAACACACACCGGAGTTCTGCATGCTCTGCCATACAACGCTTCAAAAGGAGCCATCTTGATGCTCTGCTGATAACTGTTATTGTAGGCGAATTCCACCAGATGAAGCTAATCTTCCCAACTTCCTTTGAAGTTTATTACACACGCTCTTAGCATGTCTTCAAGAGTTTGAATTATCCTTTCAGACTGGCCATCCATATGAGGATGATATGCCGTACTGTACGAAAACTTTGTACCCAAAGCACTCTGCAAGCTTTTCCAAAAAGCAGCCGTAAACCTCGGGTCTCTATCAGATGTTATCGTAACCGGCACTCCATGCATACGAACCACTTGACGCACATACAGGTCTGCGTGTTTATCCAAACTCAAGTCCTTTCGAACTGCAATGAAGTGAGTCGACTTTGTCAGCCTGTCGACTACGACCCAAATTGAATCATTTCCTTTTTGACTCCTTAGTAGTCCAGTCACGAAATCCATCGTGATATGCTCCCACTTCCATTCTGGGATCGCGAGGGGTTGCAAAAGTCCTCCCGGCTTGCAATGCTGGGCTTTTACTTGCTGACAAGTCAAACACTTGGCCACATGCTTAGCAATGTCCGCCTTCATACCTAACCACCAATAATGTTGACGCAGATTCTTATACATCTTAATACTTCCAGGATGAACGCTATAACTATTACGATACAATCTAGATAAAACATCTTCTCTAAGTTCTACGTCGTTAGGTACAACTAAACGTCCACGGAACCTTAGTATCCCATCATCTGAAACTTGAAAATCAACCTTTCTTTTATCGGTATCCTCTTGAAGAATTCTCTGTACATCTGGATCTGTTGGTTGGAGTTGCTTGATTCTGACTTGAACATCCAATTCAATTCTGAGGTGGCCATAAGACTTGAGAAGTGGCCTACCTCAAATTTGAATTCTGAATCCCGAGCTGTCTTGATTAAGTTCCACTCCTTAACCAAGATCCGTGCCACTGAAGACTTCCGACTCAATGCATCGACGACCTTGTTCGCCTTTCTCGGGTGATATAGAATATCACAGTTGTAGTCTTTCAGCAATTCTATCCATTGGCGCTGTCTCATGTTCAACTCCTTCTGAGAGAACAAATACTTGAGACTTTGATGGTCCGTAAAGATCTGAAACTTTTCCCCACACAAGTAGTACCTCCAAATCTTCAACGCAAATATGATGGCTGCGAGTTCTAAGTCATGCGTCGGATAATTCAAAATAAATAAATAATTAATTTATTTCGAAAAATAATATTTAAATACCGAAATTCAATTTAGCTTAAAATAAAGCCCGATTAAATAAACGGGCTTCGCCACGATCATCAGCATAATATTTCAGCCATTGGCCATCCCAGTTGGATTTTCGGAAAATAAATAAATAATTAATTTAATTCCGAAAAATAATATTTAAATGCCAAAAATCCCACTTAGGCCCGAATCGTCAAATTGAAGCCCGATTAGGGGTCGGAAAATTTTTGAGATACTTCCAATAAATAGTAGACCACGTCTACTTGCTAATTGCGCAATCAATTTATTTAAATCGCATCACAATTGACTAATAATTACTAATTTATTCTAATCTAACAACCTAAACATAATTAATTAAATCTAAACCAACCTTAAGTATAATTAGCCAACTAATCCTGGATTAGTGAGATTACTCACTAAATCGCGCGCAAATCGGATCAATCCGACGGCGGCGACGCGAGGAACGATTGTTCCCAAAGCACGGCTCGGGTTCGGGACCTGGAAACGGCCCAAAAGCGGGCCCGAGTCTTTGGATACCCACTTCGTGGGTCCGCCGGACGAAGGCGATCGGGGCCGCCGGCGGCTAGGGCGGCGAGGGGAGGCCGGCGGAGGGCGAGGGGGTTGTGGGGGAGGTCCGGCAAGGCTAGGCGGTGGCCGGAGGTGGCCAGGCGGGGCTGGAACAGGAGTGAACAGAGCTGGGTCCGCTCGAGGGAAGCGCTGCAGCGAGCGACGGACGGCGGGACGGCGGGCGCACGGGTGGGCGGCTGTCGCGGCGTGCGAGCGGCGGTGCGGCGGCGGGACGGTGGCGACGACGAGCTACGCTACTTCTGCTCCAGGCTTCTGGTTCGCACGCGAAGAAAAGAAGGAGAAGAAAGAAGCCGGTTCTGTCGTGTGCGAGAAGGAAGAAGAGAGAGGAGAGAGAACAGAGAGAGAAGAGAGGGATAAGGGTTGACCGGTCAATAAAAGAGAGAGAGAAAGTGAGTGGTGGGGGGAAATCGCACGAAGGGGGAGGGAAAAAGGGGAGAGGAGAGAGAAAGAAAAGAAAAGAGAGGGAGAGAGAGGAAAAAGAAAAAAGGAAATACCTAATTAAATAATTCAATTTTCCTTTTCCTTTCAATTTTCTTTTGGGCTTCAATTTTCTTCCGATAATTTCTTTATTGAAATTTCGGACCCGTCAATAAATTGACGAGCGATGAGACAGGATCCTAAAAATAAGAATTATGACGCGCTTAAAATTCGATTCCGGAATCGAGTTCAATTTCGTGGTTAAAAATCGATCGGACGTGATTTTAGCTCAATCCAACCAATTAGGTAGCTTTTAGGGATTTTACGGTGATACATCCCTTAACGGCTTCACCCAATAGGTTAGTTAACTCGTAAGTGATCAGCTCAGAGAAAAAGGGTCATAGACACGCCGACGAAATGCCTATTTCACTTTATCGAAATGGAGTCGAATTTCAGGATGTCACAAAGGATGCTTCACCCCTAAAATAAAATGTAATCTTTTCTTAATTCAATTGATCACAAGGGAGTGCTTTGATGAAAATCAAGCCCGACAATTCCACCAGGCTTTGTGCTTCAAAGTTAATTTGGGCCTGGGCCCAATCAGCCCATTAAAATGGACCAACCAGAGTTCACCTTAATTAGGATGGGGGAAACGCACTTGTTTTGGAAATTCCATGTCTGCTTTTGTTGACTTTACTTTGAATGAATTATTTAGGGGCAAAAGTAGATTCTCATCCAAAAATTTCTACACCACATACTAAGAAACATAATATTTGTCACCTTTGACAGGCTGCAATGATGCTGTAAGGAAGCATCCTTATTGACCAATTTTGCAGCAAAACTGGCCCACAACCGTCTGCATATTTTGGGGTAAAGGAACAAAGGTCTCAATGATTAAAGCTCGCATATATAAAAGAAGTCTTTCTTTTCCTTTAAAAAAAGTAAGAGTTAGGTAGTGGGATCCCACGTATTTTCTCCTCTTCTCGAGCTTTTAAGCTAAAGGAGCAAGCTCAATCTAGATTCAAATGGATGGAGTCTGATTTCAAAAAAAATTGTGATAGGAGTTTCGTTTTACTAAAACAAAAGTTTGGTGGAGTGACAACGAAAGCGAAAGCTATCAGAGAACAAATTTGATCTTCCATCGATCTCAATTCAAGAAATTTGATACTTCCTAAGAGTTTTCTTTTTAACTCATCAAGTCATCGTGATTTAATAACTTCAATCTTAATATTTTTTGTTCATGCTAGGATTTATGCTCGAAAAGACTTAAGAACTTGTGAATTATGAAATGGAAGAATTTTTCACCTCTAAGGCTCCGTTCGTTTCACTGAAAATAACTTCTAGGAAAATGTTTTCCGGTGTTCGTTTCACGGAAAACCAATTACTCAAGGAAAATATTTTCCATCAATGGAAAATACTACCTTCAAAGATAAGGAAAATGTTTTCCACTTCGAAAAGTGGAAAACATTTTCCATAACTTCTTCCTTTTACTAACGCATTTTTGTTTTATTTTTATGCTTTTTTTTCTTTTCTTTTCTTTCTTTCCTTTTCATCTTTCTTCCTTAGCTTGGCCGGTGGCCGGCCCCGACGGCGACCGGCAACCGACGACCGACCGCGACCGCGAGCCAGCTCAAGCTCTGCCCTAGGCCGGCAAGGCTCCGCCTAGCCCGATCTGTGGAAGCCGAGCTCACGCGAGCTCGGCGAGCTCGGGCCTCGCCGGCTTGGGGCGGAGCTCTGGCCTCACTAGATCCGGCGAGTTGGGTGGGGTTCGGGCCTTGCCCGAGCTCGCCTGGATCTAGCGGCGAAGCTCGGGCTCACCTGGATCGGGAGCTCGAGCTTCGCCGCCGCGCTCCGACGAGCTCGTGGCTCGCCAGAGCCCGACGAACCTTCGGCGAGCTCGGGCGAGATTAGCTGAGCCTCGAGCTCGTCGGATCTGGCGACCGGATCTTGGTTGGCCGCCGGGCGATCAACCATCGTCGGGCGTGTGGCGGCGGAGGAAGGAGGAAGGAGAAGGAAAAGAAAGGAAAAAATAAAAAGAAAAAGAAAGAAAAAAATAAAAAATTTGTTAGGAGCCATTAACGAGCGGTGGAAAATGTTTTCCACTCAAAATTTAAGTTTCAGCCGAACATCGAAAAATATAGCCATTTTCTAGAAAATGACTTCTGGGAAAATGTTTTCCAGAGATGGCCCATTTTCCGTGAAACGAACGGACCCTAAATCTAGTGAGATTTTTTTTTCCTATCACAAAACATGGAATGTTTAGTTACCACATAATCTATTCAAAAAATAGAAAAATACTTACAAAGAAACACCATCTGTCTAGAAAAAGCTTTTTTCTTAAATAATTTAGCCAATCATGTCATCAATTAATAAAAAAGTTGGAACAATCTAATTTAATTAAATGGAAATGGAATATATCGCATACATATAATTTTGCCTTGTATCAAAATACATTCACTAGATTAAGAATTGCGTGAGATCTATCGATGTGATTTTGATAACGATGCCAACAATCTAAAACCTAAGCTTCATGTGCCATGTCTTAACGTGGCATTAAGATTAGCTCCCACTCTCGGAAAGAGAGAAAAAAATCAAACGGAACATTGTGCGGGTAGTGAGAGAAGACTGAAGCCAATGATTGACCCAAATCAAAGTCTACGATTTGGGGGTGTTTGGTTGGGCATTCCCAAGGGGTTTTGGGCCCCCAAAGCCCCTTGGGGAAAATTTTTGGTGTTTGGCAAATATTTTGAAAGCTCCTTTGCCCAAATATGAGCATTCTTAATGCTCAATGCTGAAAGCTGGGGAAGGGCAGCATTCAACATTCGGCATTTGGGAAATCCCACGCCTACTGTTCATCTTTCTTCTTCCCCGTGTCTTCTTCTTCTTCTTCTCGTCTTCTTCTTCTTTCCGACCATCGGGTTTCTCCGGCAGCCACTGCCGTCGCTGCCTGAGGGTCGTGTGTCGCCAGTGACCACCGTTTGGGGGTGGCGCGACGCCGTCTGGGTCCGCGTGACCTCAGGTCGCCAGATCTGGCGGTCTGGAGGCCAGATCTGGCCGTTGGACGGCCAGATCTGGCCTCTACGACCTTAGGTGCCTGAGGTCGCGCCTCCAGCGGCAACGACGTCGCCTGAGGTCGCGCCGCTTGGGTTCGCGCGACCTTAAGCCGCCAGATTTAGCGGTCCGAAGGCCAGATCTGGCTACCAGACGGCCAAATCTGGCCTCTGCGCCTCCAGGTGCTTGAGGTCACGACCTTAGGTGGCCGGACGGCCAGATCTGACCGTTCGGCATCGTCGGCAATCGGATTTGATTTTTAGATTTAAAAAAAAAAATTAAAAGCAAAAGCCCATTTGTAAGAAGTTTTGCTAAATGGTATTTTTGCACAAGCCACTTTCCAATGTGTAATTTGCCAAACGTCCGAGCATTCCCGAAAACCTCTTTACCCTAAAGATATTTGCATCTAGCCAAAGGCATTTCCACAAAGTCGAACCAAACGAGCCCGAAGACTTGGATTACCAATAGTCCATGATGAACCAGCTTGCGCAAGAAGGAATCACACCAATGATTGACCCAAGTCAAAGTCTACGAAGACTTGGACTACCAAAGGCACACGCTAAAGCATTGGCGGGACTTCTTTTCCACATCAAGATGACCCCATCTTCTTTTTCTTTGTTGTATTGCTTTATTTCTTTTCATTATTCACTTTGCTCTTTAACAAGAGTCTCCCTCGGATTCGTCAAGGTAGTTTTGCCGTGAATAACTATTGAGGTCCCAGTGGGTCAATTACTATGAGAATTTTGTAAAATAACATGCATTCAACGTTTCACGTAACAAATGGCATTTTAATTACAAATGCTAGCAATATGTGGATTTTTTTTTTTTTAATGTTGTTAAAAATATGTGCACTTTTACTCAATAAGCACGAACTCTTCATCATTTGAGGTTTAACCAATAAATCTAGGTTATTTACAGGTAATTTAAATAAGTATACTAAAATTGATACATTAAGTGATATGATCAAATCATTATTTATTAGCAAGTGAATAAATAAATACTACTCAAATGGGAATTTAATACTTCCCAAGAGTGTTTTTTTTTTTTTTTTTTTTTTTGACTCATCAAGTCAATGTGGTTACTAACTTCAATCTTAAATGTTGTTTTTTATCACACTCGGATTTCGGCCTAAAAAGAGCTAAGGAACTTATGAATTTTGGAATGGAACATTTTTATACCTTCGGATCTAGTGGGAAAACATGGAATGTTTAATAACCACAAAATTGATTTAGAAAATTTTTAAAAAAAATTGCAAAAAAAAAAATCTATTTATAAATATTTTAATTTTTAAATAGTCTAACCAATTGTATCATCAATTAATAGAAAAGTTAATACCGTCTAATTTAACTAAATGGAAAGTATGAAAGTGTTGTATACATGTGGTTTTTGCATTGCAACGAAATACAATCATTAGATTAGGAATTGCATGAGATTGGTCAATGTGATATTGATACGGACGCCAACAATCTAAAACCTAAGCTCCTTGTGCCTCATTTTAACGTGGCATTAACATTAGCTACCACCCTAAAAAAGACAGGACAACGTATGGGGGGTGCAAGAGGACTAAAACATCACGGGATTAGAAGGGCAAAGTCAGTCTACGAAGACTTGGACTGACAACAGTCCATGATGAGCCAGCTTTGCTCCAAGAAGGAATCAAACCAAAGATTGACCCAAGTATACGAAGACTTGGACTATCAAAGGCACATGCTAAAGCATTGGCGGGTCTTCTTTTCCACGCTAGGATCCATCTTCTTTTTCTTTGCTATATTGCTTTATTTCTTTTCATTATCACTATGCTTTTCTGACAAGATTTTCCTTGGATCCTCAGGGACGTTTGAGGTCTCTAGTGAGTTAATTATTTTGATAGTTGATTGATTGGCGGCCACTGCTTGATCAAGGAATTTTTTTTTGGCCTAGCAGCACTTGATAAGTAGGGCCTCTGAACTTTTTTCCATGTCTGAATCGTCTCCCAAAAAAAAGATCAAGTGAGATCAATGGAGGAGAGGCAATGCTTGTTTTATTCATCATTGGATTGATCATAATCCAAACTATAAAACTTTATGATATCGTACATATCAACGCTTTATGAGTGACTTTTATTAGCTAAAAAATGGTCGATAATGCAACTTACCTTGGTTATTGTTGAGTTGGTATTGTGAAACTTCAGTTGAGAAGTAGCTATTTTTTTTGTTGTGAAACATAAAAATTTTAGTTATCAAGCGAAATGTGGTATACATATAATTTTGCCTTGCATTGAAATAAAATCATTAGATTAAAAATTGCATTATCTACCACTCTCCGAAGAAAATAAATAAATAAAAGAACAACATACCGGTAAGGGCAAAGTCAAAGTCTACGAAGACTTGGACTACCAACAGTCCATGATGAACCAGCTTTGCTTAGGAAGGAATCACACCAATGATTCATTCATTTGGTACTTTGTCCCTCACAGACAAGCATCCATGAACGTGGAGATTTTATCAAAAAGAAGGCATAAAAAAGGCCACTAGATCACTTTGTCAAATCCAACACCAACTCATCATTTTCCCATTCACCCGCAAAATTTACATGGCAACAAATCGATTTCCAATTCTCATATTCATCGATAATTTCATTACATGATTTCCTCCAATTCTATAATTTCATATGAGATTCGAAAATCAAATAAAAACAACCAAAATTTACATGGCAAGGATGTATTTATGATAATTTCATTACATGAGAATTTATTTTGTGAAAATCAAATAAAAACAACCTCTAAGGAAAATGCTGAGAATTTTTTTTGACTGGAAAATGCTTTTGGGAAATGCTTTTGGGAAATTCAATTTCAGAGAAAGGGAATCGGAAAATTTTGACTATGGTGAAAACAAGTTGAAAAGAACTAATTTTATTGTAATTGGTAATAAGTGAATCTACTAAATGCAGCTTGTTTCATTAAAAGTAACATGGAATGACTAATAAACTAGAATTGATATGTTCTTCATTTATTCTATAATCCATTGAAATAACATTGATTACAAAGAAATTAAGATAGAAATTATGAAATCATATTTGTAAAATATTAGACATAATCGTGCTTTGGGAATGTAAAAAAATTGAGCATCAATAAAGTATATTCTTCTCACTTCAAAGCTTAGCAAGAAAACAAGGGTAATGATTCCTTCTTGCTAGGTCATTTTTCTCTGGGCTTATTGCTTTTAGGGTTAATACCACGAAAAATCTCAAATTAGTATATTCGTGATAAATTTAGCCAAAATTAATTTTCTGATCACCAAAAATTCGAAACTAGCATATTTGTGAGAAATTTATCCTCTATTAGTTTCCGTTACATTAAATAAATACTAAGAAAAAACACAAACTAGTACACATGTGATAAATATAGAATAAAACCCCAAACTGATAGAGTGGTCGACTTTGAATGAATCCACCATTTATTTGGGAGGCAAAAGTCGATTCTAATCCCAAAATTTATGCATCATATGGTCCAGTGATTTTGCACATTAAGAAACATACATAATTGTCAACTTCAACGGGCTGGAGCAATGCTTCAAGGAGTCATCCTTATTGACCAAATTTTGCAACAAATTGGCCCATGACTCTCTTTGCATATTCAGCCAATCCTGTGGCTTCTAAGTACAATGACCTCCCCAAAAGTCATTCAAGAAGATCTTTCCTTTTTATTTCCTTGATATTTTTGTGGTGAAAGAACAAAGGTCTTTGATAGTTAAGGGCTTGCGCCTCATATGAAAAGTCTCTCTTTTCCTTTAAAAAGAGAGGAGTTAAGGCAATGGGATCCCACCTATTTTCTCTTCTTCTTGGAACTTCTGAGCTGTACTGGAGGACGCTTAATTTCAATTTGAATGCAAAGAGTCTTATTTAAAAAAAAAAATCTGCAACAATACCTTTGGAGTTTCGTTTTGTTAAAACAAAAGTTTAGTGGAGTTTAATCAAAGTTCAAGCTATCAGAGAACAAATTTGATCTCCGTTGGTCTTGAATCGATGAAATTAATATTTTCCAAGAGTTTTTTTTTTTTTTTTTTTTTTGACTCATTGAGTCAATCACGATTAATTGCTTCAATTTTAAATTTTCCTTTTGTCAGATTTGGATGGACATATGAAAAAATTTAAGAGCTTATGAATTTTGGAACCAAACAGTTTACACCTTTGGATCTTGCAGGATTTTATTTTTCCTCCTTGGCTGCCCTGCCATGTGTTTCCTCCATGTCGTCCTTATCAAATACAAATTGGTTCATTTAGTCCACATCTTACCCATCGAAATCTGAAGGTCTTGGTGGTGTTGGAGCATTCGCATCAATCATGAACTCCCCAGCAACTTTGAGGACATCAGCTCGTCAATCACCGGGAATGACCATGGCCATGGGCATGGGTTAGGGTTTTGGAGGCGTGTGAGCAAAGAGCAGTGACAATGAGGGGAAAATCAAGGATTTGGAGCAAAGGAAGAAACGTGCGAAAAGGTCAAGGAACAATGTGGAAGGAGCTGTCGTGGGGTTTAAATGAAGTTTACCTAGAAAATAAACTCAATAAAAGGAAAGATAAAATTCTAAACCTGGCCATGTTGAATACTTTCGTCTCTTCATCCAAATAAAGAGAGACCCATCATATGCTCTCTTCTCCCGAAAAGGATTAGGACCAGATGTGAAATGCTAAAATCAAGGTGGACGAATGAGAGTCTCAAGCGCAAAGCGGAAAAGGATAAAAGCAAAGCAAGAATTTGAATTCCGTCTCACTTTTCCTCTGAAGTTTAAATTGTAGTTCGTTTCTTTTGCAAGAAAGAACGCGAAGTGAATTATCTCACTTCTTGGACCCTAAAAGTTGCTAAGTCCAGTTTTCTTTCAAAAGCTTAAACTTTGACTCTAAAAATTGCAAAGTTTAGATTTTTAAGTTCATCGCTATCCAAGCAAGACTCCAATTCATCTTAGACCATACTCTGATGGAACATGTTTTTTGGTTACCATATAAGTTTGGGATTTTGATGATAAAAATACAATTTGGATAATTGGTAATATGGTACATATAAAGGTTAGGATATTTTATGGAATCATGCACTCAATGTTGTCGATTTTGCTGCCCACCCATTGCCATCACTATCCCTAAACTTCATGCATCAATCCACCGGCGAGTTGATGCCTCGCCCGCTTGAGTCTGTCCTCTACGCCTTCGTCTCTTTTTCTTTCCTCACAGATCTCATAACCTATGCCCATGGTGGCAGAGGTCGCTAGCCTCTCATGGCCACAAATCTGTGGTTGAGTGGTCGTGGTGTCAGGGCTTGACTTGGTTAATTTGCTTGATTTTTAGGAACGGAGAGAGGCCCTCGTCCCCGTTTATCATTAAAATCAATACCCAAAAAAAAAAGGATAAATAACTTCCTCGCCAAGAGGGCATTTGGGTATTTTTGTAGTAGCAAAAAGACAAAACGCAATTGATAGGGGAGAGAGGCGAGGAGCAGGCAGAAAAGGATAGGTGATCGTGATTCTGGTGGATAGAAAGTAGAGCTATCAACTATCGATGGTCACATGACTCCCATGAGGGGACTGATGATATCGGGAGTAGTGAAGCGGGAGCCAATTAATAGGAAGAAGATGCTAAATCAATCCAGGGTCATTCAATGGATGAGATTGACTCTATGGAGAATTCACATGATTCGTCCACGCATGAGTCGGGTTCACATGCCTCGGTGCGCGAGCGGGCAAGACCTGCTCGAAGAATACGAAGTGAAGATAGGTGTAATCCAGTCCACATGCCGAATTTGGTAGGGCAACCCTGAAATGATGGATTTTCAGCCCGCGCATCCCCATTGAAATTGCCATATTTTCCCGAACTTCTGTTGCATTTTTTAGGTTTGGAGAGCACGAAAAACGGAAGGGGCCATTTTCCCCAAAACAGCCCCGATAACTTTTTCCCCGATTGGGACACACCCCTGTCCAAAAAGTGACACTACAATTATGTACAAGCAAAGCTATGAGTGGGTCCAGTGCCGTCATTCCCGTAAATTTGTGGGCAATGGCGTGGGCATTTATCGCGACACAGTGTCGTCGGGTAATTTAAAGGAAGAAGGAAGATGCATGAAAGCAAACTCTACGAAGACTATATTATTAAAATACGATTGGCCCGACTCTCAACATGGTTAGCCAGTCTTGTCTTCTACGTTTAATGACCCATGGAGATCTCCATTTGTAATTCTGGCTTTTAAAAATGATTTTGATTTTACAATGTGCTGTATAGATTTTGCTGCTATACAGTTCAAATTTTTTTGCTCAGAGCGAAGATCAAGAGAGATCAATGGAGAGGAGGCAATGCTTCGTGCATTCACCATGAGATTGACCGTCATCCAGACCGTGAAAAGCTTATGATATTGTACGGGCCAACTCTTTATGAATAACTTTGATTTTCTAAGGAATGGTTGATAGAAGTTGATTTTGGCTATTTTGGTTTCTGTCAATTCTATATTGTAAAACATTAATTGCGAAGTGGCTATTTTCTATCGTGAAATAAGAAATATTTAGTAGCCTCAGAATTGATTTAGAAACTTAAAAAATACTTGCATAACAAATACCATCTGTTTAGAAAAACTATGATATTTAAATAGTCTAGCCAATCATGTCATCAATCAATAGAAAAGTTGATACTGTCTAATTTAAATGAATGAAAAGAACGAAAGTGTTGTATACATATAGTTTTTCCTTGCATCGAAATACTATCATTAGATTTAAAATCGCATTAGCTACCACTCTAAGAAAGAGAGAAAAAAAATAGGACAGAACAGCGAACGGGGTGGTGCGAAGACTGAAACGTAATGGGATTAGAAGGGCAAAGTCAAAGGCAACGAAGAGTTGGACTACGAACAGTCCATAATTAACCAGCTTGCTTAAGAAGGAATCACACCAATGATTCATTTATTTGATACTTTGTGCCTCTCAGTCGGACTTCCATAAACGTAGATATTTTATTAAAAAAATATGTCACCAAGATCACTCCGTAAAATCCAAAACTGATTCATGGTTCTCTCATTCACCCCCAAAAATCACATGATAACAAATTGATGTTCAATTCCCCTATCCATTGATGATTCTATCTTACCATTTCCTTCCATTGAATAACATCTTATGAAAACAAACTTTTAGGTTGTGCTTATCTCGCAGAGAATTTTTTTTTGAAGCAGGAAAATGTTTTAGGAAATTCAATTTCAAAAAGACGTAAACCAAAAAAAAAAAATGATTGTGCTAAAAACAAGTTGAAGAAATTGATTTTATCATAATTTATAATTATTGAATTCATTAAATGTGGCTTGTATAGTTTAAAGTAACACGTAATGACTAATAAACTGGATATGACATCATCGTCGTTTATTCTATAATCCATCAAAATAACAACGATTACAAAGAAATTAGGATAGATATCAGGGAAAATGATTCTTCTTGCCAAGTCATTTTTCTCTAAGCTTATTTATTACTTTTAGCCCATGGTAAACATTTTTATGGATCGACTAGCTTTACGTGATTCAAACATTGGAAATTACAAAAACAAATTTCCCAAATATGATTTTTTTTTTCATCAAACTAAAAAGGAAGATCATGAGGGGGCAATTCCATTTTTTTTTTCATTTTTTGGGAAAAGCACTACCCTCCGGAACAAAATTGTATGAGTGTCTGCATGATAACGTTGTTGATGAATCCAATCCAAAAATAGAAGACGTTGATAAATGTCAGATTTGTATGCCGATAGACCATATAATTGATGCGAATAAAGAGATTCAAAGTGAACAATCATATCCCTTCGTATTCTTTCTTATCTCGAAGAGGAGAAGAACAAAAGTGAAATGCCAAAAAGAAGTTGGACAACGTGAGGTCTCAAGCGCATACGGAAAAAGGAAAAAGCAAAACAAGAATATATTCCATCTCACTTTTGGTAAAGTTAATATTCCATTTTCATGAATGATAATTATTATTTATATTACTGGAAGTAATTAATTAATGAAGACCGAAACATCACCGGATTAGAAGGGCAAAGTCAAAGTCTACGAAGACTTGGACTACCAACCGTCCATGATGAACCAGCTTTGCTCCAAGAAGGATTCACACCCATGAATGAGCCAAGTCTCCAAAGACCTGGACGGCCAACGGCACATGCTAAAGCATTGGCGGGTCTTCTTTTCTACATTAGGATCGAACCATCTTCTTTTTCTCTGTTTATATTGCTTTATTTCTTTTCATTATCGCTTTGCTTTTTTGATGAGATTTTCCTGGATTCTCGCCGTGAATGACGGTTGTGGTCCCGGTGGGTTAATTACCTTTTGATAGTTGATTGATAGGCGGCCACCATTTGACCAATGATTCTTTTTTTTTTTCGACACAGCAGCACTTTCCTTTGAGAAAATTAAAAAAAAATACTTGCAAACAAACACCATCTATTCAGAAATTCTTTGATCTTTAAATAATTTAGCCAACCGTGTCATCAATCAATAGAAAAGTTGATGCCGTCCAATTGAACTAAATGGAAAGTACGAAAGTGCTGTATACATGTGGTTTTTGATTGTATCAAAATATAATCGTTAGACTAAAAGTTGAATTAGCTACCACTCTTCAAAGAAAAAACAAATAAAAATGAAATCTTGGAGAGTATTCTTTTAGACGCTTTTATAAGGTTGCAACTGAATGTTATCACTATCAAATAAAGGCATTGTGGGGGAAAAAACAAAGTGTGCATCGTGCATTATGAAGTGTCAACCCCGAACACTCGCACGTTCGCTCCTTGAGATTTAGAGACTACCTCCTCCTTCTTCTTCTTCTTTTTTCGTCATAAAGTGAAATACTTCACTAAGCAGAAAAGATCGAAAGGTCTGATAATGGGCTTTTCTCTCATGGGCTTTACCCAGTCCGCGACTTGGCCTCTCTAACGCCATGGCTGACCTGAATATTTGAAAAAGACTAATAAATCTTTGCACTTCGGGATAATAGTACGAGCTTCCCACGTGAACCTGTCTGAACTTTCCACAGCTTTGACCAACTCTAAGCCGTGAGACTCACGTACAAGGGCTTCTTTTCTTTGAGGATACAGACAGAGTTAGGGCTTCTAAAAGAGGGCAAGAGCCTCAACCCCGAACGCAGAAGGCGCCGCTACTGCTCGCACCACTCCGTCCACCAACCTCCCGGCGGAATCACGACAGACGCAAGTGATCGAGCCTCCAGTAGCTCCAGGTTCGTAGGCACCATCTATGTTTGTCTTTAGTATTCCAGCCTGCGGTGGGTTCCAAAATCGTGACGATCCGTCGCTGGTCTTACTAGATTCGCTCGATTTTGGGTTCCATCTGTTGAAACTCTTCAACCCAGCTAAAGCAGACTACACAAGGTTGCTTGGTTCTGGTTTTTTATTCCTGAAGATGGCCTGGTTTCCTAACTTCCAAATACTCCACACTATTGTAGCAATAATCTGATTGGAGACTACCTTGGCTTCTTGTACTTATTCCATCCTGATCTTGAGCTCTAGCTCTCATCTCTGCTATTCCACCATTCGCCAGTGTACTTCAAGCTTGAAAGCTTATGGTTGCTGACTAACAAAATATTCGTAAATTGCCATTTCTTAAGAAATTTAGTAAATTACAAGATTATCAAAATTTTACCGACATTGAAAAATTTCATCTGTGCTGTTAAGTAAAGTACCAGCAACATTAGAAATTTAACAACATACCAATAAAGTAGTAAATTACTGACTCCTACAACATTTTATGAGTGTGGTAAGTAGATTACCGATATAGTCAAGAATTTACAAACTCTACATGGAAGTATTAAATTACCCACTCTCAAATTTTACCAATGTGTTAAATAAATTACCAGCATTATCAAGAATTTACTGACATACGAGTCAAGTGGTTAATTACCAACTCTTATAACCAGAATCATAAATGAATTACTGGCACATACAAGAATTTAACAACATTTTAATGAATTAATATATCACCAACTCCTTTGAAATTTACTTACCAGCACTATTAAAAAATATACCAATATATTAATGAAGTAGTTAACCAACTCTTATGAAATTTTAGCCATGTGGTTAGTAAATTGCCAACTCTTATCATCAATTGGTTTTACACTTTGGGCCCGTTTGGTTCAACTTTAGGGAAATGCCTTTGCATTTCCCCAAGTATCTTTAGAAAAATGGGCATTTTGTGAATGTTATAGTGTTTGGGAACTCTTTTTATTTTTGTGCATTTCACAAAGGAGCTTTGAGCTGAAAATAAAAAGGAAAAAAAGAAAAGGAGAAAGGAGAAGGAGATGTTGAATCTGAGGAGGGGAACGTTTGGGAGGCAGCCGGAGCTGGTGGGGGAGGCGGTGGCTGTGGTGGGGGAGGCGGCCGGTGGCCGTGGTGGGGGAGGCGACAGGTGGCTGTGGTGGTGGGGAGGCGGTGGGTCGCGCGACCCACGCACCGCCGTCGCGTGGGTCGCGGCCTCGGGCGGCGTTACCGGGTCGCGCAACCCATGCACCGCCGTCTTGTGGGTCGCGCGCCCTCGGGCGACACCGCTCGGGCCGCGCTCGCCACGCACCGCCGTCGGGTGGGTCGCGCGGCCTCATGCGCCGACGCCGAGGCCGCGCGACCCACCCGACGGCGGTGCGTGGCGACCAGATCAGGCGGTGCTCAGCCCGTTGCGTGGGTCGGGCGACCCAGGCGACGCCGCCTGAGGCCGCGACTCATGCGACAGTGGTGCGTGGCGACGACAGTGCTTGGCGACGGCGGTGCGTGGCGACGGCGGCGCTTGGCGACGGCGGTGCACGGCGATCAGATCTGGCCGGCTGAGCACCGCTCAGCCCGTTGCGTGGGTCGCGCGACCTAGGCGACGTCGCCTGAGGCCGCGACCCACGCGACGGCGGTGCTTGGCGACGCTGATGCGTGGGCGACCAGCTCCGGCCGGCTGAGCTCCGCGGCTGAGCTTCACTCTTGAAAAAATAAGTTCAACGAGGAAGACGATGAACAGTAGCTTTTGAGGGTATAATAGGAAAACGTAATTATCAGCGAGGGCAATATTGGAAGAAAAAAATTCATTAATGCCCTCTTCAGCATTCCAGAGCATTCCAAATGCTAGCATTCTCCCAAGTATGGCTCCAAATGCTAAACCAAACGGTTGAAATTTTTCCCAAGGGGCTTTTGGGGCTGAAAGCCCCTTGGGAATGCTGAACCAAACAGCCCCAAAGTATCTTAAGATGAAGTTGAAAGCAACAGGATCCTTGAATCACATAAGGTGATCAAATCATAGAGGCAGAGCCATGGAGGCTAGATTTAAACTACTTAGACTCACCCTTGTTCCAATTCAATTTGAACGTCGAGCTATACTTGAAGTAATGGCTACAATATTGGCACTTAATTTTTATTTTAACACATCAAATGAATAGCAGTGTATCAGTATTTTATTTTCAACTCGGAATTCCTATAGACTAACGGTCTCACAATGTTTGCAAGTCCTTGGCAGAAAAAATTTCGACACTGTTAGTATATTGGAAAGTGGAGGGGCACATCTCTAGGACCAATATCAAACAGAACAAATTTTCAAGCTTAGATATGAGAAGAATCTTTTTCTTCTTCTTTTCATAATTATAGTCTATTAAGTTGGAGCCCAGTGTCAATACCAGAATCATTCAGTGTGGACATCTTTAATTTTGAGATGCTTGACAATGATAGCATGTGCCTCTCCTAAATTTATAGAGTAATTATAGAGGAAGCTAATACTCTATGTCCACTCTTCCCTAGATAGAGCAAACTCTTAACCACCACAATTAGATTATCAAACAAACAAATTATGTCGGAAGCATCTATGAAGTTGCTGTTGAACCTTGTATTACGCATTAGATGCTGAATAACACAGAACCATACTATTATTTGGTTGTATATTATATAAGTTCCAAATATTATATATCGTTAACTTTGTCAATGTCCAATCACGTTGCAACATCATTTCAAAACAGTACCACCATGTTGTCTCGTGTGGCATATTTAGTCATCTCAGAGCTTCTAATCAGTGTCTTATAGTTGACCATATAAACAAGTAGAACGCTTCGTTAATACAAATAATCATCAATATCACTAGTAAACATATACACACAATCGTTTGGCATTCATTCAATTGCATAAAATATGTTTGTATGTTACTGAGAAATACATGTCAAAACAATGTTAATAATCTACTAAAAATTTAGGTTTTTTTATTATGAATTTACAAATATAAACCGGTGTCACTTGGAAAAAATATGTAAGGAACTCGTAATCTACTAGAGGAAGAACACGGCCACACTTGTAAAAGAAAACAACTATCCGTAACATGCAAGAATATTTCAAGTAGGTAAATCAATTGTTTTGTCAACATGTTACTAACAATAAAATTGCAACTCATAATATCGAAACAAGGTTAATAATATAGTAAGGATTTATACTTGTAGAATAGTTATTTGTTTGTAAGCTACGGCTGTTAACTGAAACTACTAACAAAGCATGAATTTACTACCAAAAATACTTGCCTACTTATAAAGGCACCCAATTGCTCGTAAGTTACAGGAGTATTTTCCACCTGGTAAATCGATTATTTGTTCACATGGTATTTACAAATGAACATTGCTACTCATAAATTCGAAACAATGTTAACACCATTCTTGGATTTAGAGGGGCAAAAATAGTTATTTTGTTTGTAAGTTGGAACATCAATTGAGACTATTAATAAACTATGTAAGCATTCATATTCTACAAGCAAAAATACTAACCCATATGTAAAATCTAAAAGAAAAAATGGTAATCCACTATTTGGTTTGAGGGTGAAAAAACTATTTTTTTTTATAACTTTCTAACAATTGCCCAGACTCACAAGTTATTGGTTAGTTTTTACTTACCAGTTATACTTTAAGTTTATAATTGGTTCTTTAAATCTAGCATGCACGAAATAAAACTCCATTTTTGGTTAATGGAATTTTGGAAACGTGTAAGATTTCAAACTACAACTATCCCACCACATGAATAACTCTGGTTAATATTTTGATCCATTCTAGAGAGAGCGGTGGTCATATTTGCAAAAAGTGACATTATGAAGAAACAATTTATGTTGTAGAAATTTGAGAAGTGTGGAACTTTTCTTTTTAAAAAGAATGCCTTGCATTGTGTTATGTCAAATGAGAGCATGTTCATCTTCTCCCCTTAGGATTTAGAACTTCTAGGAAATAATTTATGTTCTCAAGATTTGAGAAGAGCGAGCCATTTTATTTAAAATGAAAACTTTGCACTGTGCTATGTCAATGTTCTCCCCAGGAGATTTGAAACTCCTTAAGGTGTTAAAACGCCCCTCGAGATTTAATACTCCTATGTTCACATGCATTGTCAACTTTGATAGGCTGGAGTGATGCTACAATGAATTATTCATATTAAACAATTGTAGCAAACTGGCCCATGACTTTGCATATTTAGCTTATCCTGGCTACTAAGTTTAATGACCTATAGAGATCTTCATTATTTGCGAGTTAGGCTTCTAAACATTTTCCATCTCTAGCTGCCACTGCTTTTGCTGATATTTGGTATTTCTTGAAGATCAGATCGAGTGAAATCAATGGAGAGGAGTGCAAAAAAACAATGTACCTGTAAAAATGATGGAATAGCAGTGAGCACTTCTTTTACTCACACTACAACAGAAGGTCAGGGAATGGTTAATTCATCAGGATATGAATATGAAGTATTCTTGAGTTTCAGAGGAAAAGATACTCGAAAAGGTTTTACCAGCTTCCTTTACACTAGTATGATAGATGCGGGAATCCGCGTCTATAAGGATGACAAAGAGCTCCACAAGGGGGAAAATTTTGGCCCGGAACTTCTCCGAGCAATTAGTGAATCAAAGATCTCAATACCTATATTTTCAAAGGGTTATGCCTCTAGCGCATGGTGTCTCAAGGAGCTAGTCCAAATGATCAAGTGCCAAAAAATTAGGGGACAAAAGATTCTGCCAATTTTTTATGACGTGGAACCTTCAGAGGTTCGACACCAAACTAAGGGTTATGAAGAGGCCTTTCTTTCACATGAAAACAAGAAGCGATATGATGAAGCGACTATATGTGAGTGGAAGGCTGCTCTCAACACAGTTGGGGAACTAGATGGATGGGACTTGCAAAGCATCCCCAACAGGTGATTGCCTCTATCATTCCTTTGATGTGCCTTGTATCATTAAAAACTTGACGTGGTTCAATTGGTTTCTTTTCTAGATTTGTGTTAGCTTTGTTGAAATTGAATTTTATGCTATTGAAATTATACTGTAAAAATCACATAACCGAACAACCTTTTTTTTTTTTTCTTTTCTTTTTTCCATTTTAGGTCATTCATTAATCATGTGTACCGATGCTAATTCATGTACACTGGAGTAAATCCTTACATAACACATTTCACTTAGGTCTTCAGTTTTCACTTTTTTCTTATCGAAACATAGTTTGATTCAAGACAATTTTCTTACTCATTGCCATTTGACCTCCAACAAACATTAGGGAAGAAGGTGAGATCGCAAAAACAGTTACCCAGGAGGTTTTCAATGAGTTGAAAAAGGCTTATTTGGTGGTATCAAACAACTTGGTCAATGTGGACCACCATGTGGAGAAAATCATGGAAGAGATAAGTGCTCACACAAGTGAAATGCGGATTGTAGGAATTCATGGGATGGGTGGTGTTGGAAAGACGACAATTGCCAAAATCATCTTCAATGAGCTTTCCAACAAGTACAACAATTGTTGCTTCCTTTCCAACATCCGTGAAACGTCAAAGCTCAAGGGCATTGAGTACTTGCAACAGCAGCTCATCTCCGACATCCTCAAGACAAAATGGGTGGATATAAAAAACATTGATGCAGGGATTAAGACCATTAAAGACAGGTTGTCTAATAAAATAGTCCTCCTCCTTCTTGATGATGTAGAAGAAAATGATCATATGGATGCACTTGTAGGTAACCGTGATTGGTTTGGTGAAGGGAGCAAAGTTATCATTACTACAAGAAGGAAAGATGTTCTCCATGTTCCGGAAGTGGACTGGAGGTATGAGCTTACGGGCATGGATGCCCATCAATCTCTTCAACTTTTTAGCAAACATGCCTTTAGAAGAGATTCTCCTTTAGACGAGTACATCAACCATACCAAAAGAGCGATATACATTGCTGGAGGTCTTCCATTAGCCCTTGAAGTCATAGGTTCACTTTTATCCCGCAAAAAAAAAGAAATGTGGGATGTCACATTAGACTTGTTAGAAAGTGTTCCTCCTAATGAAGTTCAGAATAAGCTGAAAATAAGTTATGATGCATTAGATTCTCGGCAAAAGCATATATTCCTTGATATAGCTTGTCATTTCATTGGATATCGCAAAGACATTGTGGTTATTTTCTGGGATGCATCTAAACTTTTTCCGAAAGCAACCTTGGAAGATTTGCAGAACATGTCTTTGATAAAAATTGAAAAACATAATAAATTGTGGATGCATGATCAACTTAGAGACCTCGGAAGAGAAATAGTTCGTCAAGAAAGTAAGATGAAAATTGAGAAGCAACGTTGGGTGTGGGATCCCAAGGAAGGATCGGATCTGCTAAAGAGCCATGAGGTAAAATTCCTTGTAAAAATAAATCTCCAAGTTACTTGTGGACATTTTCATTTCAAAAGGAGGCAATTATATTTTGTATTCTCTAGCACCGTCACAACCTACTCAACCAATATTTTTGCTATTTTAAGATTAAAGGAATATAAGTACTCAACTCAACCCCTTAAAATAGTGAACTTGAAAAAATGTGTTTCCCTCAACTCTTTTTGTTTTTAAAATTTTTCCTTTGGACAGATGAAGAAAGAAGTTGAAGCTCTTCATCTTGAGTCTGACGATGAGCATGATTTTACCTATGAGGACTTCAAGAACCTACCTAATCTAACATTCCTTGAAGTTGAGTATCTTTGCCTCACATGGCCATTAGATATGCTTTCAGCTAATGTATTCCAGAAGAATTCAAATCTCCTTCCACAATTACAATGGCTTTCTTGGCATAATATTCACCCAACATTTGAGATTACAAGTTTCTCCATGGAGAATGTCGTTATTCTTGATCTATCTCGGAGTGAAATTACGCATGGTTGGAAGGGGTGGAGCCATATGAAGGTATGTTATATGCTAGACCATACTTATTCTTTGGCCTTATTAGATTCAAAAGTAAACTTTGCATGATTTTTCTTTTACAGGTGATTAAGAATTTGAAAGTTCTGGATCTAACCTATTGCCAACGCTTGGACATAACCCCCGACTTATCTGCTCATTCAAAATTAGAATGTTTGATCCTATCGGGTTGTGAATCGTTAATCAAAATTGATAGATCAATTTGTCAATTGAAATGCTTGGTTTTCTTAGATGTAAGCTATTGTAGGAATCTTCAGGGGCTTCTGGAGACAATTGGAAATTTGGATTCGCTAACTAAGTTGGACATAAGTCACCTGAGGATCAATGAAGTACCCGATTCCATTAGAATGTTGAAGAATTTGAAAGTAGTGAAGATGAAGTATAGTGACATAAGCAAAGGACACAATGTCTTTTTGATGATGAAGAAGCTTGAAAAAATAGGACTTATGGGCAAGGGTTATCTGGAAATTGGTGATTGCATCTATGAGAATAAATCCTTGAGGATCTTGAGATTGAGTAAATTTAGAATATACGCCCTACCAAGGCTTCCTGAAAGTCTCATCAAGTTAGAACTGAAGGAGTTGAGGGTGGACACGTTTCCGGATCTCTCAAATCTCGCTAACTTAAAGGTATTGCATCTGTACTTTTGCCCACCTATTGCATCTGGGCTTCTGGAAGAACCAATACCACGGTGGATTGGGAACTTAACCAAATTGGAATCTTTGATACTACACTTTTATAAGGAGACCGTCTCATCGACATACCTGAGCCTCCCTCCTCATCCGCATCGCCTCCCGAGGCTTCCCTCAAATTTATCCTCCTTTCGTCTCTCTGGTTGCGACTCACTTGGCTCGATGGATCTATCGAATTTGAGGAAACTATCGTTTCTCGTGATTCTGTCCTCTGCAGTTGCAGAGATTGAAGGCCTTGGTTGTTTGGAGAACTTACAATATTTGGGCCTTGAGTTCGTTGGAAAGCTGGCGATGCTACCTGATCTAAGCAAGTTAAACAAGCTAAGGTGCATTCTTTTAGTGGCGTGCGATAATCTGGTTGAGATTCAAGGTGAACTACCCCAATCTTTGGAAACATTGGGGATTGAATTCTGTTTCTCTTTCCAGAAGTTGCCTGATCTATCAAGCTTAAAGGGACTGCGAGAGGTTAAACTAAGATATTTGAATTTAGCAGTGGAGGAAATTTCTCGGCTTTGCTCAGAGAAGTCAATCAAATTTGTGCGAACTTATTGATGCGCGACCACAAATTGTTCCCTTCTGTTCAAACCTTCAACAAATTGAGGTAAGTAGCAATGTTTTCCATTTTTTCGCAATCAAATTCTTTCGCAAATATGAACAGAGAAGTTCCACATGCACTTTTTAATGACCTTTTAGCGGATTCTTTTCTGAAAATCTGATGAAGCATCGAAATTATGATACCTTTGAACATCCAGAGGGCTCTTAATTATGTACAAGTATTTCTGTTCTTTTCCTAGTTTGGTTTGGCTTTTTTAGCTACATTTTCTTAGGATGATTTCTCCTAGAGATATGCATGTCGATGGCATTGTTTTTATTTGATATGTACCAAGTTATTAGAGATCCTTGTCGATTTCCTGATTCTTATATTTCGAAATTGATAACCTCGCTTTGCATTGGAGATAACTTTGCTATGCTGTAAACAAATAGATGGAATATGTGCTGGAAGGTCATATGACTATTGTTCTCATCCTGGGACTTTACAGCACAATCAACTCATTATTGCGACTTTGAAGTAGGCAGACACTCTATTGCTATGCTTAAGTTAAGTTTATTTTTCAGGAAAGGAGTGATTCTTAGTGGGATTTGCAAATGTTATGGAGAAGTCATAAATGAGGGAGCCACCGCAATTCCGAGATTACCAGTGTGGCCGCACTGGCTAAAGCAGCAGCACCAGAATATCTTATCTCAGCAACGATGCCTTCAATCATAGCAATCTTTGACGGGCACACTGAGAGAGATCATTCTGTGCAGCAAACATCGCCTACAGTTGTAACTGAGAGAATGCAACATTTGCTGTACCAGTAGAGAAGGAGGCCGTCTCGCCGAGACTCAAGAATTGCACTCACTCACAAAAGATCAGTAAGAAAAAGAGAGCACCTTCCCTCAAGACCGCCTTCAGTAATAGAACTGTGCATTCAGAAGCAATATCGGCATTGTTTATGTCATGAGACCCACTCAATTCCAGGAAAACACTGGCACTGCCACCAAAGTCAGTTATGTGTCATATGCTAGTTGCTGCCTCAGAAGAACTTTCATCAGGTAGTGTTGGCTCTTCCATGTACGTGAAAACTTTCATAGAACCTGTGATAGTAAAAGAAGAGCTTTGCACAAGCCAAGCATCAATTTGAGAAAATCTTCCAAATTCTTCCCATGTACAAACTCCAAAAGATTTCCTATCCACCATGCTACTATCAGCTGAGAAAGCAACTTGGGATCCATATCCGGAGCTGATGCCAGAGCCACACGCAGCTCAACATCATTCACATTTGCACAGGACAGATCACCGAGTGAAAATCTGAAGCAGTGGCTGACTGTCTTTGGGTGTAGAATCTCAGAAATTTTAGTCAAGTTGAACTTTATGAGCATCAGGGAGAGCTTCTGCGCACACATTGGTATTGTGGTCCTCATCCTCAATCAAGGTTGGGTAAAGAAAGAGAAATTGCACCTAGGATATGGATTTCAAGTCTGCCAGCTTAAGCTCTAACTCTGGAGTTTTGATTAGGAAAATGAACATTGCATCAAATGGAATCTTGAGGGACAGAAATCTGGCATCACCATCCTTGTTGCCCTTATACAGAACATCCAGACTCAGCAAAATCCCACGGATGAATACGTTAGAGCTTTCAGCTCTGTGATGGACTCAACGCTTGCATTTTGAGCTGGCAATGCAAGTTCTAGGAACGGATGGATATTTTGCTCTGGTTTTCTTTTTCAATCCTGAACTGCTCTTGGATCGTGTTTGTAATTAGTGTGCTGAATTATGCTTCGTGTAAGTGTGAACCATCTAAGTTTTGCCTGTCTAGTGTTTCGTGATCATGTGCA
The DNA here is from genome assembly GCA_014182725.1 of Eucalyptus brandiana. Classification (NCBI taxonomy): domain Eukaryota; kingdom Viridiplantae; phylum Streptophyta; class Magnoliopsida; order Myrtales; family Myrtaceae; genus Eucalyptus; species Eucalyptus brandiana. Next base: position 51,683,098 of record CM024675.1, on the reverse strand, counting down.
ATTTTGGTGTTTGATGGAATGAGCTATGTGCTTGAGACCGCGTGTGCTGGAATGTCATCTTCAAGAAGCACCTGAAGCATAAGCTGAGCGCAAGGTCTATTGTGACGGCTTCCTCTCACTCTGCACCTCCACTAGCAAAGTACCTTCGCTTTCACTACTAATCTCTGCCATTGATGTCTAGCTCAACCTGGTCGGCAATTTAGTTGCCTTTGATTAGGCTTGGACATGATTCGGTTTGATTTGCTAATCTGTGTCAAAATTGCAGTGGCTATCGATTTATTGCCATTTTGCCCCATATTTAGCTTGCTCGATCGAACTTAATGGCAGCAGCTCGATGCTGCCTAGGGTTTCATTTTTTCTATCATCACGGATTGTTGTGTTCTGTGCTTTTGGTTGTAATACTCTCCGTGATTGAGCTTATTTGGAGTAGATTAGTCCATGCTGTGATTGATGGTCAGATATATGATAGGTTGCCCTATGATGGCAGCGAGCAGCTGTTGGAATGCAGAACTTCGAAGAATGATGAAGTCATTTGTTCTGGTGAGTCATTGATGTCGATGTTGGAGAGCCTGAAGGAGGTCTAAAACCTCTTGATGATATTTAAGTTGCGCATGACAATTTCTGAAATAGAAATTGATTTCTAGTTAGAAATCAATTTTTTAATTTCTATTCCTGCAAACAGTTTCGGAAGAAAGAAATCAGTTTAATAACAACTCAAAATTTCTATTTCGAAATGAAATGGTTTGATAACAAAAAACAAAATTTACATTTCTAGGAATGAAATTAATTAGATAACAACATAGGAAATTCTCAAATACAAAATAAGTCGAAATAATACTAATAAATTATAAAAGTTGAAAATACAATTTCATGGAATTTCCGGCATTTTATTATCCCTTGCCATTTTATTAACAATTGTTTTTCTAAGCGTATTATTTGGTTTCCCTCCTCGATCAATGTATCGTTTGCAAGCTTATCCTGCATAAGTTCAGACAAGTACTGCGGAAGCATGAATATGGATGCCATCAATGGCGCATATATAGCTGTATCATTTTATCAAAATCTAGTATTATATAAGATTATCGACAAAACATTATTAATGGTGTAAATGAATATATAAGAATTCTACCTTAAAGTAACGTTTATGGTTAGGAACCAATTGGGGAAAGGTCGGTTTATTTTGATTCTTGAATTGAATCAGTTCAATTGCTCATCCCTAATTTCTTTATTGTTACTCAATGAACCTTTAATGGCCCTTGGATAATCTTAAGAACAGAAGGCTGCAATGGAGCTGGGGCTTGAGTCCGTTTATCTTTCATTGATGGAGGGTTTTTAGTTTTGGCTTGGTCTTTTGTTTCTTAGGTTTGTTTGTCTTTTGGTCCTTGGCACCCTTACACTCTCCCGCAACTTAGGTCCTTTTGAGTGTTCGTTTTGTTGGTGCCAGGCTTTTCTTGTATTTTGTGCAAAATCTTATCAATACAAATCTTACCTTTACTAAAAAAAAAACCTTTAATGGCCCTTGCATAGCAAAGAGAGATTCTCTTGAATCTCTTGCCTTCGAGTTAAAATTCAAGATTGTGTAATAATCTAATTATTCGAATTAAAATTCAAAATTGTATAACAATCTAATTATTTTGATTTTGCAAGAATTTTGAATCCATAAAAAAATAAAGTTCAAATTTCTAGGCACGTATTTTATTCATTTATTATATAAGAACTTTTTCTTCAACCTGACCAAGCGTATGTCTTTTCTAGGAGGAAAGAGCCCCATTATTTTTAAGTAAGCATTTAAGAACTTTGGTCATTTTTGAAAATTGAGGACCCATTCGATTGCCTTTCATTCTAAAGAGGAAGTTATCAAAAGAAAAACTGAAACAAAAAAATGCAAAAAAAAAAAAAAAAAACACCACCAAAATAAGAAAAAGAAAATTAGCAATAATTTGTGAAGTTGTGGTTATGAGTGAATTAAGTTAGCAAGAAAGCTTTAGGTTCTTTTATATAGTTTGATTTCGGTTTCGATTTATATTTTAAACCGAAAAGTTAAAAATTTCGGTTTCGATTTCTTCAATTTCTCTATTTCGGAATAGAAATCTGTTTTTTAAATAGAAATCAAATCGCCGCTAAACGGATTTTTGTTCCAAACCTGTTTCTAACGCAGAGAAACAGAGAAATCGAGAAACAGAAATTTTGTCACGCGCGCCCTTATAGTGATAGCTTGATTATTGTTGGGCCATTGGATCTATAAGTTCCCTCTGCCTAGGGTATTGCTTGCTAGTCTTCTTTATAGTTGTTTTGCTGGGTCAAATGATCAGTCGGTGCAATGTGATGAATGTGAAGTTGATATTTTACTTCTCGTTTGTCTTGGAAAAAAGAGTGTTGCTCGCATACATATACGCATAGACCCTCCTTTGTGATGCTTTGCTTGTTGTTCATCTGGGAAATTAAATATTTGTTCTTTTGCTTGCTTAGAACAGCTGCTTGGGTATGGCTCAATATATATTTGATTGATTTTAAACCTAGGTGTAAACATTTGCAATTGATCTACTGTTGCTTTTGTTCAATGTGCAACTGGTCTTTTGAAACTCCATGTTTTTTGAGTTTTTCCTTTTGTTAACCTTACTTTCAATTGATGCAGAGTTTTGGTTGTGTTTCTGGTGTGAGGTTCACCATAATCCCCTCTATGAAATACAAGGTGTGTTTTCCTTTTAGCTACTTAAATCCTTTGGGATGGAATCTGCAGTTGTGTTGCCCACATAACTTTGCATTTTCTGCAGATGCTCCAATTACCGAAAAAGAAACACTGGATACTTTAGAAGAAGCTGGCTGCTCACGATGTTACGACCTGCAGGAAATGGGAACCAAATTTATACCATCCCTGTACCTTACATATATAGATTCTGCATTCCAAATAGCATAGCTTGCTTTACAATGCCTCCAAATGACTCCTAACGAGCGGCCTTCCAGGACTATAATTGTGGCAGAACTGGAATCAGTAGAAGCTGCCCGTGCCAATAGAATTCCACGAGATGCTTGAATTCACTTATCACGTCGTTCTTGCTTCATGTGATGTAAATCAAAGTATGTTGTTCCATACTTTTCCATTTTTCCAGGATTAATCTTGGGCTTTGAATGTTCATTTCCATTGTACCCCGTAGTTACTAGGAGGTGTCTTCTCTTGTAAGTTCTTTGGAATATCCGTCGAGATTGCATTACTACATTACATCTTCAAAGAAAATGTACGATGGTACATTTCATCACATCTTGCTCTCGTGACGTACCCTGTTAAATTCTTATATCTGAAGCCTCTTCTCCGTGTCTATGCAGTTGAGTTGGGTAAACAAATCTCATGCTCAATTCTATTAGGCAACAAGACTGATCGATATGTTGCTTTCGAGGGGAGGACTTTCTGGACTTTTTCTTTCACCATGATCATGCTCCACTTTTTTTTAGGTTATGGCGGGTGAACAATTTCCGTTCAATCTTGTATCTTTGGATGTAATTTAATTTTCAGAGTAGGACACCAGTCCATTTAAAGCTCTCTACTGGGGAGAGACATTATGAACTCTGTACTGGAGATCCAAAGCATTCTGGGTTAAGTCTACGTCTTTGAAGAAATACTGTGTGTGGCCAAATTTAGGCATCATCAAGCCAAATGGAGCAGTGTAGCTCAAGTCCAAGGAATATCATTTTCGCATACTTATTAAAGCCCCTAACATGTGAGGAGGGACATGCCCACAGTGCTTGAATCAGTTGAAAGATTCTTCTGCAATTTCTTTGCCATGACATGTCAATTGGACTATATTATTGCTGGGGTACGAACAGCTTAAGGTGGAGTCAGTCGCATTGCAGCAAGGATCATCTTTGAATAAGATTTTGAATGCCCGCCATAGCAGCCTAATATACCTTGAGATAAAGGGAAACCATGATAGGCCTCAAAAGCTATGTCCTGATATTTCGAAAGAATTGGAGCAGCCTTTCATCCTATCTTCTATTTGATGCAGTTACCATGTAAGCACAATAGGTAGCTCCGCCTGTCCTGCGACGTAGAGATAGGTTTGTGATATAGGTGAAGAGGACATTACTGCTGACATTGCAGGTTTTACTAATATATGTTCCATAATCTTTCGGGTTAAGTAACTTGAGAAATTTCTTTTAGATTTTTTGTTTGATAAAGGAAGTGGTAAATACCTAGAGGAGAGGAAGATAAAAGTAGTCCTCACCAGTCCAGTGGAATCACCATCATTGTCGCCAGATTATGGAGATTGGAAGCAAGATTCATCTTCCGAGACTACCGTCAGAAGGATGTCTCACCTGCTAGAGTAAAAAATGCATCATCTTTTCTTAGAGTGTGATGATCGCAAAACATTAATATGTCCCTTCTGCTTTTCTGGATTGAGATGGCATAGTATCTAATACATGTAATGGGGCTTTGACACAACCTAGGATGGGTTGCATGTTATTTATATGTGAATGGAAATCAAGTCACTGCATGTCATCTATAAATCGATCAACCATTTTATCAACTAAATGCAAGTGCATAGGATAGCTCTTTTCTCATATTAACCATACACAAATCCATTTGTATGTCTCGTGAAAGATTGGAAATCATAGGATGTGGCTTCTACTCTCTCTTATAATCCAGAAGGATTGTCTCTTGGTGCCAGCAGCTGGTGAACTCAAACTGGCGCAGCGTTGTTGATCTTCTTTACCGTTTTTTCCCTTTATCCATTGATGCTTTGACGCCCGAAACTAGCTATATATGTGGGGAAAGCCCAATTTTACTTGAATCAGAGAATGATGAAAGTGCCATACTATCAATTTTTGGCGACCATGATGATAGTAAAAATTTCATTGGCTTTGGAGCAGAGCAGGTTATTTTGGTTCGAGATGATCACTCTAGAGATGAAGTTTCAAACCTTGTGAGAGGGCAAGCCCTAGTTCTGACGATAGTGGAATGCAAGGGGTTGGAATTTCAGGTAGGTGTATGTCAAGTTGGATTGTTTGCCATGGGATTTTAATGGTAGCAGCAATAGATATTTCAGAACTTTTTTTTTTCTAATGGGTCATGACCAATTTGCTGCTAGTTGTTACTCTGTAAAAAACTTTAATTTGCATTTTCGTTGTACTTTACCCTTTTTTATATGAACAATGGCATCTAAATACACATAATGTACTAATGTAGAATTTTTTTGGGCTCATGTCGACATCATCCTTTAGGTTAGTTGACAATATCAAAGATCTCACCACTTTATGACTAATCTTGATTGGCTGGTGTGTCAAAATGAGTCCAAATATTCTTTTCCTAAATTTTGTAGATCTGTTCATGTATTCATGAAACTTGAAATCTGTCATTTTGGTCCTAAATAAGACGTTTTTGCCTGAAACTTTTTTGCCGTGACATTGTGTAGGACGTCTTATTGTACAACTTCTTTGGCACATCATCTCTGAAACGTCAGTGGAGGGTCATTTATGGATACATGAAGGAGCAAGCTTTGCTTCATGACAGCTCTCAATGGTTTGGAGAACTCCAGGGCATTCTCACAAATCCACAATCTAGCTTGTAACTGAATTCGCCGGAGAAGGAGATGGATGTGAGTTCGACATCCGAATTTTTTTAGGAGACAGATCTGCAGCTAGTGCATTCAATCTCCAATTCTGTCATACTTTAACAAAGGGTGCCTCCGGTGGGTAGTTGTTCCATATTCACTTTCACCTCCAAGCCCATGTTTAATAAGGGACTGACCATGGCCGGGATATCGGATTTGAGAGAAGCAGCCAATGCCTACATGAGTGAAAATGATGAGAGGTTTTAAAAATTTTGAGATAGTTCAATGCAGCATACATACATCCAGCAACAAGAACGATTGAGAAAACATTACCAGAGCAATATATAACTGCAAACAAGCAATATTTCTATTTCTACCCAAAGTGATGGATATTTAGTCAAAGAAAGTACCTTGCAGTCATCTTGTTTCTTCCGTTTGATAACCTTGAAAAGCCACTCACTGACAAGCTTTTGAAGTTCAACCCTGATGCTGGACCTCTTAGCATCAGGTAAACTCTGGCATCAATCCAAGGCATTCACATTGTGATACCTAAGAGGTGACATCCGAACAAACAGAGCACACATAGGTGTATTTCCAACTTTATTCAATTCAGGAGGAGTCTGAGATGATCTTTCGAACTCTATTAGGATCCATGGAACTAACTCGTGTTATTTTAATAGTATAGCATGCACCAAATACGAAACCCAAATCACCCAGTCCCCCTCGAGAGAGGATATGTCATGGTAATTTTATCTGAGCAGATTTTGGGGGACAAATCCGCATATCTTCCACTAATTGCTTTATTCCTTGACAGTATATGGAAAATTGAAGGACTACTTCAGAGGCTGAGGTAATTTAGGATTGCAATCATGCCAGATGGTGATGATAAGCATATTAATAATAGCTATAGATGCTCTGAGAAGTGAGGAGCACCTGATTCAAGACGTGAATGACTGTAGCAGCCTCCTCAGGTTTGCCTTCAAGTAAATATCCCTGCACAAAAAATTGGTTATAAAACCATTTAGTTTGCCACGAAACAAGTAAATGACGATTAAAATTTAATCTCAAACCAGAGTGCTAAAAGCCAAAATAAATGCTTCCAAATACCGAAAATGTAGTTAAATCTCCTTTGTGTGACGACAATGAGCATTCTCATGCCCATAGATGCTTCATGTCCTAGGATGTGAGCCAAAATTTGGTTTATTCAATCATTAACTCTCGCTTTTTTCGGCCATAGACCTCTCACTTGGTTTACCAAGAACTTTGTACTGATCTGTTTTGCAATATTAATATTTTCGCATTATCAGATTTTCTAATGCAAGAAGACCTATTGCTTTCAGGGTCTGATATTTGTGATTTCAACAGTCTGCGTTTGTAAACTACCTTCGCACATGAGAACCCACTGCCCATGGTGTGCTGCTTCATGGACTCAAATCCTAACTTCTCAGTTTTCCATAGAGATTCAATGTCTCCTGAAAAGGGTAATTTTCTTCAACCCACTAAATAGGATAAAGAAGCATAATCTCAGAACAATTAAAGAAAGAAAGACATTGAAAGACATGGCGCAGCGAAAATTCTTTTATTTCTTATTTCTATCCTTTTGTTTAAGGAGAGAAAGAAATCATTGTACAGAAGAAAATATTCTAGCACATCCCATCTTTTGTAGTAAGTGGCGGGACCTGGATGAGAGAACTATTTGTGGGAAGAAATGGAAAGTAAGATTGTTGAGGGACAAGGGCTTGAGAGCAGCGAAGGGAGACAGAGCTGGTGTTTCTCACCTACTTTTGCAGCAAACTCCATCCAGATATCAAATGCAGCTTTATGCAAATTCACTCCATTTTTGACAAATCTCTTTGAATACTTTGTGAGCAACACCCAATTGTCTGTATCATCACAAATGCTGCAAAATTTTTCCATGGAAAGAAAGGATGTCAAATAACATGAGCAAACTATTAGATCGAGAGTAGCAATGCAGACAAAATGATTTAAAATAAAAACAAGTTGATTAAATCGTATATAAATGACACTTATAAATTGGATAAATTGCCTGATAACTATGCAGTACATAACACACAATTAAGTGCAATAATGGCTTACTACACGATAATAACATCCTTCTTAGGAGAAACAGCACGGAAGTGAACCTGAAAACAATGTTGGCCGTGGTGGGTTGCAATGGCAAGTTATTCTTCTTCAAAAGCTTCATAACTTCCTGCATGAAGGTAGCATCTTTATGCTCTTTAGCATATTGCTGCATGGCAATACCCCAAGTTAGCAGAAGAATTGTGTAAATAAAACAAATGTAAAAAAGAATTGCTTGATATAGATACACTTCATCATTACCAAAAGATGGCTTGCAGAGCCAATTGTAGGGGTGAATCCATAGACATTATGCTCCCACAAGGCCTTCTTACCTACAATTTTGTCAACCCTTAGTTTCTATCATCACGGATTAAGTGCACCATGCAATTTAATTTCTTAGCCTAAATAAGGATTTACAGATGTAGGTTCTGATTAAATCATGTACTCCCAGTGACAATCAATTGCTGCAATCTCCTAAAATGAGTTACACCATGGAACTGCAGTTTGATTTGATTTATTTTGCTTGAAAATTATGAAGAGCTTAATTACTAGAAACAGCTCGAACTGATAACTACTGAAGCTTAATGTTCATAAAAACACGTCTGCAAAAAGTGAATACTCTTTGCTAAGCTTCAATAATGAATTCAATAACTTGAAGTGGAGGTGTCATTCAAGAAATTAGTCTTACAGAGCCAGCAATGTGCAAAAAGACCTATTTACAGAATAAGCATTTGACACATATTAAGTTGGATTGAGCTTAAAATTGTCTGAGTCATCAATGAGTTAACAAGTTTGTACATGTAAAATAAATTGACCCTTTTAACCACTTAAAACACATTAAAGCATGTCAAGCAGGTTAACATGTTACTCACACAAGAAAAGTTAGTAGACATTTAACAATGTTCTATGTACTTTAAATTGAATGTGCCTTTACACATTCAAACATGAAAAACTATTTCTTGAATATGTTATATGTGTCATGTCATTTCCATACCCATGCTTGATACACATGTAGCATGCGTGTGGGAAAAAATTCTGGTTTACATATTTGACGGATCAACGGAAAAAAAAAAAAAAGCATAACTAGCTAACAGTACCAGCAGGGTGGTCAAAAAATTTTCATAAGCAGCTGAGTATGTTCTCCAAGCATGACAGGCTTGAGGTAAAAAGATCATTTGATAACAAAGAACATACAACAAAATGATTGTGCTAATGATAGGGTAAGTAGCAACAATCGGATGCAGAAGAAGAATTGGGTAAACATATTAGCAAGATATAAAAATTTTGAACTTGGCACACAACTTGTGTAGATAAAGCTCACCAAAATGAAGAGCCCTTGCACGCACACATGCTTTTGTGACTTCCTGACAAAGGTTGCAGTCATGAATTCGAAGATTTGACAATCTCTGCGATGAAAGAAAAAAACAAATTGATTTATCAACTAGTCACAAATTAAAACTTTACTTCTCAAATGGAGCAAGAAGTCAACTGACAAATCCGCGTAGGTTCTGCAAGATATCAAAGAGAAGCTCTGATATCCTCTCGGTTCTTGCAATTTTCAATCATTGACCACGTCCATGCGTTTGGAGCCATTGTTCTTTTCATACTAGCAGATTCAAGAATTTTATCATACATCTCCTTCACGGTCTCTGCATAATATTACAAGAACCAAATATTGGAAAAAGAACTCCACAATGTGTCGAGACACACATTAGATGGAAAAAAGGAAAAAAAACCGTGGGTTCCTCCATTTCAGCACTTGCTTCAGAAGAATACGGTAAACTAGAAATTATCGAACAAGGGGAAGCAGGCAATCTATTGCCACGAGCCAGCCCTGTGAATTCCAAGGACAATCACATCAAAACCTTATACTGCCAAGAGAAACGCAGCTCCGTTTTGTATCGACAAACTAATTCAACCCAGAACCGACAACGAAGAACATGAAGCGCTATACTAGAAGAAACAATTCGACGCGATTCATTCTATTACAGAATCATGTCTCCAATATCAAATATACGAAGCAAATACGATGAACACGATAAAAAATACGGCGTCTCAATCAACAAGCACGATCCTGACAACATAATCATCCCTCCGCTTCAATTCGACTGCTCCACCAGGTACACATCCCTCGAGTAAGTTATTCAGACTTCCTCATCAATCATCACATTCTCCACCCGCCGCCCCATATCTAGACATCAAACTCGACCTAAAGAAGGCCCCCTACTGACAAAGATCCCATCAGTCTGGCATCTACAATCCACGTCGAGATTCCTCAGCAGCGAAAAAAGAAAAGCCTAACAGACGACAACAAGCACGCTACCAGCGAAAACCGAGAGACGGAGCAGCAGAGGAGAAGGAGGAGCTGCGATCTCGACATGCCTGCGCACGAATCCGAGCGCATTCCGCGACTCGGTGTTCATTCGGAGGGACGAATCCAGCCGAGCCGACATGAACCGGAGGCTTGAGAATGCGGCGGAGCCTGCGAGCTTTCGCGGCGGCCGCGGCGGCGTGCACGGCTCCGACGAGGAGGAAGAAGGGAATACGGTAATGTTCCCCTGTGGCGGCGTCCATCGCCACTTACGGTGCGGAACAATCATAAAAACTTTTGCAAACGACACTCTCATAATGGAAGAAAGATCGAGCGATATGTTCCCTATGATAACTGGGTTCATGAATTACGGTCAACAAACAGTACAAGCTGCAAGGTACATTGGTCGAGAGTTCTGATTACCTTATCTCACGCAAATAATTTATCTGTAACTATTCAATATTCTTATGAAAAATTAATTACATCTGAGTGTTTTCACGGCCGAATCCATTTTGAATTTGATAAATGTATTGCTTGTGAAATATGTGTTTGTGTATGTCCTATAGATCTACCTGTTGTTGATTGGAAATTGGAAACTGGTATACGAAAGTAACACTTGTTTAATTACGGTATTGATTTTGGAATTTATATTTTTTGTGGTAACTATGTTGAGTATTATCCAACAAATTGTTTATCAATGACTGAAAAATATAAACTTTCTACTTATGATCATCATGAATTGAATTATAATCAAATTGCATTGGGTTGTTTACCAATTTTAGTAATTAATGATTATACAATTCGAACAATTTTGAATTCGCCTCAAATAATAATAAAATAAAAAAAAATGTGAAAACCCTTTGATTTTTTATTAAAGAGGAATCTCCACCAATTAGTAGGGTTCAATTTGATATAATCTACGGGATGAGTTCTTTATTTTTTTTTGTTGATCAATAACTATAAATTCCAATTAACTGTTTATTAGTTGGTAAAAAGTACGATTAAAGTTAGATTGAAAATTGAATCTAATAATAGAATTTCAGTTTTGAGCTAAATTACCCTTTTTTTTTTTTTTTGGGTAAAGAGAAAACCATATTCTATTGGTCCACTAATTGGACCTAGACCCATTTTTAATCCATTCAATTTGAATTAAATGCAATTAGGAGCATATCCTAAAAAAATTCATTGTCGAGTCAATAAAATCATGAAAAACATTTCAATTTATTTCTCTTTTACATATAATAATGAATTTGCCTGGACCAATACATAATTTTCTTTTAGTTTTTCTGGGATCAGGTCTTATATTAGGAAGTCTAGGAGTGGTATTACTTACCAATCTAATTTATTCAGCCATATTATTTAGCCATAGAGAGGATATATGTTCGGAGATGCTTATTATTTAGCCATAGAGAGGATATATGTTTGGAGATGCTTATTATTTAGCCTAAGAAAAAAAAATTATGGCAAGTTGAGAGAAATTTAAATTCCATTTGGGAAGTAAAGCATTTGTGGGATTATTTGGTAATATTTTGATTATTCGTTTGCTAACATTATTACAATTCATCATTTGTGATATTTCACTTTTTTGACATACCTACTCTTGGTCAATTTTGATTTAATGGTTCATGAAAGGATTTATATGTGAATTTGGAAAATTAGGTAAGTTCAATTTTCAATCAGATTAAGTGTAAATAATCTCATGTTTCACGACCAGATGAATTTTGGTTTATGAGATCGATTGACATTATAAAATATCAAAAACATACCTCACTTTTCGCATTTCTATGTTGATTAACCTTGTGTTCCTTTGCATAAAAGAATTGTCATTTTCTCTCAAAAAAGTCCATCCACAAGTTCTAAAGTCTTACCATCGAAAGTACTCAAAACCAACTTGAAAATTAAATTGCTCAAACATGGAGGGAGAGACTTAAATAAGTTTTTGAATAGGAATAATTCGGTCTTTTCAATATTGAATTTTGCCTGGATGTATGCATATGTTAATTCTAAAGTATGTCTTTTCATTGAACTAAGGTTGGGTTGGAAAAAATGAAAGGAAAACCCCACCGATAGTAAGAAACGAATTGTCGTTTTCTAGATTCGAGGGAGAAACTCCCCTTTTTAACTTAAGCTGCAACTGTCTCCTCTCCACCCTCAATCCACAACAGAAAAAACTACTTCCTTTTGTCAACCACGGATACAACCCGCTTCAGCAAATCAAAACTGCAACAGCCAAGGAAAACGAAAGCCGAAATTTCATTTCAATCTGATGCACAAAGGGAGCGAGAATCAATACCCCGATCTAATTCCTTTCGATTGACATTTCTTTTTACGAAAATGGGTTGCGGGGAGTCGAAGCATGCTGTTGCCACCGGAAACACCATTACTGAAAGCAGGAGTTTCGAGCGCCAATCCCGAGAAGAACAAACAAGTGGAACAGAACGTTTCCTCAGATGGAAGCAATTGGGAATGGCGCGGCATTACTCGTGCAACAAGAAACCAATAATGCGGTGAGCCAGGGTAAAGGAACTGCGGCTGATGTTAAGGACATAACTGAACGTCCCGAGCCTGAACAAGAAGAAGAGAACAAAGAAGAAGAAACAAAGGCCGAGGATGAAGACAGAGAGGAAGAGAAGCGTGTAGAGGAAGAAAAGGAGATTGAGCTGGAGCAGGAGCTAGAGCCGGAGACGGAATAGCTTGTAGAAGGGGAAGAGGCAGAGCCAGGGAGGTTCACATCCCACGACTCGCCGGATCATTACTTCTCTCCCAGAAGAGATGAGGAAGTGCCGGAAGGGATCGTGTCTGAGGGCCTCTCCTCCGAGCACAACTTGCCTCGGCATGAACAGGTGAAGGAGGGCGAGTATGATAAAGTGGTGGTGGAAGAGAAGAATCCAACTGGACTGGAAAAGGAAGAGGAATTGGGGAAGAAGGAAAATGACTCTGCTCCTGATGATGTACTTGAATGACTCTTCCGAGAATTTAACTGCTGAGTTCGAATAATAGATACATGTATTCGGGATCATAAGATCGCATGTACAGGTTCGCAGACATATGTCTTGACGCGGATTATATTCACGCTAATCTACACAGCCCATTCTTTTCCTTTGATTTTGATACATTTACTACGCATTAAACATTGACGTGAAGACCAAGAGGTACAAACATCTCTGACGGACTTTTTGAGCAGGTTTTCTGATTGAGATGGTTAACTCTTAACAAAGTTAATGGAATATGTTTCTTTGCAGGAAGTTGTGGCTCATTTAGCAACTGGAGAAGTACCAAAGAGCAACTGAATCGAAGAAGCAGCATCGCGAGAATCCCATAACTAATCTTAAGCAGCTTTTATACCTTAGTTACGTAAAATTACAGTGATGTAATTCGGTTCTCGACACCAAAAATTGTCAAACGGAGAACAGACTCAAGGGTTGGAGCTACTGGATGTGATTTATGGGATTTTTTATGTGCGCATTGGGGTTGGAGATGTTAAAATGTGTCTCGAGTTTAAGCCCGAAGCGAATTGCTGAATTTTGAAAATAAATTAGTTAACTTGCAGATAAGGAAATATTCCTATCATTCAAGCGGAGATTGGCAAGCGGAGATGCACTCTTCAACTTCATCAGCCAAGGAAGGAAATATAAACTTGATTAAAGGAAGTTGGACTTCCTAATTTAACTTGGCTTGGGACTTTCCTCTTTGATCGAGGCGGTGCACGTACAAGCATATATATTCGTGGTTTGCTTGCATGAATATTGGGGTCAACATCGTTGTTGATACGAGCATTGAAGCGCCGTTATTCTAGCGAGTGCTTGGCGGGTTTTTGTTTGTGTAATTACATTCGCGAAGAATTAGTGTTTGTAGCCGATTTAAATATTGTGGTAAGATTTGCGTGTAATTCCTTTGTGAGATTGAGAGATTATTTTGAGGAATTTCGGAGCTAAACACAGCGTGCGTTATTGAGTGTAATTGGGGCTTGGGAAACATTAAGAGAATGTTTGAGTGACTTGAGTGTGTAATCTCCTTGTATCGTTTGATTTATAGTGAAATTCGCTGCTGCTCTCCCCGTGGACATAGGTCTTTACGACTGAACCACGTAAATCTGGTGTCCGATTTATTTTCTTTTTCTGTCTATATTTTGTTCGATCGCTTGCCCAATCGCAACAAGTGGTATCAGAGCTAGGTTTGGCTAAGTTGAAGCGAATCGATGGTGACAGAAGAAGTAAAAGTGAGAATTGACAGATTTGATGGGAAGGATTTTAGTTTCTGAAATATGCAGATTGAAGATTATCTTTACCAGATGAATCTGCACTTGCCTTTATCTGGGGAGAAACCAGAGACGATGAAGCAAGCTGATTGGGATTTGCTGGATAGACGAGCTATGGTGTTATTCGGCTAACGTTGGCTCGTAACGTCGCGTTTAACATCTTGAAGAAGAAGACCACTGCTGATTTAATGTAAGCCATGTCGGATATGTACGAGAAGCCCTTTGCGATCAACAAGGCCTGTTTGATGCGACGTCTATTTAACTTGAAGATGAAAGAAGGTGCGTCAGTTGCAGATCATATTAATGAATTCAATATGATTGTTAGTCAATTGAGTTCAGTTGAGATTGATTTTAAAGATGAGGTACGTGCTTTGATTATGTTATCCTCATTGCCTGATAGTTGGAATACTACCGTTACTGCTGTTAATAATTCCTCTAGGTCAACAAGTTTAACGTTTGATGGGATTCGAGATTTAATTCTGAGCAAGGACATTTTTTTTTTTTTTTGTGACCCAGGGAACCCGCGCACGGCCGGCAGCCGGGGGTAAACCCTGGGGAGGCAACGCAGTTTCACCACCCACGCACCCCGGGTAAGATCACCAAGCAGCGCTTCAGCCCCCCTGCTTCGCAGGGGATTCGAAACTGGGACCTCCGCGATGGAGTCCAGCAGTCCTACCATCCACGCTGCCACGATGGGTGGTTCTGAGCGAGGATATTCGTAGAAGAGAATCTGGCGAATCTGTATCTACTGCTTTAGTAGGTGAAAATAGAGGAAGATCTGTGAATAGACGTAGTCAATCTAGAACTGCTAATGTTGTTTGTTGGAGCTGTGGCAAGAGGGGCATCTTAAAAGGGGATTGCCTTAAGCTGAAGAATGAGAATGATAAGGGAATTATGATTGATTCTGCAGATAATGTTGCAGCTGTAGCAGATAATGCTGATTATGTCTTGTCTATCGCCGATTATTCATCGCTTGATGGATGGATTATGGATTTTAGTTATTCTTTTCATGTCACACCAAATAGAAACTGGTTTATCACTTATCAGTGCACTGGTAGTGATAAAGTCCAGTTAAGGAACAACGCTAAGTGCGATGTTGTAGGTGTTGGTGATGTTAAAATTAGAATGCATGATGGTATTGTGAGGACATTGACTAGAGTGAGGCATGTTCCAGAATTGAAAAAGAACTTAATTTCCTTGGCTGCTCTAGATTCAGCTGGTTGCAGGTATTCTTCAAAAGGTGGAGTTCTGAAGGTTGTTTGAGGTGCCTTAGTGATAATGAAAGGAATCAAGCACGGAGACCTGTATAAATTTCAAGATGAGACAACGACAGGTTTCGCCGTGGAGACATCGGATGCATCTGTTTGAGAGTCTATTGACTGCTCGAGGAAGACCTGGGTGTTTGTGCCAAGGCACAAGTTTGATGCTGGTGTCAAGATCACGCAATCAAGAGCTTTGATCGAGATGGAGACAAATAAGTCGATCAAGCATGTGCGGACTGATAATAGCATGGAGTTCTGCTCGAAGCTGGCAAATAAATACTGCATAAAAGAGAGCATAGTGAAACATCGCACTAGTGCCAATAAATCACAACAATTTGCAGAATTGACGAGTAGAAAATTACTAGAGATGGCCCGAAAAATTATCTCTAGTGCTGGTATGGCTAGGAGATTCCTGATTGATGTGCTAAGTACAGTAAGCTACGTGATGAATAGATCCCCATCAACTGCTATTGAATGGCAGACTCCTGAAAAAGTGTGGTCAGGTAACATTGCTGATTATTCTATTCTTAGAATGTTTGGTTGCTCGTGTTATTTTCGAGTAAGTGATGGTAAGCTTGATTGGAGGGCAATGTGCATATTCCATGGCTATGCACAAGGTGAGGGGGTGATCTATTGTGGTGCCCAGATATAAATTCACCTGTTAACAGTAGAGAAGTTACCATTGATGAGTCTTCAATACTTCTAACTAGGAGTTTTTGTGGCAGTGTTAATACGGATCTGAACGGTGTTCAGCTTGAGGTGGAGTTGCAACCAGAAACTCCTGAGGTAGCGAGTACAGGTACTAGCAAAGTAATCGACACAGATGGTGTTTGTAGCGAGGTAGAGCTTATAGAGCCAACGGTTGCTGTAATTACTGAAATTAACAAGGTACATGTTCGATCTCCTAATAGATATGGATGCAACAATGGTTTTGCTTTATCTGCAGTTAAGGAGGTTGTGTCAAAAATCCTTGCTAGTTGGTATTCTAATGAGGTCCTTAGTTATGGCGAAGTTCAAGCGAAGCTTGGACTTGAATAATATTTGTGGCGGTTGAGCTCATCGGGGGCTATGGGAAAGTAGCAGCAGAGTTTGAATTTTTGCGAAACGATTGTGACTTAGCTCAAGCATCGAGCCAAGGTGAAGAATTATTAAAATGTGTCTCGAGTTTAAGCCCGAAGCGAATTGCTGAATTTTGAAAATAAATTAGTTAACTTGCGGATAAGGAAATATTCCTATCATTCAAGCGGAGATTGGCAAGTGGAGATGCACTCATCAACTTCATCAGCCAAGAAAGGAAATATAAACTTGATTAAAGGAAGTTGGACTTCCTAATTTAACTTGGCTTGGGACTTTCCTCTTTGATCGAGGCGGTGCACGTACAAGCATATATATTCGTGGTTTGCTTGCATGAATATTGGGGTCAGCATCGTTGTTGATATGAGCATTGAAGCGCCGTTATTCTAGCGAGTGCTTGGCGGGTTTTTGTTCATGTAATTACATTCGCGAAGAATTAGTATTTGTAGCCGATTTAAATCTTGTGTAAGATTTGCGTGTAATTCCTTCGTGAGATTGAGAGATTATTTTTGAGGAATTTTGGGGCTAAACACTGCGTGCGTTATTGGGTGTAATTGGGGCTTGGAAAACACTAAGAGAGTGTTTGAGTGACTTGAGTGTGTAATCTCCTTGTATCGCTTGATCTATAGTGAAATTCGCTGCTGCTCTCTCGTAGACGTAGGTCTTTACGACTGAACCACGTAAATCTGGTGTCCGATTTATTTTCTTTTTATGTCTATATTTTATTTGATCGCTCGCTCAATCGCAACAGGAGAGATGATCGTTGTTCCTACATATCACTCCCCTTGTTACCATCGCCTTGTGGTTTTACACTCATCAGAAGACTGAAAACAAGAGGACCTTGAATCACATGTCAAATCATAATGATGGAGTCGCAGAGTTAGATTTTAAAGGACTTAGAACAAATATACTTGTTCAAATGCGGTTGAGCTAAACTTGAAATAATGACCAGAATATTGGTGCTTTATTTTTTGTTTTGACATATCAAATGAATAGCAGTGTATCAGTATTTTATTCTGAACTTGGAATTCCTACTAATGTTCTCACAATTTCCGCAAGTCCTTGACAGAGAAAATTTTGAGACTATTGCGGCACATAAAGAACCAATTTTCGTGCTTCGATATGAGAAGAGCCATTCTTTTTTCTTTTCTTTTCTTTTCTTTTTCCTAAATTGTAGTCTATGATGAGCTTGGTGCCTAGTGCTAAAACTTATTGAACAATCATTAACAGTGGACATCTTTATCTCTGATATGCCTGACAATGTGGGCATGTGCCTGTCCTAATTTCGGATAGGGATATGATGTTTCGTGTCCATTCTTCCCCATTGGACTCTCAATCATTGTGGTTAGATTATTGAAAACAAATTGTTGGAATCATCCACGAAATCGCTGATGAACCTTACATTATGCATTAGATGCTGAAGAGCACAAAACCACACTGCTGTTTCGCTGTACATTGGAAACGAATGGAAGGTGTACACCAGGCATCGTTGACTTTGCCACTGTCAAATTACGCTGCAATATCCTATCGAAACAGTATCACCATGTCTAGCAAACTAGCTTTTGGTCATCTCTGGCGATTGTCTTTTCTGTTTACAAGCTTCAGCTGGGTAATCATTTAGCCTTTTAAGTCTACGTAATGTTGTGTTAATGTGCTGCACTACCTGCCTTCTATTATCTGGTACTTGAGTTTTTCTTATCACTTAGTTGATTATTTTTGTGTACGAGTGGAATATAATGGGGAAGAAGCTTGTTCAGCTTATTCTTATAGGAGTTAATTGTTCTTCAGAGTGATAGGTTTTAATATTCTCTTACTTGCATGGGGAGGATATCTTTTGATTATGCATTTTATTGGCAGAGATGCTTCCTCCTTTCGATTTTTCCCTTTTGTTCTTTCGTTTGTCTTTTTAAATTTTCCGTACTGCTTATGTTCATTTCGTCGTGCTTTATCCACTGTTCCAATGCCTTTTGATTGGGTCTCTACTTTCTTTCCCACCGTATTTGTTTTTCTTTTTGATGTATCGTAGGTAGGATAGTTGAGAGAAGTGTCAAATAAAGTTCCGAATGCCGAATTGAAGTTGTTCTTGGAAGTAGAACTTGGGCGGGTAAAATTTCTCGTGGCATCGTGATCAATAAAAGGCTTTCACATGCTAAGCGGCATCACTCATTTGGTTGAGCTGCATTTTTTCAGGATATGCACCCCATTGCCCCACTGACAAGTCAAAGGAAGATATATTACTGTTCTTTAAGCCACTAACGAGGCTTTGATGCGTTTTTGGACGATGGGGAGTGTCGATTCTGCGTGATTTGGTTTTGTTTAATTGGCGCTTGATCGCTGGCGCTATTTTTGAGGCGTATTGTCAGCTTGGACGTTAGCTTTTTCTCAGACTGGGACGAACGTGCTCGTGTTTTTGGTGCTGGAGGTGTTTTTCGGTCCATTGGGTTGTGGTAAATGTTCAGTTTTTTTCCGTGGATTGATCGAGGAATGGCGTTTCATTCGACTTGATAGGGAAAATAAAGGGAAGAAATTGGTCTACTTTTAATTTGTTTAGTGCCTGGATTATGAATTCTGCCGGATGGGACTGGAGATGCTAGTTCGGAATGTTTGTGTTGGAAAATATGCATGATGATTGATGGAACAGAGCGAATATTTGGCTATGTTAAGGATTTGATTAAGAGATGAGTACGTGTTCCGGCGGTTTTAAAGTAAAAAAACGGTCACGTTTGCGGCATTAGTCTGGGTAGATATAGGAATGAATGAACTGCATAAGCATCCCTAAAGCATGCATTTCTGAGTACATTGGAAAACTACAACACTGCCAAACAAGGATTTCAAATGTCTAGATTGACTAGATGAGCTGTTTGGGGTTAATAATGAGTTCAGGCCAGCGATACTTGGTTTTGGTTTCCCGCCGCTTTTGTATTCCGGAATTAATTAGGTGGACGCCTAATCGAGTTCGCTTTTTTTCGATGTGTTGTTGAGTTGCTCTCAGGTAGCAGCTTTTGCATGTTTATGCGATTATTTTTTTTTTTCAACTTATTTCAGTTTGTTTTTGCTGTCTCATCGTTGTGGTTATTGGTGATGCTGATAGTAGCATCTCCACTAGCTTCCGAAGGTTCTTGAGGTTTGATGTTGGTCTAATAATTGCTAGTAATCTACTGGTCTGAAAACTCTGTAAATTTTCTGGGGCAAATTACATATTGCCCCCCAAGTTTTTACAGTTGTCAGTCGATTGGCCAGTGATGTTTCAATTTTTGCAATTTGCCTATGAATTTTGGAAATAGATTGCAATGCGTTCCCTGGATTGACTTCGATCAATTTCCACTTGGAGCTCCAGCAACGTGACTGATTACGGAGGAAATTTGTCATATTAGCACATACATATAATAAGTGGAAGAATAATTAAAATATATATATTGCACTTGAGAGCATGTGACTACAATTCCAATGAGAAGTCGACTGGATCAACGCCAAATGCACATCAATAGATAGTTTTAAAATATATTTTTGGGTAGTCCCTTTTTTTTTCCCACATATATAGATGATATATGTCCAATTTGCCTTTCATAACTAGTCAAATGTGGTCACGTGGTCAGATTTATGAGAACATTTTGCTGCACATGGCGTCCAATTTCAAAAGTCTAGGATGCAAAACTTGAAACATCATGGGTAGCTTGCCATTATGCCAAAAACTTGGGGGCAAAATGTAATTGTCCCGAAGTTTCTGTGCAATTTGGGATGTGGCTTGGCTGACCTGGTTGAGGTTCTGCCTTTGAACTAGATTGGATCTTTGAAACGTTAGTAAACATTTGGCACTGTACTTTAGACCGACTTGTGTAGCACCATCAGCTTACTTAGCACTTTGGTAATGCTCACTTTTGACATTTTGAACAGGTACCTGTCAGCAAGACATCTAAAGTCAGTTCTGTTTCCCTTCCTATCAGTGGCAGAAGTTTCCCTTCTCTTAAGGCACGCCGCTTCCAGGTTTCGGGTGCGGTCTGTATTACTATGTCAAGCCAAATATAACAACAAAACTAAAGCAAAGCAAAGTGACTACAAGTTCTTATGTATCTGAAGTCTGGGCCATCATTTTCGTCTCATGTTGAACGATCTTGCTGTGTGATTATAATCATGTCATTTGAAACATGCTTCTTCTGGGAAAGTGGATGCCCAGAATATTTTTCATACCGTGTTCCAACATATCATTTTGCTTGCTCTGGAGGAATGCTTGGATTGGTCTTGCCATTGTTCTAACCACTCAGTGTGAAGCCCATCCATAATTAGGTTTTAGAACTTGTAAATAATCCACTTGAGATGTGAGCAGGCTAAAAAGGAGACAGTGGATAAAGTGTGCCAAATAGTAAGGAAGCAGCTGGCTTTACCAAATGATGCTACGGTGACTGGAGAGTCGAAATTTGCTAACATGGAAGCCGATTCTCTGTACATTGTAAGCCGTTCATCCACATGTTTCTTTCCTTTTCTGCAGACTTTAATGAGCTTTCGCTTGATCCATTCATTATGAAGCGGTGCAGGACGGTACTTCTGCGATGTTGGAATTGTTTTTTCTGCTTATCTGTTTCCGACGCTTACCAGCTTACTCCATTCAATAAATTGGCATTGTGATGAGACCATTGCTCTTTTGCAATTTAGGTGGAGATTGTGATGGGACTTGAGGAGGAATTCGGGATTGGTGTGGAGGAAGAAAATGCTCAAAGTATCACAAATGTCCAGGAAGCTGCGGACATGATCGAAAAGCTAATTGAGAAGAAGTGAGGAAGATGTAGTTCCTCGTGAGCTTGTCTTAATTTATGCATATCTCGCTGCCCGTTGGTCGTGGAACTCCGAATTTAGTTTCTGATGTACTAGTCGCATCTTGTTTCAAGAGTTATCGTGCCCTATTTTATTAGAATAATGACAGAAACTCCCAATTGCTCTATCTACTTTGGGCCCTCTCAGTTTTTAGCAAGAGCAGATTGCCATGTCCGCCTCTGAAGCTGGCAATTTGCGATTGCAGAAGTGCCTTAATCATAATGGCGAGGGTTAAGACGATAGAACAATATACCTTTCCCAATGTTTGGGTGTTGTACTCTAGCTTTTACTGTAATGTACAAACTCTAGCTTATCATACAGTGTCAAGGACTTATATCTGCTTTAAATGGTCATAATTGGCAATATATGCTTTGAAATGACAAAGGCATTTTAGTTCTTCAGGTTTCCACTAATGTTAATTCCTGCATATTAGAAAAAGAACGTAAAAGCTTACAACTCTTGTCCCAAATGCTGATATGATCATTGTTAAAACCAAGATGATATAAATTGTTTACCTCCTAAAAGTAAAAAATTTGCAAAGGTTGCCAGTGGAAATGATGTAAGACAAAGTCATCATCTGTCTCCGAGATGGTTTGATTTAACAGTTCATCTGCACAATTCCCTACGAGGAAATAGTTGAAGTACTTAGTTCTGCCGAGAAATCTTATGTGCCAATGTGCCTGTAGGAGAAGGTAAGGTGTCATAGATTGAGAAGTGGTCTGTGAACGTAGTCTTTGTTTCACCTTATAAAAACCATGCAAGTGTCACACTTGCAACATTCACACATCTACCAATTTTGTGAAGTTCAACATGACTTCAACTATGAATATGGCTCAGCTCAGCATCCACACATCAAGTCAGGTAACAAAGCCCTAAGCCCAATAATAGATTGACAGGCAAACTTGCGAACATATTCATTCAATTGAAACCACAGAGTTGTATTTACAAGGATGATACCTTCAACTTTATGCTATTTACATTCAGAGTAATTTAGAGTAGAGCTCCTCTGTATCTCGTGATGGATATGGACAACAGATCGATGGAATGCATTTTGTGACCAAACTTCATCACAAAAGTCCCTGATGATCTTTGAGAATCCAGGTACTGACCCAGGAGCATTTCGACTGAATTTCCTCTTGGCATCAGAGTCTGAATGTGGCCTCGATGCAGAAACAAAAGGATTCCTGGAAAGCATAAGATTTCCTTTGACATCTTCGCCTCCACATTCCGTCAATAGTGTCCGTGACGATTTTGCACGATTCTCATGTCTTAGCCATTAATTGCACACTATAGAGAGACTAAATGGTCCACAATGCTGTTACCGGTTACCAATCTGCAGGAAAATACCCTGATCAGTTGTCCACAAATATTCCTAGTAACAAAGGACAGACATTCTCTAGAACAAACTGGTCCATCACGACTTATTGCATCTTGCATGATAAATCCACAAAATGATTGTCTGAACAAGTAGCTTCGACTGAAACTAGCTCATCACTTGCTGCATGATGCATCTTCTCCTGAGGTATCACAAACTTTCTCAACCTGATAACTACCAAATCCTATGTTATATAGCCATACCTACAATAAAGGGAAGATTCCGATTACATGAAAACTGTTATGAGTATGATTAGTTATTAGAGAAGCAGGTGGAATCAAATCATTTTCATCTCACATTAATATGTTCAACCGTGGCTGTCTTTGAGCTAGTCGCTAATAATTATAGGCATTAGTAGACATACATAGTGTGTGTGCGTGTGTGTGTGTGTGTGTGTGAGAGAGAGAGAGAGAGAGAGAGAATAATAAACATTATTATGTGTCTTAAACTTTGGAATCGATATGAAAAACTCATGATGGCTTTTGCAAGAATGAGAGTTACTCAATAAAAGTTTATAATGTAATGAATCCTACAAACTACCCTGCTTTGTTAAGAAGAAAAACAAACAAGACAGTCAAAATTTATAAGCTGAAAAAAGAGAGTACATACAATGCCGGAATATATGATACTTCACTTGTTAGACAGGTTGAAAGAAATGCAAAGCAAACCTCAAATTCAGTCATCAACAATTCCCCATAATTTATTTGATATTCTGTCAAGATCAACACCATACCTCTCTGGGGAATTGATGGTACGTCTTCTGTGGGAACCAAAAATAGTACGGAGGCAAATAAGACAAAAAGTCTTGTCCAGGAGGAAAACGTAATGTTTTTGGTATGCAGTCACTGTAGTAAGATGCAAACACTGCATTGCCAATACAGAGTTGTCCAAATGTTTAAACCTGAATATTCTGTGCTTCATGGTTAACCAGGAAATAAAGTGTTTCAGTTAAGTAAATCAGGCGAATGCTGGTCTGGAAAAGACAGTTTCAGCACACATAATTAGACAGCCAAATAACTTGAATGTCAATACATCAATAGCCCTTCCAAGATGGGAAAAAAAAAACACTATGCATCAATAACCATATATTGCATTTCATATACAAAGGTGAACAATAGAACAGCCCTTTGTCTCCATAAGGGTTGAAGGTCTAGCGTTAACTCCGTCAAGATCCCATCCATAAGTTTCCCAACACCAAACCCCACACACAACAAAACCAAACCCACCCTCAGCACCACAAAAAGGTGTTAATATTATGGAATAGTGGGATTGGACATGAATTTACAACAGAAGCGCATTTAATTGCTTCCACAAGAAGCACTTGAATGTTGGTGGGGTGAGTCACATCCTGCTAATAACATAAACAAAAAATTCTTGGTTCATGGTGAAAATGCCCCTTGAACTACAAAACTTACTGTCACATGTAGCGAAGGAGAAACTCAATCTTAAAAAGGATTGCAACGAATGGGCTTGACGTCACAATTGGCTTGACAAAATTTTCAGCAAGAAACTAGTAAACAAAAATAAAATTTTAAATCATTTAAAAGTTTTAGGACAAGATGTTATACTTGCTACTAATATTTTGAGAAAGGGTATAGTCTGAAGTCCATGCAATCTATGATGCCACATGAACATGAGTGTAATCAGACTTCAAGATAAAGTTTAACTCTAAAAATCACCACTTGTCATCGAGACGAGAATCAATGGGACAAGATTTTGGATTGGGCACCATTTCTGGTACCAGTTGAGCAACAAGTGCCTCCAAATGTACCCTGGAACACTCTGTCCAATAAAGCTGAGAGAAAAGGCATAATTTAGACATCTTAGCATTGGCTCCAGCCTACAACCTATCTGGCCTTGTAGTCCTACTGAAGAGGAGCTGCTTCTTTTGATTAGAGAGAGGCTTAGATAGAAACAGTACACCAAACACAAATTTAGGATTGATATATAATCTATCTTAAAATGCATTAGCACTTCAAGATTACATGACATAAAACTTGAGCTTCAAGTGCTTTAAAAAGTTATATGTCCAGACCATAAACATAGCAACAATTCCATAAATTTTCCAGCAAGTAAGTAAACCTTGTAATGATTAGTTGGAAGTGACCTTATCCACTATATTTAGGTATTCGACCAACTTGAAGCTCCATAGCTTTATGGGTAAGACTCAATTTACATTGCCAGATACTTAAACAATTGGTGGTTAGCGTAAA
Organism: Eucalyptus brandiana; assembly: GCA_014182725.1. Taxonomy (NCBI): domain Eukaryota; kingdom Viridiplantae; phylum Streptophyta; class Magnoliopsida; order Myrtales; family Myrtaceae; genus Eucalyptus; species Eucalyptus brandiana. Next base: position 51,658,168 of record CM024675.1, on the reverse strand, counting down.
TGGCTATTTGCACCCCATTCTGCTTGTGTTTTGTCTATGGTTTGACTTACCAAAACTGAAAGAAAACAAGATGCTGTCTATGATGAATTGTGAATATAAATATGAGAACAATAGAAAGTTCAAGATCCACATAAAGAGCCTAGACTCTTCAACACAGATTTGGCAGAGAATTCTAGATGACTCTTTAACAGATTATCATCTGAATATTGGAAGAACGCAATAGGAAAAAAAAAACGATAAAATTCACAATTCCAGACCATAGCAGTTTTTAACTATCTTACCACAAGATCAATTCCGCAAAAGGATGCCATAGCCCCTCCCATAGAATGCTCTATCACCATGACATTGATGTCCCCTTATAAATGCTTGGTTCTTATAACAGCATCCAAAATACCAGGTTGAATTGTCATATCAAGATAAGAATAGTAAAATCCATGATTAACCCAAGCAGAAATCAATAGAGTAAGACTGTAACTCAATCCAAACGAGAAGAATCCACAACTTGCAAGAGGCATAATCATCTTTAGAGCTATCCAGGGCACCATGCATGCCAGGGTAGTACGTCAAGCTGTTTCCACTATCCAGTAGAGATCTTCAACCCAATTCTGTATGCTGTAGACATAAAAAGAAGTAATCACTAACTGAAAAGCTCAAATGACAAAGAGAGGTGATAGAATTTTTCACAGAATAAAATTAGTGAAGTATGTGATCTTCTCATGAACCAATCTAAAATTGCATCTTGGTGGAAATGATTCACCCTTTTCCCTTCTTATGGACAATCGACCCATGGGTCTTGTGTACGCACTCACAGGAGGCTGCTCTTCTTAGCTTAAATTTTCATCAAAACCTTTGCAAGTCATTTGTAAGGAGAAGAGTTGCTAAAGTTAACATGCATACCTATGTTCTTGTGCACCTCTAAAAGCTATAATCACAGCATTAAGATCCTTGGCCACCCCAACGTATGCCTACAGGTAACATATATGTACGTTTAGAAATAGATATAAACAATTAGATGCAATTTAAACATATAGGCATCGCAAGCATTGCAGATTGGTAAGCCACTGCAACCAAATAATCTGTGCGTAAGCAGTGTTGAATGCCCACTATCAATTCAATGAATTCAAACCCCTCCTTTCATATCAAAAAGGCATTAATTACCAGTTCAGAATCTAATAAGAGGAGGTAGCATATGCCCACAAAATCTCATCAGAAGAATTGGCCATTTAATACTGTACTAAGGATCCATTCTTCAGGCAACCTTAGCAACAATGTCATATTAAACCATAATAAATTACCTTGGTCTTTCCATCACATCTAGGATAAGTCCAACTACTAAGTTCTGTCAAATTTGACATTAAACCTGCAAAATAAAAAGCTGTGCATCTAGTTACAATGTTATTGTATTTAAATGGTGAAACCTGAAGAGTAATAACAACTAGAGGTGAGCATGGTCCGGGTTGGTCCGGGCCACCCCCTAACCCTAGGACCAACCCGTACAGTGTCGGTCCTCAATTTTTAGGATCGAGGACCGACCCTATTGAGCTTAGGACCAAGGACTGGACCGACCCAATGGGTTCGATCCGGTTGTGGTCAACCGGGACCAATCGATAATTTTTTTTTTTTTCTTATTTTTTATACTCCCTAAAAAAGCAAACCTACAAATTCAAATTACACATCCATCGACAATGCGGCATTATGCAACTAAACTATAAATACCAATACATATTTAGCAAATTTAAGATAACACAATAATATAAATTTTGTATCTGCTAACCGCTCATCGAGATATGGGGCAATATGGAAAGTTCTTGTAATCATCTATCTTTAATATTCATAACACCATATGCAAAAGCATTTTCCTGCATTTGATCATGTAGAGTCCACTCAACCAAAAAATGAGCTTCACACCATTTGACTAGCATTTGATCATGTAGAGTCCACTCAACCAAAAAATGAGCTTCACACCACTTAACTAGCAAATCACTGTAGCAATTGCATTACTACTCTACTCTTCAAAAACTTCTACCATTTGGTACAAATTGAAAAGCAAAATGCAGCTGAAATTCATTAGTAGAATACAATTAAACTATAAAAAGTTCAAAATAATTAATATAAACCATGAATATATAACTTCACATCTTGTTAATTCACTTGAACTTCTAAACATCTGAAAACAAAACAAACGACACATAATTAATACTCAACAAAAGTTTTAAATTGAAATTACTATTAATGTTATTGATAGAACATCTCAATATAATATAATATTACAGATATTTTACTTAAATTTGAATATATAAAAAAATATATATAATATAATATAATATAATATAATATAATATACAGGGTGGGTCCAGGGTTGGACCGACCCAAAACTCTTAGGATCGAGGACCAACCCACACAGTGTTGGTTATGGAATTTCATGACCAAGGACTGACCCAGTCCCCTTGGGAACCGGACCAGGACCGGCAGGGTTGGGCCGGTCCAGGGTCGATCTAGGGTCGACCCTAGACCGCTGCTCACCCCTAATAACAACAACAAGCTCTAGGTAAATGTGAAAATCCTTATAAAGAACACTTCCAGCAGATGCATACTCTGCCGATGTCATGGCAAGAATGTGATTGTAAACAGCTTTACAAGCCTTGGACCTCACTCTGAGTTCTACATTTACTAGTTGAGAAAATTTCACATTGAAAATGTGGTCAAAAACTCATTTAATGACAAGCAATGGAGCAAGTTTCTTATGTCTCTAGCAAGCTATTTCGACAATCAAGTAAGAGGAACACTTCACAAGGAAACATCAACTCAAAATAATATTTCATTATATTTCTGCCATTCTTGTTGGTGAACTTAAAGAACTATATGTTCAGATGCAACGAAAGTGAATAAGTGAACAACATAAGGCTCCTCTTTCCCATAAAGCTAGTCCGCTAAAACCTACAAGCTACAATCCACTCAACTGGAGAAAGGCCGAATAGCCGATAGTCAATCACTACTGTGAGACACTCAACAAATTTTATCCCCAAAGTAGAAACAGCGGGATGAAATATTTGAATCGAACAAATATATGGAAATTCAATCAATTTGACCATATTCCAGTTGTAGTATTGATCCAAACTCGGCAATCCAAGAGCTTAGCTAATCCAACCAAATAATTCAGTAATAGTATGCCCTATTAAATCAGGCACTACAGCTCCACAACACAGTCGACGATCCCCCCCCCAAACCCTAAAGTACCTAATCCGCCAAATTCATACTACAAACCTCACTGTCCAGCCTCAAAACCGACATGCTCAATACTAGACTCCCAATCCCAATCAAGTGGGAGGATCAGAGCAGTAACTGATTACATGAACACGAATTGCAATTACCTCTCGCTCCCCACCCATGGCAATGAAGCACTTCAGAACAACCATCACCCTCAACTCCACATTTTGCCGAGCAACAACATCATTCCAATCTCACGCAATCAAAATAGCGCGATCGCCTGGCGAGGTGGAGAGATCGATTGCGGTCTTCGTTCGCATTGCTCGAATTCAAACCTCGAATCCTGGTCTTCGCAACGTTCGTGGACTCCGTAGCGATTTTCGCGGCGGATGGCGATCGAAAGCTACGGCGAGCTTTTGTTTTTGGGTGGGGGGGAAGGGAAGGAGAGGACGACGGATTTGTGAATTTTCCTGATTCGACCTCGGGCTCTTGCTCTGTCGGCTGGCATTTTCGGTGTCACGTCCGGTGATTTCGTCGTTTTGGTGAGGGCAATGAAGGAAGTTTGGCTAAAATGAGTCGTGCTCCTGGAAAAATTTCCGTTCTCTCTGTTTCTCCTCTTTTGGCACTTCCTTTGATCACAAGCTTCTTGAGTAAAATTTTTCCGATTCCGAGCTCGAGTCAATCCAATAACTCAAATATTCGAATTTGAAAAGAATATCATTCAACATGCGAGACAAGTAAGTTGAGCTTAATTGTGGATTGTGGAGTCCACTTCTCTTAGGTTGAGAGAAAGTTTGAGAACATAACTTATTAGGACGGATTCTATTCTTTAAAATTTATACGGAAGTGAATTTGATAGTTTTACTTCTATTTTTAGATGAATGTATATGCAATAGCTTAAGCTGGGTTGTTTTATTTAAAATTTACAAAATATTTAGTGTGAATACAATCGGACCGATGACTATCTTATAAAATGATGCTATCGTCATCTCACAATTACTCATTTGATATATGAGTTTTACAATCATTGGGATTGAATACTTTACATGTAAAAGATTTAAACAAGTAAAAAGGTCCATAATCTTTGAGAACAAAAGTCATTAGACTTTTTCATCGGCTGTGTTCAAAGTAAAAAAAGTCCGTAACCTCGCGCAACAAAAGTCACAAAATGTAATTTTCAAATTATCAAAGAACATGGAAGATTTTTTTTCCTTAAATCGCAATTAGCTCACGCAAACAAAATAATATAAGAACCCCGATGCATGGCATGTGTGATGTTTGGCGGCTCTCACGGATTTATATTCACAGTCAAATGTTTATAAAAGCACAGAAAAGTTAGTACACAAAACAAAAAGGTGGAAGTTAAATAATAAGTGAAACTCAAGAGAAAATTATGAAGAGTAAATTAATCAATTTTATAGAAACCAGTCATCAAACCTCTTCTTTTATTGGTAACATAAACACATCAACACCTCAATCGACTTAAGTCAAATTTTATAAACACAAAACAGATTTATAGATCACTTTTTTTTGGATCAGGCTCATGCACCACTCATTCACTTTGAAAGTGAAAAAAAAATATATATTTGAACATGAAAATGTCACAATCGCAATTGCAATCCAAACCCAAGCATGATAATCCAATGATGAAGGGATCACGCCATCTTCTATTAATTCATGAGTTCGAATCATGTCGTAAGCAAACTTTTCACCGGTCAATATTTTAGGTATTCACAACGTTATGTGGAAAGATTTTTAAGCTTTTAGCATATTAGTTATGGTGATAGACTCGCAAACTTGTCAATGGATGGAGCAGTTATGGCTCAATGGAGATATTCTGTAATATACATAACACTTTATGTAACAACAAGAATGGATAATTTTATTGATCATCTCTTCCCACACATTTTAATTCATCAAAAAAAAAAAAAAAAAAAATCCTGACCCCTTGCGACTTGAGCGGGGAGGCCAAGTCAGACCTCCCCCAATCCTCGTGCAGCTCAACAATTGTTGTTTTGTTTCTGCTGAGGTGAACCATTTTTACTGGTGCAAAACGATTCACCACTTGAGGTTGCATTGTGTGTGGTGACAGTTGCTACTATAGACCATGGAGCAGAGAAGATTAAGAGCAGCAAGATCACTGGAGAGGGCAAACCAAATAACGATGCTGCTATAAACCATGGAGCAGCGTGAACCGAGAAATGATGGAATCAAACAATGAAACAAGTATAAGAAAGCTAAACAAGGTCCCTCAAAGTATTCTTACTAGTAGATGAATCTAACTCTGGATAACTCGGTTAGTACCTGATGGAGGACTTCACACAAATAAAAGTACATGATTTTTGGGAGAAAGATATGGCGACTAGCTTGCTAGACATTGACTTTGTTTGATTCGCAATTCGCATGCTGGTTTTAACGGACAAGCATCGATAATCTCTATCTTAAAAGGGAATATACATCTACGAATTACCAAGATGGAAGGGAAAAGTCTGACATGGACTTAACTGCCTTAAAAAGGCATTGCTGTATAACATCAATAAAGCATATGCCTGAACGTCAAGAATTGAAGAGCTTGCAGGTCCTCTGTGCTTCTCATCGTTCCTCATTGACTATAAAACCTTCAATCTGTCACCTAACTTCCCTATCGAGGCTTTCTCTGTGAGGAGCTGGGATCGTGGAGCTTCTCAACTCAAGTGGATTTCTCGTAAGCCTCAAAACTAGTCTTCCAGGAACTACAAGTCAATAAAGACACTACTGGACTCAATCTGGAATTTGGAATCACTTGCTGAGTTCGATAAATTGAACATGGACATAGAGAAGCTGCCTGGTTGGTCGGGAACATGAAGTATTTCAAATTATTGAAGATGAGGTTCTCTATCATGAGAACGATAACTAGTGCAGTATGTGTTAAAAATAGTAAAATTGTTTTTGTGTTTTGATTAGCTTATTTGTCTTTGTCTTTTAATTATTTTTTGGCTAAGTGTGTGAAAGCAAGAGTTAGTCAATTTGTAAAAGCCAAAGAAAAGTGGGCTGCAAAGGAGAGAATTCTTGAAGAAGCTACAAGTGGTACTTGTTGCTCAAGTCTTGAAGAGTAGGAAGAAAGCTTCAACTTTGTAAACTTGAACTTGAAGGAAAAGTTTCAGTCCACAATTGTTGACTCCTTGGCCAAGAAGAAATGTTCAACTTCAACTCTTGCATGTTGAAGATAATGGTGGTGAAAATGCTTATAAATATAGGGTTATGTTAGTTTTTTTTTTAGAGTGTGAGAGTGTACGTAAAAGTGAGAGAAAGTGAGATTTTAGAGAGAGTTTTAAGCTTAGCAAAGTTAGTGTGTGTACTCTCTTAAGCCTTTACAAAGGCATATTGTGTAATATAATCTCTCTTTGTGTGTGTACTCTCTCCCTCCAAATCCTTTTGGTTCCAACAATTGGTATCAGAGCTAGCCATGGCATCCACTAGTTCTGTTCAGTTGCAACTTCCGAAGTTGAACGGAAAAATTACAACAACCGGTCCGTCCGGATGAAGGTTCTATTCAGTCTCAAGATTTGTGGAAACTGGTGGAGAACGGCTACACCGAAGTAGCGATGCTGAAGAATTCAATGCTTTGAGGAAAGAGGAGAAAGAAGCGTTGGTGGAATCTCGAAAGAAAGATCGAAAGCATTATATGCGATCTTTCAAGCCGTGGAGGAGACGATATTTGAAAAATATCGAGTCCGAGACAACGAAAGAAGCGTGGGATATATTGCAAAAATCCTACAAAGGTGATGATCGTGTCGGGCGGGTGCGGCTCCAAACACTTCGAGGAGATTTTGAGTCTTTACGCATGAATGACTCGAATCTATCTCGGCTTACTTTGATCGTGTACAAACCATCGTTAACCAAGCGAGGGTTAATGGTGAAGAGCTCCAAGATGTGCGAGTCGTAGAAAAATCTTGAGGTCTTTGACTCGAAAGATTTGACTACGTGGTTGCGGCGATCGAAGAAGGCCAAGATATATCAACCATGACGTTGGAGAGGTTGATGGGTTCATTATGTTCGCATGAGCAAAGAATGAACCAGAAGTCTATCAGTTCGAATTCTGAGCAAGCACTGCAGATTCGGGTTACTCAATCAAATCGAGGAGGTCATCATGGTGGCCGAGGTCGTGGAGGTCGTGGTGGTGCCTGAGGTAGAGGTGGAAATCTGAATTCCACTAAAAGATATCAAACACGTGACAAATCAAAAGTCAAGTGTTTTAACTGTAACAAATTCGGACATTACAAATCCGAATGTCGAGCAAACAGGGGGCAAGAGCAGCCAAAATATGTGCATGCTGTCGATGCAAATGAAGGCGTGGTGTTAGCATGCCAAATGGATGACTCAAGTACCATGAACAGAAAAATTTGGTACCTTGATACCGGGTGCAGCAATCACATGTGTGGTCAAAAGGAGCTATTTTCGAAGTTAGATGAAACGGTTCGTGGTGAAGTCAACTTCGGGAATAAATCCAAAATTCTCGTGATGGGCAAAGGTAACATTGATATCAACTCAAAAGATGGTACTAATGTTACTATTGCAGACGTTTACTTTGTACCGGGACTCTTTTGGAATTTGCTAAGTGTTGGGCAACTATCCGAAAAGGCCACAAAGTTAACATTGAAAATGGTGTGTGCACCATTAGAGGCGCAAACAATAAGTTGATTACGATGACACAAATGACGAAGAACCGGATGTTTCCTCTATCCCTTCAGACGAAGACTCTATTGAGTTTCCAAGCAACGACAAAAGATAGCAAGTGGCTTTGGCATCTTCGGTTCGGTCATCTAAATTTTCGTGCACTTAAATTACTAGTCCAGAAAAAGATGGTGACTGGCATGCCCTTGATCGACGCTCCAGACCGCTCATGTGAAGGATGTCTCGTTGGAAAGCAACATCGGAAATCTTTTCCAATTGGGAGAGCTAGAAGAGCCAAGCAACCTCTGGAGTTGGTACATACAGATATCTGTGGCCCTGTTGAGGTGGAATCATTTGGACAAAAAAGGTACACGCTAATTTTTGTCGATGATTTTACTAGAAAAACATGGGCTTATTTTTTGAGAGAAAAGTCCGAAGCTTTTGGCAAATTTAAAGAATTCAAAGTCTATGTTGAGAAACAGAGTGGCTTTAATTTAAAGACATTGAGATCGGACAGAGGTGGAGAGTTTACTTCCAATGAATTTGACAATTATTGTAAAATTCATGGAGTGAAACGTCAATTGACTGCTAGTTATACTCCTCAGCAAAATGGTATAGCAGAAAGAAAGAATAGAACAATTTTTGAAATGGCAAGAAGTATGCTAAAGGCTAAAGCATTACCGAAGAAGTTTTGGGCGAAGCGTTTGCTTGTCTTTGTATTTGTGTTGAACGGGTGTCCAACAAGGAGTGTTCTTGGAAGAACTCCGTAAGAGGCTTGGAGCGGCAACAAGCCGGATGTTTCGTTCCTACGGGTATTTGGGTGCGTAGCATATCCCCATATACCGGACGAACGAAGAAAAAAGTTGGATGATAAAAGCGTGAAGTGCATTTTCATTGGATATAGTTATGTGACTAAGGGTTATAAGCTATATAATCGTCACGGACAAGGTAATTATTAGCGAGGGATGTCCAATTTTTTGAAGATGAAGCCCGGGACTCGGAATCAAAAGGCGACCAGAAAGGCATTCCTATGGAAGATGAACCATTGGTGAGGGAGACCGAAGAATCTCAAATTGAAGTTCCATCACTTTCACCTGGTAGTTCATCCTCCTCACCAGCAACGACTGCAGAACCATTGATTCATCGTTCACAACGACCGCAGAAGACGCCAGTAAAATTCAAGGATTATGTGGTCACAAGAGTTGATCATAATGACGGTGACGAAATCACTGATGAAACAATGGTAAACTTTTGTTTATTTACCGAATGTGACCCCATATCCTATGATGATGCAAAAAGAGATGAGAAGTGGAACCAAGCAATGGATGAAGAAATCCACTCCATTGAAAAGAATGACACGTGGGTGCTAACTTCTTTACCACCTAGTAAGAAGCCTATAGGTGTCAAGTGGGTGTACAAAACGAAGTGCAAACCCAACGGTCAGGTGGACCGTTACAAAGCTAGACTGGTGGTGAAAGGCTACAAGCAAAAGCCAGGTATTGATTATTTTGAAGTATTTGCACCGGTGGCTCGAATGGATACCATTCGGATGATCTTGGCACTTGCGGCTCGTAACCGTTGGAAAATCCATCAAATGGATGTGAAATCGGCATTCCTTAATGGTTTTCTCGATGAGGAAGTATATGTGGAGCAACCACAGGGTTATGTGAAGAAAGGGTGTGAAAATCAAGTTTATAAACTGAAGAAAGCGTTGTATGGGCTAAAAGCGGACACCTCGAGCTTGGTACACGAGGATTGATACTTACCCCGTTGGAGCATGGCTTTCAAAAGTGCCCTTATGAGCATACACCGTATATCAAATCAAATACTAACGGCGATATTATAATTGTTTGCCTTTATGTTGATGATTTGATATTTACAGTGAAGCCTGTGAGAAGATGTTTGCTTGAATTCGGGGAGGCCATGACAAGTCAATTTGAGATGACAGATTTGGGATTAATGTCCTATTTTTGGGCCTTGAAGTGAAGCGAGACAAATGAAGGCATATTTGTTTCACAGCAGAAGTATGCTAATGATATCTTGAAGCGATTCAATATGGAAACGCTCAAATCAATTCGAACTCCTGTAGCAGAACGGTTGGAGTTGAAGAAAGAAGGAACCGGTGAATTGGTAAATCCCACTTATTTCAAAAGTATTGTTGGCAGTTTAAGATATTTGGCTACCACTAGGCCAGATATAACTTATGGCGTGGGAATTATTAGTCGATTTATGGAGAAACCATACCAATCACATTTGCAAGCAACGAAAAGAATTTTAAGGTATGTCAGTGGAACTCGCGATCATGGAATTTTATATTCTTACACTGACAACTTCAGTTTAGTGGGGTATACGAGGCCGGTGATTGGGCGGGTGATATCTTGAAACACGGAAGAGCACTTCCGGATATGCGTTCTTTCTTGGATTAGGAATAATTTCTTGGTCATCAAAGAAACAACAAGTTATTGCTCTCTCAACAAGCGAAGCGAGAATACATTGCGGTATCTTCAGCGGCATGTCGGGCGATGTGGCTTCGAAGGATGCTTTTTGAGCTTATGCATGAACAAAAAGGTCCTACTAAATTGATGTGTGATAACAAGTCAGCGATTGCATTGGCCAAGAATCCCGTATTTCATGGCAGGAGCAAACATATCGACATCAAGTATCATTATATTCGTGAGTTGATTAAAGAAGGTGAGATTGAACTTGATTTCTGTAAATCCGAAGACCAGATTGCAGATATTTTGACAAAACCATTGAAGGCGGATTCGTTCGAGAAATTGAAGACAATGCTTGGTCAATGCAATCGCTGACTTGTTATCACACATCAATTTAGTAGGAAAGCAAGAGTTAGTCAATTTGTAAAAGCCAAAGAAAAGTGGGCTGCAAAGGAGAGAATTCTTGAAGAAGCTACAAGTGGTACTTGTTGCTCAAGTCTTGAAGAGTAGGAAGAAAGCTTCAACTTTGTAAACTTGAACTTGAAGGAAAAGTTTCAGTCCACAATTGTTGACTCCTTGGCCAAGAAGAAATGTTCAACTTCAACTCTTGCATGTTGAAGATAATGGTGGTGAAAATGCTTATAAATATAGGGTTATGTTAGTTTTTTTTAGAGTGTGAGAGTGTCGTAAAAGTGAGAGAAAGTGAGATTTTAGAGAGAGTTTTAAGCTTAGCAAAGTTAGTGTGTGTACTCTCTTAAGCCTTTACAAAGGCATATTGTGTAATATAATCTCTCTTTGTGTGTGTACTCTCTCCCTCCAAATCCTTTTGGTTCCAACAGTATGGAAGTAGGAATAGCTAGAAGAATAGATGCAGAGCTTAGTGAAAATTTGCTAATAAAAAATTCATATGATATCTAGAGATGTTCATCTTGGAAGATTTTGAAACCGACATGTGTTGAGATACCCCAAGTGCTGAGACTCCTAGAAATTCTTCTCTGTCTACATATTCATACCGAGCAGTGACCTGATGATAGCATTTCCAATCTCTTGAACTTGAAAAGCTTGAGACATTTGTCTTTGGGATGCCAATAGTCTCCTCGGTTTGTTGACCCGTCTAAGCTTGTGGAAGATGCTATCTCCTGGTGGATCAGTAGGTTAAACAAACTAGAGTCTTTAGAGTTGTCCTCTTCAACAATGACCACCATATCACCATATATTGCACAGCTTTCTCATCTCAGGAGACTTGAACTCTCTAATGAATGTCTATGCTGCCTCCCAATGCTTCCCTCAAGTTTATTGCCCTTATGAATCAGACATTGCCAGTTGACAGATACATTGATTGACCTATCAAACTTGAAGAAACTATCAGAACTTATGATTGAGTATTGCCTCACTTTGCAGCAATCAAGCATGTCAAAACAACCATCACCCTCAAACGCGATTTGTTCCACTCCATATTCTTTACGATCTTTCTTGATTTGCCCTTGGGATCATATTTTGTTGGCGGGCATTTTCAATGTCACATTCAGTGATTTACATTGTGTGCATTAGAGCACTGAAGTAAGTTTTGCTTAATTCAGAACGTTCAGAAAAACTGCGTGGGGATGCCTTCTGTTGTATTTTAGCCAAAGAGAATGAGACATTATGTTGGACAAATGGGTGCTCTACGGTTCAATTAGTTGGTTACTATACACTCAAATTAAAATTGATATAATGTTTACTTATATTAGTGGAGGTATATGAAATTGCAAGTACTTCATTATGATGGCAAACTTCTCCAGTCAAATATTTTCAGATTCAAGCTTAATCTGAAAATTCGTGTTATTCCAAAATACAGAGAAGTTAGTACACAAAACAACAATCGGAAGTGAAGAACAAGGTGTGATTCAAGAGCATGAAGGGTGCAACAGTAACTTTTTGCAGAGAACAATCACCAAATCTCTTCATTTATGGCCAGTGTTGATAGATCAGTCACTTGTCAAACTTAGGTGCTAATAAGCACGAAATAGACTTATGCACTTCTTGTGCTTTTGTCAAATTCATACACGACTCATTCACATGAAACAATTTGAAAAAGAAAGGACAATGAAGGTGAAAAGATCATAGCCCACCGCAAATGCGGTGACTTAACATTAGGCGGGTCACATTATTTTCCATGAATTGAATAATTTGAATCACATTGTGAGCGAATCCTTGGCAAGGTTGTATCCTGCATATATCGCTACCTCATATGGAGATATTTCCCGGTTTCTAGCACGCTGGTAAGACAGCAATGACAGGCCTGAATACGTACGTAAACTGAGTAGTTTTGGTTCAAATTTAATCTTCCACAGTGTACGTGAGACTGCAACGTTAAGAATTGGTTGCGTCAGGCAACAAGGGAAGGTCGGACCGCCTCTAGTCCTCGACCCACAAGTCCCGTCTCGCGCGGGAGCTGATGCTGTCACCTTCAATTCTGCAGCAGGGGAAACGAAAATACAACCCCCTTCCCCCTTTCCTCTCTTACTGGCGGAAAATCTTCGGGCCACTCGCATGTGGCGAAAAATGAAAAGAGCAACCGAAAGGAAAAAAACCAAACTCCGAAAGATAAAAAGGAAAAGCGTGAAAAGAAATTAAAACAAAAATACGAAAAGACACAAAGAACCCTCCTCTGCTTCCTCCATGTTGGGAATAACTGATCCCCGAAAACCCGGATTCGACACTAAATCGAACCCCTAAACTCAAGCGGAAGCGAAACCCAAGAAAACAACACGTATCACCGATCGTAAAGTACACCACGGATTCGAGCGTACCTTGTTAGCCACAGATTAAACACCGACGCCAATGGAGGGAGAGAATTTGTCGCTGTTCAATTCGATGAAGCCTTGAAAGGGAAGAAGCGTTACTGTTCTTTCTTTTTCCTTTTTGAGAGAGAATACGCGGGAGAGGGAAGACGTACGTGAATTCTAATTTTCAACCAACGTCTTCTCTCTCTCTCTCTCTCTCTCCCTTTTATACCCTATTTTCTCCATGGGCCATATTCCCATGGGCCGGGCTTTCTGGGCCCAGCTTGGGCGGACAGGGCCTTAAGCCCTTTAATTAATTAAATAAAACCTTCATCTCCCACTCGCACAAGGTGGGCCGAACAGTATTCTCTTTACCTCTCTTCAACTTTCATACCGGTGAATAATCCGTGCGACCAAGCATACTTTGAGAGCTCGTTGCTATACATCGTTAGGAATATATAGCAGCTCATAATGGGCGTCACACTCGAGTAGATTTAGTATGCGTACCCTAGATCGATCAATCACATTTATATCTCTCTTGATCTCTTTTTTAAACATATATATATATATATATATATATATATATATATATATATATATATATATATATATATATATATATTGCATTCACAATTATAATTATCACAAAGACAGTTATAATTGGTCGACCAGTGAATACAAAACCACAATGTGATTCTCCAAAATCGATCTTCCTCTTTCCTTCAAACTCTCAATTTCAGTCCAGCTTGCTTTTCTAGAAATGCCCCATTAGATCGAATCATCTCATGACCATTGGCAACATCCTAAGATAGCAAACATTAAATAGAAACCTTGAGAATAAGTAAGAGTCCTGAGGGGACTAAAAAATTGAGGAACTCTTTTCCTCAAGAGTCTCACACGTCATAAAAGTTGAGATCAAATTTTTTGCCACTCTTTTTGGTCGTCTCATGCATACGTAGTATGAAATACGTATTACGGTATTAACTCCTTTCCCATGGATCGTATGTCTACACTTTTCAATACCGTACAGATGATAGTTCAGACATACCCAATGTCTAACTTGAGTTCATGTATCTACTCAATCACAAAATTCATCAGAACTCACATCTGGCATCTTAGACAGATAAAGTAAAATATGTGGGGTATTTTACTTTCGGACATCTTGATATTATGTCCTCATCTTAACACCCAATTAAGGCGACATACGTGTTTTAAGCTTGAGCTCTCGATTATCACCTAGATAATAAGCTTAAAAACAGTCTCATCTCTATTTATCACACAGTAAACAGAGGCGATTACCCGTGTGAGTGGGCTAATCTTATATCTGTCCGACATACTTCTCAAATAATGCACTGAGCATTAAGATGCATAAAGATCATACAAAGATTCATAGGCATTAATCAATGAAAAACAAAATCTCATAAATGTGAACAACTCAGGGAAATTACAATTCAGTACATCAGACTCTACGCAATCCTAGAGATTTTACATGACCACAAAACACATTTCTAGGTATTGGCTTTGTCATAGGATCTCGCTACCATTCTATGCGTAGATATGTCTTTGTAAGTTCACATCCTTCCGTGCAACCATATCTTTTACAAAGTTATACTTGGTATCTATATGTTTGGTCTTGCCATGATATTTTGGATCTTTGGTGTACGCTATAGCTGCTTGGCTATCACAGTTAACTAATAATGGATTTGCAGCTTTCTCAATAACACCTAAATGATCCAAAAATCTCTTAAGCCAAACTCCTTCTTGTACCGTCGCGATAATGCCACGAACTCAGCTTCCATCGTGGATAAGGCTATACACGTTTGCTTCTTACTTGCTCCATGATATGGCGCCATTGTTCGATAAGAAAGCAAATCCGAGGTAGATTTCCTTTCATCTAAATCTCCTCCCCAATCGGCATCCGAATAGCCTTCAAGTCGCGAGATCCTTTCCTTGATAATTCAACTTGAAATCGCAGTTCCCTTCGAGATACCTCGGTATTCTCTTCACGGCTTTCCAATGTCTTTGGACCGGGTTGGATTGGTATCTACTCACCATTCCAACTGCAAAACATATGTCGGGTCTTGTACACATCATAACGTACATCAAGCTCCCAACAAGCACTAGCATAAGGAACATGTTTCATTTGTTCCTTCTCTTGTGGAGTCCCCGGACACGATCTATGGCTCAATCCTTCACCTTTTGCAATAGGAGTGTCTATGGGTTTACGAGTCTTGCATACGAAATCGTTCAAGAACCTTATTTATATAGGTTTCTTGCGAAAGAGACAACGATCTCTTCGAACGATCTCTCGAAATCTTAACTCCAAGAATGTATGCAGCCTCACCCATATCCTTCATCTCAAAGTTAGAAGACAACCATCTCTTGACGGTACTAACCAATTCCGTATTGCTTCCGGCAATTAGTATATCATCAACATATAATGATATGATCACAAATTGATCCTTGGATCTCTTGATATATACACAATGATCCTCATCAATCATTGTAAAATCATATGCCATTATGGCATTATGAAAACGTATATACCATTGTCTTGATGATCGCTTAAGGCCATATATCGACCTCAAAAGTCGACATACTTTTTCTTCTTGGCCTTTCACTATGAAACCGGGTTGTTCCATATATATTTCTTCCTCTAATTCTCCATTGAGGAAAGAGTCTTTACATCCATTTGATGTAACTCAAGATCCAGACTAGCCACTATTGCCAGAATAATGCGAATCGAGGTAAATCTTACTACAGGAGAAAACGTATCTTCATAATCAATTCCTTCCTGTTGATTATACCCTTTCGCCATAAGGCGAGCCTTATGCCTTTTTATAGAGCCATCAGCCTTTCGCTTTATTTTGAGAACCCATTTGTTCCCAATAGCTCAAGCGTCCTTTTGGAAGATCAACCGGTTCCCAGAGACTTGGTTCGATTCCATTGACTCCATTTCCTCTTCCATTGCATTAATCCATTTTTCCTTACTAGGGCACTTTGAGCCTCATTGATATTTCTTGGCTCATCCTCATCTTGTGGAGCAACCATAAAAGTTTCCCCTTCAATGTCAAAACGTCGACGGGGAATACTTTGGCGACTTGTTCGCCTTACGGGAGATTGTACACTTTGCACATCATTCCCTATTATGCTCCCACTTGGATGAACTCCACTAATATCATTATCTTGATCCAAAGTCTCAAATAGGGAGTGATCTTCCCCTATTTCGCCCTTCTTAGGAAACTCATCCTCTAAGAATGTGACATCTCGTGATTCATATTCAGTTACACTCCCACTTTCCTACTCACCAATGAACACATACCATTTTGAGTGTTCTGAGTATCTTATGAAAATACTCTTCTTTCCTCTGGGACCTAATTTCCCAAATTTGTGAGAGGACTCATGTGTATAGGCAGCACAACCCCATGGCTTAAGAAAACTTAAGTCCGGTTTTCTACCTGTCCATAACTCATATGGAGTGGAAGTAACTGATTTGGAAGGCACCCGATTAAGTATATAGGCAGCAGTTAACAATACATCACTCCAAAAGGTGATTGGTAAGTTAGCATGCGCCATCATAGACCTAACCATTTCCAATAGGGTTCTGTTTCTTCTCTCTGCAACACCATTTTGTTGAGGAGTATATGGAATAGACAACTGTCTTTCTATTCCTTATTCATCACATAATTTTCTGAACTCATCAGATAAATATTCTCGACCTCGATCGGATCTCAATGCTTTTATTTTCTTGTCTAATTGATTTTCTACCAGGTTCATAAACCTTTTGAAACAACTTATTGCTTCAGGCTTGTGAGAAATCAAATAGACATATCCGAATCGAGTATAATCATCAATAAAGGTGATGAAATAAACAGCACCATGCCTTCCTCTCACATTCATTGGACCACAGACATCGGAATGGATTAAATGTAGAAGAAATTCAGCTCTTGTTCCTTTTCCAAATGGTTTTCGTGTTGTTTTCCCTTCAAGGCAATGCTTACATACGGGCAAATCGACTTTTTCAATATTGCCCAACAAGCCCTCTTTGGCTAGTCTATTCATACGCTGTTGGCCAATGTGACCAAGTCTAGCATGCCACACATTCACATCATTATCATATTTATTAGGAGACGTGAGAAGGGAATAACAAACATTAGTATTAACATAATCAACATCTAATACAATAAAACCATTTAGAAAATAGCCACAACCATAGTAATTTGTATTTAAAAACAAATTCACACCTCTACTATAGAAGTTCATACAAAAACCTAATCTGACCAACACTAATACAGACACTAAATTTCGACGAATCTCCGGAGCATACAACACATCATGAAGGAACAAAGTGCGTCCACCGCGCATATTCAGTTGGCATGTGCCAATTCTTTTCACTTGACTCTACGGAGTTGTTTCCCACATAGATCCACTTAGTTCCAGTAGGTACTCGTCGGAATTCCACGAAGGATCCTCTATCCTTCGCTACATGGTCCGTCGCCCCTGAATCCACAGTCCATAAAGGATTAGACTCAGTTAAAAACACAGAACTTGACACATAAGCAAAAGAAAAGTACAAGGGTTGCATACCTTTTTGGCTTTGGCTCACGACAGTCGCGAGCATAGTGACCCTTCTTGTCACGGTTGTAGCATTTCACCATTGCTAGCTTTTTCATGTGAGGACGCTTTCCTCTATCATGTTGGTCAAATTTGGGTTTCTTCCCGAAGGACCAGCTTCTTCCTTGCCTTTTCCCTTATCAAACCGGCTAGGGCGCTTGCGCTTGGAGCACGAAGCTCCATTTGAGCTAGAACTAGCATGATATAGATCAGCATCCGGCTTAGCCGCCAACAGGCGGTCCTCTTCCAGCTCAAGATGGCGCATTGCATCCTCAAATGTTTTGATATTCTCATTATGAGTCAGGTGCACCTTCATATGCTCCCAACTCTGAGGCAAGGAACGGATCACTGCTTGCACCTGTTGTTCATCCGTGAGGACATGGCCGGCGTCTCTCGGCTCGGTTATCATATTTGACATCTTTCTA
The DNA here is from genome assembly GCA_014182725.1 of Eucalyptus brandiana. Lineage (NCBI taxonomy): Eukaryota > Viridiplantae > Streptophyta > Magnoliopsida > Myrtales > Myrtaceae > Eucalyptus > Eucalyptus brandiana. Next base: position 51,640,069 of record CM024675.1, on the reverse strand, counting down.
AGATGTTGCTTCATGGTCTGACCATGAGGCTTCTTATAAGAGTCAAATCTGATAGTTAGCTGCCTCAGTCTAGTCACCGAAGTATGACCAAACCTAGCTTCCAGTGCCTCCCACATTTCCTTGGCGTTGTCAAAACGCCGAAACTCTCGCATGACGTCATTTTCCATGCTGCTCAGCAACGTGATGCGAGCTAGAGAGTTCATTCTTTTCCACGCAAGAAAAGCTTCTTTGTCCTTTTGTGCTTTGTTCGGTGGGTCCCTCTTCAAGTTCTACCATGGTCATGACAAGAGCCTCAAGTGATTCTTGCTCTTCCAGCACATACTGGATTTTCATTTGCCAAATTTCATAGTTGTCTCCAGTGAGCTTTTCACCTTTATTCAACTCGGCAACTATGCTTTTCGTGGCTGAAGCCATTGATCTGAACACATCAGACAAATATGCACGAATTATTAATGCCTATCATTTATGCATCCCTATTTGCATAGACCCATCATATTAATGAATAATTTCAAGTAAGGCTTCAGAATCAAAAGGTCACTACGTTTCCAATCATCCTCCAAAAACCTAACTTAAAATTATCATTAATATAATTGTCATATGCAAAATCAATTCTATGAAGTTACAAAAACTTCTATAACTACCCCCTGACTAATTACCCACAAAGAACAAAGCAATAATGAAAAGCAACATAGAAATAATATCCAATAAAACAATAATACTTTCAATTAATACAAATAGGTAGTAATCATTACATAATATGTCCACAAATCACATTTAACATATATCAGTCAATACAACTAACACCAAGTCAGCACACGAAGTGGGAAAGATCCTATTTTCTTCAATTTCTTGATCTTTTCCCTTGAAACAATACAGTAATATTCATTTGCAAAATCCATCACAATTTTCTTATAGGAAGCGACTCGTTGACATCCCATATGCGATTCAACACATCTTGCCATTTAGGTGGAAGAGTGTTTATGAAAAATCGCACCATCTCTCGATTGTGACATAGGACGACCATTCCATATGACCCGTTGAATTTTCGCGTTGACTTCAAGGACGTGATCAATTAAGTCACCGCTCTCCCATCGATGATCGATCGCCTCATTATCGCCTAGATGGCCTTTCCTTTTGTTCATCCAGAATCGCGCGAATAGGTGTGCGCGCTCTCGGGGGAGCATTGTTCCGCAACAAATGCAGAACAAATAAGGGATTACATATAATCCTCATAGACTTAATTGAAAAAGAAACACATTCTTTTCCTCCTTTTTTTTTTTTTTTTTTTTTTTGGGTCAACGGTCAAAGTCAACGGTCAAAGTCAACGGTCAACGGTCGTCGGTCAACGGTCAATGGAGGTCAACGGTCAACGGTCGTTGGTCGGGTCGTCGGTCGCCGGACCGGTCGGACCGGACATGCCGGTCGGACCGCTCGGGCCGGTCGGACCGGGTCGAACGGATCGACCGCACGTGCCGTGCGCGTGCGCGTGATGACGTCACGCAGACGTCATCCGGCACGTGCCAGGCGCGTGCCTGTCCGCGATCGGGTCGGGTCGGGTTCCGGGTCGAGTCGTCGCCCGTGAACCGACGTCATTGCTGACGTCATCGATGACGTCACCTTAGCGGTTATTGCCGTTGGGTGACGTCATGCCGGCGTCGGCAAGCGTCGGTCCGCGGACCGGCGCGTGCCGGTTCGCCCGCCGGGCGGTGCGCACGCGCCGGTCGCCCGACCGGCGCGCGTGTGCCGCACGCACAGCGATCAGCGCTGCCGGGCACGTCGCGCCCACGCGTTAGCGCCTTCCAGCCGCGCGTGTGGGCTCGTGCGGCGTCTCCCGGCGGCGCTCGAGATATCGCCGGACTCGTCTCGACGTCGCCTTTCTTCCTATGCCATCACAATTTGATTTCGACTTACGAAAAGTCGGAAAAATGGCCGAAAAAGTCTCGGGTGTCGGGATTGCTCGCCCGATCCGTACAGCCGAAGGTAATTTTTGCGAAAATCAATCAAAAACACATCAAATTGATCGGGAAAACGTGAGCGGGGCTCTGATACCAATGTTGGGAATAACTGATCCCCGAAAACCCGGATTCGACACTAAATCGAACCCCTAAACTCAAGCGGAAGCGAAACCTAAAAAAACAACACGTATCACCGATCGTAAAGCACACCACGGATTCGAGCGTACCTTGTTAGCCACAGATTAAACACCGACGCCAATGGAGGGAGAGAATTTATCGCTGTTCAATTCGATGAAGCCTTGAAAGGGAAGAAGCGTTACTGTTCTTCCTTTTTCCTTTTTGAGAGAGAATACGCGGGAGAGGGAAGACGTACGTGAATTCTAATTTTCAACCAACGTCTTCTCTCTCTCTCTCTCTCTCCCTTTTATACCCTATTCTCTCCATGGGCCATATTCCCATGGGCCGGGCTTTCTGGGCCCAGCTTGGGCGGACAGGGCCTTAAGCCCTTTAATTAATTAAATAAAACCTTCACTCCAGTTTCCGACACTGACTCCGATACGACTTCGAGTATCCCACCATCCCCCTCCGACTCTCTCCTCCTCCCATTTTTATTTCAGATCGTCACTTCGGATTCCCATTCGGTCTCTCTCTCTCTCTTTCTCGAACGAGCAGTGACAACCAAGCTGGAACCAGCAGGCGTCGTCTGACGCCTCCGAGGAGGAGGAGCAGCAGCAGCAGCTCAACAATTGTAGTTTCTGCCAAGGTGGACCACTTGTGCTGGCGCAAAACGATTGATAAACTTGAGGTTGTCATGTGTGTGGTGACAGTTGCTACCATCGTTGTTTCTGCTGTTCTGTTCAAATATTTCTTCCAGAGGAGTCTAAGCACAAGTAAGATCACTGGAGATGGGTGGTCCATATGACGATGCTGCTATAAACCATGGAGCAGCGGGAACAGTGAATTGATTTGAATAAAATGATCAAAGGAGTATGTCTCGGTTAGTGCATCTCGGAGGACTTCACACGAACAGAAAATATTGTAAGAACTACCAAGATGGACAAACATCAACAGTCTCAAACTTATCGGGAACGTTCATCTACAAACTACCAAGATGGAAGGGGAAAGTCTGACATGGGCTTACTGCCTTGGAAGAGATTGCTATATGACCTCAATTCAGTCAGATCAGGTGGACCTTTCGACGTCAAAATGGTTCTGTTAGATGCTAGATTTCAGATACATGTGCATTTAGAAAGATTGATCTCCACCATCTCCCTAGGAGTGGAATGTTTGAGAGAACCCTTGATTGATGGGACATCAATGAATCATATGCTTGAATGTCAAGGATTGAAGAGTCTAGAAATTCTCTGTGCTTGCCACCGTTCCTCACTGACTACAAAACCTTCAATCAGTTACCCGACTTTCCTGTTGAGGCTTTCTCTGTAAGGAACTGGGATCTTGGAGCTTCCTCACTCGATTGGTTACCATCATAAGCCTTGAACGCTAGTCTCTGAGAAACTGCAAGTGGATAAAGATGCCACCAGACTAAATCTGGAATTTGGAGCTGAACGAACTCAACCGACTGGACAGATTGGCCGACTGAGTGGCTTGAAGAAACTAATGGATTTTCATTTAGATCATTGTGGTAATCTGGTTGACCAAAATCACTGGACAATTTGCGTATCTTCTCTGGCAACTCTATCCTGATGTTTCTGATGTATCAATGTGGAGGAAATTGAAAGAAATAGGCATTCTTCACCACGGGAGATTTGGAAACTCAGCACATTAAGGAGTTGCTTGATCAAACTTGGCAAATTTCTGCGGAAGAAAAAAAAATGGACATCTGCCCTGTTGAGTACTTTTTATGTCTGATAAGAAGTGCCTCCTATTCTGTTAAACATATGACTTACAAAGAGGTTTATGTAAATCTTCTTTTTATGTGCACTTTGCATGTTGACTAGTGATATATTTCTGCAAATAACCTTGTTCAGATCTTCTTTGTTTTGGTATGGTTTGGTTTGGTTTATATGTTTCAATGGCTTGATTTGCTAATTAACTTACCTAGTGAGGTCGGGTCAAATTATATAAATTCTAAGTGCCTTATTTTGTCAATATATTATCTGGTGATTTTTTGATACCTTATAATTTGTTGCTTTGTCTTACTATATTTGAAATTGGTCAATGCCCCAATGTGCTTCTTTCACAACATGCTTTGGTCTCGAGTGTCTTCTAGTGGTTTTCTAGTGTTACAAGAAGTCTTGTCCATCCTGGACATCTGCAACATCCTCCCACGGTTTTTTATTTTATTAACTAGGACAAAAACTAAACAAAAAGACTGACTCATTCGGTGACTTTTGCAGTTGCCCTCACTGAATCAACTTGAATCTGAACTACGATTCATATCTAGTCTTATCAAAATCAGATTTCCTTTTGGTGCCATATGCACTTAGACTTGAGCTTTTCCCCTTTTCTCTTCCCTGTCCAATATTTGTTCATTTCCGTGTAAAAGAAAACTCTCCAAATTGGAGATCAACCAACGAAGAGCTAAGCATCATTTTTGCTTTCTTCACGCAGGAGAACGATAACTTCATAATACCGTATACGTCAAAGTAGCTGTTATAATGTGTGTGAAAGTATCTTAGCACTTATGGCATCACCTCTATGACAATAACCAACACAAAATTGCAAAGTGAAGAAAATTAATACTCTACATCGGTAAATGCATTTCCAATTTGTTTTTCAAGATTCACAGAAGTTGAAGAGGAGCCATTTCAATTCTTAATTATACTAAAAAATGTTTCTAGCTGCAAATGGACTTGGTTTGACATCATCTAATGTCGAGGTAAATTTGAAATAGCAACCCAAATCATTTAATTTCAAATTAATAGAAGCGTGGCAAATTTTTTTCCAATTCTCAAATTTTAACATGGAATAGTCTCGTGTTGTCCATAAGTTCTTTTATTTTTGCCTCTTTTTTCCCCTTTGTAATAGATAATCCACAAGCATTAACTGAGAGAGCAAAGAGCCACACCTCTGAAACATTATTTGAAATAGAAAACTTTCATACTTGAATTCAGGGGGAGTCAATTTTTTTTAATCATTATAGTCATTAGAGAGGCTTCACTAAACTTTTCCCAGTCATCATAGAGGCTTTCGAGTTCAATTGTGAATGTGGAAATGCCAATTGAGTTAAATTCCAAATGAGATCTAATAGGTCACATCATGTTCGTGAGCTTATTTACCACGCTTGTTGGTGGCTCAAATTTTTAATATGACACAAGCTTGTGCTTACACATTGGTTTTGTGTACTCTATTTTAGTAATGTTTTATATAATAATCAGCACAATGCATGGATTTAATGTCCAACTACAACGTTTTGTGATAAGCAATTTTTTACACTAACGACAGGTTAAATGCGAAGGATGGTTCACCTCCGAAATAAAATGTAATATTTTCTTAATTCAATTGACCACTAGGGAGTGCTCTGACAAAGATCAAGCGTGATAATTCCACTAGGCTTTATGCTTCAGAGTTATTCCGGGCCTGGGCCTGATCAGCCCATTAAACTGGACCGACCGGAGTTCACCTTAATTAGGATGGGGGAAACGAACTTGTTTTGGACCGTGTCTGCTTTTGCTTACTTGACTTTGAATGAATTATTTGGGGGCAAAAGTAGATTTTCATCCCAAAATTTCTGCACCACATAGTCGAGTGATTTTCCGTGTTCAGAAACATAATATTTGTCACGGTTGACAGGCCGCAATGATGCTGCAAGGAAGCATCCTTGCCGACCAATTTTGCAGCAAAACTGGCCCATGACTCTCTACGTATTCTAGGGTAAAGGAAAAAATGTCTCAATAATTATGGCCCACATTTGTATGAGAAGTCTTTCTCTTCCTTTAAAAAGAGTAAGAATTAGGCAATGGGATCCACATATTTTCTCTTCTTCCCGAGCTTTTGAGCTAAAGGAGGAAGCTCAATAAGCATGAGCTCTTCATCATTTGAAGTTTAACCAATAAATCTAGGTTATTTACAAGTAATTTAAATAAGTATACTAAAATTGATTCATTAAGTGATATGATCAAATCATGATTTAATATTTAGCAAGTGAATAAATAGATTTGTGAAAATAGATGCTACTCAAATGGGAATTCAATACTTTACAAAAGTGTTTTTTGACTCATCAAGTCATTGCGATTAATAACTTCAATCGTAAATGTTGGTTTTTTTCACACTTGGATTTATGCCTGAAAAGATTTAAGAACTTATGAATTTCAGAATGGAACATCTTTATACCTCTGATCTAGCGAGATTTTGCTTTCTATTGTGAAACATGGAATGTTAATTACCACAAAATTGATTTAGAAAATAAAAAGGAAAATACTTGCAAGCAAACACTATCTATTTAGAAATACTTTGATTTTTAAATAGTCTAGCCAATTATGTCATCAATCAATAAAAAGTTGATACCATCTAATTTAACTAAATGGAAAGTACGAAAGTACTGCATACACGTGGTTTTTGCGTTGCACTAAAATACAATCATTAGATTATGAATTGCATGAGATTGTTTGATGTGATATTGATATAGATGCCAACAATCTAAAACCTAAGCTCCTTGTGCCTCATTTTACCGTGGCATTAACATTAGCTACCGCTCTCAAAAAGAGAGAAAAAATAAGATAGAACAGCATTGGCGCGGGGGGGTGCGAGAGAACTGAAACATCACGGCATTAGAAGGGCAAAGTCAGTCTACGAAGATTAGGACTAACAACAGTTCATGATGAACCAGCTTTGCTCTAAGAAAGGAATCAAACCAATGATTGACCCAAGCATACGAAGACTTGGACTACCAAATGCACATGCTAAAGCAATGGCAGGTCTTCTTTTCCACACTAGGATCCATATTCTTTTTCTTTGCTGTATTGCTTTATTTCTTTTCGTTATCACTTTGCTTTTTTGACAAGATTTGAAGGAATCAAACCAATGATTAACCCAAGCATACGAAGACTTGGACTACCAAATGCACATGCTAAAGCAATGGCAGGTCTTCTTTTCCACACTAGGATCCATATTCTTTTTCTTTGCTGTGTTGCTTTATTTCTTTTCGTTATCACTTTGCTTTTTTGACAAGATTTGAAGGAATCAAACCAATGATTAACCCAAGCATACGAAGACTTGGACTACCAAATGCACATGCTAAAGCAATGGCAGGTCTTCTTTTCCACACTAGGATCCATATTCTTTTTCTTTGCTGTATTGCTTTATTTCTTTTCGTTATCACTTTGCTTTTTTGACAAGATTTGAAGGAATCAAACCAGTGATTAACCCAAGCATACGAAGACTTGGACTACCAAATGCACATGCTAAAGCAATGGCAGGTCTTCTTTTCCACACTAGGATCCATATTCTTTTTTTTCTTTGCTGTGTTGCTTTATTTCTTTTCGTTATCACTTTGCTTTTTTGACAAGATTTGAAGGAATCAAACCAATGATTAACCCAAGCATACGAAGACTTGGACTACCAAATGCACATGCTAAAGCAATGGCAGGTCTTCTTTTCCACACTAGGAGTAGGATCCATATTCTTTTTCTTTGCTGTATTGCTTTATTTCTTTTCGTTATCACTTTGCTTTTTTGACAAGATTTGAAGGAATCAAACCAATGATTAACCCAAGCATACGAAGACTTGGACTACCAAATGCACATGCTAAAGCAATGGCAGGTCTTCTTTTCCACACTAGGATCCATATTCTTTTTCTTTGCTGTATTGCTTTATTTCTTTTCGTTATCACATTGCTTTTTTAACAAGATTTTCCATGGATCCTCACGGGCCAGTTTCGCCGTGAATGACGGTTGAGGTCCCCAATGAGATAATTACTTTGATAGTTGATTGATTGGCGGCCACCATTTGATCAAGGATTTTTATTTTTTTCGGCCTAGCAGCACTTGATAAGTAGGGCTCCTGAACTTTTTTCCATGTCTGAATCTTTTCTCGAAGAAAAGATCAAATGAGATCAATGGAGAGGAGGCAATGCTTGGTTTATTCATCATTGGATTGATCATAATTCGGACCATGAAAAGCTTATGATATCGTACATATCAACGCTTTGCGAGTGACTTTTATTGGCTAAAAAACGGTCGACATAAGCTGATTTTGGTATATGCAACTTACCTTGGTTGTTGTTGAGTTAGCATTGTGAAACTTCAGTTGTGAAGTGGCTATTTTTCCATTGTGAAACATAGAATTTTATTATCATGTGAAGTGCGGTATATATACAATTTTGTCTTGCATCGAAATAAAATCATTAGATTAAAGATTGCATTACCTACCACTCGCCAAAGAAAATAGATAAATAAAAGAACAGTCTACCAGTAAGGGCAAAGTCAAAGTCCACGAAGACTTGGACTACCAACAGTCCACGATGAACCAGCTTTGCTTAAGAAGGAATCACACCAATGGTTCATTCATTTGGTACTTTGTCCCTTGCAGACAGACATCCAATGTAGGGATTTTATCAAAAAGAAGAGAAAAAAAGGTCACCATATCACTCTGTAAAATCCAACACTGACTGATCGTTCTCCCATTCACCCGCAAAATTTAGATGGCAACAAATTGCTCTCCAATTCTCATGTCCGTTGATAATTTCACCGTACAATTTCCTCCCATCATATAATGTCATATGAAATTAGAAAATCAAATTAAAAAAAAAAAAAAAAAAAACTCTGAGGATGTCTTTATCTCAATGATTTTTGCTGCGGGAAAATGCTTTTAGGAAATTCAATTTAGAGAAAGGGAATCGGAAAAATTTGATTATGGTGAAAACAAGTTGAAAAAAAACTGATTTTATCGTAATTGGTAATAAGTGAAGCCACTAGATGCGGCTTGTATCATTAAAAGTAACATGGAATCACTAATAAACTAGAATTCATATCTTCTTCATTAATTCTATAATCCATCGAAAGAAAAACGATTACAAAGAAATCAAGATAGAAATTATGAAATCGTATTTGTAAAATATTATATTTAATCGTGCTTTGGGAATGTAGAAAAATTGAGCATTGATGAAGTATATTCTTCTCACTTTAAAGCGTAGCAAGAAAATAGGGGTAATGATTCCTTCTTGCCAAGTTGTTTTTCTCTAAATCTTATTGTTTTTAGAGTTAATACATGAAAATCTTAAACTTGTATACCCATGATAAATTTATCCCAAATTAATTTTTTGATTACCAAAACTCTAAATTAGCACATTGTGACAAATTTACCCTCCATAATTTCCGTTAAATTGGGTTAATACTAGGAAAAAGCACAAACCAATGCATATGTGACAAATAAAGGATAAAACCCCAAATTGATATGCTCATCAATTGTCAAAATTTGATGTCTACTTTTGTTGACTTGACTTTGAATGAATCTGCCATTTATTTGGGGGGCAAAAGTCGATTCTAATCCCAAAATTTTTGCATCAAATGGTCTAGTGACTTTTTTTTTTTTTTTTTTTTTTTTTGTGCTAAGAAACGTAAATAATTGTCAACTTTGGCAAGCTGGATCGATGCTTCAAGGAATCATCCTTATTGACCAAATTTTGCAGCAAACTGGCCCACAACTCTCTCTACATGTTCAACCAATCTTATGGCTTCTAAGTTCAATGATCTACCCAAAAGTCATTGAAAAAGATCTTTCCTTTTTATTTCCTTGATATTTCTATGGTGAAGGAGTAAAGGTCTTTGATTTTTTTTTTTTTTTTTGATCAGTAAGGTCTTTGATAGTTAAAGCCAGCATCTAATACGAAAAGTCTCTCTTTTCCTTTATAAAGAGAGGAGTTAAGGCAATGGGATCCCACCTATTTTCTCTTCTTCCTAGAGCTTCTGAGCTATAATGGAGGACACTCGATTTCAATTTAAATGGAAGGAGTCCGATTTTGAAAAAAAAAAATTGCAATGAGACCTTTGGAGTTTTGTTTTACTAAAACAAAAGTTTAGTGGAGTTTAATCAAAGCTAAAGCTATCAGAAAACAAATTTGATCTTCCGTTGGTCTCGAATCGATGAATTTTATACTTCCCAAGAGTCTTTTTTGACTCATCGAGTCAATAGTGATTAATTGCTTCAATTTTAAATTTTGCTTTTGTCAAATTCGGATGTACTTATGAAAAGACTTAAGAGCCCGTGAATTCTGGAACCAAACAGTTTTACACCTTTGGATCTTGCGGGATTTTATTTTTCCTCCTTGGCTGCCTCACCGTGTTTCCTCCATGTCGTCCTTATCAAATACCAATAGGTTCATTTAGTCCACATCTGTACCCATCGAAGTCTGAAGGTCTTGCTGGTGTTGGAGCGTTCACATCGATCATGCACTCCCCGGCAACTTTGAGGAGGTCAGTTCGTCAATCACCGGAAATGACCATGGCCATGGGCATCAGGTTAGGGTTTTGGAGGCGTGTGAGCAGAGAGCAGTGCCAACGAGGGGAAGATCAAGGATTTGAAGCAAAGGAAGAAACGTGCGAAAAGGTCAAGGAACGATGTGGAAGGAGTTGTCATGGAGTTTAGACGAAGTTCACCTAGAAAAGAGACTAAATAAAAGGAAAGATAAAAAAATTCTAAACCTGGGCATGTTGAATATTTTGGTCTCTTCATCCATATAAAGAGAGATCCATCATATGCTTTCTTCCCCGAGAAGGACTAAAAGACCAAAAGTGAAATGCTAAAATCAAGGTGGACGAATGTGAATCTCAAGCGCAAAGCAGAAAAGGATAAAAGCAAGGCAAGAATTTGTATTCCATCCCACTTTTTCTTTGAAGTTAAAATTGTAGCTAGTTTCTTTTACAAAAAAGACCTCCGAGTGGATTATCTCCCTTCTTGGACCCTAAAAGTTGCCAAGTCCAGTTTTCTTTCAAAAGCTTTATTCAGATTTTTAAGTTCATCGCCGTCCAAGACGCCACATTAGATTTTCGACATTTATCTTGGACCAAACTTTGATGGAACGTACTTTTTGGTTACCATATAAGTTTGGGATTTTGATGATAAAAATACAGCTTGGATAATTGGTATTACGGTAAATATAAAGGTTAGGATTTTTTTTATAGAATTGTGCACTCAGCGTGGCCGAATTTGCTGCCCACCCATTGCATCACTAGCCCTCAACTTCATGCATCAATCCATCGGCGAATTAACACCTCACCTGCTCGAGTCTGTCTTCTACGCCTTCGTCTCTTTTTCCTTATGCACAGAGCTCATAAACTTATGTCCATGGAACTCGAGACTGGCAGAGGTTGCTAGAGCCACAAATCTATGGTTGAATGGCTGCAGTGTCAGGGCTTGACTTTTTCTTTTTCTTCAATAGAAAGAAAATTGTATTAATTACTCAAAAGGATGTAGAAGTACATAATTTTCATGACAAAGCAAATCGAAACAAAGCGTGAATACTGAAAAACAAAGCCAAATCCAGAACATAAGGAGGATTGATAGAGCAATTGCAAAGTTAAGCACAAACTCGTTCCATATGAATAGATGTGTCAAACAAAATTGACAACCAATCACCAGATCTCGAGTTTGTGTCAGTGATGAGTACATGCCAAAAATTCCTTCTTCAATAATTATGATATTGTCAGTTGATGGTGCGTGCCTAGATTCAGCTTTCTTTATACCATCATCGTACTAAAACAACCATAATATGTTAGATAAACACAGATCTAATGTATGGAGGAACAAATCTTGGTAATTCAATGAGATGCTAAAACTCCTACGATCATCATTGAGACTGGGGCAAAGAATCTATACACAAATAAAGCATGAGAGCCTTGAATCCCCAAAAGTATATTTATTAAACTCCCAAATCTATATCGAGAGATTTTTTGAGGAACAAAGAAAGGCCCTCATCCCAGTTTATCATTAAAATCAATACCCTTAAAGAAAAGGATAAATAAATTCCTCACCAACAGGGCATTTGGGTATTTTGGCAGCAGCAAAAAGACATTACGCAATTGATAGGGGAGAAATGAGAGGAGCGGAGGGAAAAGGACAGGGGGCCATGATTATGGCGGATGGAACGTAGACCTGTCAACTGTTAATGGTCACATGACTCACATGGCGGATGGAACGTAGACCTGTCAACTGTCGGTGGTCACATGATTTACATGAGGGGACTGATGATATCAGGTGCAATGAAGCGGGAGCCAATTAATAGGAAGAAGATGCTAAATCAATCCAGGGTCATGCGTACCAATGGATGAGATGGAACATATGGAGAATTCACATGATCCATTTGCGCATGAGTCAGGTTCACATGCCCCGGTCCATGAGCGGGCAAGACCTGCTCAAAGAATAGGGAGGAAGTGAAGAGAGGTGTAATCCGGTCCATATGCCACATTTGGCAAGGCAACCCCGAAATCATGGATTTTCAGCCCATGCATCCCCATTGAAATTGCCATATTTACCCAAACTTCCTTTGTATTTTTGAGGTTTGGAGAGCACGAAAAACAGATGAAGCGAATTGCGTTCTCATGAAGAATCTTTCTACAAACAGAAATCAAGAGTTAGGTGGCTCAAGGAAGGTGACCGTAACATCAAGTTCTTCCACCACTGGGTCGTATGAGAGTTGGTTTGACTGCCCTAACTATGGCGGAATATTTCCGAGATGTTAATGAACAAGACGTACTTCTATTTATCGACAATATCTTCCGTTTCGTCCAAGCAGGATCTGAGGTATCCGCCTTATTGGGTAGAATGCCTTCTGCTGTGGGTTATCAACCTACCCTTAGTACCGAAATGGGTACTTTACAAGAAAGAATTACTTCTACCAAAGAGGGATCCATAACTTCTATTCAAGCAGTTTATGTACCTGCGGACGATTTAACCGACCCTGCTCCTGCCACGACATTTGCACATTTAGATGCTACGACCGTACTATCAAGAGGATTAGCTGCTAAAGGTAAATAAAAGACAGCTAAGAAACAGGATCCTTTTGGTTAAGGATCCCTTGGGCTCCTTGGTCACGGATCCTGCCTTGGTGCCTTCTGTTTTTGTCTCTTTCTTTACAGATTTACTGACGCCGCAAGCAGCCCTCTTGAAGCCTTCATTGCAGGAGCTGAAGGGTTTCATCCGGCGGCCGCTCTTGGCTAATCAGGTTGGTTTTCTTTCTAGACCGGTTCTTGATACCGAGATTCGGGATACCCTGTTTTCCTTGGCCCGTGGTAAAGCTCCTGGTCCTGACTGTTTTACAGTGGAGTTCTATAAGAATAATTGGGAGCCGGTAGGGCCTCTGGTTTTAGAAGCAGTGCAAGATTTCTTCTCCTCAGGTTAGTTGCTTAGAGAGGTGAATAACACTATTCTAGTCTTGGTGCCTAAAGTCCCCAACGCTTGTGTTGTTTCAGATTATAGGCCCATAGCTTACTGTAACACTATCTACAAAGCTATTACCAAGATTTTGGCTAATCATCTAGCGACTGTCCTGAGTGATTTAATATGCTCGTCCCAAAATGCCTTCGTTAAGGGTAGAAGGATCAGGGATAATATTCTATTAGTCCAGGAGTTGTTAGCAGGTTTTCACCTTGAACCTTATTTGCCTAAATGTGCAATTAAGGTGGAACTGCAAAAGGCCTACAACACTGTGGACTGGGATTTTCTTGAGATCACCCTTTTAGCCTTTGGTTTCCCTGAGTGGATGATCAGACTCATCATCGACTGTGTCCGCACTCGGAAGTATTCCTTAGCCATCAATGGTGAGTTACATGGCTTCTTCGCAGGCGGACGAGGGCTACGACAAGGGGACTCTATGTCTCCCTATCTCTTTACCCTGGTGATGGAGGTCTTCTTTGGGATTCTGAGCAGTCGCACAACACATAAGGAATTCAAGTATTTCTGGAGGTGTAAAGCCGTGAAACTTTCTCATCTTTTCTTCGCCGATGATGTCTTTCTCTTTTGTCAAGCAGATGAGGCTTCCATGTCTCTATTAAAGAGAGGCCTTGATATCTTTACCTCTTGGAGTTGAATGTTACCTAATAAGAAAAAAAAAGTGAGGTGTTTCTTGCAGGGAGGCCTCCTTCCTTGCGTACAAATATCTTCTGGCTTTCGGCTTCCAAGAGGGGAGACTTCCAGTTTGCTATCTGGGGGTACCCATCATATCTTCGAGGCTTGGTAAAACGGATTGTATTGCGCTTATTAATCAGATCACGGCTAGGGTTCCACTCTTGAACTCATCGGTTTCTTTCCTTTGCAGGAAGACTCCAGTTGATTAGGTCAGTTCTTCATTCCATTCAATCCTTTTGGGCCAATGTGTTCTCCCTTCCCTATTTGATTTTGGACCGTATATAGTGTATTTTTAAGCGGCAGAAGAACAGTCCAAGTGCTATAATTTGACACAGGAGGATACTTAAGTGCCATAACTTCGAAAAGGTACACTTAAGTGCCAGTTTCGAAGTTAAATGGAACACTTAGGTGCCACTCTGGCGAAAATCCTGCCAAATGGCCGACGTGGCAATTTTCCGACGAGTTTGGTCCAAAACGGCATCATTTTGCACGCTGATGTGGCGAGAAAATGTAAAAATGATGCCGTTTCATGTCTCGATGTGTAAATAATAATATAAAAATTAATTAAATTAAATTTAAACTTAATTTTATTTAAAATATTCTAAAAATTAAAAAACTAAAAATTAAAATTAAAAAAAGGGGAGGTCGAAGGGGGCAGGCGGGTTGAGCCCTCGCCGCCGCCGCCTCCTTGCCATCACCGGGAAGGGCCGGCGACGGAGGGGGAGGGTCGGCGGGGTCGTCGGCCCCTAGTCAACCGGTAGCGAGGGCCGTGAGCCCTTGCCAGATAGCGGCGAGGGCCGGCGATGGCAGGGAGGCGGCGAGGGCTGTAGCCCTCGCCGGTTTTGGGCGAGGGCGGCGGGCCCTCACCGCAATTCAATGAGGGCTCCCGGCCCTCGCCGCCGGTCGGCCCGGGGTCGGCGACCCCGCCAACCCCCCCTCTCTCGTTGCCGGCCCTTCTCGGCGACGGCGGGGAGGCGGCGACAACGAGGGCTCAACCCTCAACCGCCCCCTTGACCTCCCTTTTTTAAAAAAAAAAAAAAAATAGTTTTTAATTTTTAGAATATTTTAAATAAAATTAAGTTTAAATTAAATTTAATTAATTTTTATATTATTATTTACACATCAAGCACGAAACATCGTCATTTTTGCATTTTCTCGCTACGTTAGTGTGCAAAACGACGTCGTTTTGGACTAAACTCGTCGGAAAATTGCCACGTCAGCCATTTTGTCGGATTTTCGTCGGAATGGAACTTAAGTGTTCCATTTAACTTCAAAACTGGCACTTAAGTGTACCTTTTCGAAGTTATGGCACTTAAGTGTCCTCCTGTGCCAAGTTATGACACTCTAGGTGTCCCAAACTTATTTTTAGGCGGTTCCTCTGAAAGGGCCCTTCCCTTGGTCGTGGAGGGGCTAAAGTCTCTTGGGAGGATGTTTGTGTTCCTAAGGTTGAGGGAGGCCTAGGTGTTTGTAGATTGCGAGACTGCAATAAAGCAGCTATTCTTAAGTATATCTAGATTCTATTTATTGATTAAGAGTCCATGTGGAGTCGGTGCATTCATTCCAATTTTTTAAAAAGGTATAATTTTTGGGTATCTTCTACTCCTTATGTTTGTTCTTGGGCATGGAAAAAAACCCTCCAGCTGAGGAGGGATTTTAGGCTATCCTTTTGCTGGAGAGTGGGCGATGGTTGGTCAGTCTCGCTTTGATTTGACAACTAGCATAAGGAAGGCCCACTGAGCCGTTTTATTCTGGATTCTCTTATTGCTAGCTCGGGTCTCCCTAGGCAAGCAACGGTGGCTGACCTTTTCGGACCAGATGGTTGTGTCATCAGGTCTCTTTTGGAGTGTTGGGACTTCTTCGTGCCGATACTCTCTCAAGCCTCTGACCGGTTCTCTTGGTGCGGTTCCTCCTCCAAAATCTTCTCGGTGGCATTGGCTTGGGAGGCTATTAGAACCAAGAGGAACCATGTTCCCTGGGATAAGTTTATATGGGACAACGCCATTGCTCCTAGATTTCAATTCAACCTTTGGTTGATTACCAGGAATCGCCTACCAACTCAAATGTTTCTCCTTTCTCATGGAAGAACGACTTATGCGCCTTTTGCAATGCCATTCCGGACTCTATTGACCACTTCTTCTTTGAGTTTCAGGTTCCTACCACACTTGCTTTTTTCTGGGCCGGGAGATGTAATCTTCCTTAGCGTAATAGGTCTTGGGTGAATAATCTCCTTTGGGCCTTGAAATTCTTGTCTAGTAAGGATTTTTTTCCACTCAATTGCTCGGTTTTCTTTTGGGGCCATGTGCCACCTTATTTGGAAGAAAAGAAACAGCATCATTTTCCGTGGAGAAGGGCTCGAGGTTTCGGCATTGAAGAATCATCTCATCAAAGTCGTCAAGGACAAAGTGTTGACTTTCAGCAAGGTACTGAATACCCAAAGAAATAGGAGGCTTCAACGAGGGTCGGGGTTTGATCCTGCTATCTTCGAAGGTGGCCTCGGTCACCCGTAGTGTTGGCGTTTTGGTGGTCTGGGTCATTCCCTGGAAGTTTTTGCGCCGCTGCTTTCTCTTGTGGTTGGCTGTTTTTTTGGGCCACTCGCTGCTCGTGCCTCGCCGTGTGGCGTGTTGCTGCTTCTCGCCACCTGCTCCTTTTTGCTGCTTTGATGGTGTTGTTTT
This sequence comes from Eucalyptus brandiana, assembly GCA_014182725.1. Taxonomy (NCBI): domain Eukaryota; kingdom Viridiplantae; phylum Streptophyta; class Magnoliopsida; order Myrtales; family Myrtaceae; genus Eucalyptus; species Eucalyptus brandiana. Next base: position 51,623,421 of record CM024675.1, on the reverse strand, counting down.
GGGTTTAACAGCCGTTCTTTTGACTGCGTTTTAGTTGTTTTGTTTTTAGTTCTTTTACCCCGGCTCCCTTCCACTCATGATGTTTCTTTGCATTTTGAGTGAAAGTTTTGGTGCCGGATTCTTGTATATTTGCCTTCCCTTCAATATATTCTTACATTTACCACACAAAAAAAGAAAAACAGACGGGGCATTTTCTTCAAAATAGACTTGGTACTTTTTTCCCAACTGGGACACACCCCTATCCCGAAAGCGTCACTACAATTATGTTCAAGCAAAGCCACGAGTGGGTCCCTGTGCCCTGTCATTCTTGTTAATTTGTGGGCAAGGGCGGGGGCATTTATGGCGACACGGTGTTCTCGGATGATTCAATGGAAGAAGGAAGATGCATTGGACACCGTGCGGTTCTGTTTCAGGGTGAAAGCAAACTCTACTAAGACAATATCATTAGAATACGAACCGCCCCCGGACTCTCAACATAATCAACAAATCATGTGTTCTACTTTTGATGATTTTGCTGCTATACAGTTCCGACTTTTTTTCTTGGAGAGAAGATCAGGAGAGATCAATGAAGAGGAGGCAATGCTTTGTTTATTCATCATGGAATTGATCGTTATCCAGATCGTGAAAAGTTTATGATATTGTAAGGGCCAACTCTTTACAAGTGACTTTGGTTGGCTAAAGAATGGTTGAAAGAAGTTGACTTTGGCTATTTTGGTTTCTATCAAGTCAATATCGTGAAACTTTAGTTGCGCAGTGGCTACAATCTCTCGTGAAACATGAAATGCTTAGTAGCCACGGAATTGATTTAGAAACTTGAAAAATACTCGCAAAACAAATACCATCTGTTCAGAAGAACTTTTATCTTTAAATAATCTAGCCAATCATGTCATCAATCAATAGAAAAGTTGATAACATCTAATTTAATTGAATGGAAAGAACAAAAGTGCCGTATACATATAATTTTGCCTTGCATCAAAATACTATCATTAGGTTTAAAATCGCATTAGCTACCACTCTCAGAAAGAGAAAAAAAAAGAAGATAGAACAGCGTATGGAGTGGTGCAAGAAGACGGAAACGTCATGGGATTAGAAGGGCAAAGTCAAAGTCAATGAAGACTTGGACTACCAAGAGTCCATGATGAACCAGCTTGCTCAGGAAGGAATCACGCCAATGATCCATTTATTTGGCACTCTGTGCCTCCCAATTAGACTTCCATAAACGTAGAAATTTTATCGTAAAAATATTTCACTAAGATCATTCTGTAAAATCCTACACCGATTCATTATTTTCTCATTCAACCCCCAATAATTATATGACAACAAATCGATGTCCAATTCTCATATCCATCGATAATTCCATCTTACTATTTCTTTCAATCGGATAACATCATGTGAAAACAAACTCTTAGGCTGTGTTTATCTCACTGAGAATTTTTTTTTGTTGAGGGAAAATGTTTTAGGAAATTCAATCTCAGAAAAAGTAAACACAAAATTTTGATTGTGCTTAAAACAAGTTGAAGAAATTGATTTTATCATAATTGGTAATAAGTGAATTAATTAAAGGTGGCTTGTATAGTTAAAAGTAACATGTGATGACTAATAAACTGGATATGACATCATCACCGTTTATTCTATAATCCATGAAAATAACAACGATTACAAAGAAATTAGGACAGAAATCAGGGAAAACAATTCTTCTTGCCAAGTCATTTTTATCTAAGCTTATTTATTACTTTTAGCCCATGATAAACGTTTTTATGGATCAAATAGCTTTACACGATTCAAACACTAGAAAGTAAGGAAAGAAATTTTCCAAAAATGATTTTTCATCGAACAAAGAAGGAAGATCGTGAGGGGCAATTCCAGTTTTTTCTTCTTCTTCTTTTTGGGGAAAAGTATTACCCTTTGGAACAAAATTGTCCGAGCTCCATACCCAAAAAAAAAAAAAGATGTTGATAGATGTCAGATTGGTACGACGATGGACCATATAATTGATGCCAATAAAAAGATCCAAAGTGAACAATCATATCCCTTTGTATTCTTTCTTGTCCCGAAAAGGAGAAGAACAAAAGTGAAATGCTAAAAAGAAGGTCGACAAATGTAAGGTCTCAAGCGCATGGAGAAAAAGGAAAAGGCAAAGCAAGAATATATTCCATTACACTTTTGTTAAAGTTAGCATTCCGTTTATTTCGCGAAAAATAAATGATAATCATCATTTATATTTCTTGAAACAATTAATGAATTTTTATAACTATCGATAATAATTTATGTCTAAATATTTTCATAGATAATGAAAATTTAATTTATTCATTTTTATGAACGATATAAAATGTTTTCCAAATCATTTATTTTTTAAGAAATAAATGGAGAATAAGTTGAAGCTCGTTTATTTTGTATATTAGTTTCAAATTAAGCTCGGAGCTCTTTTAGTTAAAATAGAGATGAATTCGTCCCATTTATTATTCAAAAAAACTGCATCTCGAAATTATACCACTTCTTGGACCCTAAAAATTGTGAGAGACAACTTGTTATCATGGAGGTTTAATTTTTAAAAACTTATAACTTTGACAAGTGGTATAAAGTCACTTTAGACCATACTAAAATCACATCATATCCACATTGGCTCCATTTGCCTGTCGATGTCCAAGCAAGCGGTCACATTGGATTTTTAACGGCCGTCTTGGATGGAACTGTGATGCATAATATTTGTGAGTCACTGATACAAGTTTATATATAGTATTAGTAACAGGTAAAAAAAATGGGTTTCATTGTCGTACCAGGCAAGGTTTAGGCTTTTTGGTGGAATTCTCCTGAGTCATGTCTGCTTCATTTGTCTACTGTTGTCCACGCAAACAGGCACATTAAATTTTTAATGACCATCTTGGATGGAGAGTACTTTTTGGATTTCTGATACAAGTTTCGATTTTTAATGATGAAAAAAAAAGTTACAATAATTAGTGTCATAGTTAATATAGTTTAGGAATTTTACGTGTCACCCACCCATTGCCATCACAAGCCCTCACCTTCATGTGTGAATCCACCGGCGACATAAACTCCTCACCGATTTGACTTGTTTGCTATCCTTTGGTCTCTTTTTTTCTCCGCACGGAACTCACAACCTATGTCCAATAGAAGTCGCGACAGACGGAGGTTGCTGGCCTCGCACGGCCGTGGTTGCATGTGGCCGCGGTATCGGGGCTCGACTCAATTAACTTGCTCGTTTTTTAAAATTTTGCCCATCAAGTAAAAGCGTGTGTATTGGTGTGCATCAATAATTTAAATATGAACTCAAAAAGGATAGCAGAGGGCCAAATCTCCAGAACCAAACTTAGAACGGTCCTCAAGAGCGCGATTAGCATCGAAGCAAACAGCAACCCTTGAAGAGCCACCCTTGAAGAGCCACGTCCGCTGTGAGCAAGCTCGCCTCGTCGGGAGGCCTCGTGGGTGGAGGCAGGGCCTCCTCTTTCAGCGGCAGCACTTCAGCCGGCTTCGCCGCATCGGGGTCGGCTATTTTCTCTTCGGTCGACACGGTTGCTGTCGGTGCAAGTTGGGCTTAAGTACGTCCTTATGGCTGCAATCGTCACTTGGTCGATTATATATATAAAGTCATATGTAATTTTCACTTATCAGCTATATTTGAAATTTATTTTTTGATTATTCAAACTTACAACACATATATCAAAACTCGTTTTTGGCCAGCGGAATTTTAGAACTTTGCAAGATTTCAAACTACAATCATCCCATCAAATGAATTGGGCTGGATAATGTTCTGATCTGATCTAGAGAGAGTAGATGTCCATATTTCTAGAAGTGACATTAGGAAGAAATTATTTATATTATAGAAATCCGAAAAGATTCGAACTTTTCTCTCTCTGTTTTTATTTTAAGGGGAATAAAAACTTTGCACTGTGCTATGTCCAATGTGAATGCAATCATGTTTTCTGTTGAGATGTAAAACCCTTATGGAATTATTTAAGTTCGCAAGATTCGAGTCAAATTTTTTTAACAAGAAAAATCTGCATTGTGCTATGTCCATATTTCTAGAAGTGACAATTGGAAGGATACTCCGCTAGCCATGGTCTGTTCGCTGGTTTAACCTTCCAATGACATTCCACCACTTTAATACTTCAGCTTACACTTGTTTGCAAGCACAGCTGAAGTATTTTTTAAATTCATTGATTTTTTTTTTTTTTGGTAATATGAAAGCCTTGGGCAAGAATTCAAATAGTCACCGAAGTGTAGGATTCGTATTTTAGTTTTGCTCATCAAATAAAAGGATGTGATCAAATATGAACTCAAAATGGAGAGTGGAGGGCCAAATCTCTAGAATCAACCTTAGAAAGGGACAATTTTCGTTCCTGAGATATGAGAAGAGGCAACTTACATTAAAGCGGATGTGCTTGGTTGGTCTTGGAGACCAACTTATGCATCATAGCACATGAAACGTTGTTGCTACTATTCTTTTTTTTATTCCTCAAAGCTAGTGCAATGTGAACAATGTTTAGGAAATGCCAGATGAAAGATGGTGGCCTTTTCCGATGTCGAGAGAATATTCCTTCAGAACCTTTTATGAAATTGCAGTTGAATGTTATCTCCTCAAAAGGCATTCAGAGGGGGAAAAAATAATGTGCACCGTACACTGTAGAGTGTGAATCCCAACACTTGCCCATTCGCTCCTTGAGATTTTAAAGTGCCTTGGCTTCTTGCACTTACTCCATCCTGATCTTTAAGTGCTGCCTCTCATCTCTGCTATTCCACCATTCCCCTGTATTTCTAACTAAAAACCTTCTCTTTGCTAACTCACAAAATGCTTGAGCACTTGTGGTTGCCCTGTATGGTGACAGTTGCTGCCATAGCTCTCTCTGCCATCCTGTTCAAAGAATTCCTGAAGAAAAGAGCAGGTCAGACCGCTGTGGAGGGCAGTGCAGATAATGATTCAGCTACAGAGAATGGTACCGTAGAGAGGGCTGCTCGTACTTGCACTGCACCACAAGTTGAGGAAACGGCAACATCTTCCGGATATGACTATGAAGTATTCTTGAGTTTTAGAGGGCCTGACACACGATCAAGTTTTACTGACTTCCTTTACACTAGTCTTAAAGATGCGGGAATCCGCACATTTAGGGACGACGACGAGCTCCATGTTGGGGAAGAGTTTGCCTCAGAAATTCTCCAAGAAATTAAGCAATCGAAGATCTTAATACCTATCTTTTCAAAAGGTTATGCCTCTAGCATATGGTGTCTCAAGGAGCTAGTTCAGATGGTCAAGTGCCAGAAAAATGAAAGACAAAAGATCATGCCCATTTTTTATGATGTGACACCTTCGGAGGTTCGACACCAAACCGGGAGTTTTGAAAATGCTTTTGTTTCACACAAAAGAAAGAGGCGATATGACGAAAAGACTATTGCAGAGTGGAAGGATGCTCTCACTATAGTCGCGGATATAAATGGATGGGACCTACAAAGCATGCCCAACAGGTGACTGCTTTTAGCATTCCATCTCATATGCCTTATATCGTTAAACTCGATGCATTTTAATTGGTTTCTTTTCTAGATTTGTGTTAGTCTTGTTGAAATTGAATTGCATGCAATTGAAATTATGCAGCAAAATCACGCTAAATAATATCACAACGCCAATTTTTGTCCCATTTCATTCCCAGCAAGCAACATTTTTCGTTAGTTCAGGTTATTCATTTACCCTAAGTTCCAGTGCTAGTTTATCAAAATGGTATAAATCGTTGAGGAATGCATTTATAATAGGTCTGTAGTTTTGAATTTGGTCTTGTCAGAGCATAGTTTGGCTTAACTCAATTTTCTAACTCGTTGCCTTTTGACTTTCAACAAACAATAGGCAAGAAGGTCAGTTTGCAAAAACAATCACGCGGAAGGTTTTCAATGAGTTGAAAAAGGCTTATTTGATAGTATCAAATTGCTTAGTCAATGTCGACAACCATGTGGATGCAATCACGGAATTGATAGGTCCTCATACAAATGAAACACGGATGATAGGAATCTATGGGATGGGTGGCATCGGGAAGACGACAATTGCCAAAATCATCTATAATCAGCTTTTAGAAAAATTTGAGTGCTGTTGCTTTCTATCCAACATCCGTGAAATGTCAGAACGCAAGGGCATTGAATTCTTGCAAAATCAGCTCATCTCCGACATCCTCAAAAACAAATTTACAGATATAACAAACATTGATGATGGGATTAAAACCATCAAACAAAGATTGTCTAATAAAAGAGTCCTCCTCCTTCTCGATGATGTGCATGAAAAGAATCATACGGATGCACTTGCAGGTGAGTGTGATTGGTTTGGTAAAGGGAGCAAACTTATTATAACTACTAGAAACAAAGAAGTTCTTGATGTTCTTGGAGTGAAAAGCTGTTATGAGCTTTGGGGCATGGATCACAATCAATCTCTTCAACTCTTCAGCAAACATGCTTTTAGAAGAGATCATCCTTTGGACGAGTATATCAACCAATCTAAGAGGGCGATAAAAATTGCTGGAGGTCTTCCGTTAGCTCTTGAGATCATGGGTTCACTTTTATCTCACACTAAAAAGGAAAAGTGGGATTCCAAATTAGGTAAGTGGGAAAGTGATCCTCATAACGATGTCCATAGTAGATTGAAAATAAGTTATGAAGCATTAGAAGATAAGGAAAAGAAAATATTCCTTGATATAGCTTGTCTCTTAATTGGATATGATAAAGACAGTGTAGTTCATTTTTGGGAATCTGAATTCCATCCGGAATATGCCATGGATGTTTTGGAGAACATGTCTTTGATAAAGATTAAAGAGGATAATAAGGTGTGGATGCACGACCAACTTAGAGACCTCGGAAGACGAATAGCTTGTCAAGAAACGAATATAAATAAACAAATTAGAGAATGGGATCCTGAGAAAGCATTGGATATTTTGAAGAGCCATGAGGTAAAATCCGCCGTACAATAAATCTCCAATTTATTTATGGACATTTTCTTTTCAAAAAGAGGCAATTATTTTTTGTGTTCTCTAGCACCATTATGACCTACTCAACCAATATTTTTGCTCTTTTAAGATTAACGGAATAATAGTACTCAACTCAACCCCATAAAATAGTGAACTTGGATAAATGTGTTTCCCGTCAACTCTTTTGTTGTTAAAAATTTTCTTTTGGGCAGATGAAGAAAAAAGTTGAAGCTCTCCGTCTCCACTTGGACCATCAGCACTGTTTTACCTATAAGGACTTTAAGAGCCTACCAAACCTAAGGTTCCTTGAAGTTGATGAACCAAAGCAAATTTTTTGTGCAGAAAAGATGCTTATTCAGCACAAAGGACCATCAAATGTCCTTTCAACCAATGTTTTTCGGAAGAATTCAAATCTCCTTCCACGATTACGTTGGCTTTCTTGGCAAAATATTTGCCCGACATTTGAGATTACAAATTTCTCCATGGAGAATGTGGTTGTTCTTGATCTATCTCGGAGTAAAATTACGCATGATTGGAAGGGGTGGAACCACATGAAGGTATGTTATATGTTAGACGATACTTGTTCTTCCGTTTCATTAAATTCGAAAGTAAACTTTGCATGATTTTTCTGTCACAGGTGATTAAGAATTTGAAAGTTCTGGATCTGACCCATTGCCAATGCTTGGAGAGAACCCTTAACTTCTTTGCTCATTTAAATTTAGAACGTTTGATCCTATCTCACTGTAAATCATTAATTGAAATTGATGGATCAATTTGTCAGTTGAAACGCTTGACTTTCTTAGATGTAAGTTATTGTTGGAATCTTCAGAGGCTTCCGGAGATGGTTGGAAATTTGGATTCGCTAACTAAGTTGGACATAAGTCACACGGGCATAAAAAAAATACCCGATTCCATTGGAATGTTGAAGAATTTGAAAGTAATGAAGATGCAGAATGATGTCCACAACATGACGCGCAATGATGCCTATTGGGAGTTGGAGAAGGTCAAGAGAATGGAAATCGCCGACCGTTATAATCATGTCACGCATGTCCACACAAGAAGTGGCTCTCGCATCTGCGGGGATTTAAGGATGGATATATTGGGATGGCCAGGAGTACACGCCCCACCAAGGTTTCCTGAAAGTCTCATCGAATTAAAACTGAAGGCGTTGCTGGTGGACACGTTTCCGGATCTCTCAAATCTCGCTAACTTAACGGTATTGCATCTGAGCTTTGGCCCACCTAACTGTGATGGGAAATCTTATGGGCTTCTGGAAAAACAGATACCATGGGGGATTGGGAACTTATGCAAATTGGAATCTCTGGAACTGCGCTTTTTAAAGAAGACCGCTTCATCGACAGACCTCAGCCTCCATCCTCATCCGCCTCTCCTCCTCAGGCTTCCCTCAAGTTTATCCTCCTTACTTCTCGATGGTTGCGACTCACTTTGCTCGATGGATCTATCGAATATGAGGAAACTATCGTCTCTCTTGATTAGGAGCTCTGCAGTTGCAGAGATTGAAGGCCTTGGTTGTTTGGAGAACCTACGAGATTTGAAGCTTGAGGAAGTCAGACGGCTGGCGGTGCTACCTGATCTAAGCAAGTTAAACAAGCTAAGGCATATTCTAGTATTGTGTTGTGGTAATCTGTTCGAGATTCAAGGCGAACTACCGCGGTTTTTGGATGATCTTCAAATTTATTCCTGCGATTCGTTACAGGAGTTCCCCAATCTGTTCAGCTTAATGGGTAAGACAGATGTTCATGTGTGTATTCCCAATCAGACGTTTGAATATAGACGTGGACATAGGTTGCTGTTTTGTGGCTTTAAACTGACGCAGATCCCTGATCTAAGCAATTGGAACAGACTAACACATCTTTCAGTAATAGATTGTCATAATCTGGTTGAGATTCAAGGCAGCAATTTGGACGGAATAACACGTCTTTCACTAAGAGATTGTCATGATCTGGTTGAGATTCAAGGCGAACTACCCCAATCTTTGGAAGAATTGGAGATTGAATCCTGTGAATCTTTACACAAGTTGCCTGATCTGTCAAGCTTGAAGGGACTGCGAAAGGTCACAGTAAGTGGATGCGGGAAATTAGATTTGTTACAGGAGCTCCCCAATCTGTTCAGCAAGACAGATGTTTATGTCGATATTCGCAATCAGATGTTTCGAGATACAGGTGGATATCTTTCGCTGCTTCATGGCTTTGAACAGATGCAGATCCCTGATCTAAGCAATTTGGATGGAATAACAGATCTTTCAGTAATAGATTGTCATAGTCTGGTTGAGATTCAAGGCAGCAATTTGGACGGAATAACACATCTTTCAGTAACAGATTGTCATAATCTGGTTGAGATTCAAGGTGAACTACCCCAATCTTTGGAAACATTGTATATTGACAGCTGTGAATCTTTACAGAAGTTGCCTGAGCTGTCAACCTTGAAGAGACTGCGAGAGGTCACAATAAGAGGATGCGGGAAATTAGATTTGTTACAGGAGCTCCCCAATCTGTTCAGCTTAATGGGTAAGACAGATGTTTATGTGGATATTCGCAATCAGACGTTTGAATGTAGAGGTGGACATTGGTTGCTGCTTCGTGGCTTTGAACAGATGCAGATCCTTGATCTAAGCAATTTGGACGGAATAACACATCTTTCAGTAAGAGATTGTCATAATCTGGTTGAGATTCAAGGCAGCAATTTGGACGGAATAACACGTCTTTCAGTAAGAGATTGTAATAATCTGGTTTGAGATTCAAGGCGAACTACCCCAATCTTTCGAAACATTGTATATCGACAATTTGTGAATCTTTACGAAGTTGCCTCGAGTTGTCAAGCTTGAAGAGACTGCGAGAGGTCACAATCGGGCGTTTGAATATACGGATGCGAGATCCCCGATCTAAGCAATTTGGATGGAATAACAGATCTTTCAAGTAATAGATTGTCATAATCAAGTTGAGATTCAAGGCGAACTACCCCAATCTTTGGAAACATTGTATATTAACAGCTGTAAATCTTTACAGAAGTTACCTGAGCTGTCAAGCTTGAAGAGACTGCGAAAGGTCACAATAAGAGGATGTGGGAAATTAGATTCGTTACAGGAGTTCCCTGATCTATTCAGCTTAATGGGTAGGACAGATGTTTATGTGGATATTCACAATCAGACGTTTGAATATAGAGGTGGACATTGGTTGCTGCTTCGTGGCTTTGAACAGATGCAGATCCCTGATCTAAGCAATTTCGACGGAATAACACATCTTTTAGTAAGAGATTGTCACAATCTGGTTGAGATTCAAGGCAGCAATTTGGACGGAATAACACGTCTTTCTGTAAGAGATTGTCATAATCTGGTTGAGATTCAAGGCGAACTACCCCAATCTTTGGAAACATTGTATATTGACAACTGTGAATCTTTACAGGAGTTGCCTGAGCTGTCAAGCTTGAAGAGACTGCGAGAGGTCACAATCAGGCGTTTGAATATACAGATGCAGATCCCTGATCTAAGCAATTTGGATGGAATAACAGATCTTTTAGTAATAGATTGTCATAATCTGGTTGAGATTCAAGGCGAGCTACCCCAATCTTTGGAAACATTGTATATTGACAGCTGTGAATCTTTACAGAAGTTGCCTGAGTTGTCAACCTTGAAGAGACTGCGAGAGGTCACAATAAGAGGATGCGGGAAATTAGATTTGTTACAGGAGCTCCCCAATCTGTTCAGCTTAATGGGTAAGACAGATGTTTATGTGGATATTCGCAATCAGACGTTTGAATGTAGAGGTGGACATTGGTTGCTGCTTCGTGGCTTTGAAGATGCGAGATCCTTGATCTAAGCAATTTGGACGGAATAACACATCTTTCAGTAAGAGATTGTCATAATCTGGTTGAGATTCAAGGCAGCAATTTGGACAGAATAACACGTCTTTCAGTAAGAGATTGTAATAATCTGGTTGAGATTCAAGGCGAACTACCCCAATCTTTGGAAACATTGTATATTGACAGCTGTGAATCTTTACAGAAGTTGCCTGAGCTGTCAAGCTTGAAGAGACTGCAAGAGGTCACAATCAGGCATTTGAATATACAGATGCAGATCCCTGATCTAAGCAATTTGGATGGAATAACAGATCTTTCAGTAATAGATTGTCATAATCTGGTTGAGATTCAAGGCGAACTACCCCAATCTTTGGAAACATTGTATATTGACAGCTGTGAATCTTTACAGAAGTTGCCTGAGCTGTCAAGCTTGAAGAGACCACGAGAGGTCACAATAAGAGGATCCAGGAAATTAGATGTGGAGAAAATTTCTCGGCTTGGCTTGGAGAAGTCAATCGAATTTGTGGGAGATGATGAAGAAGACGAATTTGTGGAAGAATACGATGATGAAGACGATGAATAAGTGCACGTTGCACTTGGAAGCTTTTTGAAGCACGACCACAAATTGTTCCCTCGTGTTCAAACCTTAAACGGATTGAGGTAAGTACCGATGTTTTCCTTTTCTGGCAATCAAATTCTTTCAGAGATATGAGCAGAGAAGTTTCGCATGCACTTTTTAATGACCTATTTGCGGGTTCATGTCTGAAAATCTGATGACGGGCATTGAAATTATAATACCTCCGAATAGCCAAAGGGCTCTAAATTATGTACATGTATTTGTGTTTTCCTAGTTTGGTTTGGCTTTTTTAGCTACATTTCCTAGGATGATTTCTCCTAGAGATATGCATTTTGATTGCATCGTTTTTATTTTATATGTACCAAATTATTGGAGATCCTTGTCGATTTTCTGCTTCATATATTTTGAAATTGATAACCTCGCTTCGCATTGGAGATAACTTTGCTATGCTGTAAACAAATAGGTGGAATGTGTGCTAGAAGGTCATATGACCATGGTTCTCATCCTGGGACATTACAGCACAATCAACTCATTTGCAACTTTGTAGTAGACAGACACTCAGTATTGCTATGCTTAAGTTCAGTTTATTTTTCAGGAAAGGTGTGCTTCTTAGTGGGATTTGCAAATGTTATGGAGAAGTTATAAATGAGGGAGCCACTGCAATTCCAAGATTACCAGTGTGGCAGCGCTGGCTAAAGCAGCAGCAGCAGCAGAATATTTTATCTCGGCAACAATACCTTCAATCATAGCAATCTTTGACGGGCACACTGACAAAAATCATTCCGTGCAGCAAATATCGCCTACAGGAGTAACTGAGAGAATGCAGCATTCATTGGTACCAGTAGAGAAGGAGCACCCTTTTGCTAAGACTCGAGAATTGCACTCACTTACAGGAGATTGGTAAGAAAAAGAGAGCACCTTCCCTTGGGGCTGCCTTCAGTAATAGAGCTGTGCATTTAGAAGCAATATCGGCACTGTTTCTGTCATGAGAACCACTCAATTCCCGGAAAACACTGGCACTGCCACCAAAGTCATTTATGTGTCATATGCTACTCACTGCCTCAGAAGAACTTTCATCAAGTAGTGTTGGCTCTTCCATGTATGTGGAACCTTTCGTAGAACCTAGTGATCATAAAAGAAGAGCTTTGCACAAGCCAAGCATCAATTTGAGAAAAGTTTCCATATTTTTCTCATGCACAAACTCCAAAAGGTTTCCTATATGCCATACTACTTTCAGCTGAGAAAGCAACTTGGGATCCATTTCCAGAGCCAATGCCAGAGCCACGCACAGCTCAACATCATTCACATTTGCACAGGACAGATCACCAAGTGAAAATCTGAAGCAGTGGCTGACTGTCTTTGGTTGTAGAATCTCAGAAATTTTAGTCAAGTTGAACTCTATGAGCATCGGAAGGAGCTTCTGCGCACACATTGGTATCGGGGTCCTCATCCTCATTCAAGGCTGGGCAGAGAGGGAGAAATTGCCCCCAATGCCAGCTAATGCTTTAACTCTGGAGTTTTGATTAGGAAAACAAACATCGCCATCAAACAGAATATTGAGGGACAGAAATCTGGCATCAACATCCTTGTTGCCCTTACACAGAACATCCAGACTCAGCAGAATCCCACAGATGAATACGTCAGAGCTTTCAGGAACCCAGTATGACTCCTCTGTGATGGACTCAACGCTTGCATTTTGAGCTGGCAATGCAAGTTCTAGGAATGGATAGATGTTGTGCTCTGGTTTTCTTTTTCAATCCCGAACTGCTCTTGGATTGTGTTTGTAATTAGTGTGATGAATTATGCTTTGCGTGAGTGTGAACCATCTAAGTTTTGCCTGTCTATTGTTTGGTGATCATGTGCAATTTTGGTGTTTGATGAAATGAGCTATGTGCTCGAGACCATGCTTGCTGGAATGTCACCTTCAAGAAGCACCTGAAGCAGAAGCTGAAGCGCAAGGTCTATTGCGACGGCTTCCTCTCTCTCCGCACCACCACCAGCAAGGTACCTTCGCTTTCACTACTAATCTCTACCATTGATGTCCAGCTTAACCCGATCGGCAATTTAGTTGCCTTTGATTGGGTAGGACGTGATTCGGTTTGACTGGCTAATCTATGTCAAAACTGCAGTGGCTATCGATTTATTACCCTTTTTTTCCAAGTTTAGCTTGCTCAATCGAACTGAACGGCAGCAGCTCAATGCTGCTTGGGATTTCATTTTTTCTATCATCACGGATTGTTCTGTTCTGTGCTTCTGATTGTAATACTCTCCATGATTGAGCCTGTTTTGAGTAGATTAGTCCATGCTGTGATTGATGGTCGGATATATGATAGGTAATGCCATATGATGGCAGCGAGCAGCTGTTGGAATGCAGGATTTTGAAGAATGATGAAGTTATCTATTCCGGTGAGTCACTGATGTTCAATGCTTATTTGGTCATTGTTGGAGAGCATGAAGGAGGGCAAAAGCCCCTAGATGATAGTTATATTCGCAGCCTAATTATTGTTTGGCAATTGGATTTATAAGTTCCCTCTACCGAGGGTATTGCTTGCTTGTCTTCTTCTTCATAGTTGTTTTGTTGGTTCAAATTGTCAGTAGGTGCAATGTGAAGTTCTTGGGTTTGGTTTGTTACAAAGCTTACTAGAGAACCCGCAGCAAATAGTAAGAGAGAAAGAATAGAGAAGAGGAGAAGAAGGAGAATGTAAAAGAAAGAAACAAAGAGGGGGTTGTAGATTTCTGAAGTAACAGAAACCCTACACCCATTGTGTTTATATTAATTATAAATTGTATATGACCATAATACCCTTATGTAAGTAAAAAAGAAATAAAACTCTGAAAATAAAAGAATAACTCAATTAAAGTAACTTAACAAATTCCAAATGGGTATATTTTACTCCTTGGTTGTCTTGGAAAAAAGAGCGTTGCTTGCATACATATACACATAGACCCTCCTTTGTGATGCTTTGCTTGTTTTTCGTCTTGGAAATTAAATATTTGTTCTTTTGCTTGCTTAGAACAGCTACTTGGGTAGGGTTAAATATATTGATTGATTTAGAACCTAGATGTAAACATTTGCAATTGATCTACTTTTGCTTTTGTTCAATGAGCAACTGGTCTTTTGAAACTCCATTTTCTTTTTAAGTTTTTCCTTTTGTTAACCTTACTTTCAATTGATGAAGAGCTTTGGTTGAGTTTCTGGATATGAGGTTCACTGTAATCCCCTCTATGAAACACGAGGTGTGTTTCCCTTTTAGCTACTTAAATCATTTGGCATGGAATCCACAGTTGCATTGCCTACATAACTTTTCATTTTCTGCGGATGTTCCCCTTCCTCAGAAACCGAAAAAGAAATACTGGTTATTTTAGAGGAAACTGGTCGCTCATGATGTCACAACCTGCCGGAAATGGGAACCAAATTTATACCGTCCCTATACCCTAGATATATGGATTCTGCATTCCAAATAGCACAACTTGCTTTACAATGCCTCCGAATGACTCCTAACGAGCGGCCTTCCAGGACTAAAGTCGTGGAAGAACTGGAATCAGTGGACACTGCCATTGCTAATAGAATACTATGGGATGGTTAAATTCACTTATTGTCGTTCTTACTCCATGTGATGTAAGTCAAAGTCTGTTGTTCCCCACTTTTCCATTTTTCCCAGGAATAATCCTGGGCTTTGAATGTTCATTTCCATTGTACCCAGCAGTTACTAGGAGTTATCTTCTCTTGTAAGTTCTTTGGAATATCCATGATGTGTATATTAATACATGCACTGCCTTGTGAATTGAGATGTTGTGATTGTACTTATGTTTATGAGAGGAACAGTTTTTTAAGGCTAATCCTCGATTTGTCAGCAATCAGAGGTTCACAGAAGAAGTCCATTGCTCTTCAAGAGTCGGAGCTCTTTAATTTTCTTGCATGCTTAGGCTTTAAACATGAGCAAAAGCTCATTTTGGTTGCCATCACGAATGTGTTCATGTGGTGCTTGCTCTGCAATCAATCTCCAGGAAGTGTTAGGCGGTTCAATCCATTCTCATAGTATTTTTGACCTCTAAGACATGGGGAAATTGATGGAGTCGTTTAAGGCAAAGAGGTGCTCAGTTGTCCATTCAGAAAGAGCAAGATATGACTTTTGGTGCTGTCATGTTGCAGCTGAGATATGGATAATTGTCTTATTGCTGAATAAGAGACATATTTCTTATCATATGCCAGTTTTAGATAAGACTTTCCATATGACATCAGAAACAACTAATTTTTTTTTTTTTTTTTATATTCTCAATAACTTAGCCCATTGGTCATTATACTTTCTTTACTGTTTGTATATCTGATGGCCCTATTATTTTTTACACTTCTCATGTAATTTTTTTATTTTTTTATTTTTGAACTTGTTAATATGTCTCTTTTACATCACTCTTAATGTGAAAATATAAAAGCTGCCATTGTTGTGTGTGTGTATGTGTTTTTTTTTTTTTTAATTTAAAAAAAAATTAAAAAATTTGATTACATCAAATGACTTTTTAAATATATTTTTATCAAATAGTATTTTCCCAATGTTACTTTCCAAGTCACTTTAAAATTGCAAATTACCAAACAGTCTTTGTATTTCACAAAACTCCTTTAGGCTAAGAGCCTTTGCATTATTCAAAGGCTTTCTCCAAAAGCCAAACCAAACACACCCTATATAAATGGATACTCGAAATTGAGCTTTATGTAGACCTTTTTGCTTGATTGTTGTTGCCCTGCTATGTGATCCACCATTTCATGTAGATCAGCAATATAGTCATCATCATGGCTGAAGTGCTCTTGGAGATCCAGCCACATGAAGTCAAGTTTATCTGTGAGTATATATAGTGCTGTGCGTTTGGTTCATTTTTATTTTGGAGCTACATTCAATTTGCATTGCTTACCTCCTGTTTTACAGGCAATAAGTGAAGCGGATGATATTCCTCTGTTCTACAATAATTTGCTTGAGAATTTGTGGTTCAACATCGCAAATAATGGTAAAAGAAATATCTTAAAGCATGAGCTTCAATGGCGAGTGTGAATCGGTCATTGGTCGCCCTGTTTTTCAAGTTCTTTTTCTTGTGTTGTTTTCGAATATTTGGTCAGGTTCTTTCTTTTTGCATAGTTTCTATCTTCGCACCACAAACTCTTATAGTGCCATGTGAGTGAATTTCTTTCTAGAGATAAAGTAGGGTGAGTGCTGTAACCAAATGACTGAGAATGTTCAGTAGAGAAAACCAACACACAGAATGAGATTTTGTTGCTGCATTATATCTTCAAAGAAAATGTATGATGGTCCATTTCATCACATCCTGCTCTCATGTCGTACCCCGTTAAGTTCTTTTATCTGAGGCCTCTTCTCTGTGTTTATGCAGTTGAGTTAAGTAAACAAAGCTCATGCCTGATTCCGCTAGGCAACAAGAATTGGAGTAGGCCTTTCATCCCATCTTCTGTTTGATGCAGTTACCATGTAAGCATGGCAGGTAGCTCCACCTGTCCTGCTGTGCAGAGACAAGTTTTTGATACAGGTGAAGAGGACACTATTGCTGACATGGTAGGTTTTGCTGCTATATGTTCCATAATCTTTCAGGTCAAGTGACTCAAGAAATTTTCTCTTGAATTTTCAATTTCATAAAGAAAGCAGTAAATACATAGATGAGAGGAAGATAAAAGCAGTCATAACCAATCCAGTGGAATCACCTTCAGGGCTGCCAGATTATGGAGACCAGAAGCAAGATTCATCTTCCGAGACTACCATCCCAAAGGATATCTCACCTGCTGGAGTCGAAAATGCATCACCTTTTCTCAGGGTATGACCACCAGAAAACATCAATCTGTCACTTTATTGTCTTTCTGGGTTGAGATGGCTTTGTATCTAATACATGGATCGGGGCTTTGCCACAGCATTGGCTGGGCTGCATGTTATTTATGTAAATGGAAATCAAGTTGCTACACATCATCTATAATTTAATCAACCTCTTTAGCAACTAAATGCAAGTGTATAGGATAGCTTTTTTCTCATATTAACTGTACGTGTATCCATTTCTATGACTCAGGATAGAATATGACTTCTGTTCTCACTCTTAATCCAGAAGGATTGTCTTTTGATGCCAGCATCCTGAAGGGTTGGATGTGTCAGAGGTTTTAAGGAGTTAAAATCAACACTCAGTGAGGTGATACAAAGTTGAAAGAGGTTAGTTTTCTTCCCCTGGTTGATTTGTATTTGGGTCTACTTTCACCAGTAAGATCAATGGGAGGACCGTTTCCCTTCCACTACACAAGCAACCCTTGATTGCCCATTTTATACAGATGAGGAGAGGAGACAGGAGGGGAAGAAATATTTAAAAGGAAGGAGGGAAAAAACTCATAATAAGCATAGGTGAGTTGGGAGAATCGCAAATTCAGTCATAAATTTATTGTATGAATAATCAAACAATGGAAAACATGTTTGCTCTCTCGGATTATTGGTTCAATGCTACTCCCGCTACATTGGTTCTTACGAATTTGTAGTGCCACATGTATTGAAGATTATGTGTTCATTTACTGAGTAAAATGGCACGAAGTTGTTATTGCCAAGTCAGAGTCAACCCAACTGTCATCAGGGACTACTAGAGTTTGGTACTGCTGCTGCTGCTGCTGCTGCTGCTGCTACTATGTTAGTGTTGTGTCTTGGAGAGGTGGTTAGAGATAATTTAGGCCTGCTGACTTGGGGTCTTTCCTGCAATTTCTCTTGGGTTGTGCGAGTCATGGCATATCCCTTAGCTGATATTATTGTCATGTCCTTTGTTGTGAACTTGCACTGGAGTTTGATTTTCTCATTATTGGGATCCATCAAAAGGAAGATTCTGACCTGTAAGATACTCCCTCGAAGATTAAGATTTCACTGCCGAAGGAAGTTTCTGACCTGTAAGATACTCCCCTGATGGTTAAGCTTTCATTGCCAAATGTAGTGCTCTGATTTTTGGTAAATCCTGAACTGCTCTTAGATTGTGATCGTAATTTGGGTGCTGAGCCATTTTTGACTGTCTAGTGTTTGGTGATCATGTGCAATTTTGGTGTTTGAAATGAGGAATCTGCTAGAGACAGCGAGTGATCAGATTTATACAAAATGGGTGCTTGAAATTGAGCTTCATGCAGAGCTTTTTGCTTGATTGTTGTTGCCCTGCCATGTGACCTGTCGTTTTATGTGGATCGGTGCTATAGTTGTCATCATGGCTGAAGAGCTGTTGGAGATCCGGCCTCATGAACTTGAGTTTAATTTGTGAGTATATATAGTGCTGCACATTTGGTTCATTTTCATTTTTGGCACCACGTTAAATTTGCATTGCTTGCCACCTGTTTTATTAGGCAATAAGTGAAGGGGATTGTAGTTCTCTGTTCTACAAGAATTTGCTTGAGAATTTGCGGTTCAACATCATATAAAATGGTAAAGGGAATATCTTAAGGCATAAGCTTCAATGGCATGTATGAATCACTCACTGGTCGCCCCGTTTTCAAATTCTTTTCCTTGTGTTGTTTTCAAATATTTGGTCAGGTTTGTTCATTCTTGCGTAGTCTCTATCCTCACACTACAAACTCTTAGAATGACTTCTGAGGTAAATTTCTTTCTGGAGATTAAGTAGGTGAATGGTTGTTGTAACCAAATGACTGAGAGAATGATTAGTAGAGAAAATGAATAAACAAGACGAGATTGCATTACTGCATTATATCAAAGAAAATGTAAGATGGTCCATTTCATCACATCCTGTCCTCATGTCGGGCCCCCTTTCTCTTTAAATTTTTTCATCTGAAGCCTCTTCTCGGTGTTTATGCAATTGAGTTGAGTAAACAAAACTCATGCTCGTTCTGCTAGGCAATAAGACTGATCGGTATGTTGCTTTCAAGGTGAATATTCTTTGGACCTTTTCTTTCACCGTGATCAAGTTTTATTTTTTAGGTTATGGCGGGTGGACAATTTCCTTTCAATCTTGTATTATCTTGATGTAATTTAATTTTCAGAGTAGTAAATTAGCGCATTAAGAACTCTCTATTGTGGAGAAACATTATGAGCTCTATACTGGATATCCAAAACATTCCAGGCTAAGGCTACGTCTCTAAAGAAATTCTGTGTGCGGCCAAATGTAGGCATTATCAAGCCAAATGGATAATCTGATTCGAAATTGTTCTGCTCAAGTCAGTGAAACATCATGTTCACATACTTACTAAAGCCACTGACATACTTGTGAGGATGGACATGCTCACAGTACTCGAATCAGCTGAACGATTATTTTGCAATTTCTTTGCCACGATGTCTGTAAGACTGTATTATTACTGGGACATGAACTGCTTAAGGTAATGTCAGTCACATTGCAGTAAGGATCATCTTTGAATAAGATTTTGAATGCCTACCATAGTAGCCTAATATACATTGAGACAAAGGAAAACCACGATAGGCCTCAGAAGCTATGTCCTGATAGTTCGAAAGAATTAGAGTAGGCCCTTCATCCTATCTTCTGTTTGATGCCGTTACCATGTAAGCACAGCAGGTAGCTCCACCCGTCTTGCAGCATCGTGACAAGTTTTTGATACAGGTGAAGAGGACATTACTGCTGGCATGGTAGATTTTGCTGCTTTGTGTTCCATAATCTTTTGGGTCAAGTAACCTGAGAAGTTTTCTTTTAAATTTTAAATTTGATAAAGAAAGTGGTAAATACATAGAGGAGAGGAAGATAAAAGTAGTCCTAACCAGTCCAGTGGAATCACCATCATTGCTGCCAAATTATGGAGACCAGAAGCAAGATTCATATTCCAAGACTACCATCCCAAAGGATATCTCATCTGCTGGAGTCGAAAATGCATACCTTTTGTCTTGGTGGATTGAGATGGCATGGTATCTAATACATTTATTGGGGCTTTGACATAGCCTTGGCTGCATGTTATCTATGTGTGGATGGAATTCAAGTCGCTGCATGTCATCCATAAATTGATCAACCTTTTTTATCAACTAAATGCCAATGTATAGGATAGCTGTTTTCTCATATTAACTATGCGCGAATCCATTTCTTTGTGTCGGTAAAGATTGGAAATCATAGGATATGACTTTTGCTCTCGCTTTTATAATCCGGAAGGTCCCGAGGGGCAGACGTGTCAGAGGATTTTATGGAGTTAAAATCAACACTCAGCATGGTGATTTAATGGTGAAAGAGGTCAGTTTACTTCCCCTGGTGGATTTGAATTTGGACCCAAATTCGCTGTGTCGACCATTGGGAATACGGTTTCTCTTCCACTACACAAGCCACCCATCCCTGATTACCCATTTTATACCGATGAAGAGAGGAGACAGGAGAGAGGAAGAATCATTAAAAGAAAAGAAAACTTATAATAGGCATAGGTTGAGTTGGAAGAATTGGAAATTCAGTTATAAAGTTAGGTCCTATTAGGTGATCATTTTATTTCTCTATTTTTCTGTTATTTCATTCTCCGAAACAGAAAAAAAAATAACAATTTATTTGATAACGTTAGTTTATTTTATTTTATTTTTATTTTTCAAAATAGATCAATAGCCATAAAATAAATTTAGAACGAAAACAAGAAGTAGACAGAATTTACTTATTTGTCCTCGGGAACAATTTCTAATGAAGGTCATTTTTTTTTTTTTCATTTCCTTTTTTATTCTCCCTCTTCTCGTCAGGCCTCGATGATAGCCGATGACCGACTAGAGAGAAGGGCCAATGAGGGTGGCCTCGCCAGTCTCGAGGGAGCCTTGCGATGGTTGGGCGAGGTTGGCCTTGTCAACTCGTTTCTGGCTAGTCACCGAGGTCCTGTGATCAGCTAGAGGAGGAAGAAGGAAGGAAAAAAGAAAAGAAGAAAATTATTTAAAATTAAACAAAAAAAAATTAAGGATTATACAATCATCTTGCATGGCATGGAAGGGTTAGGGAGGAAAAACAAACATCACTAAAAATTTGAGGGTTGTACAATCATCTTCCATGGAGGGCCAAGGAGCCCGATGGGCATGGTGACCGACTGCCGAGCCTCCACATTTGGAGGTGCCAGCTCTAGCTGAGCTGTGACTGTTGATAGAAATCAACTTGAGAGAGGGCGGTTCTAGGCAGGGTTGACGGCTTGTGGAGTTGAGCAACAATGGCGTCGTTTCGAGTAAAATTGTCCACATCAAATCACTAGTCAGGACACGTACAACGACAAATGATTGGACTACCATTTAAGCGAGACTTGACCAAGAGGACTTGATTACATTTTCACTCAAAGGTTTAAAACAACATTATTTGAATTAAAATGTTTGGGATTGAATTTGAATTCATACGATAGGTTTACAATAGAATTTCAATTCTCCAGTGTCGAGTCACAATGTTTCCATGCAAAACAATAACATTTTGAATGTAAAAATTTCAGACACTAAAAAAACTTGTCCTATTTATGTGTGAGAAACATGATTCTTTTGGTTGCGTTGAATAGATATGTACATATATTATAGTAATGAAGCATAAAGTAAAATATTATTCCTCCAATTGGCTGTAATGGTTATAAATTCTCATCAGAGGCTAAGAGAAATAATTGGTTTTAAGTAGGAATTCAACAACGACCATATGCATGGTTGTCGCGCATCTTAAAGCAAACAGCTTTCTCGTGACTTCTGTTGAGAGTTTGCGTTTCCCTTCAATGTTGTTTTCCTTTCTGCCTCTCCCCTTCTTTTGAGCGTTCAAAGAAGATGATAGCAACTTTCAAGGGAATAGTGGAGCATAAAGTACGATATTGATGCTGTATTTGGATGTAAATCTCATAAAATTTCACCAGAGACCACGTGAAATGATTGTTTATTAGAAGTTTATAATGCATCTTAAAGCAGGCAGTTTTCTTGTGCCTTCTGTTGAGGGTTGGTGATGTTCGTTTCTCTTCAATGTTGTTTTTCTTTCTGCCTCTCCCCCCTTCTTTGAAGTTTTCAAGGAGGATTACAGCAACGTTTCAGGCAGTAGTGGAGCATAAAGCACGATATCGATCCGGTATTCGGATGTAAATCTTATAAAATATCATCAGAGACCACGTGAAATGATTGTTCATTAGTAGTTCATCATGCATATTAAAGCAAGCAGCTTTGTTGTGCCCTCTGTTGAGAGTTGGTGATGTTTGTTTCTCTTCGATGCGGTTTTTCTTTCTACATTACCCCTTCTTTTGAGTTTTCAAAGAAGAAAATAGCAACTTTGCAGGCAGTAGTGGAGCGCAAAGTACGATTATCATTGATGTAGAATCTTATAACATTTCATTAGAGACCACATGAAATCGTTTCTTAGTAGTTTATCAAGCATCTTAAAGCGAACTGCTTTCCTGTGCCTTCTATGGAGAGTTTGCACTTTCCATTTCTCTTCATATGTTGTTTTTCTTTCTGCCTCTCCCCTTCTTTTGAATTTTCAACGAAGATAATAGCAACTTTGCAGGCGGTAGATGATATTAGATTACGATATTATTCTTCTATTCGGATGCAAATCATATAAAATTCCATTTCGGGCCACGAGAAACAATTGTTTTTTGGGTGGAGAAGACCACATTGGCCATCTGCTCGGTTGTCATGCATCTTAAAGCAAACAGCTTTCCGTGCCTTCTGTTGCAAGTCTGCGCTTTTCCGTTTCTCTTCAAGCTGTTCTTCTTTCCACCTCTGAACCCCACTTTTCTTTTTGATTTTTCAAAGAAGATAATGGCAAAAAACTTGCCAGAACTCTCTTACCAAAAAAAAAAACTTGCCAGAACTTTGCAGGCAGAACTCAGCATCAGTAGTAAATTAACAGAGGAGAGAAGTTTGCACAATTGAGAGAGAGAGGGAGAGAGAGAGAGAGAGAGAGATGCGCTTATCTTTACCCCCATCACCACCTGCATGGCGAGTAGTATGAACTTTTTATCTTTACCCTCATCACCTGGCATCATGCCAATCTTGCTGTATCTCCAAGACATGGTTCAGAATACATCCTTTCAAAATCTGAATAGTTAAGCTCACAGGGACAGATTGTTACTGTGTTCAACAGGATATGATGTTGAGGAAGACGGGGCGAGAGCAATTCCAAGCGGGATATCCTTTCCTGTGTGATTGTACGGTCGCTCTTGTGGCCCTTTGCAATTGGATACATATGGTCGCCGCCTCATTGGGCTGTAGTAGATTGTGCATTTCAAGGGTTCAGCATTGTACTGCCTCATATTTTCTTCTGCAATTTCATGTATAAACATGGATTGCTTTGGTATTTCAGTTGGAAATGAAGTCCTCTCAAAATGTCTATTCCGGATTTGACTGTCATCATCATCATCATCATATGGTGAAAATGGAATCCTGCAAATGTTCCGATAACACAGATATAAACATTGGTAAAAGCTTTGCGACGATATTAAAAGGTCTTTTCTTCATTCTAATAACTACAGCGATCAAACACATTAGTCATCGTAGTCGTAGTTGTCTATAGCACAAAACTTTCAAAGATGCATTGCCAAACACGTACACATGTATTTCAATACATCACAGTGTAGCCACGTCAGTACGAAATATACTGTTCTTCTAGTTTTGATTATTATAGATCATTAAAAAAAACCGGCTTTTCTATCTATATATGTAAAAGCCAAAACACTATTTTATCTCGCTTTTTAAATTTCTCATTTTGGCGCTCATCTACATGTTACATTAATACTGTAATATAATTTAGCTTTAAAGAGAGAAAAATGTAAAATTGGCAAAAGAAAAAACCAGGATAAAATGGTGAAATTTGAGGAAGAAGTTGACTAGGCCTTTCCATTAAAAGTGCACTTACCTAAATTCCTTAACCGTCCTTAAAGTGGCAAATTGCCAATTTCTCTCATGTCCTTTTGCCCGCTTTGAATTTCTTTTTTGTAACGTTGGCAAAGTGCTCATTTAAAATGTTTACTTTTCAGATAACTTGAAACGAACACCGTCCTACAAGCTCCCGCTCCCTCCCTCTCCCCTATATATACATCGCCTCTCTCTCACAAACTTCTCGCGTTCTCCTTCTCTCTCTCTCTCTCTCTCTCTCTCTCTCTCTCTCCCTCTCTCTCTCTCTCATTCATTTCCTTCACCTTCTGTTGAACCGGAGCTCGGAATGGCCACCTTCACTGCAACACCGGCTCGCGCCTCGTTCGCTTTGAAGCCAGCACAGGTACGAAAATGGGTATCAGTCGGTTCAAGATTGCTTGACTCGTGTTTTCTTTACAACGGGTTCTGATGCTTGATCGCTGTGGCCGCCGGACATAGTTTTATGATCGATATTGGATGCGAGCGCTATACTTTTTGTTTTCCTCCAGTTTTAGATTTTCAAGGCACATTATCAGCTTGACGTTAACTATTCCCAGACTAGGATGAATCTGCTTTTGCTTTGGTGCTGGAGGCTTTTATGTCCGTTGAGTTGTAGTAAATGCTGAGTTCTTCATGCATTCGTAACTGCATCGAAAAGATACAGCACTGCCAAATGAGCTTTTCAGATGCTTAGAATAAACTGCGTGAGATTAATAATGAGTTCAGGCCGGCAATACCCGGTTTTGGCTTCCTGCTACTGATCTAGTGGTCCAAAAACTCAGTAAATTCTCGGGGGGCAAACTACGTATTTTCTAACTTTTGAGTTTGTTGCATATTGCCAAATGGCGTTTCAATTTTTGCAATCTAGCCCCCGAAAGGTAGAAGTCCGTATCAATGTGTCCCCTTGTGTTGACTCTAGTGAAATTTTGCTTGGAGCTTCGGCCACGCGATGGCACGTGACTAATTTATGAAAGAAAAATTTATCATATGAGTAAATAGATATGAAAAAGTAGAATATTAAATTCAAAAACACATTACATGTGACAGCATGTGACCAGAGCTCCAGCAATAATTTGACTGGAATCAACACCAAATGCATATTGGTATATAGTTCTCAAATATATCTTTGGGTATTCCCTATAATTTTTTTTTTTCACATACATAAATGATAAATGTCCAATTAATCTTCCATAGCAAGTCACGTTGTCAGATATGTGAAAAAAAAAATTGCCAAGTCAACGTTTGAGAGCACATGGCCTCCAAATTCCGAAAAGTCAGTTAACAAATTGCAAATATCGAAACGACAGGGATAATTTGCCACTATCCCGAAAACTTGGGTGCAAAATGTAATTTTACCAAATGTTCAGTGCAATTTAGGCAGAGAGCTTGGCTACCCGGTTGAGGTTCTGCACTTTGAATGAGACCGCATCTCTGAAAACTAGCTCTTGACAATTTTTAATAGGTACCTGTCTGCAAGATATCGAATGTCAGGTCCGTCTCCCTCCCTGTCGGCGGCACAAGTTTCCCATCTCTCAAAACACACCGTTTCCAGGTTTCATGTGCGGTAAGTAGTCCACCATGTCATGTCAACTATAACAGCAAGCATAGCAAAGTGACTGCAAGTAACTTACATATATCTGAAGTCTGGGTCATTATGTTTGTCCTGGGTCGAACGATCTTGCTGTGTGATTATAATTGTGTCGCTCGAAACATGCTGCTTCTGGGGAAAGGGGATGAGCAGGAGTTTGCTCATACCAGGTTCAAGCGTATCATTGTTTTTTTCATGGGGGAATGCTTGAATTGGTCTTGCCAATTTTGTAGCTACTCGGAGCGAAGCCCATACATAGGTTTTAAACTTGTGAATGACCAACTCGATATATGAGCAGGCTAAAAAGAAGTATTTGAAAGTATTGAAGATGAGGTTCTCTGTCATAAGCACGATAACTAGTGCAAAATGGAAGCAGGAAAAGCTAGAAAAATAGATGCAGAGCTTAGTGAAAATTTGCTAATAAAAAATTCCAATGATATCTAGAGATATTCATCTTGGAAGATTTTAAAAACTAACATGTGCTGAAATACCCCAAGTACCGAGGCTCCTAGAAATTCTTCTCCCTCTATATATTCATACCGAGCTAATGATGCCATTTCCAATCTTTCGAACTTGAAAAGCCTAAGAGATTTGTCTTTGGGATGCCAAAAGTCTCCTCACCCTGTTGACCTGTCTAAGCTTGTCGAAGATGCTATTGCCCGGTGGATCAATAGGTTAAACAAACCGGTGTCTTTATAGTTGTCCACTTCGACAACGATCACCACATCACCATATATTGCACAGCTTTCTCATCTCAAAAGACTTAAAACTCTCTAATGAATGTTTGCGGTGCCTCCTAATGCTTCCCTCAAGTTCATCGCCCTTATGAATCGGACATTGCCAATCAACACATACATTGATTGACCTATCCAACTTGAAACTATCAGAACTCATAATTGAGTATTGCCTCACTTTGTGGCAATCAAGCATGTCAGAACAACCATCACCCTCAACTGCGATTTGTTCCACTCCATATTCTTCACGATCTTTCTAGATTTGCCCCCGGGATCTTATTTTGTCGGCAGGCATTTTTAATGTCACATTCGATGATTTACATCGTGTGCGTGAGGGCATTGAAGTAAGTTTTGCTAAAATCGAAACATTCAAAAAGACCGCATAGGGATGCCTTCTATTGTATCTTAGCCCAAGAGAATGAGATGTTCTTTTGGACAAATGGGTGTTCTACGTTTCAATTACTTAGTTACTATGCACTAAAATTAAAATTGATATAATTCATTTGTTTATTTATATTAGTGGAGGCATATGAAATTGCAATTGAGTACTCCATTACAATGGCAAGCTTCTCGAGTCAAATATTTTCAGATTCAAGCTTAATCTAAAAATTCGTGTTACTCAAAAAGTACAAAGAAATTAGTACACAAAACAACATGTGGAAGTGAGGAACAAGGAGTGATAAAAGAGAGTGAAGGGTGTAACAATAACTTTTTGTAGAGAACAATCCCCAAGTCCCTTCATTTATAGCTAGCGTTGATAAATCAATCACTCATCAAACTTAGGTGCTAATAAGCACGAAACAGATTTATACACCTCTCATGCTTTTATCAAATTCATACACGACTCATTCACTTGAAAAGAGTTGAAAAAGAAAGAAGAATGCACGTGACAAAATTGTAGCCCACCCTCAAATGCGATGACTTATCGATAGGCTGGTCATGCTATTTTTCCTGAGTTGACAAATTTGAACCACATTGTGAGTGAATCCTTGGCGAGCTTGTATCTTGCATATATTTCTACCTCATACGGAGATATTTCCTGGCTTCTAGCACGCGGTAAGACAGCAATGACCGCAATGACCGGCCTGTATACGTACGTGTAAATTGAGTAGTTTTGGTTCAAACTTTTCCACAGCGAAAACGTCAGAGGGGGGAATTACGTTTGATTTTTCCTCTCTACCCTCTTAACATCCGGAGGAAAAAATCGCAGACCATCGAGACTCGGTTGCGTCAGGCAGCAAGGGCAGGTCGGACCACCTCCAATCCTAGAGCCGCGAGCCTCATCTCGCGCGGGAGCTGACGCTGCTGCCTTCAATTCTGCGGCAGGGGAAAGGAAAATACAATTTTGGCCCCCTCTCTTGCTAGCAGGAAATCTTCGCGCCGCTCGCGTGTCGCGAAAAATGAAAAGAACAACCGAAAGGAAAAACCCAAACCCCAAAAAGATAAAAAGGAAAAGCGAGAAACTAAGGGTGCGTTTGTTTGCGTTTTTGTTTAAAAATTGTTAGGGGAATGAAATAGAAAAAGTGTTTATTGTTAGGGAACAATTTTTAAAAAAAAAAATGCGTTTTGTAAACTTGTTAGGGAATAAAAAAAAAACGAAACACGTTTGGTAAATTTGTATAATTTTTTTATTTCTTTTATTTTTTCCTTTTTTTCTTTTTTCTTTTTCCTTTTCTCTTTTTTTCTTCTTTTGGCCGGTCGCCGGCCTCGGCCATGGCCGGCGACCGGCCGGCGAGGGCCGGGCCTCGCCTTGATCCGGCGAGGCCGAGCTCGCTCGCCCGGCGGCGGGCGGCGCGGCCTCGCCGGGCCACCGCCGGGCGACGCCGACTCGCCCGGATCCGGCGAGGCCGAGGCTCGCCGGCCGCCGGGCGAGGTCGGCCTCGCCGGATCGGGCGAGATCGAGCTCGCCCGGGCCGGCGCGAGGTCGGCCTCGCCTTGGCCGGGCGAGCTCGAGCTCGCCCGGGCCGGCGCGAGGTCGGCCTCACCTTGGCCGGGCGAGCTCCGGCTACGGCGAGCCTCGGCGTCGCCGGGGGCCGGCGAGCCTCGCCGTGGGCTGGGCGAGGCCGCCGGCCCTCGTCGGCCGGTCGCCGGCCATGGCCGAGGCCGGCGACCGGCCAAAAGAAAAAGAAGAAGAAAATAAGAGAAAAAGAAAAAAAGAAAAAATGAAAGTGTTTTTCAAATGTGTTTGAAATAAGAAACACAAATTTTGTGTTTTCTTGTTTTGTTTCTTTTTTTTTTTCTCGGGAACAAAAGAACAAAAAAGGAACAAACGGCGTCCAAACGCGTTTTGTTCCTTTTTTTTGTTAAAGGAACAAAAAAACAGAAAAAGTGTTTAAAAAAAAAAAAAAGAAACACAAACAAACGGGGCCTAAGGTGTCTTTGCGTGACAACGTTTCATTCTCAAAATTTGTTCTTTGATCCCGGAACAAAAAAAGAACGTAAAAAACCTGTTTGGTAAAACATTTGTTCCCGAGAACAATTTCTCAATTTTTGTTCCGTTTTGTTCAGGGAGCAGTTTTGAGAAGCAAAAAAGTTGCTTCTTGTTCCCGAGAACAATTTCTAGAAGTAAGTGATTTTCTTTTTTAATTTTATTTTCTTGCCGCGACCATCGTCAACCGCCCAAAGCCACCACCCCGCCGCCGCCGCCGCCGCCGCCGTCGCGGCCGCCGCCGCCGCCGCCCGGTCGCCCGCTGTATCGGTCGCCGCCGCCGTCGGTCGCGCTGCCGCCGCTGTCGCCGCCGTCGCCGCCGCCGATCGCCGTCGCCGCCGCCGTCTCGGTTGCCGTCGCCGACCGATGGGCTTCGGGCGACGGTTAGCGGTGTGTCGGTCGGTGGGTCGTCGTAACGACGGCGGGGCCGGCGGGCGGGCCGACGTCGGCGGCGGCGATCTGTCGGCGGTGACGGTCGGCGGGGCGGTCGTGCGGCGGTGGCGGCGGCGGCGGCGGCGATCCGTCGGCAAAAATAAAAATGAATAAATACAAAAAGAAATTGTTGCGTTACCAAACACATTTCTATTCTTTTTCTATTCCGGGAGTAGAAATTTTGTGTCGTTATCAAACGGGATTCTTTACTCAGAAATTATTCCCCGGAGCAGAAATAGAAAAGAACTATTTCTGAAAAAAAAACTCTTCCCGGGAACAGAAGCGTTGTCATGCGCAGCCTAAGGGGCTGCATGTTTTTGTTTCTAAAAAGTGTTCTGGAATACTTTTTTGTTTTTTTGTTCAGGGAACAAAAAAAAAAAAAAAAAACGCATTTGGTTGCGTTTCTCTTCTTTTTAGTTTTTTTGTTCCCGGAACACAAAAAGAACAGAAATGAGAAACAAAAAAAAAGTTATTTCTTGTTCCAAAAACGATTTTAAAGAAACGTTTCTTTTTCTCTCTCTTCTTCTTTCTTCTTCTTCTTTTCTTCTTTTTTTTTTCTTCTTTTTCTTTCGCCGGTCGCCGGCCTCGGCCATGGCCGGCGACCGGCCGTCGAGGGCCGGGCGACGCCTGTCGAGGGTCGGCAACCTCGCCGGAGCGTCGTTGGCCCCGGCGAGGCCGAGCCTCACCCACGGCCGGGCGAGGCCGAGCCTCACCTTGGGCCGGGTGAGCTCGAGCTCGCCTAGATCCGGCAAGGCCGAGCCTCGCCATGGGCGGGCGAGCTCGAGCTCGCCCGGATCCGGCGAGGCTGCCGGCCCCGTCCGGCGACCGGCCAAAAGAAGAAAAAAAAAAAATAAAGGAAGAAATGCAAAATAAAATAAAAACATTAAAAAATTAAAAGAAACAAAAAAATATAAAATTTACCAAACATGTTTCGTTCATTTTTTATTCCCGAAACAAGTTTACCAAACGCATTTTTATTCAAAAATTGTTCCCTAGAACAGAAATACTTTTTTTTGTTTCTGTTCCCTGGAACAAAAAAAGAACAGAAGTAAAAACATGCAGGCCCTAACAAAAACAAAAATACGAAAAGATGCAAAGAATCCTCCTCTGCTTCCACCAGTTTCCAACACCGACTCTGATACGACTCCGAATATCCCACCATCCCCCTCCGACTCTCTCCTCCTCCCATTTTTATTTCAGATCGTCACTTCGGATTCTGATTCAGCCCCTCTCTCTTCCTCGCTCTCTAGAACGAGCAGCGACGACCTCGATCGGTCGATCTCTGCCGAAATAGGTTCTTAGCACTACCATGGCCAAGCCCTTGAACCAGTAGGCACCTACCGATGCCTCCGAGCAGCAGCAGCTCAGTGATTGTTGTTTCTGCCGAGGTGGACCACTTGTGCTAAGCGCAAAACAATTGACGCACTTGAGGTTGCCCTGTGTGTGGTGACAGTTGCTACCATCGTCGTTTCTGCTGTTCCGTTCAAAGATTTCTTCCAGAGGAGTATAATAAGCACAAGATAGATCACTGGAAAGGGCAGTCCAAATAATGATGCTGCAATCAGCCATGGAGCGGCGGGAACAGTGAAATGATTCGAATTAAGTGATGAAAGGAGTGTATCTCGGTTAGTACATCTCGGAGGACTTCGCATGAAGAGAAAGTATTGTAAGAGCTATTGGTGTGAACCCATGACTAGCTGGTAAGCGGTGCATGATTTTGGGGCTGGCTTTGTTCGATTCGCATGCTGGTCTTAACGGACAAACATCAAGAATCTCCATCTTAAAGGAGAATACATCTACAAACTACCAAGATGGAAAGGAAAGTCTGACATGGACTTCCTGCCTTAAAAAGGGATTGCTGTATGTGAAGGTGCATATTGTATGACCTCAATTCGGTCAGATAGGAGTTGTTTGATCAAACTTGGCAAATTTTTGCCCCCGAAAAAAGAATGGACACCTACTCTCTTGAGTGCTTTTTTTTCTGATAAGAAGTGCTTCCTACTCTGTTATACATATCAATTACAAAGAGGTTTATGTAAATCTTCTTCTCATGTGCACTTTGCATGTTGACTAGTGATATAGTTCTGCGAGTAACCTTGTTCAGATCTTCTTTGTTTTGTTTTGGTTTAGACGTTTCAGTGGCTTTGAATTGCTAATTAACTTACCTAGTGAGGTCAAGTCGAATTATATAAATTCCAAGTGCATTATTTTGTCATTTTATTATATGGTGAATTATCTGAGATACCTTATAAATTGCTTCTTTTTCTTACCGCATTTGAAATTCGTTGATGCCCATTCTTCACGTAGGAGAACATTAACTTCATTATACCGTACGTGTCAAAGTAGCTGTTACAATGTGTATGAAAGTATCTCTGCACTTATGGCATCTCCTCTATGACAATAACCAACACAAAATTGCGACACGAAGAAGATGGATACTCTACATCAGTAAACACACATCCAATTTATTTCTCTAGTCATTTTAGACCATACTAAAATCACGTCAAATTTACTTTGGCTCCATTTGCCTATTGATGTCCAAGCAAGTGGTCATGTTGGATTTTTAACGGCCGTCTTGGATGGAACTATGACGCATAATATTTGCAAGTCGTTGATTCAAGTTTACTTATAGTATTAGTAACAAGAAAGAAAAAGAATTGGGTTTCGGTGTAACACCAGGCAAGACTTAGGCTTTTTGGTAGGATTCTCCCGAGTCACGTCTGCTTCATTTGTCTATTGTTGTCCATGCAAACGGCCACATTAAGTTTTTAATGACCATCCTGGATGGAAAGTATTTTTGGATTTCTGATGCAAGTTTCGATTTTTTATGATGAGAAAAAAAGTTGGAATAATTAGTAGTTAATATAGCTTGGGATTTTTACAGAATCGCCGCTCACTGTAGCCCACCCATTTCGTGCGTAAATCCACCGACAACATTAACGCCACACCAGTTTGACCTGTTTGCCATCCCTTGGTCTCTTATTTTCTCCGCATGGAGCTCACAACCTATGTCTAGTGGAAGTCGCGATATACAGGGGTTGCTGGCCTCGCACGGCCATGGTTGCATATGGCCGCGGCAATGGGGCTCGACTTAGTTAACTCGCTCAATTTTTTGAGCAGGAGAAAGGCCCTCAACCCTATTTATCATTAAAATCAATCCATAAAAGACAAAAGAATTCCTTGCCATGAGAGCATTTGGGTATTTTGGCAACAGCATAAGACAAATGTAATTGATGATCTACGGAATCCAGAAAATGAAAGGGGAGGGATGGAGGAGCAGAGGACAAGGACAGGCGTCGCAATTGCGGATGAAGAGCACGCTGTCAGCCGTTGGTGGTCGCACGGGGGAGTGATGATATTGTGGATAGTGAAGCAGGAGCCAATTAATTAGAAAATGATTATTATAGTGAAAAGCTCAAATTGATATATTTACGATAAATTTATCTTAAATTTATTTTTTATTTATTAAAATTTTTAAATTGATACATTTATGATAAATTTTTCTTTAATTGGTTTCTATTATATTTTGTCATCAAATTGTTGTGCAAGATAACATGTACATTATTTTGACTATTAAATAAAAGGGTGTGTAGAGGTGTGCATCAGTAATTTAATTATAAACTCAAAAAGGAGAGCTGAGGGCCAAATCTTCAGAGCCAAACTTAGAGAGGGGCAATTTTTGTTCTCGAGATCTGAGAAGAGACAACCTTTTATTGAAGCGGATGAGCTTGGCTAGTCATGGGGAGCATCATGGCACGTGAAATGTTGCTAATTCTACTTTTTCTTTTTTATTCCTCAAAGCTAGTGGAGCGTGAATATTGTTTAGGAAATGCCAGATGAAGGATGGTAGTCTTTTCCGATTTCGAGAGAGTATTCTTTGGGACGCTTTTATAAAGTTGCAGTTGAATGTTATCACCATCAAATAAAAGCATTCTACCGCCCCTGCCGCGGCGGGCGGGGGAGGAGGGCTCATCGTGCGCGGTTAAGTGTAAACCCCGAACACTTGCACGTTTTCTCCTTGAGATTGGAGACTGCATTTTTTTTATTTTTTATTTCATTAAGCGGAAAAGATCGAAAGGTCCGATAAATGGGCTCTCTCTCGTGGGTTTTAGCAACTCAGTCCACAACTGAGTTAGCCTCCCTAAGGCAATGGCTGATCTGGATATTTAAAAAGGACAATAATAAATCTTTACACAACGGAATAATAGCATGAGCTTCGCACGTGAGCCTGTCTGAACTTTTCGTAGCCTTGACAAAGTCTAAGCTGCGAGCCTCAAGAACGGGGTTTTTTTTTTTTTTTTTTTTTTTTTTGAGGATACAGATAGAGTTACGGCTTCTAAAAGAGGGCAAGAGCCTCAACCCCGAACGCAGAAGACGCTGCTACTGCTCGCATAGCTCCGTCCACCAAGCTCCCGGCGGAATCACGACAGATGCAAGCGATCGAGCCTCCAGTAGCTCCAGGTTCGTAGGCATCGTCTATGTTTATCTTTAGTGTTCCAGCCTACGGTGGGTTCCAAAATCGTGATGATCCGTGGCTGGTCTTACTAGATTCGCTCCATTTTGGGTTCCATCTGTTGAAACTCTTTAACCCAGCTAAAGCAGACTACACAAGGTTGCTTGGTTCTGGTTTTTTTATTCTTGAAGATGGCCAGGTTTCCTGACTTCCAAATATTCCACAGTACTGTAGCAATCGTCTGATTGGAGACTGCCTTGGCTTCTTGTACTTACTCATCCTGATCTTGAGCTCTAGCTCTCGTCTCTGCTATTCCACCATTCACTAGTGTATTTCAAGCTTGAAATCTTCTGGTTGCTGACTAACAAAATATTCTTAAATTACCATTTCTTATGAAATTTTATCAGTGTGATTTGTAAATTACCAAGATTATCAAAATTTACCTACATTCCAATGGAGTAGTAAATTAACTCACTTGAAAAATTTCATCATTGCTGTAAGTAAAGTACCAGCATCATTAGAAATTTACCAACATACCAATAAAGTATTAAATTATCACCTCCTACAAAATTTTTTATGAGTGTGATAAGTAGATTACCGACACAGTCAAGAATTTACAAACTTTACATGGAAGTATTAAATTACCCACTCTCAAATTTTACTAGTGTGTTAAATAAATTTCCAGCAATATCAAGAATTCACCAGCATACGAGTCAAGTGGTTAATTATCAACTCTTATTACCAGCATCATAAATAAATTACTAGCACATTCAAGAATTTAACAACATTTTAATGAATTGATAAATTACCAACTCCTTTGAAATTTACTTACCAGCTCTATTAAAAAAAAAAAATACCAATATATTAATGAAGTAGCTAACCATCTCCTATGAAATTTTACCCATGTGGTCAGTAAATTGCCTATCATTATGAATTGCAATCACATTGCGGTTTTACACTATTATCTTTAGATGTAGTTGAACGCAAAAGGGGCCTTGAATCACATAAGGTGATCAAATCATAAAGGTAGAGTCATGGAGGCTAGATTTAAACTACTTAAACAAATACCCTTGTTCAAATCCAATTTGAATGTTGAGCTATACTTGAAGTAATGGCTACAATATCGGCACTTAATTTTTATTTTAACACATCAAATGAATAGCAGTGTATCAGTATTTTATTTTCAACTCAGAAAATTCCTGTAGACTAATGGTCTCACAATGTCTACAAGTCCTTGGCAGAAAAAATTTCAACACTGTTAGTATATCGGAAAGTGGAGGGGCACATCTCTAGGACCAATATAAAACAGGACCAATTTTCGAGCTTAGATATGAGAGGAATCATTTTCTTTTTTTTCTTTTTCATAATCGTAGTCTATGAAGTTGAAGCCTAGTGCTAATACAAGAATCATTCAATGTGGATATCTTTATTTCTTAGATGCCTGACAATAATGGCATGTGCCTGTCCTAATTTTATAGAGTAATTATAGAGGAAGCTAATACTCTATGTCCAATCTTCCTAGATAGAGCAAACTCTTAACCACCACGATTAGATTATTAAACAAACAAATTATATCGGAAGCATTCACGAAGTTGCTATCGAACCTTAAATAATGCATTGATGTTGAATAACACGGAACCACACTATTATTTGGTTGTACATTATATAAGTTCCAAACCTTATACTTCATTAAATTTGTCAATGTCCAATCATGTTGCAATATCATTTTTGAAAAGGTACCACCATGCCGTCTCGTGTGGCAATTTTAGTCATCTCAAAGCTTCTAATTGGTGTCTCACAGTTGGCCATATTAACAAGTAGAACGCTCCATCAATACAAATAATCATCAATATCACTAGTAAACAAATGCACAAAATCATCCGGCATACATATAGTTGCATAAAATATGTTTGTATGTTACTGATAATAGATGTCGAAACGATGTTAATAATCAACTGAAAATTTAGGGTAATGAAATAGTTTTTTTTTTTTTTTTGAGGAAGTTACAAATATTAACCGGTGTCACTAGTAAAAGACACATAAGGAACTCGTAATCAACTAGAGGAGAAACACAAAAACGACTATTCATAATATGCAAGAATCTTTCGAGTTTCATCAGCACGTTACTGACAATAAAATTGCAACTCACAAAATCAAAACAAGGTTAATAATATAGTAAGGATTTATACTTATAAAATAGTTATTTTTTTGTAAGTTACTACCGTTAACCAAGACTACTGACAAAGCATGCAAGCAACTCGTAGTTTCAATAAAAAATACTCGCCCGCTTATAAAAGCAAACAATTGCTCGTAAGTTACAGGAGTATTTATCATATGGTAAATTGATGATTTCGTTCACATGGTTTTTACAATCATTGCTACTCATAGATTCGAAACAATTTTAACACCATATTTGGATTTAGAGGCATAAAGTAGTTATTTTGTTTGTAAGTTGGAACATCAATCGAGACTATTAATAAAGTATGTAAGCATTCATAATCTACAAGCGAATATACTAACCCATTTGTAAAATCTAAAAGAAAAAATGGTAATCCACTATATGGTTTGAGGATGAAAAAAAAACTTTTTTTTTGGTAACTTTCTAACAATTGATCAGGCTCACAAGTTATCGGTTAATTTTTACTTACTAGTGATACTTCAAGTTTATAATTGGTTCTTTAAATCTAGCATCCATGAAACAAATGGTTTACGGAAATATAGAAACATGTAAGATTTCAAACTACAACTATCCCATCACATGAATAGCTCTGGTTAATTTTTTGATCCATTCTAGAGAGAGTGGTGGTCATATTTGCAGAAGTGACATTTAAGAAGAAACAATTTATGTTGTAGAAATTTGAGTAGTGTGGAACTCTTTTTTTTTTTTAAAAAAAAAAGAATGCTTTGCATTGTGTTCTGTCAAAGGAGAACATGTTCATGTTCTCTTCTTGAGATTTAAAACTCCTAGGAAATAATTTATGTTCTCAAGATTTGAGAAGAGTGACCCTTTTCTTCTTTTCTTTTAAATGAAAACTTAGCATTGTGCTATGTTAACGTTCTTTCCAGGAGATTTAAAACTCCTTTTAGGTGTTAAAACTCCCCTTGAGATTTAGTACTCCTATGTTCAAGTGCATTGTCAACTTTGATAAGCTGGAGTGATGCTACAATGAATCATTCTTATTAAACAATTGTAGCATACTGGTCCCGACTCTCTGCATATCTAGCTAATTTAGGCTACCAAGTTTAATGACCTATAGAGATTTCCATTTCTGAGTCAGTCTTCTAAACATTTTCCATCTCTAGCTGCCATTGCTTTTGCTGATATGCTATTTGGTATTTCTTGAAGATCATGTCGAGGGAAATTGTTCAGAAAAACAACGTACTTGTAAAAATTGATGGAATAGCAGGGAGCACTTCTTTTATTCACACTACGACAGAAGGTCAAGGAATGGCTAATTCATCAGGATATGAATATGAAGTATTCTTGAGCTTCAGAGGAGAAGATACTCGAATAGGTTTTACTGACTTCCTTTACATTAGTATGATAGATGCGGGAATCCGTGTCTATTAAGGATGACGAAGAACTCTGCAAGGGGGAAAAATTTGGCCTGGAACTTCTCCGAGCAATTAATGAATCGAAGATCTCAATACCTATATTTTCGAAAGGTTATGCCTCTAGCGTATGGTGTCTCAAGGAGCTAGTCCAGATAGTTGAGTGCCAGAAAACTAGGGGACAGAAGATTATGCCCATTTTTTATGATGTAGCACTTTCAGAGGTTCGACACCAAATTAGAGATTATGGAGAGGCCTTTCTTACACATGAAAACAAGAAGCGATATGATGAAGAGACTATGTGTGAGTGGAAGGCTGCTCTCACCACGGTTGGAGAACTAGACGGATGGGACTTGCAAAAAATGGCCAACAGGTAATTGCCTCTATCAGTCCATTTGATGTGCCTTGTCCCATTAAAACTTGATGTGTTTCACTGTTGAAATTGAATTTTATGCTATTGAAACTATACTACAGAAATCACACGAAATAATGGGACAATCCTCATTTTGTCATTTTTCTTTCCAAACAACCTTTTTTTTTTTTTTTCTTTTTTTCAGTTAAGGTCATTCATTAATTATATGTGCCAACGTTAATTCATTTACAATGGAGTAAATCCTTGCAGAAAGCATTTCAAATAGGTTTCTAGTTTTCACTCTGGTCTTGTTAGAACATAGCTTGGTTCAACACAGTTTTCTAACTCATTGCCATTTGACCTCCAACAAACTCTAGGAAAGAAGGTGAGATGGCAAAAACAGTTGCCCAGAAGGTTTTCAATGAGTTGAAAAAGGCTTATTTGGTGGTATCAAACAACTTGGTCGGTGTGGACCATCATGTGGATAAAATCATGAAAGAGATAGGACTGGAGGTATGAGCTTGCATGCTTGGATCCGAATCTATCTCTTCAACTTTTTAGCAAACATGCTTTTACCATTAAAAGAGAGTCTCATATGGATGCACTTGTAGGTAAGCATGATTGGACAGAGCAAACTATATCTACAAGAAGGAAAGATGCCAATCCAAGAGGGCGATACGCATTGCTGGAGGTCTTCCATTAGCCATTGAGGTCATAGGTTCACTTTTATCCGGCAAAAATAAGGAAATGTGGGATGCCACATTGAAGAAGCTAGAAAGTATTCCTGATGATAAAGTTCAGAGTAAGCTGAAAATAAGTTACGATGCATTGGATGATCGGCAACAGCATATATTCCTTGATAAAGCTTGTCATTTCATTGGATATCACAAAGACATTGTGGTCTATTTCTGGGATGCATCTGAACTTTTTTCAGAAGTAGCCTTGGAAGTTTTGCAGAACATGTCTTTGATAAAAATTGGAATAGATAATAAATTGTGGATGCATGATCAACTCAGAAACATCGGAAGAGAAATAGTTCGTCAAGAAAGTAAGATGAAAATTGAGAGGCAACGTCGTGTGTGGAATGCCAAGGACGGATTGAATTTGCTGAAGAGACATGAGGTAAAATGCCTTAGCGCAACAAATCTCCAAGTTACTTATGAACATTTTCTATTTTAAAAAAAGGCAGTTACTTTTTGTGTCCTCTAGCACCATTGTGATCTACTCAACCAATGCTTTTGCTCTTTTAAGATTAAAGGAATGATAGTACTCAACCCAACCCCTTAAAATAGCAAACTTGAATAAATGTGTTTCCTTTCAACTTTTTTGTTTTAAAATTTTTTCTTTGGACAGGAAAAAAAGGAAGTTGAAGCTCTTCATCTCAAGTTTGACCATCAGCACCATTTTACCTATAAGGACTTCAAGAGCCTGCCAAATCTAATGTTCCTTGAAGTAGACGACTTGAAGGAAAATTTTCGTGCAAAAAGGAAGCTTTTTTGGCTCAAATGGTCATCATATGCTCTTCCAATTAATGTTTTCCGGAAGAATTCAGATGTCCTTCCACAATTACAATGGCTTTCTTGGCATAATATTTGCCCAACATTTGAGATTGCAAAATTCTCCATGGAGAATTTGATTATCCTTGATCTATCTCGGAGTGAAATTACTCATGATTGGAAGGGGTGGAGCCACATGAAGGTATGTTATATGCTAGACAACACTTATTCTTCCATCTTATTAGATTCAAAACTAAACTTTGCATGATTTTTCTTTCATAGGTGATTAAGAATTTGAAAGTTCTGAATCTGGCCCATTGCCAATGCTTGGAGAGAACCCCTGACTTCTCAGCTCATTCAAATTTAGAACATTTGATCCTATCAGGCTGTAAATCATTAATCAAAATTGATGGATCAATTTGTCAGTTGAAAAGTTTGGTTTTCTTAGATGTAAGCTATTGTCGGATTCTTGAGAGGCTTCCAGAGACAGTTGGAAATTTGGATTCGCTAACTAAGTTGGACATAAGTCACACGCACATCAAAAAAGTACCCGATACCATTGGAATGTTGAAGAATTTGAAAGTAATGAAGATGCATAAAAATGTCCAAAGCAGAATATTTAATGCCTATAAGAAGTCAGAGAAGCTCAAGGGAAAGGCAATCGGCTACTATTTTTATTATGTCACGCATTTCCACGCAGAAGTTGGCGATCAAGTCTATGGGAGAGGATCCATAGAGACATGGGAATCGGGATGGCCGGTAGTAGATGCCCTACCAAGGCTTCCTGAAAGTCTCATCGAATTAGAACTTGAGGTGTTGAGGGTGGACATGTTTCCGGATCTCTCAAATCTCGCTAACTTAAAGGTATTGCATCTGGGCTTTGGCCCACCTAATTGTGATGGGAAATCTTGTGGGCTTCTGGAAGAACCGATACCGCGGTGGATTGGCAACTTGAGCAAATTGGAGTCTCTGGCACTATGCAATTTTAGGTGGAAAGCCTCGTTGACAGACCTGAGCCTCCCTCCCCATCTGCAGCTTCCCTCGAGTTTATCCTCCTTAGGTCTCCTTGGTTTCCACTCACTTTGCTCGATAAATGTATCGAATTTGAGGAAACTATCGTCTCTCTCGATTTTGTTTTCTGCAGTTGCAGAGATTGAAGGCCTTGGTTGTTTGGAGAACCTACGAGATTTGGACCTTTTGTGCGTCAGACAGATGGCGGTGCTACCTGATCTAAGCAAGTTAAACAAGCTACGGCGAATTCAAGTATCTAATTGTGGTAATCTGGTTGAGATTCAAGGTGAACTACCCCAATCTTTGGAATCATTGTGGATTCAATGCTGTGAATCTTTACAGAAGTTGCCTGATCTATCAAGCTTGAAGGGATTGCGAGAGGTTACAATAAGACGTTGTGGGATATTAGCGGTGGAGGAAATTTCTCGGCTTTGCTTGGAGAAGTCAATCAAATTTGTGGGAGAAGACGAATTTGTGGAAGAAGATGATGAGTAAGTGCATGTTGCACTTGGAAGCTTTTTGATGCGTGAGCACAAATTGTTCCCTTGTGTTCAAACCTTAAACAAATCGAGGTAAGTACCAATGTTTTCCTTTTTTTTGCAATCAAATTCCTCCGCAAATATCAACAGAGAAGTTTTGCATGCACTTTTTAATGACCTTTAAGCGGATTCTTTTCTGAAAATCTGATGAAGCATTGAAATTATGATACCTCTGAACAGCCAGAGGGCTCTTAATTATGTACAAGTATTTCTGTTCTTTTCCTAGTTTGGTTTGGCTTTTTTAGCTACATTTTCTTAGGATTATTTCTCCTAGAGATATGCATGTCAACTGCATTGTTTTTATTTGATATGTACCAAGCTATTAGAGATCCTTTTCGATTTCCTGCTTCATATATTTCGAAATTGATAACCTTGCTTTGCATTGGAGATAACTTTGCTATGCTGTAAACAAATATATGGAATGTGTGCTGGAAGGTCATATGACTATTGTTCTCATCCTGGGACTTTACAGCACAATCAACTCATTATTGGGATTTGCAAATGTTATGGAGACATCATAAATGAGGGAGCCACTGCAATTCTGAGATTACCAGTGTGGCAGCACTGGCTAAAGCAGCAGCACCAGAATATCTTATCTCAGCAATGATGCCTCCAATCATAGCAATCTTTGACGGGCACACTGACAAAGATCATTCTGTGCAGTAAACATCGCCTACAGTTGTAACTGATAGAATGCAGCATTTGCTGTACCAGTAGAGAAGGAGGCTGTCTTGCTGAGACTTGAGAATTGCACTCACTTACAAAAAAGAGAGAACCTTCCCTTGGGGCCACCTTCAGTACTAGAACAGTGCATTCAGAAGCATTATCAACATTGTTTCTGTCATGAGACCCACTCAATTCCAGGAAAACACTGGCACTGCACCAAAGTCGGTTATGCGTCATATGCTACTCGCCACCTCAGAAGAACTTTCATCAAGTAGTGGTGGCTCTTCCATGTACGCAGAACCTTTCGCAGAACCTTGTGATCATAAAAGAAGAGCTTTACACAAGCCAAGTGTCAATTTGAGAAAATCTTCCATATTCTTTGCATGTACAAACTCCAAAAGGTTTCCAATCCGCCGTGCTACTTTCAGTTGAGAAAGCAACTTGGGATCCATTTCCGGAGCTGATGCCAGAGCCACGCGCAGCTCAATATCATTCACATCTGCACAGGACGGATCACCAAGTGAAAATCTGAAGCAGTGGCAGGCTGTCTTTGGTTGTACTCTATGAGCATCAGGAGGAGCTTCTGTGCACACATTGGTATTAGGGTCCTCATCCTCATTCAAAGTCGGTCAAAGAGGGAGAATTTGCACCTAGGATATGGATTTCAAGCCTGGCAGCTTATGCTCTAACTCTGGAGTTTTGATTAGGAAAACGAACATCGCATCAAACGGAATCTTGAGTGACAGAAATCTGGCATCACCATCCTTGTTGCCCTTATACAGAACATCCAGATTCAGCAGAATCCCACGGATGAATACGTCAGAGCTTTCAGCTCTGTGATGGACTCAACACCTGCATTTTGAGCCAGCAATGGAGGTTCTAGCAGTGGATCGGTGTTGTGCTCTTGTTTTCTTTTTCAATCTTGAACTGCTTTTGGATCGTGTTTGTAATTAGTGTGCTGAATTATGCTTCGTGTTGAGTGTGAATCATCTAAGTTTTGCCTGTCCAGTGTTGGTGATCATGTGCAATTTTGGTGTTTGATGAAATGAGTTATGTGCTTGAGTCTGCGTGTGCTGGAATGTCACCTTCAAGAAGCACCTGAAGCAGAAGCTGAAGCGCAAGGTCTATTGCGACGGTTTCCTCTCACTCTGGACCTCCACCGGCAAGGTACCTTCGCTTTCACTACTAATCTCTGCCAGTAATGTCCAGCTCAACCCGGTCGGCAATTTAGTTGCCTTTGATTGGGCTTGGACATGATTCTGTTTGATTGGCTAATCTGTGGCAAATTTGCAGTGGCTATCGATTTATTACCGTTTTCCCCCATATTTAGCTTGCTCGATCGAACTTAATGGCAGCAGCTCGATGCTGCCTAGGGTTTCATTTTTTCTATCATCACGGATTGTGCTGTTCTGTGCTTTTGGTTGTAATACTCTCTGTGATTGAGCTTTTTTGGAGTAGATTAGTCCATGCTGTTATTAATGGTCGGATATATGATAGGTAATGCCCTATGATGGCAGCGAGCAGCTGTCGTGATGCAGAATTTTGAAGAATGATGAAGTTTTTTGTTCCAGTGAGTCATTGATGTTCAATGCTTATTTGGTTGATGTTGGAGAGCCTGAAGGAGGTCTAAAACCTCTTGATGATACTCATATTGATAGCTTGATTATTGTTGGGCCATTGGATTTATAAGTTCCGTCTGCCTAGGGTATTGCTTGCTAGTCTTATTCATAGTTGTTTTGTTGGGTCAAATGATCAGTCGGTGCAATGTGATGAATGTGAAGTCGATAGTTTACTTCTCTTTTGTCTTGGAGAAAAGAGTGTTGCTTGCATACATATACGCGCATAGACGCTCCTTTGTGATGCTTTGCTTGTTGTTCATCTGGGAAATTAAATATTTGTTTTTTTGCTTGCTTAGAACAGCTGCTTGGGTATGGCTCAATATATATTTGATTGATTTTAAACCTAGGTGTAAACATTTGCAATTGATCTACTGTTGCTTTTGTTCAATCTGCAACTGGTCTTTTGAAACTCCATATTTTTTTGAGTTTTTCCTTTTGTTAACCTTACTTTTAATTGATGCAGAGTTTTGGTTGAGTTTCTGGTGTGAGGTTCACTATAATCCCCTCTATGAAATACAAGGTGTGTTTTCCTTTTAGCTACTTAAATCCTTTGGCATGGAATCTACAATTGTATTGCCTACATAACTTTTCATTTTCTGCAGATGCTCCAATTACTGAAAAAGAAACACTGGATATTTTAGAAGAAGCTGGTTGCTCACAATGTTGCGGCCTGCAGGAAATGGGAACCAAATTTATACCATCCCTATACCTTACATATATAGATTCTGCATTCCAAATAGCACAGCTTTTTTACAATGCCTCCAAATGACTCCTAACGAGCGGCCTTCCAGGACTAAAGTTGTGGCAGAACTAGAATCAGTAGAAGCTGCCAGTGCTAATAGAATTCTGCGGGATGCTTGAATTCACTTCTCACGTCGTTCTTTCTTCATGTGATGTAAATCAAAGTTTGTTGTTCCACACTTTTCCATTTTTCCCAGGATTAATCTTGGGCTTTGAACGTTCATTTCCATTGTACCCCGTAGTTACTGGGAGTTGTCTTCTCTTGTGAGTTCTTTGGAATATCCATCGAGATTGCATTACTGCATTATATCTTCAAATCTTCAAAGAAAATGTACGATGGTACATTTC
The DNA here is from genome assembly GCA_014182725.1 of Eucalyptus brandiana. Classification (NCBI taxonomy): domain Eukaryota; kingdom Viridiplantae; phylum Streptophyta; class Magnoliopsida; order Myrtales; family Myrtaceae; genus Eucalyptus; species Eucalyptus brandiana. The sequence continues at coordinate 51,579,325 of CM024675.1, read as the reverse complement.
ATCACATCCTGCTCTCATGACGTACCCTGTTAAGTTCTTATATTTGAAGCCTCCTCTGCAGTTGAGTTGGGTAAACAAAGCCTCCTCTATGTTGCTTTCAAGGGGTGGATTTTTTGGACGTTTTCTTTCACCATGATCATGCTCTATCTTTTTTAGGTTATGGCGGGTGAACAATTTCCTTTCAATCTTGTATCTCTTGATGTAATTTAATTTTCAAGAGTAGGACACCAGTGCATTTAAAGCTCTCTATTCTCTTGATGTAATTTAATTTTCAAGAGTAGGACACCAGTGCATTTAAAGCTCTCTATTGGGGAGAGACATTATGAACTCTATACTGGAGATCCAAAGCATCCTGGGTTAAGTCTACATCTCTGAAGAAATATCGCGTGTGGCCAAATGTAGGCATCATCAAGCCAAATGGAGCATCTGATTCGAAATCGGGCAGCTCAGGTCCAAGGAATATCATTTTTACATAATTATTAAAGCCCCCAACATACTTGTGAGGAGGGAGATGCCCACAGTACTTGAATCAGCTGAAAGATTCTTCTACAATTTCTTTGCCATGACATGTCAACTGGACTATATTATTGCTGGGGTACGAACTGCTTAAGGTGGAGTTACTCGCATTGTAGCAAGACATGTCAACTGGACTATATTATTGCTGGGGTACGAACTGCTTAAGGTGGAGTTATTCGCATTGTAGCAAGACTTGTCAACTGGACTATATTATTGGTCGGGTACGAACTGCTTAAGGTGGAGTTACTCGCATTGTAGCAAGGATCATCTTTGAACAAGATTTTGAATGCTCGCCATAGTAGCCTAATATACCTTGAGATAAAGGGAAGCCATGATAGGCCTCAGAAGCTATGTCCTGATATTTCAAAAGAATTGGAGTAGCCTTTCATCCTATTTTCTATTTGGTGCAGTTACCATGTAAGCACAACAGGTAGCTCCACCTATCCTGCGGCGCAGAGACAAGTTCGTGATACAGGTGAAGAGGACATTACTGCTGACATGGCAGGTTTTACTAATATATGTTCCATAATCTTTCAGGTTAAGTAACTTGAGAGATTTCTTTTAGATCTTCTGTTTGATAAAGGAAGTGGTAAATACATAGAGGAGAGGAAGATAAAAGTAGCCCTCACCAGTCCAATGGAATCACCATCATTGTTGCCAGATTATGGAGACCGGAAGCAAGATTCATCTTCCGCGACTACCGTCGGAAGGATGTCTCACCTGCTGGAGTAAAAAATGCATCGTCTTTTCTCAGGGTGTGATGATCGGAAAACATCAATATGTCCCTTCTGCTTTTCTAGATTGAGATGACATAGTATCTAATACATGTAGTGGGGCTTTGACACAACCTAGGATGGGCTGCATGTTATTTATATGTGAATGGGAATCAAGTCGCTGCATGTCATCTATAAATTGATCAACCTTTTTATCAACTAAATGCGAGTGTATAGGATAGCTCTTTTTTCATATTAACTATATGCAAATCCATTTGTATGTCTCGTGAAAGATTGGAAATCATAGGATATGACTTCTACTCTCGCTCTTATAATTCGGAAGGATTGTCTCTTGATGCCAGATCCTGAGGGGTTGGACGTGTCGGAGGATTTTAAGGAGCTAAAATCAACACTCAACGTGGTGATTCAAAGTGGGAAGAGGTTAGTTTTCTTCCCCTACAATTTGAATTTGGGTCAACCTTCTCCAGTAAGGTCACTGGAAGGACGGTTTCCCTTCCACTACCTAAGCCACCCCTCATCACCCATTTTATACAGATGAGGAGAAGAGGGGGAGAATCATTAAAAGGAAGGAAAAAACTTATTATAAGCATAGGTGTTGAGTTGGGAGAATCACAAATTCAGTCGTAAGCTTTTTGTATAAATTCAAATTCAAATTCAATCCTATATATTCCGATTGTAATCCTAAATTTTTGAGTGAAAATGGAAAAATTACCAAAAAATTCTTCACATCTATTATGATTATGTCAATTCATTGCTAAAATTTGCGCATGATTAATGCACATGTTTTAATTTTTAAGGATTGCGTTTGTCACCTCTTTTACGCCTTCTATGCACAAAATGCACGCACCTACGCATGTGGGTCCCAAAGCCATTTCTGGTAATTTAGGTTTTTCGTTATCCTTCATGATGCAAAAAGGGATGTAATTCAGGTTATGCACATCGTCATCTTTCATGATGTAAAAAGGGATGTAATTTATGTTATGCACTTTGGCACCACGATTGGACAGTTCAATCCGATTAAATCAGGAAGCAATGGCGGTCACTGTATGCCAACATCAAAAGAGTCGGCATTAAATTCACTCTCTTAATTTTGGACAGCGAAATTCTGTCCGAAATATAACAAAATAGGATGCCAAATCAGATTGAAATTGAAAGGACCACCTTATCAATTGTCTCTCTTAACTGCCCATTTGGTCCAATCTAAAACGCGTGAGCCATAAGAATCCTCTCTGCAAAAACTTAGTCATCCGAGGTTGTTCTCAGAATTCAATTGCTGACGATGCACCTACCGTCTCTAATGCACTCAGATTTTTTGGGGAAAGAAAAGAATCATTATCCGAAAGTACAGAAGTGACAACATTCAAATCAAGAAGGAGCAGATCTTTTCATGGTTCAGGGACCTTCACAAGAGAACTTCAGATGCTTGTTGCTTGAGACGTGAGTACCGCATTTGTCTTGCTTCTCAGCAGAATCAGTTGAAACTAACATGGCAACCTTAGCAGTCCACATAGGAGACAGATCTGCAGCTAGTGCATTCAATCTCCAATTCTGTCATACTTTAACAAAGAGTGCCTTCGGTGGTTAGTTGTTCCATAGTCACTTTCACCTCCAAGCCCGTGTTGAATAAGGAACTAACCATGGCCGGGATATCGGATTTGAGAGAAGCAGCCAATGCCTACATGAGCGAAAAGAATGAGAGGTTTTAAAAATTTTGAGATAGTTCAATGCAGCATATATACATCCAGCAACAGGAACGATTGAGACAACATTACCAGAGCAATATATAACTGCAAACATGCAATATTTCTATTTCTACCCAAAGTGATGGATATTTAGTCAAAGGAAGTACCTTGTGGTCATCTTCTTTCTTCCGTTTGATAACCTCGAAAAGCCACTCACTGACAAGCTTTTGAAGTTAAACCCTGATGCCGGACCTCTTAGCATCAGGTAAACTCTGGCATCAATCCAAGGCATTCACAGTGTGAGACCTAAGAGGCGACATCTGAACAAACAGAGCCTACATAGGTGTATTTCCAACTTTATTCAATTCAGAAGGAGCCTGAAATGATCTTTCGAACTCTATTAGGATCCATGGAACTAACTCGTTATTTTAATAGTATAGCATGCACCAAATACGAAACCCAAATCACCCAGTCCCCCTCAAGAGAGGATATGTTACAGTAATTTTATCTGAGCACATTTTGGGGGACAATTCTGTATATTTTCCACTAATTGCTTTATTCCTTGACAGTATATGGAAAATTGAAGGACTAGTTCAGAGGCTGAGGTAATTTAGGACTGCAATCATGCCAGATAGTGATGATGAGCACATTAATAATAGCTATAGATGCTCTGAGAAGTGAGGAGCACCTGATTCAAGACATGAATGACTGTAGCAGCCTCCTCAGGTTTGCCTTCAAGTAAATATCCCTACACAAAAAATTGGTTATAAAACCATTTAGTTTGCCACAAAACAAGCAAATGACAGTCGGTTAAATTTTAATCTTAAACCAGAGTGCTAAAAGACACAATAAATGCTTCCAAATACCGAAAAAGTAGTTATATCTCCTTTGTGTTGTGACAATGAGCATTCTCATGCCCATAGGTGCTTCATGTCCTAGGATGTGAGCCAAAATTTGGTTTATTCAATCATTAACTCTTGCTTTTTTCGGCCATAGACCTCTCACCTGGTTTCCCAAGAACTTTGTACTGATCTGTATTGCAATATTAATATTTTCCTATTATCAGATTTTCTAATGCAAGAAGACCTAGTGCTTTCAGGGTCTGATATTTGTGATTTCAACAGTCTGCGTTTGTAAACTACCTTCGCACATGAGAACCCACTGCCCACGGTGTGCTGCTTCATGGACTTACATCTTAACTTCTCAGTTTTCCATAGAGATTCAATGTCTCCTGAAAAGGGTGATTTTCGTCAAACCACTAAATAGGATAAAGAAGCATAATCTCAGAACAATTAAAGAAACAAAGACATTGAAAGACACGGCGCAGCGAAAATTATTTTTATTTCTTATTTCTACCCTTTTGTTTAAGGAGAGAGAAATCACCGTACAGAAGAAAATATTCTAGCACATCCCATCTTTTGTAGTAAATGGCGGGACCTGGATGAGAGAACCATTTGTGGGAAGAAATGGAAAATAAGATTGTTGAGGGACAAGGGCTTGAGAGCAGTGAAGGGAGACAGAGCTAGTGTTTCTCACCTACTTTTGCAGCAAACTCCATCCAGATGTCAAATGCAGCTTTATGCAAATTCACTCCATTTTTGACAAATCTCTTTGAATACTTTGTGAGCAACCCCCAATTGTCTGTATCACAAATGCTGCAAAATTTTTCCATGGAAAGAAAGGATGTCAAATAACATGAGCAAACTATTAGATTGAGAGTAGCAATGCAGACAAATTGATTCAAAATAAAAACAAGTTGATTAAATCGTATATAAATGACACTTATAAATTGGATAAATTGCTTGATAACTATGTAGTACATAACACACAATTAAGTGCAATAATGGCTTACTACATGATAACAACATCCTTCTCAGGAGAAACAGCACGGAAGTGAACCTGAAAACAATATTGGCCGTGGTGGGTTGCAATGGCAAGTTATTCTTCTTCAAAAGCTTCATAACTTCCTGCATGAAGGTAGCATCTTTGTGCTCTTTAGCATATTGCTGCATTGCAATACCCCAAGTTAGCAGAAGAATTGTGTAAATAAAACAAATGGAAAAAAGAATTGCTAGATATAGATACACTTCATCATTACAAAAAGATGGTTTGCAGAGCCAATTGTAGGGGTGAATCCATAGACATTATGCTCCCACAAGGCCTTCTTACCTACAATTTTGTCAACCCTTAGTTTCTATCATCACGGATTAAGTGCACCATGCAATTTAATTTCTTGGCCTAAATAAGGATTTACAGATGTAGGTTCTGATTAAATCATGTACTCCCAGTGACAATTAATTGCTGCAATCTCCTAAAATGAGTTACACCATGGAACTGCAGTTTGATTTGATTTATTTTTCTTGAAAATTATGAAGAGCTTAATTACTAGAAACAGCTCGAACTGATAACTACTGAAGCTTAATGTTCATAAAAACAAGTCTGCAAAAAGTGAATGCTCTTTGCTAAGCTTCAATAATGCATTCAATAACTTGAAGTGGAGGCGTCATTCAAGAAATCAGTCTTACAGAGCCAGCAATGTGAAAAAAGACCTATTTACAGAATAAGCATTTGACACATATTAAGTTGGATTGAGCTTAAAATTGTCCAAGTCATCAACGAGTTAACAAGTTTGTACGTGTAAAATAAATTGACCCTTTTAACCACTTAAAACACATTGAAGCATGCCAAGCAGGTTAACATGTTACTCACACAAGAAAAGTTAGTAGACATTTAACAATGTTCTATGTACTTTAAATTGAATGTGCCTTTACACATTCAAACATGAAAAACTATTTCTTGAATATGTTATATGTGTCATGTTATTTCCCTACCCATGCTTAATACACATGTAGCATCCGTGTAGGACAAAATTCTGGTTTACATAATTGACGCATCAAGTAAAAAAAAAAAAAAACACAGAAGCATAACTAACTAACAGTACCAGTGGGGTGGTCGAAAAATTTCATAAGCAGTTGAATATGTTCTCCAAGCATGACAGGCCTGAGGTACAAAGATCATTTGAGAACAAACAACATACAACAAAATGATTGTGCTAATGATAGGGTAAGTAGCAACAATCGAATGCAGAAGAAGAACCGGGTATATATATCAGCAAGATATTAAATTTTTGAACTTGCCACACAACTTGTGTAGATAACGCTCACCAAAATTGAGAGCCCTTGCATGCACACATGCTTTTGTGACTTCCTGACAAAGATTGCAGTTAAAATTCTCATGAATTCGAAGATTTGACAATCTCCGCAATGAAAGTAAAAAACCAGGTTGATATATCAACTACTCACAAATTAAAACTTTACTTCTCAAATGGAGCAAGAAGTCAACTGACAAATCTGTGTAGGTTCTGCAAGACATCAAAGAGAAGCTGGATATCCTCTCTGTTCTTGCAATTTTCAATCATTGACCATGTCCATGCGTTTGGAGCTAATACGGACTCCGGAATTTTATCATACATCTCCTTCACGGTCTCTGCATAATATTACAAGAACCAAATATCGGAAAAAGAACTCCACAACGTGTCAAGACACACATTAGATGGAAAAAAACAAAAAATCCTGTGGGTTCCTCCATTTCAGCACTTGCTTCAGAAGAACACGGTAAACTAGAATTTATCGAAGAAGGGGAAGCAGGCAATCTATTGCCATGAGCTGGCCCTGTGAATTCCAACAACAATCACATCAAAACCTTATACTGCCAAAAGAAACGCAGCTCCGTTTTGTATCAACAAACTAATTCAACCCAGAACCGACGTTGAAGAACATGAAGCGCTAGACTAGAAGAAACAATTCGACACGATTCATTCTATTACAGAATCGTGTCTCCAATATCAAATATACGAAGCAAACACGATGAACACGATAAAAAATACGGCGTCTCAATCTACAAGCACGATCCCGACAGCATAATCATCCCTCCACTTCAACTCGACTGCTCCACCAGGTACACATCCCTCGAATAAGTTATTCAGACTTCCTCATCAATCATCAAATTCTCCACCCGCCGCCCCATATCTAGACATCAAACTCAACCTAAAGAAGGCCCCCTACTGACAAAGAACCCATCAGTCTGGCATCTACAATCCACGTCGAGATTCCTCCGCAGCAAAAAAAGAAAAGCCTAACAGACGACAACGAGCACGCTACCTGCGAAAACCGAGGGACTGAGCAGCGGAGGAGGAGGAGCTGCGATCTCGACATGCCTGCGCACGAATCCGATCCGGAGAGACAAATCCAGCCTAGCCGACATGAATCGGAGGCTTGAGAATGCGGCGGAGCCTGCGAGCTCTCGCGGCGGCGGCGGCGGCGGCGGCGTCGGCGTGCACGGCTCCGACGAGGAGGAAGAAGGGAATACGGTAATGTTCTCCTGTGGCGGCGTCCATGGCCACTTACGGTGTGGAACATTTAAAGGAACTTTTGCGAACGACACTGTCAAGATGGAAGAAGATGACGTAATATATGTAGAGAGGATATATGTTTGGAGATGCTTATTATTTAGCCTATGGAAAAAATAAATTATGGCAAGTCGAGAGAAATTTAAATTCCATTTGATGAAGTAAAGCATTTGTGGGATTAATTAGTAATATTTTGATTATTAATTTACTAACATTATTATAATTCATCTTTTTATGATGTTTCATTTTTGACGTATTTACTTTTGGTCTATTTTGATTTAGTGATTCAGAAAAGCATTAATATGTGAATTTGGAAAATTGGCTAAGTTTAATTTTCAACCTGATCTAAGTGCAAACAATTTCATGTTCGATGACCATATGGATTTACGTTTATGAGGCCGATTGATGTTATCAAAAATATATCTCACTTTTTGCATTTTTACATCGATTAGCCTTGTGCTCCTTTTTATAAAAGAATGTCATTTTCTCTTGAAAAATATCAGTCCACAAGTCCTAAATTCTTACCTATCAAAAGCACTCAAAACCAACTGAAAATTAAATCGCTCAAACATGGAGCAAGAGATTTAAACAAGTTTTCGAGTGGGAATAATTTGGTCTTTTCAATATTGAATTTTGCTTGGATGCATGCATATGTTAATTGTAAAGTATGTTTTTCATTGAACTAAGGTTGGGTTTGTTAAAAAAAAAAAACTAAGGTTGGGTTGAAGAAAAAAAAAAACAAAGAAAGGAAAACCCTACCGATAACGGGAAACGATCTGTCGTTTTGTCAACCACGGATATAACCTGCTTCAGCAAATCAAAACTGCAACGGGCAAAGAAGACAAAAGCCGAAACTTCATTTCAATCTGATGCACGAAGGCAGAGAATCAATACCCCAATCTAATTCCTTTCGATTGACGTTTCTTTTAACGAAATGCATTGCGCGGAGTCGAAGCATGCTGTTGCCACCGGAAACACCATTACCGGAAGCAGGAGTTTCGAGCACCAATCCCGAGAAGAACAAACAAGTGGAACAGAACGTTTCCTCAGATGGAAGCAATTGGGAATGGCGCGGCATTACTCGCGCAACAAGAAATCAATAATGCGGTCAGCCAGGATACAGGAACTGCGGCTGATGTTAAGGACATAACTGAACTTCCCGAGCCTGAACAAGAAGAAGAGAACAATGAAGAAGAAGAAACAAAGGCCGAGGATGAAGACACAGAGGAAGAGAAGCGTGTAGAGGAAGAAAAGGAGATTGAGCCGGAACAGGAGCTAGAGCCGGAGACAGAACTGCTAGTAGAAGAGGAAGAGGCAGAGCCAGGGAGGTTCACATCCCATGACTCGCCGGATCATTACTTCTCTCCCGGAAGAGATGAGGAAGTGCCGGAAGGGATCGTGTCTGAGGGCCTCTCCTCCAAGTACAACTTGCCTAGGCATGAACATGCGAAGGAGGGCTAGTATGATAAAGTGGTGGTGGAAGAGAAGAATCCAACTGGACTGGAAAAGGAAGAGGAATTGAGGAAGAAGGAAAATGACTCTGCTCCTGACGAGGTACTTGAATGAATCTTCCGAGAATTTAACTGCTGAGTTCAAATAATAGAGACATGTATTTGGGATCATAAGATCACACGAACAGGTCCACAGACATTTGTCTTGACTGATTATGTTCATGCTAATCTACACAACCCATTCTTTTCCATTGATTTTGATACAGTCACTACGCATTAAACATTGACGTGAAGACCAAGAAGTACAAACATCTCAGACGGACTGTTGAGCTGGTTTTCTTATTGAGATGGTTTAAGTCTTAACAAAGTTAATGGAACTATGTTTCTTTGTAGCAAGTTGTGGCTCATTTAGCAACTGGAGAAGTAGCAAAGAGCAACTGAATCGAAGAAGTGGCATTGTAAGAATCCCATAACTAATCTTAAGCAGCTTTTATACCTTAGTTACATAAAATTACAGTGATGTAGTTCCATTCTCAACACCAAAAATTGTCGAACAGAGAACAGACTCAAGGGTTGGAGCTACTGGATGAATTTATAGGATTTGTCATGTGTGCGTTGGGGCTGGAGAGATGATCGTTGTTCCTACATCACTCCCCTTGATGCTATCGCCTTGTGGTTTCACACTCATCAGAAGACAAAGTTGAAAACAAGAGGACCTTGAATCACATGATCAAATCATTATGACAAAGTCATGGAGTTAGATTTTAAAGGACTCATAACAAATATACTTGTTCAAATGCAATTAAAAGTTGAGCTAAACTTGAAATATGACCAGAATATTGGCGCTTTATTTTTTGTTTTGACATATCAAATGAATAGCGGTATATCGGTATTTTATTCTGAACTTGGAATTCCTATAGACTAATGTTCTCACAATTTCTGCAAGCCCTTGACAGAGAATTTTGAGACTATTGCGGCACATAAAGAACCAATTTTCGTGCTTAGTTATGAGAAGAGCCTTTTTTTTTTTTTTTTTTTCTCTCTCTCTCTCTAAATTGCAGTCTATGATGAGCTTGGAGCATAGTGCTAAAACTTATTGAACAATCATTAACAGTGGGCATCTTTATCTCCGATATGCCTGACAATGTGGGCATGTGCCTGTCCTAATTTCGGATAGGGATAATGTTTTGTGTCCATTCTTCCCTAGTGGACTCTCAATCGTTGCGGTTAGATTATTGAAAATAAATTGTTGGAATCATCCACGAAATCGCTGATGTAATTAAGATCCTGACGAGAATTTTACTAGATCAACGCCAAATGCACGTCAATATATAGTTTTAAAATATATTTTTGTGTAGTCCCTATATTTTTTTTCCACATATTTAGGTAATATATGTCCAATTTGCCTTCCATAACTAGTCACATGCAATCAAGTGGGCAGATTTACAGGAATGCGCATTGCTTCCAATTTCTAAAAGTCAGGGTTAAATTGCAAAACTCGAAACATCATGGGTAACTTGGCACTGTGCCAAAAACTAGGGGGCAAAATGTAATTCTCCCAAATTTTCTGTGCAATTTGGGATGTGGCTTGGCTGACGTGGTTGAGGTTCTGCACTTTGAACGAGATTGGATCTCTGAAACATATACATATAAGCGAAAGGTTCTTCAAAAAGGACAGGCGGAGTGTCCCTAAAATTTGGTTGATATGGGAAAACTCTATAAATGAAAAAAGAAAAGAAAAGAAGGTATGGACTCCATATTAAATGCACCAAAAAAGTGACTCGTGATTGACCATATTAACATGTAGAAATTTTCATCAATACAAATAAGCATCAATGTCACCAGTATCCAAATGTATACAACCGACCGGCATACACTTGATAGTTCCATCGGGTACAACACTGACAAAAAAATGTCGGTACCCGTAAAATTGAAACTATGTTAATAATTTATTAAGACTTTATGATGCTAAAACAATTGCTAACAAGCACAACTGAAGTGTCTGTTAAGAACATTGATTTTCTGGTAATATGAAAACCTTGGGCAAGAATTCAAACAGCCATCAAAGTGCAGTATGCTTAAATTTATGCCATTTAAATGAGTTTAAAAAAAAAAATTCTAGCACTCAAGTAAACATCATACAAAAGTTATTGCACTCCTAATGTACTTACCCCTCAAATCTTCTAATTTAATGGGTAGTATAGATAAATCAATCAATCATCTGACCTTTGTCAAATTCACCGGTCATTTTTTTTTTATCAAGCTTATACAATGCTCATTCACTTTAAAAATCACAACTCACTTCCAAGCGTGGTAATCCAATGACAACGAAATCACACTGTTTTTCCAGGTTCACAAGTTTGAATAATGTCGTGAGCAAACTTTTGACTAGTTAGTGTCTTGGGCATTTGGTACCTCATTTGGAAAGACTTCCAGGCTTCTAACATGCTAATGGGACTACGATAATAGACTAATTTATGTACGGATGGACTGAGCAGCAATAACTCAAACTTAACATTTTGAGGTACAGTGACAACATCAAGAATGTGCACATTCTGAGTCTCTAGAGTGAGCAGTGATGACCTATCAATCGATCGATCCGTCGAAATGGGTTCTTAGAAACACTATGGCGAAACCCTCAAGCAGCAGGCATCATCCGATGAGGCCCTGTCCGACGGCTTTGAGGAGGAGCAGCAGCAGCTCGACGATTGTTGTTTCTACTGAGGTTGACCACTTGTACTAGTGCAAAACGATTAACCACTCAAGGTTGCCCTGTGTGGTGACAGTTGCTACCATTGTTGTTTCTACTGTTCTGTTCCAAGATTTCTTCGAGAGAATACTGAGAGCGGCAAGATCACTGGAGAGGGCAGTCCGAATAATGATGCTGCTATAAACCATGGATCAACGTCAATGGTGAAACGATTAGATAAAAGGATGAAACAAGCAGAAGAAAGCTAAAAAAGGTCCATCACGTATATTTAGTAGCAAATGAAGTTACCACTGGGTATCTCGGTGAGTACCTCACGGAGGATCTCACACGACCTCACACGATCTAAAGTATTGGAGGAGCTGCTGGTGTGAACTTCAGACTAATTGGTATGCGGTGCATGATTTTGGAAAAGTTGTGTTGACTACTTTGCTTGATGTTAACTTTGTTCGATTCGCATGCCGGTTTTAACAGGTAAACATCAGGATGGGATGGAAAGTGGATAGGAACTTCTGCCTTAAAAGGGATTGCTGTATGTCTTCAATTCAGTTAGATCAGGTGGATCTTTCAATGTGAAAATGGTGCTGTTAGATGGTAGATTTCAGGTACATGTGAATTATTGATCCAAGAAATGCAAAATGTTCGTCCAGACTGATAGGTCTATCAGTAAGATACAGCACTTAGTTTTATTAAATTCGAATTTCTGCAAGACTCTCCGCCACCTCCCAAAGGAGCCTTATAAAATGTAATGTTTGAGAGAACTATATGATGGGACATCAATAAAGCATGTGCTTGAATGCCAAGGATTGAAGAGTCTACAAATTCTCAGCGCTTGCCATCGTTCCTCACTCACTATGAAACCTTCAATCAGTCACCTAACTTCCCTATCAAGGCTTGCTCTGAAAGGAGCTGGGGATCGTGGAGATTCCCAACTCAACTGGATCCCTTGTAAGCTTTGGACACCATTCTTTGAGAAACTGCAAATCGATAAAGATGCTACTGGACTCAATGTGGAATTTGGAATCACTTGCTGAGGTGGATCTTGAACATGGAATGGACATAGAAGAGTTGCCTGGTTTGGTTAGGAACATGAAACTTTTGAAAGCACTGAAGATGAGCTTCTCTGCCATAAAATCTATACGTAGTACAGTATGGAAACTGGAAAGGCTAGAAGATGCAGAGCTTAGTGAAAATTTGCTAATAGAAATTTCAATGATATCTGGAGATATTCATCTTGTAGGATCTTGAAATTGACATGTGCTGAGACACACCAAGTACCAGGCTCCTAGAAAGTCTCGTCTGTCTGCACAGTCCTACTGAGTTGATGATGGCATTTTTTGTCTCCCAAACTTTAAAAGCTCAAGGGATTAGTCCCGGGAAATCCAAAATTCTCTTCACCCAGTTGAAAAGCTTGTGAAAGATCCTATCCATAGTTGATCGGGAGGTTACACATATTGGAGTCTTTAGAGTTGTCCTCTTCGATAATGACGATCTTTATCACCAAATATAGAACAGGTTTCTCATCTTAAGAGACCTAAACTCTAGCGAGAATGTCTGCGGTGCCTCCCAAGGCTGCCCTCAAATTTACCGTCCATATGTATCAGGCAAGGTCAATGCATACACCAATAGACCTATCAAACTTAAGGAAACTATTTACAGAGACTTGAGGCCTTGAAAGTCCGGAGAATCTTAGAACTTTGGAGCTGAATGAACCCAACCCACTGGACAGATTGGCCGACTAAGTGGCTTGAAGAAACTAGTGGCTTTTCATTCACATAATTGTGATAATCTGGTTGACCAGAATTGCCGCACAATTTGTTTCTCTTCTCCAGCAACTGTATCCTGTAGTTTCTAATGCATCAATTGTAGAAAAAATTAAAATGAACAGGCATCCACCATGGGAGATTTGGAAACTCAGTACATTATGGAGTTGCTTGATCAAACTTGGCAAATTTCTGGGGAAGAAAAAAAAATTGGACGCATGCCTTGTTGAGTACTTTTTTTCTGATAAGAAGTGCTTCATATTCTGTTGTACATATGAATTACAAAGAGGTTTATGTAAATCTTCTTTTATGTGCACTTTGCATGTTGACTAGTGATATAGTTCTACAAGTACCTTTGTTCAGATCTTCTTTGTTTTGTTTTGGTTTGGTTTAGATGTTTCGGTGGCTTTGAATTGCTAATTAACTTACCTAGTGAGGCCTAGTCAATTTATATAAATTCCAAGAGCATTGTTTTGTCAATTTACTATGCAGTGATTTATCTGAATACCTTATAAATTGCTATTTTGTCTGAATCTGAAACTGGTCGATCCCAATGCTTCATGTAGGAGGACGTTAACTTCATTAATATGTTTATCCGTGGCTGTCTTTGAGCTAGTCACCAATAACTATATGCATTAGTAGACATACAGAATTTGAGAGAGGGGAGAGAGAGAGAGAGAGAGAGAGAGAGAGAGAGTAGTAAACATTATTACATGTCTTTAACTTTGGAATCAATATGAAAAACTCATGATTGCTTTTGCAGGAATGAGAATTCGACATTTTTAAGAGGTAATGAGCCCTACGAACTACCCTGCTTTATTAACAAGAAAAACAAACAAGACAGTCATAATTTATATGCTAAAAAAAGAGAGAGTACATACGATGCCGGAATATATGATACTTCACTTGTTAGACAGGTTGAAAGAAATGTGAAGCAAACCTCAAATTCAGTCATCGACAATTCCCCATAATTTATTTGATAAAGATCAACCCATACCTCTCTAGGGAATTGATGTTATGTCTTCTGTGGGAACCGAAAATAGTACAGAGGCAAATGAGACAAAACATCTTGTCCAGTAGGAATATGTAATGTTTTTGATACGTGGTCACTGTAGTAAGACGCAAACACTGCATTGCCAATACAAGGTTGCCCAAATGTTAAAACTTGAATATTCCGTGCTTCATGATTAACCAGGAAATAAAGTGTTTCGGTTATATAAGTAAATCAAGTGAATGCTGGTCTGGAAAAGATAGCTTCAGCACAAATAATTAGACAGCCAAATAAATTGAATGTTAATACATCAATAGCCATTTCAAGACGGGAAGGAAACACTATGCATCAATAACCATATGTTGCATTTCACATACAAAGGTGAACAATATAACAGCCCTTTGTCTCCATAAGGGTTGAAGGTCTAGCGTTAACTCTGTCAAGATCCCATCCATAAGTTTCCCAACACCAAACCCCACACACAACAAAACCAAACCCACCCTCAGCACCACAGAAAGGTGTTAATAATATGGAATAGTGGGATTGGGCGCAAACTTACAACAGAAGCGCATTTAATTGCTTCCACAAGAAGCACTTGGATGTTGCTGGGGTTAGTCACATCCTGCTACTAACATAAACAAAATATTCCTGGTTCCTGGTGAAAAGGCCCCTTGAACTACAAAACTTACTGACACAAGTAGCGAAGGAGAAACTCAATCTTAAAAAGGACTGCAACGGATGGGCATGACGTCACAATTGGCTAGACAAAATTTTGGCAAGAAACCAGAAAACAAAAATAAAATTTTAAATCATTTAAAAGTTTTAGGACAAGATGTTATACTTGCTCCTAATACTTTAAGAAAGGGCATAGTCTAAAGTCCATGCAACCTATGATCCTATCATAGGCCACACGAACATTAGTATAATCAGACTTCAAGATAAATTTCAACTCTAAAAAATCACCACTTGTCAATGACAAGAGAATCAATGGGACATGAATTTGGATCGGGCACCATTTCTGGTACTAGTCATGCAACAGGTGCCTACAAAAGTACCCTAGAACACTCAGTCCAATAAAACTGAGAGAAAAGGCATAATTTAGACATCTTAGCATTGGCTTCAAACTACAACATATCTGGCCTTGTAGTCCTACTGAAAAGGAGCTGCTTCTTTTGATTAGAGAGAAACTTAGACAGAAACAGTACACAAAACACAAATTTAGGATTGATATTTGATCTATCTTAAGATGCATTAGCACCTCAAGATTACATGACATAAAACTTGAGCTTCAAGTGCCTTAAAAAGTTATATGTCCAGACCATACACATATCAACAATTCCATAAGCAGGTAAACTTTGTAATGATTAGTCAGAAGTGACCTTATCCACTATAATTAGGTATTCAACCAACTTGAAGCTCCTTAGCTTAATGGGTAAGACTCAATTCACACTGCCAGATACTTAAACAATTGGTGGTTAGCATAAATGGCTGTTTGCACCCCATTTTGCCTGTGTTTAGTCTAGGGTTTGACTTACCAAAACCGAAAGAAAACAAGATGCTGTCTATGATGAATTGTGAATATAAATATGAGAGCAGTAGAAAGTTCAAGATCCATATAAATAGCCTAGACTCTTCAGCACAGATTTGGCAGAGAATTCCAGTTGACTCTTAACAGATTACCATATGAATATTGGAAGAACACGATAGAAGAAGGAAAAAAAAAACCAATAAAATTCACAAGTCTAGACCATTACAGTTTTTAACCATCTTACCACAAGATCCAGTCCGCAAAAGGATGCCATATCCCCTCCCATAGAATGCTCTGTCACCATGACATTGATGTCACCTTATAAATCCTTGGTTCTTATAACAGCATCCAAAATTCCAGGTTGAATTGTCATATTGTGATAAGTATAGTAAAATCCATGATGAACCCAATCAACAATCGATAGAGTAAGACTGTAACTCAACCCAAACAAGAAGAATCCACAGCTTGCAAGAGGCATATCATCTCTAGAACTATCCGGGGCACCATGCATGCCAGGGTAGTACATCAAGCTGTTTCCAATATCCAGTAGAGATCTTCAACCCAATTCTGTATGCTGTAGACATAAATATAAGTAATCACTAACTGAAAAGCTCAAATAATAAAGAGAGGTGATAGAATTTTTCACAGAACAAAATTAGTTAAGTATGTGATTTTCTCATGAGCCAATCTAAGGTAACTTTCGCATCTTGGTGGAAATGATTCACCCTTTTCCCTTCCTATGGACAGTTGACCCATGGGTCTTGTGTACGCACTCACAGGAGGCTGCTCTTCTTAGTTTAAATTTTCATCAAAACCTTTGCAAGTCATTTGTGAGGAGAAGAGTTGCCAAAGTTAACATGCATACCTATGTTCTTGTACACCTCTAAAAGCTATAATCACAGCATTAAGATCCTTGGCCACCCCAACGTATGCCTACAGGTAACATACATGTACGTTTAGAAATAGATATAAACAATTAGATGCAATTTGAACATATAGGCATCGCAAGCATTGCAGATTGGTAAGCCACTGCAACCAAATAATCTGCGCGTAAGCAGTGTTGAATGCCCACTATCAATTCAATGAATTCAAACCCCTCCTTTCATATCAAAAGGCATTAATTACCAGTTCAGAATCTAATAAGAGGAGGCAGCTTATGCCCACAAAATCTCATCAGAAGAATTGGCCATTTAATACTGTAGTGAGGATCCATTCTTCAGGCAACTTAGCAACAATGTCATATTAAACCATATTAAATTACTTGGGTCTTTCACATCTAGGACAAGTCCAACTACAAATCTGGCATTAAACCTGCAAAATATAAAGCTGTGCATCTAGTTACAATGTTATTGTATTTAAATGGTGAAACATGAAGAGCAATAACAACAACAAGCTCTAGGTAAATGTGAAAATCTTTAAAAAGAACACTTACAGCAGATGCATACTCCACCAATGTCATGGCAAGAGTGTGATTGTAAACAGTTTTACAAGCCTTGGACCTCACTCTGAATTCTGCATTTACCGGTTGAGAAAATTTCACATTGAAATGTGGTCAGAATCTCATTTAATGACAAGCAATGGAGCAAGTTTCTTATGTCTCTAGCAAGCTATTTCGACAATCAACTAGGAGGATCACTTCAAGGAAACATCAACTCAAAATAATATTTCAGTATATTTCTGCCATCCTTGTTCGTGAACTTAAAGAACTATATGTTCAAATGCAACGAAAGGCGAATAAGTGAACAACATAAGGCTTCTCTTTCCCATAAAGCTAGTCCGCTGAAATCTACAAGCTATAGTCCATTACTCAACTGGAGAAAGGCCGAATAGCCGATAGTCAATCACTGTGCGACACTCAACAAATTTTACCCCCAAAGTAGAAACAGCAGGATGAAATATTTGTATCAAACAAATATATGGAAATTCGATCAATCTGACCATAATCCTGTTGTAGTATTGATCCAAACTCGGCAATCCAAGAGCTTAGCTAATCCAACCAAATAATCCAGCAGTAGTATGCCCCATTAAATCAGGCACTACAGCTCCACAACACGGTCGACGATCCCCCCAAACCCTGAAGTGCCTAATCCGCCAAATTCACACTACAAACCTCGCTGTCCAACCTCAAAACCGACATGCTCGATGCTAGACTCCCAATCCCAATCAAGTGGGAGGATCAGAGCAGTAACTGATTACATGAACACGAATTGCAATTACCTCTCGCCCCCACCCGTGGCAATGAAGCACTTCAGAACAACCATCACCCTCAACTCCACATTCTGCCGAGCAACAACATCATTCCAATCTCAAGCAATCAAAACGGCGCGATCGCCCGGCGAGGTGGAGAGATCGATTGCGGTCTTCGTCCGCATTGCTCGAATTCAAACCTCGAATCCTGGTCTTCGCAGCGTTCGTGGACTCCGTAGCGATTTTCGCGGCGGATGGCGATCGAAAGCTGGGGAGGGGAAGGGGAGGACGGCGGATTTGCGAATTTTCCTGATTCGACCTCGGGCTCTTGCTCTGTCGGCGGGCATATTCGGTGTGATTTCGTCGTTTCCGTGAGGGCAATGAAGGAAGTTTGGCTAAAATGAGGCGTGCTCCTGGACAAATTTCCGTTCTCTCTGTCTCTTCCTCTTTTGGCGCTTCCTTTGATCACAAGCTTCTTGAGTAATATTTTTCCGATTCCAAGCTCGAATCAATCCAATAACTCGAATTATTCAAACTTTTTCTTTGCCAATATTATTCGAACTTGAAAAGAATATTATTAAACGTGTGAGACAAGTGAATTAAGCTTAATTGTGGATTGTGGAGCCCACTTCTCTCGGATTGAGAGAGAGTTCGAGAATGTGATCTATCATGACAGATCAATTCTATTCTTTAAAATTTATATGAAAGTGGATTTGATAGTTTTTATTTTTATGTATATGCAATAATTTGAGCTAGGTTGTTTTATTTAGAATTTACAGAATATTTAGTGCGAATACGATCTGACCGATCACTATCTTATAAAATGATGCCATCGTCATCTCACAATTACTGGTTTGATGTATAAGTTGTACAATCATTGCAATTGAATACTTTACATGTAAAAGATTTAAACAGGTAAAAAGGTCCATAATCTCTTAGAACAAAAGTCATTGGACTTTTTCATCGGCTGTTTTCGGAGTAAAAAGAGTTTGTAACCTCACGCAACAAAAGTCACAAAATGTCATTTTCAAATTATCACGTCACAAAATGTCATTTTCAAATTATCAAAGAATGTGGAAGATTTTTTTTTCCTTAAATCACAATTAGCTCACGCAAAAAAATAATAATATAAGAACCCCGATGCGTCGCATGCGCGATGTTTGGTGGCTCTCATGCATTTATATTCACAGTCAAATGTCTATAAAAGCACAGAAAAATTAGTACACAAAACAAAAAGGTTGAATAACTTGAGAAAATTATGAAGAGTAAATTAATCAATTTTATAGAAACCAGTCATCAAACCTCTTCTTTTATTGGCAACATAAACACAACACCTCATTTGATTAAGTCAAATTTTATGAGCACAAAACAGATTTATACATCACTTTGGATTAGGCTCATGCACCATTCTTTCACTTTGAAAGTATATATATATAAACATGAAAAAGTCACAATCACAATCCAACCCCAAGCACGATAACCCAATGACGAAGGGATCATGCCATCTTCTATAAATTTGTGAGTTTGAATCATTTTGTGAGTGACCTTTTCACCAATCAGTATTTTAGGTATTCACAACATTATGTGGAAATATTTTCAGGCTTTTGACATATTAGTTATGGTGATAGACTTGCACACTTATCGACGGATGGAGTGGTTATGGCTCAATGGAGATATTCTGTAATATACATAACACTTTAGGTAACAACAAGAATGGATAACTGCATTGGTCATCTTTTCCCACACTTTTCAATTTATCAAAAAAAAAAAAAAAAATTCCTGACCCATTGCGACTCGGGCGGGGAGGCCAAGTCAGACCACCCCAATCCTCGTGCAGCTCAACAATTGTCGTTTCTGCTGAGGTGGACCATTTGTACCGGTGCAAAACGATTCACCACTTGAGGTTGCATTGTGTGTAGCGACAGTTGCTACTATAAACCATGGAGCAGAGAAGATTAAGAGCAGCAAGATCACCGGAGAGGGCAAACCAAATAACGATGCTGCTATAAACCATGGAGCAGCGTGAACCGAGAAATGATGGAATCAAACGATGAAACAAGTATAAGAAAGCTAAACAAGGTTCCTCAAAGTATTCTTACTAGTATATGAATCTAACTCTGGATAACTCGGTTAGTACCTGATGGAGGACTTCACACGAATAAAAGTACATGATTTTTGGGAGAAAGATATGGCGACTAGCTTGCTAGACGTTGACTTTGTTCAATTCGCAATTTCGCATGCTGATTTTAACGGACAGACATCGATAATCTCTATCTTAAAAGGGAATATACATCTACAAATTACCAAGATAGAAGGGGAAAGTCTGACATGGACTTAACTGCCTTAAAAAGGGATTGCTGCATAACATCAATAAAGCATATGCCTAAATGTCAAGAATTGAAGAGCTTGCAGGTCCTATGTGCTTCCCATCGTTCCTCACTGACTATAAAACCTTCAATCTGTCACCTAACTTCCCTATCGAGGCTTTCTCTGTGAGGAGCTGGGATCGTGGAGCTTCCCAGCTCAAGTGGATCCCTCGTAAGCCTCAAACACTAGTCTTCCAGGAACTACAAGTCAACAAAGACACTACTGGACTCAATCTGAAATTTGGAATCACTTGCTGAGTTCGATAATTGAACATGGACATAGAGAAGCTACTAGATTGGTCGGGAACATGAAGTATTTGAAAGCATTGAAGATGAGGTTCTCTATCATGAGAATGATAACTAGTGCAGTATAGAAGCAGGAATAGCTAGAAGAATAGATGTAGAGCTTAGTGAAAATTTGCTAATCAGAAATTCCTATGATATCTGGAGATGTTCATCTCGGAAGATTTTGAAACCGACATGTGTTGAGATACCCCAAGTGCTGAGACTCCCAGAAATTCTTCTCTGTCTACATATTCATATCGAGGTTTGAGCTGATGATAGAATTTCCAATCTCTTGAACTTGAAAAGCTTGAGAGATTTGTCTTTGGGATGCTAAAAGTATCCTCGCCCTGTTGACCCGTCTAAGCTTGTGGCTTGTTGCAATAAGGCGAGTGATCGAACAATAATATAGACAAAAAAAGAAAATATATCGGACACTAGATTTACATGGTTCAGTCGTAAAGACCTATATCCACGGGGAGAGCAGTAACGAATTTCACTATAAATCAAGCGATACAAGGAGATTTAATCTCACACACTCAAGTCACTCAAATACTTTCTCGGTGTTTCCCAAGCCCCAATTACACCCAATAACACACATAGTGTTTAGTCTCGAAATTCCTTAAGAAATAATCTCTTAATCTCATGAAGGCATTACACGCAAATCTTACCACAAGATTTAATTGGCTTCAATACTAAACCTTCTTGGATGTAATTCACGACAAAGAAAATATCTCCCAAGCACTTGACAACGAGGCGGCGCTTCAAGACCAATTCTTCATGATCAACGGCGGAACATCAAGCACTTATGCGGCGCTTCAAGACAATTTGTGATCCACCTCTATCACCCACGGCCTTAAGTCTATATATAAGTAAAACCCTTATTCTTTTGCTAACTTCTCATAGGATTTTGTTTCCTATCCAAAACATATCTTTGTATATTTTAAAAAAATCTAAGTCCTAGTCAAAGTTGGACTTTCCTATTTTAGTAACCAGACCCTCCAACGCAGATTCAAATTTGAGAAGTTGATCTTCGGATCTTTTTTGCTCGATTTCGAACATCCGCAACATATCCAATTTGTAATATTCGTAATTTTGCATTGAGCTTAAACTCGAGACATATTTTAACAATCTCCACTTTGGCTCGACGTTTGAGCTAAGTCGTAATAGCTTCGCAAAAAATTCAAACTCTGCTACTACTTTCCCCTAGCCCCTGATGGGCGATATTGTCCAAGTCCAAGCTTCGCTTGAACTTCGCTATAACCGAGGATCTCATCAGAATACCAACTCCACATGCACCTTTAACTGCTCCGCAAGGATTTTCCGACATAACTTCCTTAACCGCAGATAAAGCAAAACCACTGTTGCATCTAAGGGTGAGCAACGGTCTAGGGTTGACCCTGGACCGACCCTAGACCGACCCAACCCTGCCGGTCCTGGTCCAGTTCCCAAGAGAACTGGGTCGGTCCTTGGTCCTGAAATTTTAGGACCAACACTGTGCGGGTTGGTCCTCGGTCCTAAGAGTTTTGGATCGGTCAAACTCTGGACCAACCATGTATATTATATTATATTATATTATATTATTTATAATTCTTTTATATATTCAAACCTAAGTAAAATGTCTGTTATATTATATTATATTGACATGTTTAATCAATAGCACTAATAATAATTTCAATTTAAAACTTTTGTTGAATATTAATTATGTGTCGTTTGTTTTGTTTTCAAGTGTTTAGAAGTTCAAGTGAATTAACAAGATGTGAAGTTATATATTCATGGTTTATATTAAGTATTTTGAACTTTTTATGGTTTAATTGTATTGTACTAATGAATTTCACCTGCACTTTACTTTTCAATTTGTGTCAAATGGTAGAAGTTTTTGAAGAGTATAGTAGTACTACAGTTGCTACGGTGATTTGTTAGTCAAGTGGTGTGAAGTTCATTTTTTAGTTGAGTGGACTCTACATGATCAAATGCTAGTCAAGTGATGTGAAACTCATTTTTTGGTTGAGTGGACTCTACATAATCAAATGCAGGAAAACACTTTTGCATATAGTATTATGAATATTAAAGATAGATGATTACAAGAATTTTCCATCTTGTCCCATATCTCAATTAGCGATTAGCAGGTATGAAATTTTTGTTATTGTGTCATCTTAAATTTGCTAAATATGTATTGGTATTTATAGTTTAGTTGCATAATGCCGCATTGTCGATGTATGTGTAATTTGAATTTGTGGGTTTGCCTTTTTAGGGATTATAAAAATCAAGACGAAAAAAATTATCGATCGGTCCCGAGTTGACCTTAGAACCGGACAGAACCCATTGGGTCGGTTCGGTCCTTAGTCCCAAGCTCAATAGGGTCGGTCCTTAATCCTAAAAATTGAGGACCGACACTGTACGGATTGGTCCTAGGGTTAGGGGGTGGCCCGGACCAACCCGGACCATGCTCACCCCTAGTTGCATCCATATCTGTTAGGAGATCGAATACGTAACTTGTTAATTTCAGCAGTTACAGCAACCATTGGCTCTATAAGCTCTACCTCGTTATGAGCACCATATGTGTTGATTACTTTGCTAATACTCGTACTCGCTACCTCAGGAGTTTTTGATCGTAACTCCACCTCAAGCTGAACACCGTTCAGAATCGTTTGAACACTGCTATAATCACTTCTAGTCAGAAGTATTGGAGACTCGTCAAAAGTAACTTCTCTGCTGTTAACAGGTGAATTTATATCTATGCACCACAATCGATCGCCTTGCTCACCTTGTGCATAGCCATGGAATATGCACCTTGTCCTCTCATCGAGCTTATCATCACTCACTTGAAAATAATACGAACAACGTAACATTCTAATGATAGAATAACCAGCAACTTTACCTGACCACACTTCTTCAAGAGTCCGCCATTCAATAACAGTTGATGGGGACCTATTCACCAGGCAGCTTATTGTACTAAGCACATCAGTTAGGATTCTCCTAGTAATACCAACACTAGAGATTATTTTACGGGCCGTCTTTAATAATATTCTGCTCATCAATTCTGCAAATTGTTGTAATTTACTGGTACTAGTGCGGTATTTCACTATACTCTCTTTCATGCAGAATTTATTTGTCAGCTCCGAGCAGAACTCCATGCTATTGTCAGTCTACACATGCTTGATCGACTTACCAGTCTTCGTCTCGATCAAAACTCTCAACCGCGTGATCCTGACATCACCATCAAACTTGTGCATTGGCACAAACATCCAAGTCTTCCTCGAGCTGTTAATAGACTCTCGAACATATGCATCAAACGTCTCTGCAACGAAATTTGTTACCGTCCCACCTTGAAGTTTATACAGGCCTCCGTGCTTAATTCCTTTCATTATCACCAAGGCACCTTGAACAACCTTCAGAACTCCACCTTCTGAAGAATACCTGCAACCAGCTGAATCTAGGGCATCCAAGGAAATTAAGTTCTTCTTCAACTCTGGAACATGCCTCACTCTAGTCAATATCCTCACAATGCCATCATGCATTCTGATTTTAACATTACCAACACCCACAATATCGCACTTAGCGTTGTTCCCTAATTGAACTTTACCACTACCCGTGCACTAATAAGTGATAAACCAGTTTCTATTTGGTGTGACATGAAAAGAACAACCAAAATCCATAATCCATTCATCAAACGATGAATCATTAGTGACAGACAAGACATAATCGGCATTATCTGCTACAGCTACAACATTATCTGCAGAATCAACTACAATTTCCTTACCCTTCTCATTCTTCAGCGTAAGACAATCCCTTCTAAGATGCTCCCTTTTACCACAGCTCCAATAGAAAACATTAGCAGTCCTAAATTGACTACGTCTGTTCATATTAGTACTACTTTTACCTACACGTGTTACAGATCTTCCTCTATTTTCACCTACTAAAACAGTAAAAACAGATTGGCCAGATTCTCTTCTATAAATATCTTCGCTCAGAATCAAATCTCGAACCCCATCAAACGTCAAACTTGTTGGGTCAAACGTCAAACTTGTTGACCCAGAGGAATTATTAACAACAGTAATAGTAGTATTCCAACTATCAGGTAATGAGGATAATAGAATCAAAGCACGTACCCCATCTTCAAAGTCAATCTCAATTGAATTCAATTGACTAATAATCACATTAAATTCATTAATATGATTAACAACTGATGCACCTTCGCTCATCTTCAAATTAAATAGACGTCACATCAAACAAACCTTGTTTATCACAGAGGACTTCTCGTACATATCCGACAGGGCTTGTATTAAATCAGCAGTGGTCTTCTCCTTTAGGATGTTAAACGCGACGTTACGAGCCAACATCAGCCGAATAACACCCATAGCTCGTCTATCCAGCAAATCCCAATCAGCTTGTTTCATCGTCTCTAGTTTCTCCCCAGACAAGGGCAAGTGCAGTTTCATATGATAAAGATAATCTTCAATTTGCATCTTCCAGAAACTAAAATCATTCCCATCAAATCTATCGATTCTCACTTTTACTTCTTTTGTCACCATCGATTTGCTTCAACTTAGCCAAGCCTGGCTCTGATACCACTTATTGCGATAAGGCGAACGATCGAACAATAATATAGACAGAAAAAAAAATATATTGGACACCAGATTTACATGATTCAGTCGTAAAGACCTACGTCCACGGGGAGAGCAGTAGCGAATTTCACTATAGATCAAGCAATACAAGGAGATTACACACTCAAGTCACTCAAACACTCTCTCGGTGTTTCCCAAGCCCCAATTACACCCAATAACACACACAGTGTTTAGCCCCAAAATTCCTCAAGAAATAGTCTCTCAATCTCACGAAAGAATTACACGCAAATCTTGCTACAAGATTTAATTGGCTTCAACACTAAACCTTATTGGATGCAATTCAGGACAAAGAAAATCCCTCCTACGCACTCGACAACGAGGCGGCGCTTCAAGACCAATTCTTCACGATCAACAGTGGAACACCAAGCACTCACACGGCGCTTCAAGACAATTTGTGATCCACCTCTATCACCCACGGCCTCAAGTCTATATATAAGTAAAACCCTTATTCTTTTGCCAACTTCTCATAGGATTTTATTTCTTATCTAAAACATATCTTTATATATTTTAAACAAAATCCAAGTCCTAGTCAAAGTTGGACTTTCCTATTTTAGTAGCCAGACTCTCCAACGCAGATTCAAATTTGGGAAGTTGATCTTTGCATCTTCTTTGCTCGATTTCGAACATCCGCAACATATCCAATTTGTAATATTCGTAATTTTGCATTGGGCTTAAACTTGAGACATATTTTAACAGAAGATGCTGTCTCCCGGTGGATTAGTCGGTTAAACAAACTAGAGTCATTAGAGTTGTCCTCTTCAACAATGACCACTATATCACCATATATTGCACAGCTTTCACATCTCAGGAGACTTGAAATCTCTAATGAATGTCTGCGGTGCCTCCCAATGCTTCCCTCAAGTTTATTGCCCTTATGAACCTCACATTTCCAGTTGACGCTTACATTGATTGACCTATCGAACTTGAAGAAACTATATGATTGAGTATCGCCTCACTTTGCAGCAATCAAGCATGTCAGAACAACCATCGCCCTCAAACGTGATTTGTTCCGTTCCATATTCTTTACGATCTTTCCTGATTTGCCCTTGGGATCCTATTTTGTTGGCGGGCTTTTTCAATGTCACATTCGGTGATTTACGTCGTGTGCATTAGAGCACTGAAGTAAGTTTTGCTAAAATTGGAACGTTTAGAAAGACTGCGTGGGGATGCCTTCTGTTGTATTTTAGCCAAAGAGAATGAGACATTCTGTTGGACAAATGGGTGCTCTACAGTTCAATTAGTTGGTTACTATACGCTCAAATTAAAATTGATATAATTCATTTGTTTAATTATATTAGTGGAGGTATATGAAATTGCAATTACTTCATTATGATGGCAAACTTCTCCAGTCAAATATCTTCAGATTCAAGCTTAATCTGAAAATTCATGTTATTCCAATATATAGAGAAGTTAGTACACAAAACAACAATCGGAAGTGAAGAACAAGGTGTGATTCAAGAGCATGAAGGGTGTAACAATAACTTTTTACAGAGAACAATCCCCAAATCTCTTCATTTATGGCCAGTGTTGATAGATCAATCACTCGTCAAACTTAGGTGCTAATAAGCACGAAACAGATTTATACACGTTTCGTGCTTTTATCAAATTCATACATGGCTTATTCACATGAAACAATTTGAAAAAGAAAGAACAATGAACGTGAAAAAATTGTAGCCCACCCCCAAATGCAGTGACTTAACAATAGGCAGGTCACACTATTTTCCATGAATTGAATAATTTGAATCACATTGTGAGCGAATCCTTGGCGAGGTTGTATCCCGCATATATTGCTACCTCATATGAAGGTATTTCCTGGCTTCTAGCACGCTGGTAAGACAGCAATGACAGGCCTGTATACGTACGTGAACTGAGTAGTTTTTGGTTCAAACTTAATCTTCCAGTGTACGTGAGACTACAACGTTAAGAATTGGTTGCGTCAGGCAGCAAGGCCAGGTTGAATATCCCACCATCCCCCTTCGACTCTCTCCTCCTCCCATTTTTATTTTAGATCGTCACTTCGGATTCCGATTCGGCCTCTCTCTCGAATGAGCAGTGACGACCAAGCTAGAACCAACAGGCATCGTCCCATGCCTCCGAGTAGGAGGAGCAACAGCAGCAGCACAACAATTGTTGTTTCTGCCAAGGTGGACCACTTGTGCTGGCGCAAAACGATTAACGCACTTGAGGTTGTCCCGTGTGTGGTGACAGTTGCTACCATCGTTGTTTCTGCTATTCTGTTCAAAGATTTCTTCCAGAGGAGTCTAAGCACAAGTAAGATCATTGGAGATGGGTGGTCCATATGACGATGCTGCTATAAACCATGGAGCAGCGGGAACAGTGAAATGATTTGAATAAAATGATTAAAGGAGTATAGCTCGATTAGTGCATCTCAGAGGACTTCACATGAACAGAAAGTATTACAAGAACTACCAAGATGGACAAACAAGTCCTTAACTTATCGGGAATGTACATCTACAAACTACCAAGATGAAAGGGGAAAGTCTGACAAGGACTTGGCCTAGAAGGGATTGCTTTATGACCTCAATTCAGTCAGTTTAGGTGGACCTTTCGATGTTAAAATGGTTATGTTAGATGCTAGACCTCAAGTACATGTGAGTTTGGAAAGATCGATCTCCACCATCTCCCCAAGGAGCCTGGTAAATGGAATGTTTGAGAGAACCATTGATTGATGGGACATCAATAAAGCATATATGCTTGAATGTCAAGGTGTCGCGATCTAAATTTCGAGTGCACCACCTAAAATTTAGGTTAATGGATTACGTCTTTAAATTTAGTTCGGACTCTCCAAAACTCATACCAATTTGCGACTTAAAGTTCAAATATTTAATAGATAGATTTTATTTAGTAGTCACCATTAATCTATTTTTTTGTGGGTCGATTAAAAACCCAAATAAAGTAACAAGAGTTTACTTTACACCTACGAATCAGAGACTATGGGTATGGAGATTTGATTACACTAGATTTCTCTACTGTCCTTTTGGTACCATTTTTTTATTTTCAAAAATATATATTTTTTTTTTACAGGCAGCTTAAATTGATTTTAAATTTATTTCTCTAACATGTGAGTGATAATCATGCGGTGTGCAAACCACTAATTTAACACCCAAATAAGTAATGAATAAATTGCAAAACTTACCTAAAAGCAACGAAAACATCTGCAATGTTAAATTAGAATTCGCATTAACAATTCTAGATATGATTTCTAATTAACATGCAATTTTCTCTTCTTCTTTTTTTGTTTTCACTTAATTAATAAAAATCATGCAATATGCAATGCAATATTGATTAAATGACCTATAACTAATGATATGCAATTTCTAATTAAATGGACCTAATAACAATCTCTAAATAACGTGCATTTCATGAATCTAATCCTATATGACATGCATGACATTTTTTCCTAAAAGAATGCAACTTTTCCTTAAAAAAATTAAACTAATTTATCCTAAGAAGTTTTTGTATTTTTTCATGAAATTCGGAATTAGATAAAATGTGAAAATTATCTAGCTAGATTAAGATCCTATTCAATCTGCATTAGGAATTAAGTTAAACCAAATCCTAATTTAAACTAAAATATTATCTTAACCCAAATAATCCTAAAATAAAATCCATTTAAGAAAATACCTAAACTTATAATAAATTAAGAAAAATATTATCTAAAATTAAATTAAGTGCAATTTTACCCTAATATACAATGATGTACAAAATATGCCATAATTCTACATGATATATGCATAATGATTTTTGTTGTTGTTTTTTTAATTAATTTCGAAATTTTAAAATAATTAAAATATGTCATAATTCTATGTGACTTAAGGTTCAAATAATTAAACATGAAATTTAAGATAATGAAACAAAAATCTAACAACGTAAATTCATTTTTTTTAATTTCTTTTTTTATTTCGAAAACTCATGATGAATAAAATGTTTATTCTAAATATGCAAATAACCCTAAAGCATACAATATTCTAACTCAAACATATTTCAAAATAAATTAAGCAATTAAGACAAAACTGATCATTCAAAAAATATCACATATCATTTTATTCAATGGATAATATTTCGCTAGTAAAATTGATAAATTGATCTTAAACCTTAAAAATCAAAGGATCAATTTTATTCCTAACTGATTAATTATCGCATCTAAAGCCTCATAGATGAAATAAAAAAACCCAGGGATAATATGTTGGAATTTCCAATCATATACTAAGGACTAATTATACTTAAAGAAAATAAGATAAAGTAAAATAAAAATAAAATAAACTAAAAAAACTACCTAATGTGTTTTTTTTTTAATCCTTTTCTTCAAAATTAGGGTAGCAGCCGTGGGGCCCGGCCAAGAGTGGCTGATCGGAGGTCCGGCGGGGGCGTCGCGGACTGCTGGGCGGCGACGGCGTTGAGCTTCCGGCGCAGGGGTACGACGAATCGAGCGGCACCCCGGCGCGGTGACAGGCGAGCAGGAGATCTGTAGGTGTCGGGGCACTCGAGCGGTGAGATCAAGACAGCAGTGGTCAGGCGGTGAGGGGCTTCGCGAGCTGCAAGATCGACGGCGGAGGCGGCGTCGGGGCTGGGTCGCGTCGGCAGGGGGCGAAGCAGCTAGGGGCGTCGCGGGTGTCGATGGTTTCGGCGACGGGCTGGGCGCGAGCTTCCGCTGGCGTCGGGTCGTGGCTCAACAGCAGCGGCGATGGCTGGCGACTGCAAGGGGAGGCGCGCTGGAGAGAAGATTGCAGGTGGCTCAGTTGCTGCTCGTCGTGGGCAGAGGCGGAGATGCAGGCGCAGCGTCGGTGGTTGCAGGGGTTCA
The DNA here is from genome assembly GCA_014182725.1 of Eucalyptus brandiana. NCBI lineage: Eukaryota > Viridiplantae > Streptophyta > Magnoliopsida > Myrtales > Myrtaceae > Eucalyptus > Eucalyptus brandiana. The sequence goes on along the minus strand of CM024675.1, from coordinate 51,549,260 downwards.
GCGAGGCGGCGAGGCCGGCGGCGCAACGGTGGCGGAGGTGCGGCGGAGGTGCAGTGGACCAGCGAGGTGGCGAGGCGCGGTGGCATCCGGCGTCGCGGTGCCGACAAGGTGGCCGGCGCGGCACGGACTGGCGCGATCGAATGGGGGGGCCTCCGAAGAAGACGACACTGTAGCGCTCTTTCCCTTTTTTTTCTCTCTCTCACGTCCCCTCACGTCCACTCTTTGCAGCACCCTCTGCTGTATTTTCTCTGTTCTAAACCAAAACCTCACTTTTCTGACTTTGACCTAAAACAAAGAAATCCAAAAAAAAAACGAAGACAACTTCGCCTCGAATTTTTTCTCTCAATTCTTTCAAAAATTGCCCTCCAACTATGAAAAATGAAGCTTTCTTTTATAATGACCTTGGACAGTCGCTTTGTATGGCATTTTCCGAGTTTCTATTTTCTATTACATTAAATCAAAACTGTAAATCAGAGCATGATTTCGTAATCAACTCAATTTTTCTTAGATTTATTTCATTTTGTGAAATTCTTGCAATTTATTCACTTGATTTTTAAATTTGTTCTACATTTAACAAAATCCGAATATTCATCAGAATTTCAAATTTCCATACATAATTAATCAAATCAATTTTCCTATTTTTTTTCATTTTTTCATTTTATTTGTTCCAATGCAATTTTTATTTTATTTATTTTCCTAAATTTGCAAAAATTAGGTATCAACACAAAGATTGAAGAGTCTAGAAATTCTCCGTGCTAGCCATTGTTCCTCACTGACTACAAAACCTTCAATCAGTTACACGACTTCCCTATTGAGGCTTTTTCTATAAGGAGCTGGGATCTTGGAGCTTCCTGACTCGATTTGTTACCTTCATAAGCCTTGAACACTAGTCTTTGAAAAACTACAAGTGGATAAAGATGCACCAGACTCAAACTAGAATTTGGAGCTAAACAAACTCAACCGATTGGACAGATTGGCCTACTTAGTGGCTTGAAGAAACTAATGGATTTTCATTTAGATCATCGTGGTCATCTGATCGACCAGAATCACGGGACAATTTGCGCATCTTCTCTAGCAACTATATCCTGATGTTTCTAATGTACCAATGTGGAGGAAATTAAAACAAATAGACATTCTTTACCACGGGAGATTTGGAAACTCAGCACATTATGGGGTTGGTTGATCAAACTTGGCAAATTTCTGCGAAAGAAAAGTGAATGGACACCTACCCCTGTTGAGTACTTTTTTTATCTAATAAGAAGTGCTTCCTATTATGTTAAACATATGAATTACAAAGAGGTTTATGTAAATCTTCTTTTTTTTGCAAATACCCTTGTTCAAATCTTCGTTGTTTTGGTTTGGTTTGGTTTAGATGTTTCAATGGCTTGATTTGCTAAAGGTGAGGTCAAATTATATAAATTCCAAGTGCATTATTTTGTCAATATATTATGTGGTGATTCATCTAAGATACCTTATAATTTGCTGCTTTGTCTTACTGTATTTGAAATTGGTCGATGCCCCAATGTGCTTCTTTCACGACATGCCTTGGCCCCTGGTGTCTTCCTATGGTTTTCTAGTGTTACAAGAAGTTGTGTCCATCTCAGACATCTACAATGTCCTCCCATGCTTTTTTATTTTATTAAATAGGACAAACTAAAGGAAAAGAGTGACCAATTCAATGACTTTCATAGTCGCCCTCACTGAACCAACTTGAATATGAACTGTGTTACTGAAATTAGATTTCCTTTGCATGCAATGTGCGCTTAGACTTTACTTTTTCCCCTTTTTTCTTCCCTGTCCAATATTGTTCGTTTCTATGTAAAATTTTTGCTTTCTTCACGCAGGAGATCATTAACTTCATCATATGGTATACGTCAAAGTAGCCATTACAATGTGTGTGAAAGTATCTCAGCACTTATGGCATCACCTCTACGACAACAACCGCAACAAAATTGCGATGTGAAGAAGATGGATACTCTACATCAGTAAATGCATGTCCAATTTGTTTTATGGGTAAAGCATGGCTCTTAAGTTGGATTCATAGAATTTGAAGAGGAGGCATTCCAATTCTTAATTATACTAAAAAATGTTTCCAGTTGCAAATGGACTTGGTCTGACATTATCTAACTTGAAGGTAAATCTAAAATAATGACCCAAATTGTTTAATTCTCAAAATTTAATGTGGAATAGTCTCACGTTGTCTGCAAGTTCTTATATTTGCACCTCTTTTTTTTTACCTTTTGTAATAGATAACCCACAAGCATTAACCGAGAGAGTGAAGAGCTAGACCTCCAAAAACATTATCTGAAATAGAGAACTTTTGTACTTGAATTCAGGGGGAGTCAACATTTTTTTTTAATCATTATAGTCATTGGAGAGGTTTCACTAATTTTTTGCCAATCATAGAGGCTTTCAAGTACAATCGTGAATGTGGAAATGCTAATTGAGTTAAATTCCAAATGAGATCTAATAGGTCACATCAAGTTTATGAGCTTATTTACCACACTTGTCAGTGGCTCAAAGTTTTAATACGATTACACATTGGTTTGTGTACCTCGTTTTAGTAATTTTTTGTATAATAATCAGCATGATGCCTGGATTTAATGTCCAATTGCAATGCTTTGTGACGAGCAATTTATTGACACTAACAATAGGTTAAATGTGAAGGATGCTTCACCCCCGAAATAAAATGTAATCTTTTCTTAATTCAATTGATCACTAGGGAGTGCTTTGACGAAGACCAAGCCCAACAATTCCACCAGGCTTTGTGCTTCAGAGTTAATTCAGGCTTGGGCCCAATCAGCCCATTAAACTGGACCAACCGAAGTTCACCTTAATTAGGATGGGGAAACGAACTTGCTTTGGAAGTTCCATGACTGCTTTTGTTGACTTTACTTTGAATGAATTATTTAGGGGCAAAAGTAGATTCTCATCCAAAAATTTCTACACCACATAGTCCAATGATTTTCCGCATTAAGAAACATAATATCTGTCACCTTTGACAGGCTGCAATGATGTTGCGAGGAAGCATCCTTATTGACCAATTTTGCATCAAAACTGGCCCACGATTGTTTGCATATTCTGGGGTAAAGGAACAAAGGTCTCAATAATTAAGGCCCGCATATGTACAAGAAGTCTTTATTTTCCTTTAAAAAGAAGTAAGAGTTAGGCAATGGGATCCCACGTATTTTCTACTCTTCCCGAGCTTTTAAGCTAAAGGAGCAAGCTCAACCTGGATTCAAATGGATGGAGTTTGATTTCAACAAAAAAAATTGTGATGAGTTTTGTTTTACTAAAACAAAAGTACGGTGGAGTGATAACGAAAGCTAAAGCTATCGGAGAACAAATCCGATCTTCCATCAATCTCAATTCAAGAAATTTGATACTTCCCAAGAGTCTTCTTTTTAACTCATCAAGTCATGGTGATTTAATAACTTTAATCTTAATATTTTTTGGTCATGCTAGGATTTATGCCTAAAAGGACTTAAGAACTTATAAATTATGAAATGGAAGAATTTTACACTTCTAAATCTAGCGAGATTCTTTTTTTCTATTGTGAAACATGGAATGTTTAGTTACCACAAAATCTATTCAAAAAACAGAAAAATACTTGCAAAGAAACACCATCGGTTCAAAAAGCTTTTTCTTAAATAGTTTAGTCAATCATGTCATCGATTAATAAAAAGTTGGAATGATCTAATTTAATTAAATGGAAATAAAATATGTCACATACATAATTTTGCATTGCATTAAAATACATTCACTAGATTAAGAATTGCGTAGGATCTGTCGATGTGATTTTGATAAGGACACCAACAAACTAAAACCTAAGTTTCATGTGCCTTGTCTTAACGTGGCATTAGCATTAGCTCCCACTCGGAGAGAGAGAAAAAAATTAGACAGAACAGCGTGCGGGCAGTGCAAGAAGACTGAAAACAATGATTGACCCAAGTCAAAGTCTACGAAGGCTTGGACTACCAACAGTCCATGATGAACGAGCTTGCTCAAGAAGGAATCACACCAATGATTGACCCAAGTTAAAGTCTACGAAGACTTGGACTACCAAAGACACGCTAAAGCATTGGCGGGACTTCTTTTCCACATCAGGATGACCACATCTTCTTTTTCTTAGCTGTATTGCTTTATTTCTTTTCATGATTCACTTTGCTTTTTAACATGAGTTTCCCTTGGATTCATCAAGGCAATTTCGCCGTGAATAACTATTGAGGTCCTAATGAGTTAGTTGCAATGAGAATTTTGTCAAATAACATGCATTCAACGTTTCACATATCAGATAACATTTTAATTACCATTGCTAGCAATATGTGGATTATGTTTTTTAATGTTGTTAAAAATATGTGCACTTTTTCTCAATAAGCACAAACTCTTCATCATTTGAAGTTTAACCAATAAATCTCGGTTATTTACAAGTAATTTAAATAAGTATACTAAAATTGATACATTAAGTGATATGATCAAATTTTTGATTTAATATTCAGCAAGTGAATAAATAGATTTGTCAAAATAGATACTACTCAAATGGGAATCCGATACTTCCCAAGAGTGTTTTTTTGACTCATCAAGTCAATGTGATTAATAACTTCGATCTTAAACATTCTTTTTCATCACACTCGGATTTCGGCCTAAAAAGAGTTAAGGAACTTGTGAATTTTGGAATGGACATTTTTATACCTTCGGATCTAGCGGGAAAACATGGAATGTTTAATAATCAAAAAATTGATTTAGGAAATAAAAAAAGAAAACATATTTGCAAAAAAAAAAAAAAAAAACTATCTGTTTAGAAATATTTTGATTTTTAAATAGTTGAACCAATTGTATTATTAATAGAAAAGTTAATGCCGTCTAATTTAACTAAGTGGAAAGTACAAAAGTGATGTATACATGTGATTTTTGCATTGCACCGAAATACAATCATTAGATTAGGAATTGCATGAGATTGGTCAATGTGATATTGATACAAACGCCAACAATGTAAAATCTTCGTTTTAACGTGGCATTAACATTAGCTACCACTCTCAGAAAGACAGAAAAAAAGAAAAAAAAAAAGACGGGACAGCGTACAGGGGGTGCAAGAGGACCGAAACATCACAGAATTAGAAGGGCAAAGTCAGTCTACGAAGACTTGGACTAACAACAGCCATGATGAGCCAGCTTTGCTCCAAGAAGGTATCAAACCAAAGATTGACCCAAGTATACAAAGACTTGGACTACCAAAGGCACATGCTAAAGCATTGGTGGGTCTTCTTTTCCACGCTAGGATTTGTCTTCTTTTCCACGCTAGGATTTGTCTTCTTTTTCTTTGTTGTATTGCTTTATTTCTTTCATTATCACTTTGCTTTTTTGACAAGATTTTCCTTGGATCCTCAGGGACGTTTGAGGTCTCTAGTGAGTTAATTATTTTGATAGTTGATTGATTGGCGGCCACTGCTTGATCAAGGATTTTTTTTTTTTGGCCTAGCAGCACCTAATAAGTAGTCTCTGAACTTTTTTCCATGTCTGAATCATCTCCCAAAGAAAAGATCAAGTGAGATCAACAGAGGGGAGGCAATGCTTATTTTATTCATCATTGGATTGATCATAATCCAGACTGTGAAAATAATATGATATCGTACCTATCAACACTTTATGAGTGACTTTTATTGGTTAAAAACAGTCGACAATGCAACTTACCTTAGTTATTGTTGAGTTAGTATTGTAGAACTTCAGTTGTGAAGTAGCTAATTTTTTTTTTTTTTAATTCTGAAACATAAAATTTTTAGTTATCAAGCGAAATGTGGTATACATAGAGTTTTGCCTTGCATCGAAATAAAATCATTAGATTAAAAGCTGCATTAACTACCACTCTCCAAAGAAAATAAATAAATAAAATAACAGCTTACTGGTAAGGGCAAAGTCAAAGTCTACGAAGACTTGGACTACCAACAGTCCATGATGAACCAGCTTTGCTCAAGAAGGAATCACACCAATGATTCATTCATTTGGTACTTTTTCCCTCATAGACGGGCATCCATGAACGTGGAGATTTTATCAAAAAGAAGGGAAAAAAATGTCACGAGATCACTTTGTCAAATCCAACACCGACTCATCGTTCTCTCATTCACCCATAAAATTTACATGGCAACAAATCGATTTCCAATTCTAATATTCATCAATAATTTCATTAGATGATTTCCTCCAATTCTATAATTTCATATGAGATTCAAAAATCAAATAAAAACAACCTCTACGGATGTCTTTATGTTGCTGAGAACTTTTCTTGCGACGGGAAAATGCTTTTAGGAAATTCAATTTCAGAGAAAGGGAATTGGAAAATTTTGATTATGGTGAAAACAAGTAGAAAAAAAAAACTGATTTTACTGTAATTGGTAATAAGTGAGTCCACTAAATGCAACTTGTATCATTAAAATTAACATGGAATGACTAATCAACTAGAATTGATATCTTCTTCATTTATTCTATAATCCATCGAAATAACATTGATTACAAAGAAATTAAGATAGAAATTACAAAATTGTATTTGTAAAATATTAGATATAATCTTGCTTTGGGAATGTAGAAAAATTGAGCATCAATAATATATTCTTCTCACTTCAAAGCTTAGCAAGAAAACAAGGGTAATGATTCCTTCTTGCCAAGTCATATTTCTCTAAGCTTATTGTTTTTAGGGTTAATACCACAAAAAAATCTCAAACTAATATATATGTGATAAATTTATTTAAAATTAATTTTTTTATCACCAAAAACTCCAAACTAACACATTTGTGAGAAGTTTGTCCTTAATTAGTTTCCATTAAATTAAATAATACTAAGGAAAAACACAAACCAGTACACATGTGATAAATAGATAATAAAATCCCAAACTGGTAGAGTGGTCAATTGTGAAAATTTGATGTATGATTTTGTTGACTTGACTTTGAATGAATCAACCTTTTATTTGGGAGGCAAAAGTCGATTCTAATACCAAAATTTCTGCATATGGTCAAGTGATTTTTCGCATTAAGAAACGTACATAATTGTCAACTTCGACGAGCTGGAGCAATGCTTCAAGGAGTCATCCCTCTTGACCAAATTTTGCAGCAAATTGGCTCATGACTCTCTATGCATATTCAGCCAATCCTATGGCTTCTAAGTACAATGACCTCCCCAAAAGTCATTCAAAAAGATCTTTCCTTTTTATTTGCTTGATATTTCTGTGGTGAAGGGACAAAGGTCTTTGATAGTTAAGGCCCACATCTAATATGAAAAGTCTCTCTTCTCCTTTAAAAAGAGAGGAGTTAAGGCAATGGGATCCACCTATTTTCTCTTCTTCTTGGAGCTTTCTGAACGGTATAGGAGGACGCTTAATGCAAAGAGTCTTATTTTAAAAAAAAATAAAATCTACAACGACACCTTTGCAGTTTCGTTTACTAAAACAAAAGTTTAGTGGAGTTTAATCAAAGTTAAAGCTATCAGAGAACAAATTTGATCTTTGTTGGTCTCGAATCGATGAATTCGATATTTCCCAAAAGCCTTTTTTGACTCATTGAGTCAATCGCGATTAATTGCTTCAATTTTAAATTTTCCTTTTGTCAGATTTGGATGGACGTATGTAAAGATTGAAGAGCTTATGAATTTTGGAATCAAACAGTTTACACCTTTGGATTTTGCAGGATTTTACTTTTCCTTCTTGGCTGCCCCGCCATGTGTTTCCTCCATGTCGTCCTTATCAAATACAAATAGGTTCATTTAGTCCACATCGTACCCATCGAAATATGAAGGTCTTGGTGGTGTTGGTGCATTCATATCAATCATGCACTCCCCGGCAACTTTGAGGAGGTCAGCTCGTCAATCACTGGGAATGACCATGGGCATGGGCATGGGCATGGGCATGGGCTAGGGTTTTCTAGGCGTGTGAGCAAAGAGCAGTGACAACGAGGGGAAAATCAAGGATTTGGAGCAAAGGAAGAAACGTGCGAAAAGGTCAAGGAACGACGTGGAAGGAGTTGTCGTGGGGTTTAAACGAAGTTTACCTAGAAAAAAAACTAAATAAAAGGAAAGATAAAATTCTAAACCTGGCCATGTTGAAAACTTTCATCTATTCATCCAAATAAAGAGAGACCCATCGTATGGTTTCTTCTCCCGAAAAGGAGTAAGACCAGATGCGAAATGCTAAAATCAAGGTGGACGAATGTGAGTCTCAAGCGCGAAGCGGAAAAGGATAAAAGCAAAGCAATAATTTGTATTTCGCTCCACTTTTCCTTTGAATTTTAAATTGTAGCTCATTTCTTTTGCAAGAAAGATCGTGAAGTGGATTATCTCACTTCTTGGACCCTAAAAGTTGCTTAGTTCAGCTTTCTTTCAAAAACTTAAACTTTGACTCTAAAAATTGCAAAGTTCAGATTTGTAAGTTCGTCGCTGTCCAAGCAAGATGCCAATTCATCTCAGACCATACTTTGATGGAACATGTTTTTTGGTTACCATATAAGTTTGGGATTTTGATGATAAAAATACAATTTGGATAATTGGTAATATGATAAATATAAAGGTTAGGATTTTTTATGGAATCACGCACTCAGTGTCGTCGAATTTGCTGTCCATCCATTGCCATCACTAGCCCTCAACTTCATGCATCAATCCACCGGCGAGTTAACGCCTTGCCCACTCGAGTTTGTCCTCTACGCCTTCATCTTGTTTTCTTTCCTCACAGATCTCATAACCTATGTCCGTGGAACTCGCGATTGACAAAGGTCGCTAGCCTCGCATGGCCACAAATTTGTGGTTGAATGGCCGTGGTGTCGGGGCTTGACTTGGTTAATTCGCTTGATTTTTTTAGGAACGGAGAGAGGCCCTCATCCCTGTTTATTATCAAAATCAATACCCAAAAAAAAAAGGATAAATAAATTCCTCACCAAGAGGGCATTTGGGTATTTTGGTAGCAACAAAAAGACAAAACGCAATTGATAGGGGAGAGAGGCAAGGAGCAGGCGGAAAAGGATAGGTGGCCATGATTCTGGTGGATGGAAAGTAGAGCTATCAATCGTCGGTGGTCACATGACTCACATGAGGGGACTGATGATATCAGGTGTAGTGAAGCGGGAGCCAATTAATAGGAAGAAGATGCTATATCAATCCGGGGTCATTCGATGGATGAGATGGACTCTATGGAGAATTCACATGATCTATCTGTGCATGAGTCGGGTTCACATGCCCCGGTGCACAAGCGGGCAAGACTTGCTCGAAGAATAGGAAGTGAAGAGAGGTGTAATCCAGTCCACATGCCGCATTTTGTAGGGCAACCCTAAAATTATGGATTTTCAGCCCGCGTGTCCCCATTGAAATTGCCATTTTTCCTGAACTTCTATTGTATATTTTAGGTTTGGAGAGCACGAAAAACGGAAGGGGGCGCTTTCCCCAAAACAACCTCGATACTTTTTCCCCGACTGAGACTGGGACACACTCCTGTCCCAAAAGTGACACTACAATTATGTACAAGCAAAGTTGTGAGTGGGTCTCGTGCCCTGTCATTCCTGTAGATTTGTAGGGAATGGCGTGGGCATTTATCGCGACACGGTGCCGTCGGGTAATTTAGAGGAAGAAGGAAGATGCATTGGACACCGTGCAGTTCCCTTTTAGGGTGAAAGCAAACTCTACAAAGACTATATTATTAAAATACAAACTGGCCCTCGACTCTCAGCATGGTTAACCAATCCTGTCTCCTACGTTTAATGACCCACAGAGATGACCATTTATAATTTTGGCTTCTAAAAGTGATTTTGATTTCGCAATGTGCTGTACTGATTGTGTCGCTGTACAGTTCGAATTTTTTTTCTCCGATAATTTTTTTTTCTCTGAGAGAAGATCAAGAGAGATCAATGGAGAGGAGGCAATGCTTCATGCATTCACCATGAGATTGACTGTCATCCATACCATGAAAAGCTTATGATATTTTATGGGCCAACTCTTTACGAATAACTTAGATTGTCTACGAAATGGTTGATAGAAGTTGATTTTGGCTATTTTGGTTTCTATCAATTCTATATCGTAAAACATTAATTGCGAAGTGGCTTTTTTCTATCGTAAAATAAGAAATATTTAGTAGCCTCGAAATTGATTTAGAAACTTGAAAAATACTTGCATAACAAATGCCATCTATTTAGAAAAACTTTGATCTTTAAATAGTCTATCCAATCATGTCATCAATTAATAGAAAAGTTGATACCGTCTAATTTAACCGAATGAAAAGAACGAAAGTGCTGTATACATGTAGTCTTGCCTTGCATCGAAATACTATCATTAGATTTAAAATCGTATTAGCTACCACTATGAGAAAGAGAGAAAAAAATTAGACAGAATAGCGTAGGGGGTAATGCGAAGACTAAAACGTCACGGGATTAGAAGGGTAAAGTCAAAGTCAATGAAGAGTTGGACTACGAACAGTCCATGATTAACCAACTTGCTTAAGAAGGAATCACACCAATGATTCATTTATTTGGTACTTTGTGCCTCTCAGTCAGACTTCCATAAAACATAGAGATTTCTAAAAATGGTACTTAAAAAAAAAAAAAAAAAAAAAAAAAAAGATACAAGGTTTCACTTTTTTTTTAATATGTTTTATCCGGTGGGGATTCTTATTTTCCTCATCAATACGATTATCTGTCATATCATCATAATAAATAATAAAATTACAAAAAAAAGTGTTTTCTTAGATAAAATGTTCAGTTCAGGCCAATATCAAATTAGTTTTCGAAATCCTAAAAAAAATTCTTTACATGAAGAAAAATCAACCTAAGGCCTAAGGGTTAATATAAAGCTCTACAAATAGTTAAATTTGAATGTCACGCTGTACCGTGATCCATAAAAAGACTTTTTTTGTTCATTGATAAAAAAAAAAAAAAAGTGCATCCAACACTGCAAAAAATATGTCAAGATCACCCTGCAAAATCCAACACTATTCATGGTTCTCTCATATACCCCCAAAAATCACATGATAACAAATTGACGTTCAATTTCCCTATCCATTGATAATTCTATCTTACCATTTCCTTTCATTGAATAACATCGTATGAAAACAAACTTTTAGGTTGTGCTTATCTCGCTAAGAATTTTTTTTGTAGCAGGAAAATGTTCTAGGAAATTCAATCTCAAAAAAAAAAAAAAAAAGTAAACCAAAAAAAATTTTGATTGAGCTGAAAACAAGTTGAAGAAATTGATTTTATCGTAACTGATAATAAGTGAATTCATTAAATGTGGCTTGTATAGTCAAACAGTAACATGTAATGACTAATAAGTTGGATATGACATCATCATCCTTTATTCTATAATCCATCAAAATAACAACGATTACAAAGAAATTAGGATAGATATCAGGGAAAATGATTCTTCTTGCCAAGTCATTTTTCTCTAAGCTTATTAATTACTTTTAGCTCATGGTAAACATTTTTATGGATCGAATAGCTTTACATGATTCAAACATTGGAAATTACATAAACAAATTTTCCAAATATGATTTTTTTTTTTATCAAACTAAGAAGGAAGATCGTGAGGGGCAATTTGGGAAAAGTACTACTCTCTAGAACAAAATTGTATGAGTGTTTGCACGACAACGTCATTGATGAATCCAAACCGAAAAAAGATCCAAACCAAAAAAGAAGACTTTTGATAAATGTCAAATTTGTATGCCGATAAACCATATAATTGATGCTAATAAAAAGATACAAAGTGAACAATCATATCCCTTCATATTCTTTCTTGTCCCAAAAAGGAGAAGAACAGAAGTGAAATGCCAAAAAGATGGTGGACAACGTAAGGTCTCAAGCACATGGAGAAAAAGGAAAAAGCAAAACAAAAATATATTCCATCCCACTTATGATAAAGTTAATATTCTATTTTCATGAATGATAATTATTATTTATATTACTGGAAGTAATTAATTAATGAAGACCGAAGCATCACTGGATTAGAAGGGCAAAATCAAAGTCTACAAAGACTTGGACTCCCAACCGTCCATGATGAACCAACTTCGCTCGGAGAAGGATTCACACCCATGAATGAGCCAAGTCTCCGAAGACTTGGACGACCAAAGGCACATGCTAAAGCATTGGTGGGTCTTCTTTTCCACATTAGGATTGGCCCCATCTTCTTTTTCTTTGCTCTTATTGCTTTATTTCTTTTCATTATCACTTTGCTTTTTTTGACGAGATTTTCCTTGGATTCTCGCCGTGAATGATGGCTGTGGTCCCGGTGGGTTAGTTACCTTGATAGTTCATTGATAGGTGGCCACCATTTGATCAATAATTCTTTCTTTCTTTTTGGCACAGCAGCACTATTCTTTGAGGATACAGATGAGTTGGGGCTTCTATAAGAGGGTAAGAGCCTCAACCCTGAACGCAGAAGACGCTACTACTGCTCGCACCACTCCGTCCACCAACCTCCTAGCAGAATCACAACAGACGCAAGCGATCAAGCCTCCAGTAGCTCCAGGTTCGTAGGCACCGTCTATGTTTATCTTTAGTGTTCCAGCCTGCGGTGGGTTCCAAAATCGTGATGATCCGTTGCTGGTCTAACTAGATTCGCTCGATTTTGGGTTCCATCTGTTGAAACTTTTCAACCCAGCTAAAGTAGACTACACAAGGTTGTTTGGTTCTGGTTTTTTATTCCTGAAGATGGCCTGCTTTCTTGACTTCCAAATATTCCATAGTACCGTAGCAATCGTCTAATTGGAGACTTGGTTTCTTGTACTTACTCCATCCTGATCTTGAGCTCTAGCTCTCTACTATTCCACCATTCACCGGTGTATTTCAAGCTTCAAATCTTCTGGTTGCTGACTAACGAAATATTCCTAAATTACCATTTCTTATGAAATTTCATCAGTGTGATTTGTAAATTACCAAGATTATCAAAATTTACCTACATTCCAATGAAGTAGTAAATTAACTTACTTGAAAAGTTTCATCAGTGCTGTAAGTAAAGTACCAGCATCATTAGAAATTTACTGACATACCAATAAAGTAGTAAACTACCGACTCCTACAAAAATTTTATGAGTGTGATAAGTAGATTACTGACAAAGTCAAGAATTTACAAACATTACATGGAAGTATTAAATTATCCGCTCTCAAATTTTACCAGTGTGTTAAATAAATTACCAGCAATATCAGGTATTCACCAACATACGAGTCAAGTGGTTAATTACCTACTCTTGTTACCAAAGTATTATAAATAAATTACTGGCACGTGCAAGAATTTAACAACCTTTTAATGAATTAATATATTACCAACTCCTCTGAAATTTACTTACCAGCACTAAAAAAAAACATACCAATATATTAATGAAATAGTTAGCCAACTCCTCTGAAATTTTACCCATGTGGTCAATAAATTGGCAACTCTTATCATCAATTGGTTTTACACTTTATCTTCAGATGAAGTTGAAAGCAACAGGATCCTTGAATCACATGAGGTAATCAAATCATAAAGGCAGAGTCATGGAGGCTAGATTTAAACTACTTGAACTCATACCCTTGTTCAAATGAAATTTGAACGTCGAGCTATACTTGAAGTAATGGCTACAATATTGGCACAAATTTTTTTATTTTAACTCATCAAATGAATAGCAGCATATCGGTATTTTATTTTCAACTCGGAATTTTATAGACTAATGGTCTCACAATGTCTGCAAGTCCTTGGCAGAAAAAATTTCGACACTGTTAGTATATCGGAAAGTGGAAGGGCATGTCTCTAGGACCAAAATAAGATAGTTTTTGAGCTTAGATATGAGAGGAATCTTTTTCTTTTTTTCTTTCTCATAATCGTAGTCTATGAAGTTGGAGCCCAATGCTGATACAAGAATCATTCAATGTGGATATCTTTATTTTTTAGATTCCTGACAATGTGGCGTGTGCCTATCCTAATTTTATAGAGTAATTATAGGGGAAGCTAATACTCTATGTCCATTCTTCCCTAAATAGAGCAAACTCTCAACCACCATAATTAGATTATTAAATAAACAAATTATATCGGAAATATCAATGAAGTTGCTATTGAACCTTATATAATGCATTGGATGTTGAATAGCAGAGAACCATACTATTATTTGGTTGTACATTATATAAGTTCCAAACCTTATATTTTGTTAACTTTGTCAATGTCCAATCATGTTGCAATATCATTTCGAAATAGTACCACAGTGTCGTCTCATGTGGCATATTTAGTCATCTCGGAGCTTCTAATTGGTGTCTCACAGTCAAGTATATTAACAAGTAGAACGCTCCATCAATACAAATAATTATCAATATCACTAGTAAACAAATGCACACAATCATCCGGCACACATATAGTAGCATAAAATATGTTTGTATGTTACTGACAAATAGATGCAGAAACGATGTTAATAATCTACTAAAAATTTAGGGAAATGATTTTTTTTTTTTTTTTTGAGGAAGTTACATATATCAACCGGTGTCACTAGTAAAAAATATGTAAGGAACTGGTAATCAACTAGAGGAAAAACACAAAAATGACTATTCTTAATATTTCAAGCAAGTAAATCAGTTGTTTCGTTTGCACGTTACTAACAATAAAATTGCAACTCATAAAATTGAAACAAGGTTAATAATATAGTAAGAATTTATACTTGTAAAATAGTTACGTTTTTGTAATTTACTACCGTCCACCAAGACTACTAACAAAGTATGCAAGTAACTCATAGTTTACTACCAAAAATACTCGCCCACTTATAAAAGCAAACAATTGCTCGTAAGTTACAGGAATATTTACCATATGGTAAAATCGATTATTTGTTCACATGATATTTACAAATGAACATTGCTACTCATAAATTCGAAACAATGTCAACACCATATTTGTATTTAGAGGGGTAAAATAGTTATTTTGTTTGTAAGTTGGAACATCAATTGGGACTATTAATAAAATATATACGCATTTATAATCAATGAGCGAAAATTGCTAACCCATTTGCAAAATCTAAAAAAAAAAATGGTAATCCACTATTTGGTTTGAGGATGAAAAAACTTTTTTTTTTTTTTTTGGTAACTTTCTAACAATTGACCAGACTCACAAGTTATCGGTTAATTTTTACTTAAAAGTGATACTTCAAGTTTATAATTTGTTCTTTAAATCTAGCATGAATCAAAACTTCATTTTTGGTTTACGGAATTTTAGAATGTGTAAGATTTCAACTACAACTATCTCATCTCATGAATAGCTTTGGTTAATTTTTCGATCCATTTTAGAGAGAGCAGCAGTCATATTTGCCGAAGTGACATTAAGAAGAAACAATTGATGTTGTAGAAATTTGAGCAATGTGGAACTCTTCTTTTTAAAAAGAATGCTCCGCGTTGTGTTATGTCAAATGAGGACATGTTAATGTTCTCCCTTTGAGATTTAAAACTCGTGGGTAATAATTATGTTCTCAAGATTTGAGAAGAGTGAACCGTTTTTTCTTTAAAAAAAAAAAAAAATGAAAACTTAGCACTCTTCTATGTTAATGTTCCTTCCAAGACATTTAAAACTCCTTTAAGGTGTTAAAACTCCCTTGAGATTAAATACACCTATGTTCACGTGCATTGTCAACTTTGACAAGCTGAAGTGAGTGATGAATCATTCTTGTAAACATAGCTAATCCATGCATATTTACTAATTTAGGGTACCAAGTTTAATGACCATAGATTTGCATTTGTGAGTCAGGCTTCTATACATTTTCCATCTCTGGCTCCCACTACTTTTGCTGATATAATGTTTGGTATTTCTTGAAGATCAAATTGAGTGAAATCAATGGAGGGGAGTGCAGAAACACAACATACCTGGCAAAATGATGGAATAGCAGGGAGCGCTTCTTTTACTCACACTACAACAGAAGGCCAAGGAATGGTCAATTCATCAAGACACGAATATGAAGTATTCTTGAGCTTCAGAGGAAAAGATACTCGAAGAAGTTTTACCAGCTTCCTTCATACTAGTATGATGAATGCAGGAATCCGTGTCTATAAGGATGACAGAGAAATCCCCAAGGGGAAAAAATTTGGCCCGGAACTTCTCCAAGCAATTAATCAATCGAAGATCTCAATACCTATATTTTCAAAAGGTTATGCCTTTAGCGTATGGTGTCTCAATGAGCTAGTCCAGATGGTCGAGTGCCAAAAAACGAGGGGACAAATGATTATGCCAATTTTTTATGATGTGGCACCTTCAGAGGTTCGACACCAAACCGGGGGTTATGGAAAGGCCTTTCTTTCACATGAACAGAAAAAGCGATATGATGAAGAGACTATGCATCAGTGGAAGGTTGCTCTCACCACGGTTGGGGAAAACATGGGTGGGAAAACATGCCCAATAGGTGACTGCCTCTATCATTTCATTTGATGTGCCTTGTCCCATTAAAAAATGTGGTTCAATTGTTTGTGTTTAATTGTTGGAATTGAATTTTATGCTATTGAAATTATACTACAAAAATCACATAAAATAATGGATAATCCCCATTTTGTCCTTTTCATTCCAAACAACTCTCTTTTTTTTTTTTTTTTTTTTTTAAGTTTAGGTTAATCATTCGCCAACACTAATTTATTTACAATGGAGTAAATCCTTGTAAAAGCATTTGAATAGGTCTCTAGTTTTTACTTTGTTCTTGTTAGAATATAGTTTGGTTCAACACAATTTTCTAACTCATTGCCATTTGACCTCCAACAAACACTAGGGAAGAAGGTGAGATCACAAATATAGTAACCCAAAAGGTTTTCAATGAGTTGAAGAAGGCTTATTTGGTGGTATCAGACTACTTGGTCAATGTCGACAACCATGTGGGTGCAATCATGGAAATGATAGGTGCTCAAACAAGTGAAACACGCATCATAGGAATCTATGGGATGGGTGGTATTGGAAAGACGACTATTGCCAAAATCATCTACAATCAACTTTCACATGGATTTGAGAATTGTTGCTTTCTTCCGATATCCGAGAAATGTCAAAAGGCAATCGCATTCGATCCTTGCAAAATCAGCTCATCAACGTGACATCCTTAAAAAAATGGTGAATATAACAAACATTGATGAAGGGATTAAGACCATTAAGAAAGGTTGTCTAATAAGAGAGTTCTCCTTCTTCTTGATGATGTGGAAAAAGTTGATCATATGCGTGCACTTGTAGGTAAGCGTGATTGGTTTGGTAAGGGGAGTAAACTCATAATTACTACGAGAAACCAAGACGTTCTCATTGTTCCTGAAGTGGACTCCACTTATGAGGTTAATGGCATGGATGATGATCAATCTCTTCAACTTTTCAGCAAACATGCTTTTAGAGGAGAGTCTCTTACAAACAACTATATTGACAAATCCATGAGGGCGGTACGCATTGCCGGAGGTCTTCCATTAGCCATTGAGGTCATAGGTTCACTTTTATACAACAAAACTAAGGACAAGTGGGATGACACATTGAAGATGCTGGAAATGTTCCTAACAATGCAGAAATTCAAATAAATTGAAAATAAGTTTGATGCATTAGATTATCGACAACGTCATATATTCCTTGATATAGCTTGTCTATTCATTGGATATGACAAAGATATTATGGTTCATTTTTGGAAAAGTGATTTTTTTCCGGAAGAAGCTATGGAAGTTTTGCAAAACATGTCTTTGATAAAGATTGAAAAAAATAATAAAGTGTGGATGCATGACCAACTCAAAGACCTTGGAAGAGATATAATTCGTCAAGAGAGTGAGATGAACATAAAGAAGCAAAGTAGAGTGTGGAATACCGAGGAAGCATTGGATTTGCTGAAGAGACGTGAGGTAAAATCCCCCGTGCAATAAATGGCCAAATTACTTATGGACATTTTCTTTATAAAAAAAATAAAAGGTAGCTACTTTCTGTGTACTTACCATTGGGACCTATTCAACCAATATTTTTGCTCTTTTAATATTAGAGGAACAATAATACTCAACTCAACCCCTTAAAATAGTGAACTTGAATAAATGCATTTCCTTTCAACTTTTTTTGATTTAGAATTTTCCTTTGGGCAGGAAAAAAAAGAAGTTGTTGCTCTTCATCTTGAGTTTGAGCATCAGCATCATTTTACCTATGAGGACTTTAAGGGCCTACCAAATCTAACGTTCCTTGAAGTTTACGACTTGAAGGAAAATTGTTGTGCCAAAAAGGAGCTTTTTTGGCTCAAATGGCTATCAAATTATCTTCCAATTAATGTTTTCCAGAAGAATTCAAATCTTCTTCCACAATTACGATGGCTTTCTTGGCATAATATTCGCCCAACATTTAAGATTGCAAATTTCTCCGTAGAGAATTTGATTATCCTTGATCTATCTCGGAGTGAAATTACTCATGATTGGAAGGGGTGGAACCATTTGAAGGTATGTTATATGCTAGACAACACTTATTCTTCTGTCTTATTAGATTCAAAACTAAACTCTGCATAATTTTTCTTTCACAGGTGAGTAAGAATTTGAAAGTTCTGAATTTGACTGATTGCTATCGCTTGAAGAGAACCCCCAACTTCTCAACTCATTCAAATTTAGAACATTTGATCCTATCAGGCTGTGATTCATTAATCAAAATTGATAGATCAATTTGTCAGTTGAAAAGCTTGATTTTCTTAGATGTAAGCTATTGTTGGAATCTTCAAAGGCTTCCGGAGATAGTTGGAAATTTGGATTCACTAACAAAGTTGGACATAAGTCACACGAGCATTCAAGAAGTACCCGATTCCATTGGAATATTGAAGAATTTGAGTAATGAAATGAAGATGCTAAGAAACAATGATGATGTCACAAGTTGGGGAAGCGATGGAATGGGAGTGGGAGTATCAAGCATGTCCACACACAAGGCTTCGCATCTACGGGGATTTAAGGGAAAGTCTCATTGAATTAGAATCGAAAGTCTCATCGAATTAGAAGTGATGGTGGACATGTTTCCAGATCTCTCAAATCTCGCCAACTTAAAGGTATTGAGACTGGGCTTTGGCCCACATAATTGTGATGGGAAATCTTATGGGCTTCTAGAAGAACCGATACCACGGTGGATTGGGAACTTAAGCAAATTGGAATCTCTGGTACTGTCCTTTTATACGGGACTGCGCTTTTTCAGGGGGACCGCCTCATCGATAGACCTCAGCCTCCATCCTCATCCGCGTCGCCTCTCGAGGCTTCCCTCAAATTTATCCGTCTTACGTCTCTGGGGTTGCGAGTCACTTTGCTCGATGGATCTATCGAATTTGTGGAAACTATCGTCTCTCGACATTTGCTGCTCTGCAGTTGCAAAGATTGAAGGCCTTGGTTGTTTGGAGAACCTACGAGAGTTGAGGCTTGAGGAGCTCGGACAGCTGGCGATGCTAACTGATCTAAGCAAGTTAAACAGGCTGAGGAGTATTCTAGTAACCAATTGTGGTAATCTGGTTGAGATTCAAGGCGAACTACCGCGATTTTTGGATGATCTTTCAATTTATTCCTTTTCATTACAGGAGTTCCCCAGTCTGTTTAGCATAATGGGTAAGACACATGTTTATGTGGATGTGCATATTCGCAATTAGATGTTTGAATATACAGGTGAACATCAGTGGAGGCTCGATGGCTTTAAACAGATGCAGATCCCTGATCTAAGCAATTTGGACGGATTAAGACATCTTTCAATAAGAGATTGTCATAATCTGGCTGAAATTCAAGGCGAACTACCCCAATCTTTGGAAACATTGTGCATTGAATGCTGCGGTAATCTGGTTGAGATTCAAAACGAACTACCCCAATCTTTGGAAACATTGGAGATTCGATGGTGTGGATCTTTACAGAAGTTGCCTGAGCTGTCAAGCTTGAAGAGACTGCGAAAGGTCACAATAATGGGATGCGAGAAATTAGATTCGTTACCAGAGTTCCCCTATCTGTTCAGCTTAATGGGTAATCAGACATATGTTTATATGGATAATGGCAATCAGAGGTTTGACTATAGAGGTGGACATGAGTTGCTGCTTTATGGCTTTAAACAAATGCAGATCCCTGATCTAAGCAATTTGGACATAATAACATATCTTTCAGTAGTACATTGTCATAATCTAGTTGAGATTCAAGGCGAACTACCCCATCTTTGGAAGAATTGTATATTAACAACTGTGAATCTTTACGGAAGTTGCCACGATCTATCAAGCTTGAAGAGATTACGAAAGGTTACAATCGGAAGTTTGAATATAGGATGTGGGAATCCGATCTAAGAAATTTGGACGGAATAACGGATCTTTCGGTTATAGATTTTCATAATCGGTTGAGATTCAAGGCGAACTACCCCAATCTTTGGAAACATTGTCGATTGAATTTGAATCTTTACGAAGTTGCATCGAGCTATCAAGCTTGAAGAGACTACGAAAGGTCAAAATCCACGGTTTGAATATACTGATGCAGATCCCTGATCTAAGCAATTTGGATGGAATAACAGATCTTTCAGTAAGAGATTGTCATAATCTAATTGAGATTCAAGGCGAACTACCCCAATCTTTGGAAAAATTGTGGATTCAATGCTGTGGATCTTTACAGAAGTTGCCTGAGCTGTCAAGCTTGAAGAGATTGCAAAAGGTCATAATCATAGGTTTGAATATAATGATGCAGATCCCTGATCTTAGCAATTTGGACGGAATAATAGATCTTTTACTAATAGATTGTCATAATCTGATTGAGATTCAAGGCGAACTACCCCAATCTTTGGAAGAATTGTATATTTCCAGCTGTGAATCTTTACAGAAGTTGCCTAAGCTGTCAAGCTTGAAGAGACTGCGAAAGGTCACAATCGGTTTGAATATACCGATGCGGCATCCCGATCTTAGCAATTTGGACGGAATAACAAATCTTTTAGTAAGTGATTGTCATAATCTGATTGAGATTCAAGGCGAACTACCCCAATCTTTGGAAGAATTGTGGATTGCCATCTGTGAATCTTTACAGAAGTTGCCTGAGCTGTCAAGTTTGAAGAGACTGCGAAAGGTCACAATCAAAGGTTTGAATATACTGATGCAGATCCCCGATCTAAGCAATTTGGACGGAATAACGAGATCTTTTAGTAAGAGATTGTCATAATCTAATTGAGATTCAAGGCGAACTACCCCAATCTTTGGAAAAATTGTATATTGCTAGCTGTGAATCTACGAAGTTGCCGAGCTGTCAAGCTTGAAGAGACTGCGAAAGGTCACAATCAAACGTTTGAATATACTGATGCAGATCCCTGATCTAAGCAATTTGGACGAAATAACAGATCTTTCAATAAGAGATTGTCATAATCTGGTTGAGATTCAAGGCGAACTACCCCAATCTTTGGAAACATTGTATATTGAGGTGCCATGAATCTTTACGAAGTTGCCCGAGTTGTCAAACTTGAAGAGAGGCGCAAAAGGTCACAATCAAACTTTTGAATATCGATGCGGATCCCCGATCTAAGCAATTTGGACGAGAATAACAAATCTTTCACTAATAGATTGTCATAATCTAATTGAGATTCAAGGCAAACTACCCCAATATTTGGAAACATTGTATATTGCCGGTTTGTGAATCTTTACGAAGTTGCCCGAGTCAAGCTTGAAGAGACTGCGAAAGGTCACAATCGAGGTTTGAATATACGATGCGGATCCTCGATCTAAGCAATTTGGACGAGAATAACGAGATCTTTCACTAAGAGATTGTCATAATCGATTGAGATTCAAGGCAAACTACCCCAATCTTTGGAAGAATTGTATATTACATTTGTGAATCTTTACGAAGTTGCCCGAGTGTCAAGCTTGAAGAGATCGCGAAGGTCACAATCAAACGTTTGAATATACCGATGCGAGATCCACGATCTAAGCAATTTGGACGAAATAACGAGATCTTTCAATAAGAGATTGTCATAATCTAGTTGAGATTCAAGGCGAACTACCCCAATCTTTGGAAACATTGTATATTGATTGCTATGAATCTTTACGAAGTTGCCTCGAGTTGTCAAACTTGAAGAGGCTGCGAAAGGTCACAATCAAACTTTTGAATATACCGATGATCCCGATCTAAGCAATTTGGACGAGAATAACAGATCTTTCACTAATAGATTGTCATAATCTAATTGAGATTCAAGGCAAACTACCCCAATATTTGGAAACATTGTATATTGCCAGCTGTGAATCTTTACAGAAGTTGCCTGAGCTGTCAAGCTTGAAGAGACTGCGAAAGGTCACAATCAAAGGTTTGAATATACAGATCCCTGATCTTAGCAATTTGGACGGAATAACAGATCTTTCAATAGAAGATTGTCATAATCTGGTTGAGATTCAAGGCAAACTACCCCAATCTTTGGAAAAATTGTGGATTGACAGCTGTGAATCTTTACGAAGTTGCTTTTGTCAAGCTTGAAGAGACCGCGAAAGGTCACAATCAAACGTTTGAATAGACGTGCGGATCCCTGATCTAAGCAATTTGGACGGAATAACACATCTTTCAGTAATAGATTGTCATAATCAAGTTGAGATTCAAGGCGAACTACCCCAATCTTTGGAAACATTGTATATTGACAGCTGTGAATCTTTACGGAAGTTGCCGAGCTGTCAAGCTTGAAGAGACTGCAAGAGGTCACAATGAGAGGATGTAGGAAATTAGATGTGGAGGAAATTTCTTGGCTTTGCTTGAAGAAGTCAATTGAATTTGTGGGAGACGATGAAGAAGACAAATTTGTGGAAGAAGACAATGAAGAAGAAAAATTTGTGGAAGAATACGAAGATGATGAATAAGTGCACGTTGCACTTGGAAGCTTTTTGAAGCACGACCGCAAATTGTTCCCTCGTGTTCAAACCCTTAAACAAATTGAGGTAAGTACCAATATTATCCTTTTC
Source organism: Eucalyptus brandiana (assembly GCA_014182725.1). Taxonomy (NCBI): domain Eukaryota; kingdom Viridiplantae; phylum Streptophyta; class Magnoliopsida; order Myrtales; family Myrtaceae; genus Eucalyptus; species Eucalyptus brandiana. The sequence goes on along the minus strand of CM024675.1, from coordinate 51,526,406 downwards.
TGGCAATCAAATTCTTTTAGAGATATGAGCAGAGAAGTTTCGCATGCACTTTTTAATGACCTATTTGTGGGTTCATATCTGAAACTCTGATGACGGCATTGAAATTATAATACCTCCGAACAGCCAAAGGGCTCTTAATTATGTACACGTATTTGTGTTCTTTTCCTAGTTTGGTTTGGCTTTTTTAGCTACATTTTCCTAGGATGATTTCTCCTAGAGATATGCATTTCAATTGCATCGTTTTTATTTGATATGTACCAAATTATTAGAGATCCTTGTCGATTTGCTGCTTCATATATTTTGAAATTGATAACCTCGCTTCGCATTGGAGATAACTTCGCTATGCTGTAAACAAATAGGTGGAATGTGTGCTGGAAGGTCATATGACCATGGTTCTCATCCTGGGACATTACAGCACAATCAACTCATTCGCGACTTTGTAGTAGACAGACACTCTGTATTGCTATGCTTAAGTTCAGTTTATTTTTCAGGAAAGGTGTGCGTCTTGGTGGGATTTGTAAATGTTATGGAGAAGTCATAAATGAGGGAGCCACTGCAATTCCAAGATTACCAGTGTGGCAGCGCTGGCTAAAGCAGCAGCAGCAGAATATTTTATCTCAGCAACGATGCCTTCAATCATAGCAATCTTTGACGGGCACACTGACAAAAATCATTCCGTGCAGCAAACATCGCCTACAGGAGTAACTGAGAGAATGCAGCATTCGTTGGTACCAGTAGAGAAGGAGCACCCTTCTGCTGAGACTCGAGAATTGCACTCACTTACAGGAGATTGGTAAGAAAAAGAGAGCACCTTCCCTTGGGGCTGCCTTCAGTAATAGAGCTGTTAATTTAGAAGCAATATCGGCACTGTTTCTGTCATGAGAACCACTCAATTCCTGGAAAACACTGGCACTGCCACCAAAGTCAGTTATGTGTCATATGCTACTCACTGCCTCAGAAGAACTTTCATCTAGTAGTGTTGGCTCTTCCATGTATGTGGAACCTTTCGTAGAACCTAGTGATCATAAAAGAAGAGCTTTGCATCCGAGTGTAAAGAGGACTCCATATCTTTATGGTTCCCCCAGGACCTACGTGGCAACTTCTTAGGATTAGCACTTTGTGTTATTCTTGGCCAGAATAAAAAACGCATGTTCGAAAATCTTTTGAGGTCAGAATATTTGTTAATGGGAAAAGAGAGTATTTCCGTTTGACATTTATTTCTCCATTGGAATCCGATCATGTGAGGGCGTATATATCCCAAGCGACAATAAGAGAGGAGAAGAGAAGCTTTTGCAAGACAATGGTGGAGCCATATCCAAGTTTTGCTTCGGCGCACCGAAGGAAGTATAAGAGCGTGGATTCCGTCTAATATGCGAGCAACGGGGAGGATGATCGAGGGTACGTTTTCCAACACCATCAGCCCGATGGAAACAAATTGGAGTTTCAAGGAAAGATACTCGAAGACAATTCTCAATCAATGAAGAAGATAATCCGGTGGAATTTGAACTCAACAAGAAGATGAGATGGTCTTAGCGATGGCGAGTATGGGTTCAATTCGCACCACTTTTTTGAGGTAGCGATTCTTGGGGATGCGAACTGGTTGATCTTGATTCCAATGCCTCTTGCTTTTCCCGTTTTGTCTTGTCTCTACTAGAAATTTCAAATGTTTGCTCCTTCAATTAAAATTCGCATAATGCTCTTGACTTGGTCGAGGAACCTTTTATTTCCCTCTCGTTCTCTATGATCCGTGATGCAAAGTGCACCAATCAAAATTAAGTAGATGCTTGTTGAATGGCCATGGTCTTCCAAGTTCAGTGAAATATATCACATAGATCTCTTGTCACCTCTCTTAATCCAATCAGTGATGCCGATACTTCATACTCTACAATTCTAAGATAGTAAAGCTTTGCTTCCTGAGAAAAGTGTTGATCTAATCGTCTCGAAATTGAGAGGTCTACGGGAAAGATTAGTTGATTCCTTTGTTGTTCTTAGGGAGATTGCAAGACTTTCATATAAGCAAAGGGTGTTGACTTTAAAGATTTTCATGGAAGCGAATGGTGTTTTGACAAACACCTTGTAAAATATTTATTACAAAACAATTTTTAGTATAGAGAAAAAAATAAAATAAAAATAGAGAAGGAAGGAACTTGCCGGTTGTATATGAAAGCACAAGCGGGGTGACATTGTGCCGACATTGTGCAACCCAGGCAACGCGCCTCTAAAGTCGAGCAAACCCGGCGGCGACACTATGGCCGAGTAAAACTAAGAGACACAATGCTAGTGTCACACAACCTAAGTGATGCTACACTGGGGGCCACACTACTAGGCAATATGACGCTTGACCGCAGCAAGCTAAATCTGACATCAAGCGACCTCGCAAAGCTCCTTGACATTGCGTGACCCTCACCAAAGCTTTGCCAATGTCTTTCAACCCTCGGCAAAGCTGCACCAGCGTCCCTCGGTCCCTCTTCAAAGCTTCCCGGGCCATGATCAACCACATCTTTCTCTCTACTATCGAAGGTTGAGGGTAAAATATGATTGCAAATATATTAGTGACAGTAAGATTGGAAAGACAAAAACTTTAGTAAACCTAAACTTGCATTTCAAAAATGCTAAAGGCTATGCTCGGAGGCTTACCTCGAACTTTGAGCGTTTCAAAGCAAAACTTTGGATCAAAATCTTAGAAATTTTGTTATCAAACATCAAATCCTTGACTCAAGGGCCCTTGAAGGTCCAAAATAGCTTAATTCAAGATGACTCAGCACTCAAATTTTTAACGGCCAAATTAGACAGGATTGAAACAAGGGTAAAATTGAAATACCGGTACTACTTAAGGGGTTTTTATGAGTCAGAAATTTTTTTTGAAGTAAATATGTTCCGAGTAGTACCATTTGAAGATGTTTTGTGATATTAATTCTAGTAATATATATGTATTATCTCCTTTCTTTTTTCTCCTTTGAGAGTCAAGTTTCATTTCATTGGGCAAGTGAAATGCCAAGTGGCATTTTGATAATTTCCTGTCAGAATTTTGGGAAATCAAGTTCCTACTAATATTGCCTTCGTATTCTTCACTGGCTTTCACTAAAGTCATTCTCCTTATACTTTCCCTCCCATCAGTCGCCCTTCGTCTTAGTCTTGGCGGTCCCAAGTCGTCCATGGTCAAATGCAAAATTCAATAAAGTAGAAATGACATCAAAAATCACTATCTGAAGGCAAGAATTGGCAAGAACAGAGGATTGCAATAATTTCCGCACAAGCAACATAATCACTTCACGAGAAAATATGAAATGTCAAATGCTTGTCACTAAATTATCACTTAAAATCATTAAGAATTTGAGATTATACATGCTAGTGATGTCTTATGTCTTTTGAATTGTAACACGTGTTCATCTCACATATATTCACCGCAAATGATCAAATACCAAAATCATGGCATCGCCATCTTCTCTCACCCCCTCCTCCCCTCCTCTTCCCTCCCTCTCTCTCTCTTTAACACAAGTACATGCACGAATTAATTTACATCACAAAGAATAAGAAAGAACTAAGAATGCTAGTGGCTATTTTCTAGGTGTAACCCCATAAAAGAGAATGTATATAATAAACATCGACTCTTATCGAATTTTATTTTTATGGGAGCAACACCATTGACAGAAAATGATTAAAAAAAAAAAAACCGAAGCAACAAAAAGATTTTATCTAGACATCCTATCATTCTGTTTCTTTTTTATGACCCTTTCCGAGTTGTTATAACTTATTTTGAATTAACAACGTTCAAGAACAAATTCAAAAGGATGAGCAATGTTGGGTAACTACTCGAGCAAAATCTTTGGGCCGACCAGATTTGAAAAAGTCTCGGGTCAACTCCACCAAATGGGCAACCAAGACTGATATGATGGGCCGATTCTCTAGCTGATCCTGTAGCAAGACTGAAGAATGGGCCATGTTCACTCCTTGTATCTAAAATAAATCGACATTGGGTTGTCGACCTTACCAAGATTAGAGATCATACTTTAACTTAAAATTCAAACCCCAACTTTTCTCAATTAAAAATAATGCGATAGTTACTTTACTAGTGAAATCGATGTTAAGAGATCACTTGACCAATTGAGAGCTGTCAAATTCAACATTTGAATGAAAAACCACAAACAGTGACGACAAAAAAAAATCCCATTGTTCACAGCACTTTCAAAGCAATACTAAACTTTATTTGAGGAAACTATTAGAAATTGACACCTGACTACAGCTGACTTGGCCAACAAAATCCTTCCTAAATTAATCAATCTCTATCTATTGGTAAATTTTAATTGAAGAAAAATGTCAGAAGTGGAGAGGTAATAATCTTGAATCTTACATCAGCGATAGCCACATCGACCACTTCAGGCATCCTCAATTATGTCAGGATGGACCAGGCCTTGTTCTAGACAATGACATCTTGACAATGTTTGTCATTCTATAAATATCATCAAGGGATCCAAAAGATAAAATAAGCGGGGGGAAATGAAGAAAAAGAAAGGAATCACCTATATTTTCACTTTTGATATTTTGCAATTAGCTCCTATATCTTTAGTATATGATCCTCTAAGTTTGTTTGTTTTCATTGGAATATCTTTTCATTAGATTTAACAAGCTTAATTCTCCAAAAATTTGTTTCAAAACTAATCTTCAACGAGCGTAAGCAAATTTTCTCGATGATCCAACAAAGTAGCATTGACGATTCCTACCAAAAATGAGCGGATGTAAGGATAAATTGGCCAGAGTTAGAAAGAGAGCAAGATCAGGCGTGGATAGAATTATGCTAATATTATCATTTTTTTTAAACCTAAAAGATATTTTTTATTTTCTTCTTTGATTTTGTGCTAAGTAATTTAATGGTCAAATTTCACGTGTAATTGACTTTCTTTTCTCCTTTCTTATCCAACATGTGTTCTCTCCATGGCCGTTGAATTCAGTTTATTGTAAGAACACGTGGCACTTAATTTCAACTGTCAAGTTGTCTCCAGAAAAAAAAAGAAAAAAAAAAGGAAAATGATAAATTCGTCCAACTACACGAGCCAAGGTTACGAATGTAACCTTGGCTATCCTAGAAAAGGGGATTCCGGAATTTTCTTAATTTTTGGTGTCTGTCGTTTCTCAACTTTCCGAACTCCTTAACCTGTTGCATACCATTCGGGTTTTATATTTTAGTTTTCTAATATTAGTTAATGTACAAAAAATGTTAACACGTGGCATTCTTTCTTCCTATATGGTGAGGTTAAAAATATCTTATGCAAAATAGAGTTTATTAATGTACACTCTTAATTCATGGGTTTGTTATTCTCCACATCGGGGGGCTAGACCTAGGACCTAGCACTGGGATAGACACCGGCAAAAACAAGTTATAGCATGGGCCACCTAAGACCCTATCATAAACTCGAACCTTGGCCTTTGACTTGAGTTGTGAATTATAGAACTATAATTTGCTATCTTCAATTTGTATTTATATATTACATAACAACTCTATATTACGAAATATTTGATAATGTTGTGTAAATAAGATCATTGAGTCCGCCACAATGCAGGATACCAATAGAGTACCAAGTAGTAAGTACATAAACAATTGCCGACGCTACGCGAACCCCATCTTCAGATTGATCTTCACTCTTTCAAGACAATTGTCAAACTCATGCTCTGGTTCGGCCACACGTGACATCAAAATGACACGCCCGATTATCCAATCTCATCCCATAAATTTTCGATTGAAAAAAAAATTTATTAGTTTACGCAAAAATGGGCACGATGATTTTCGGTTAGTGGCTTTGATAGTGCCTTTCCCCGGTTCCTGTACGAAGAAGGAAAATAAGAAAACGAACTCGCTGCTCTCCCTGATGGTGCAAGCGTTTTGGCTCACCGAGGGCACAAGTGTAATTGCACGAGTGCCCAGCTCAGTCGGCTCAGGATTTCGGCTCTCGACTCGGCCCCATTCCCTGAGACGAATCACGGCCGTCGATCATACCCGGCCCGTGTGTCGGCACACAGTGACCCAACACACGTGCTGTCCCTCCCACCAGCCAACGACCCATCCCTGTCTCTATGGAGCCCACTGCATATCCCCATCGTTGGGCCATGGCCCCCACCATACGCTTATCTCGAATCTAATCTCCGCCCATTTCCAATTTTTTATTAAAATAAATTGAGCATAAATAAAATTGAAAAGGGAAAATGACACTGTGATTCTAAAATTTTAGCAACAAGAATGTTGTTCCAGTGCTTTTCAATTTGTAACGATATGGCCCCTTAAAATTCATATCCAATCTAGTTCATTGACTATCTGAAAATATTAAATACTATCTTTAAACTTGAATTATTGAGATGATAGGTAAAGGTGATTTATTTCGGTGGTAGTTTAAGTTTTAAAAAGCCGAACAGCATTCTACCCCGTCATAATCGATTTCTATTTTTGAACCTGGGAACCTATCATGTCCTCTATTTTCTCGTCTCTTTTGATGGTTCACTCGAGAATCTATTTTATCTTCTTTTTTTCACTTCTTTTTTATTTTTACGACAAAGTCATATGAGATTATGAGTAACGAAATGATTTAAACTAAAAGATGAATAATAGAAATCTAATATGCCAAAACTAACAATTTGATACGTAGTCAAGTACAATTATAAACGATAAAAAGTTCAAACGAGTAATATAAAACATAAATTCCCCATTTCTCCATAAAAGTTAAAGAAATGAAAAACTAGCAAGAAGTTTCAAAAAGGATGAAAGATGAAAGAGTGCTAAGGTTAAAATTTAGGGAAAAAAAGCAATTAGAATTTAAGCTTTTTAACTTATAAAACACATTCCAAAGTATAGTGGAATCAGTAGGTCTTTACTTGTAACATATTCCTAGAACTATTTCAAGGAGAATCAATTCTCAAACCTATTTTTCGAAAAGTTCGATTCAATTTCTAAGTAGAATCGGTTTAGTTGCACAACCCTAATAACATCATTAAAAGCATCTTCATATAGTTTTGGACTAACTCAATATACACTAAAATTTTAAGAATAATATTAAATATATTAAAAGTTGATGATCGTTTTTATAATTTAGGCCAAAATTCAAAGACTATATATGTCACCATCCAAAATGGGCATCAATATCCAAATTTTTTTTTTTTTTTTTTTTTTTTGTCGAGTTTCAATATCCATTTAAAAAAAGGGCCATTTGCTTTTAAGTTAGCAAATTTTTTAATATTATCAAAGCACTATTAACAACCCGAAAGTCCGCCCCACATTATCGCTCTCTCCCCTCTCTTAAAAGTCTCAAAGCTCCACAGGAAAAATATCAACGGCGCGCATAGGGAATCACTTTTGTCAACAAAAGCCAACATCATCATCATCCTCATCATCCCCTCTTTCTCTCTCTCTCTCTCTCTCTCTCTCTCTCTCAGAGCTTCTCACTCAACAGCAATGCACCACGCCTACATCCCCCTCCCAAACCCACCACGGCCACGGCCCAGCCACCCCCAAGTCCCCCTCCGCCCCGGCGGCGGCGGTGGGCTGCGACGACGGCGTCGTCGGCGTTCACGGTGATCTGCGTGCTTCACTCCCTGATCGCGCTCTTCTGCGGCTCCCTCATGATGTTTCACGCCCAGGCCATCTACTCCCTCGGCCACGGCACTGACGCCGCCGGGCGCCTCCTCGGGTCCACCCCGCAGGACCGCCTGCTAATCCGGACCTCCGACTCCTTCGCCGGCCTCCTGCTCCTCGCCATCGGCCTCCTCCTCCTCATGGTGTCCAACATTAAGGACCGGAGTTCCAGGACTTCTTCGCCAAGGGCTGCACGGTGCTGCACGTGTTCGTGGCAGTGTGGAGGGTCTCGTTCGAGCGGCGGGTGGAGGACCTGGCCCGGGACTGCCTCCGGCAGACGGTGGGGGACTTCCTGCTGGCTCTGTCGTGGGTCCTCTTCATCGTCTACTCCTGGAGGGAGAAGTACGACTGACCCGAAATGGAATCACGCGTAATAAAAAATGAAACAAAATCTAATTTCTAATCTTCAAGGAGTTGATTGGGTAGGTGAGAGATTGATTCATAAGAAAAATCCTATATTTAGTTGCATGATCGCCAATAAGATTTAACTCTTAAGGGGTCATGCTCATGATAAGTGGCCCGTTGATGAAGTCTTATTGCACGTGATTAAGACAATTTGCATGCATTCATAGGGTTTTAGTAAAGTGAAGATTCGCATCCGTTGTTATAATTTTTTTCCTGTATGCCTAATTTTAATTATTATAAAAAATTCCTCTATAAGTATGCCGCTTTCAATTGAAACTTACCAAATTGTTTGGTTTAGGGAAAATTCTTTAAGCTAAAAAGGGTAAAACAATATCTTGTTAATCATCTAGTGGACTAACTAGATGTATACGGAGTACAAAAGTGCGGTTGAACAAATGGGTTAAACACCTGCACACAAAAGCTGCGGTTGCAAATCCAAAAGAATTGTCCAACCTTGCTAACGTACGGGAATCTCTAAGCCGTACCGAATCTCCACTGTTTCCATGACCATTTCATGTCGCCATAGCTCGTAATACTGTAAATCAATTTTAGTGATGTATCATAACAATATTTTACTTTAATTACAATGATATGTTGTAATAAGTAACATAGAAGTCACTCTAACTTAGGAGTCTATCATCAAATGAGAAGGATACGTTGAAAGACAATTAAGTTTTTTCAATGTACCATGCCAATTGGGAAAAAGAAAATCTTTCAATTTACAACACAAATCAATTATATGAACCAAAATCAAGTTTAAGTAAAAGTTAAACAGGAATCTGCCATATAATATCAAGCGTGAACTTGCTGGTATTCGGCTAGATAGTCCTACTATTCTAATTGAGTTTAACTTAATTTATGTAGATTATTTAATAATTCTAGAGAGACACAAAAATACTTATGATTCCATTGCTTATGAAATTTTGAGCTCTAGTTCATTTGTATTTCAACTTAATCAAGTTGAATTCAAGTGAAACTTTTAATATCTCAATTTTTTTTCTCGAGTTGAGTTTGAGCAAGAAATTTAATACTTGATCAAGCTCGCTTAAGTGTGTTGACACCTAAACTTTAACATGTAGACTTATCATTCATCACATTATAAAGTAAAATAGAGCCCGATCCCTTAATAAATATAGATATTGCATTGCGTTTAGGCATTTAGATATTATAAAACATATACGCATTGAACAAGTTTCAATTGAATTGGCCGTTGTGGATGGCATTTGAATTGGCCTATCGGCTAAATGGACTCGAATTTTGTCGCGACCTACCCTCGGGGAGAACAGTTTTTGCGTACGCTTGCTAAAAGGACGCCTAAGGCGCCCATGATTAGGCGGGCGCTCCCTGCCCCATACCCCGCGTGACATTGGGATTTTTTAGGAATTTTGCACAAAAGAAGTCGCCAAACATTGGGGTGTTGCAGAAACCAAGTGGCGTGGGAGTGTCACCTTACTTCCTACGCAAGGAGAATCGGTCGGAGACTTAATTACACTAATTGACTAATTAGTGCCCTTTCGATACCTAATCTTGTTCATTTTAACAAATTAATTTTCATCGACGAATTGATTTCATACCTATCCGCTAACATAGGAGGTGAGCGTGCGGGTGCGTTAATGATAAAGTAATAACTATACCTACCAAGATCCTATTTGCCCTAAAATTAAACATGTGCAAATTAAACACAAAACACGCAAATTAAACATACGATAAAAACAACATACAAGAAAATAAAGGCTTAATTACACTAAGCGGCAATACATAGCAATTCCTAATCAAACCCTATCATTTTCGGATTTTCAAAATTTTTAATTTAATTTAATTTAATTTTTTAAAAATTTTAAAATTAAAAAAAAAAAAAAAAAAGACGAATTTTTTTAATGTTTTCTGAGTTTTTTGAAATTCCGGAAATTTTTTTGAATTTTATCATTTTTCAAAATTTTTGATTTTTTTGATTTTTGAATTTTTAATATATATTTAACATTTAATATTATTATACTTCAATAAAATGGGTTCGGACCGGGTAAACCCAATCCGGCCCGTGGACCCAACCCAAACCCGGATCCAACACTTTTGGATTAAAAATCATTTTAATTTTTTTAAAAAATTAAAAATAAAAATATTCCTTTCGTTTGTCTTTTCTCCTTGCGCACTCCCCTCCTGCGATTCCTCCTTCCCGAGACCAACTCTCTCCTTTCTTTTTAATATTTTGTTTTACTTTTTCACTTTTTCCATACTTTTCTTTTTCTCTTGTTTTTTTCTTTTATTCTTCTGGTCTTCTTCTTCTTCGTGGGTTCTCTGCACGCTCGAAGCCCATTCTTTCACCGAGATCTTGTCCCCCACCGAAGCTCGTCCAAACGGCAACACCGACCGAAGCAATCGGCGTTCCACCATCGAACCACCACCATCTACCGGTCGTCCATTCCAACCGATACAGACCACCGTCGGCCACAAACTCCGGCGACCATAAACCCATTCGCCGGAACAAAGAAACACGACCACCCGACGATATATGATTCTTTCACGATAAACGTACAAAAAAACTCAATGGACACAAGCAAAGCAAATATAATTCTGCGGATATAGGAGCAAGAATGAACCGATCCCGTGTCAAAACATGAAATATTCTTTCTGTTCTCTTTCGAGCATTTTATCAAACACTTGGGATGCACCGACCAACAGACTCATTCGAGGCAAACATCAACACGACGTGCGAGCAACGTTCAAGATCAACTCAAAGGCTAGTTGGTCGCATTTAGAACAGATACGAAGGAAAAACAAACAGCTTCGGCCACAACCAAGGACCGACGAAACCGGAGCTCACGCGAACTAGTCGGACACGAGCTCCGGCCCGACGCCTAAAAAATGAGCAGATGTAGCTCGGGAAGGCCTACCTGGTTCAGATGAGACACGTAGCGACGGACGGCAACTGACGGTCGGGCCTCTAGCAACGGCCAGGGACTTTCCGATCTCAGTCTCTCCCTAGCTCGCTCTCGACTCTCTCTATGCTGCTGGGTTCCGAGGACTACAGCGGCGGTTGACGGCTCACTGGCGGCAGTTGGACGTTCCGGGGGCTCCTCGGTTCCTTCTCCGGCTTACTGCCTCTCGGTTCTCTCTTTCGTTTTTTTTTTTTTTTTTCCCGTTTCTCTCCGTCTCTCCGTGCTCCCCTTTCCCCCTCCTTCTCTCCGTGCTTGTTCCTCCCCTTTTCCCCTTTTTCTTTTGCAGGTTATCATGCGAAGACCAGCCATGCCAGCCGCCGACCGGGCCGCTCCCGACCCGCGGATCACGCTGGCCGTCTACCACCGATCCTCTGCTGCTCCCGCTTTCGCTGCTCGCTCTGTTCTCTGTCTTTTGCTTGTGCAGGTGCTGCAGCGAAGACCAACTGGATAGAAGAAGACCTTCGTTCACAGGCTGGACTGAAAGGGAAAACGGGCTGGGCCGGGCCCAGAGCGGGAGGGGGAAGAGAAAAGAAAAGGGCGCGGGCCAGGCCAAAGCCAGGTCCGGCCCAACCAGATTTTTTCGTTTTCGTTTCGTTTTTTTTTTTTAAACCTCTAATACTATTTTTAACTAAGTAATTTATGTGAAATTTAGAGAGGGGAGGCTCTAACCTTATTTGAATTTTCAAGACCAAGACAAATTTAATTCAAGTCTTGTTGAACTTCGGCCAGCACACAAAGTAAAGCATACAAGGCAAGGTATTTTGGCAAAATGCATGATTCTTGGCAAGATTATTTGGCGTTCTCAAGCAAGAAATTCAATTCTCGATCAAGCTAAGCTCGAGTGAAGTTTCGAGTGGTCAAACATGTGAGTCGAGCTCGACATTGCATCAGCTCGTCTCAATGTGATTATCCTTCTATCTCGAGGACTAGGCCTAGGACGCTAGCGCTTAGACTTGATACCTCAAAGGTGGGTTGCGCATCCTTGCGCGTGGACTGAGAGACGCCAGCCGAACAGGTTATCACGTGGGCCAGTGGCACCTTTTGTCTTCGAGTTCTAGGCCGATTCTTCATCGTTCTGCATTTGTTGGTCGATTGCCACATGTTACAGTGGATCCTGCGCTTCGAAACTTCTGTTCTTTCGCTTCCCTGGCTTTCTCTCCCCTCACTTTCTTCTTCCTCCTTCATACTCCTTCATAACAATAGTCAACTCGAAACGCCGGGCAGCCACAATCCTAGATCTCTCTATCTTCTCGCCTCGACACCGTTAGCGCGGCGATCCATCGTCATTACGGGTCGCTTCGTTTATTTATGCACTCCTACGGTTTCGGTGATCCCGACGTCGTCTCGCCCTCTACACCCTCGCCACCGCGCGTTCCTTCCTCGTCCAGCAAAGCATATTTATCGAAATCGAAAGCTGAAAACTTTTCACCAACCAAATGGCCCCGAGTCCGGTCCAATATTTTCCCGCGAATGAGACAAAGCTAAGAGTGCTTGTTTCTTTGAAGCGAGCGAGCGAGCAAAGGGAAGAGATCGATGACTTGCTGCCGATCGGGAAGGGCGACCGCGGGTCAGAGGCCACCGTGCCTCTCTGATAGCAAAGCCGACTTTGCTTCAGCCTTAAGCCCTTGATTTTCGTAGCAAGACTCTCTCTCTCTCTCTGTTCCGATGCTTGGCAATCTAGGGAAGCACGTATACCATCAGCTCTTCTAATGGCTGCTTCTTCGAATATGAAAAGGAATTACCATGTGTTCCTCAGTTTCAGAGGAACAGATGTCCGCCAAGGCTTCCTCAGTCATCTCTACGCAGCTCTGGACCAGAGAGGAATATACACTTTTGTGGATAGCAAGGAGCTTAGGAAAGGGGAGGAAATATCGCCGACGCTCATGAGGGCGATCGAGGAATTGCACATCGCGATCATCGTTTTCTCGAGGATTACGCTTCCTCACGGTGGTGTTTGGAAGAGCTCTTGAAAATCATGGAGTGCAAGGAGAAAACGGCTCGATGGTGTTCCCAGTGTTTTACGAAGTGGAACCCAGAGAAGCGAGAGAGGGGAGAGAGAGTTATAAGAGAGCTATGGATAACCATGAGTACAAGTTCGGGAAAGATTCAGAGAAAGTGAAGAGATGGAAGAAGGCTCTCTCTGAAACCAGTAGCTTGTCTGGGTGGGAGTTGAATGACAGGTAAGCACAAATGTGACAATGGTGTTTTGTGATTGTCTGTTAGATGTCAAATCGTATGCTTTTTTTTTGGATCTTCGAATTGAAGATACAAAGTGGAGATAAATTAGGCCGTGGACACAAAAGTCAAATAACCAAAGCTAGTAGATTCTTTGAATTGATTCTTGCTGTGTGGATAATGAGAATTATCAAACATAAATAGTGCGATTCATAGTGCCTGAGTCATTATTGTCTTCAGATTCAGGTTGTTTGTAATTTTCCTCGCGTAGATGTTGGTGCAGGTTCACCCACTTTGCATCTTATTATTTGCTTATCTTCTTATGAAATTTTCCTTATCACGTCAGAGGTTGAATTCCTGCAATGGCTTTGAAATGCTAAAACGGTTTTTTCTTTCTTTTGAGTGCTTATCAAAGACGAAGCGGATCTCATACAATGCATTGTGAAGGAATTATTGATTCATCTCAACCGAACACCCTTACATGTCGCTAAGTATTCGGTCGGAATAGATCTCGAGTTCAAGAACCGATATGTTTGTCCGTCGCGTAAAGAGTCGGCCGATGATGATGTTCGATGATAGGTCTATGGGGACCTCGGGAGGCATAGGGAAGACAACAATTGCCAAGGCCCTATATAATGCTATGATGAGACAATTTCAGGTTTGTAGTTTTTTGGAGCAAGTTAGAGAAAAATCACACCGAAGCGATGGTCTTGTTACTTTACAAAAGGATCTTCTATCTGAGATCCTGGTTCATCCTTTAACGGTCTACAGTGTCGCTGGAGGAATTAGTTTGATACAAGAAAGACTATGTTGCAAGAAGGTTCTCCGGTTCTTGATGATGTTGACCATATGAATCAACCGAATGCATTAGCCGGAAAAGGCAATTGGTTTGGAAAAGGAAGTAGAATCATTGTTACATCAAGAGATAAACATTTACTAACTTCTCATGACAAAAATTATGTGTATGAAGTTAAAACTTTAAAAGATGACGAAGCACGAGACCTTTTTGGTCAGCATGCCTTTACAAATAGCAATAAAGTAGAAATAAGAAGGGATCTCATTGATGGAGCACCGCATTATGCCGAATGACCTTCCATTAGCCTTGGAAGTGTTGGGCTCGTTCTTACGTGGAAGAAACGAAGCTGCCCGGGAAAGTGCATTGCATAAACTCTCCAAAAGTCCTTACCAAACTATTAATCGAGTTCTCAAAACGAGCTTTGATGGATTGGACGACAACGAGAGGGAGATTTTCCTTGATATTGCTTGTTTCTTTAAGGGAAATGAAATAGAATACATCCAGGAAGTTCTTGACAGCTGTGATTTCAACACAACCATAGGAATAGAAATTCTCATCGAGAGGTCCTTGATAAAAAAAAAAGAGAGGGGTTACCTACAAATGCATGATTTGGTTCGGTTGATGGGTATGAATATTGTTAAACAAGAATGTTGCGATGATCCCGGGAAGCGCAAAGAAATTATGGCTTTTGGAAGATGTTGAGGACATTTTTTATCATAATACAATAAAAGTTGTTTATGTCAGTTTTGCTACATTTCAGTTTATATTACTCTAATTTGGACAGTATAATGTAAATCTTAACTGAAAATTTTGTCTGACAAATGAATTTGCTCTGTTATGGATAGGGGATGGATCCGTAAAGGCCATGGTATTGGACTTGGCCCGACCCGAAGTGATAATCATCGATCTTGATGCTTTCGCAAATATGAAAAAGTTGAGAATACTCATTTTGCTTGGAGGTTGTATCTCTTCACAGGCTCAAGTACGTCTCCCTAACGAGCTAAGATGGCTTGAATGGTCTAATGCCCCGAATCTAGAATTTGGCTCTGGTCCAAATAAACTCGTGAGACTCAATGTCTGGAAAAGTCATATCAAACAATTAGTGGGCAACTTTCAGGTAAGCACTTGCAATGATTAGCTTTTCTTTTTTTATAGCTATAAAAAATATTTGCAGAGCTTAATGATTGCACTAGTATGTTTTTGTAGAATTTTAGGAAGTCAAGTCCATCAATCTCTGTGAATGCAAGTCTTTGGTTAGTATTCCGATTTGTCACCGGCTCCAAATATGGAGAAATTGACTCTTTATGGGTGTGAGAGCTTGGTGGAGGTTCACCCATCCGTTGGAAATCTTGCCAAGCTAGAAGTTTTGTCACTAGAATCGTGCTCTAATTTTAGTAATTTTCCTAACACGCTGAGGACTAAATCTCTTCAAATCCTCCGTCTCTCTGGTTGCTCTAAACTTGAGAAGTTCCCAAATATTGACGGAGAGATGGAACATCCGAAAAGACTTTATCTACATAGGACGGTATTAAAGAACTCCCCGCATCAATTCAAAATCTTATCTCTATGGAGTGGATGGATTTAGCATTTTACGAAAACCTCATGAGGCTTCCATCACACATTTATAAGTTGAAAAATCTCGTGTATTTGAAACTTGTTCGGCTGCTCAAATTTAATCACATTTCCAAAAAACGTGGAGGATTCAATTGATCCTGATGTCAGTCTGGGATTCCGAAAACTAAAATTCCTAATACTTAAGGGCCGTGATCTATCAGAAGTAGAGTTCCTTGAGAGTACTTCCAGTTTTCCGGAATTGGAGCACCTAAACCTTTCATATAACAAGTTTACTCATTTGCCAACATGCATCAACAAGTACTATCGTTTGAGGCGATTGAACGTTAAGGGATGCGAGCTACTACAAGAGATTCCTCAGCTTCCACCAAATTTTAATAGGCTATTAGCACCTAATTGCAAATCCCTACAAAAACTCCCAGATTTTATGTGGGATTCAGGTGACTCGACTTCATGTTTATTATTCCGCGAAGGAGTCAATATGGATGATGTGGCTTACGAGGTCTCTCTCTCTCTCTCTCTCTCTCTCTCTCTCTCTCTCTCTCTCTATTATTTACACACACACACACATATATATACTTAAATGCTTGATATGCGTACCCTCTGTGACAGATGGGCTCGCTCGACGTTGTTATAAGTGGAAGAGAGATGCCTAAATGGATTCAACCCTGTAAAGAGGATTCCATATTTTTCATGATTCCACAGGACTTGTATGATGAGATTAAAGGACTAGCATTCTGTGTTGTTCTTAGCCCGGAGGAAGGAAAAGTGGTCGACGTTTTATGGAATATCACATTATTTGTTAATGGCCAAGAAGCGATGGCTTGGGAAGAAGAACTTTTGTCAATAGAATCTGACCATGTGTGGCTTTATTATGATTTACACTTTTTTGAACATTCAGTGAAGGAGCTTTTGCAAAATGATCGGAGCCATTTCCAAGTTTACTTCAAAGCAAAACAGGGAAGCATAAAGAAGTATGGATTCCGTCTAATATGTGAACAAAAGGAGGATGATCCGAGGGTGGTGTTCCCAAAGACCACCACCCTGATGGAAGCAATGTGAAAGTTTTCTCGGAAGACTCGAAGAAGATAATTCAATGTAACCGAGGAAGAAACTCTAATTGAAACAGATGCGAGAGGAAAGCTCATCACCTTTAACAAAGAAGATAAGACGGTCTTAACTACGGTGAGACTTTGGGTTCAATGTCTTTGCTTTTCCCTTTTACGGACCTCCACTAGAGATTTGCAAGTGTTTGCTCCTTCAATTAGAATTCAAGATCATTATAAAACAGAGGTTTCGCACCATGCTACTGACATGATTGGGGAACTTTTTTTCTTTTTTTTTGCCTCTGATTCTTTATGATTTTTAGTGCAGAGTGCATTAACCCAAAAATTAAGAGGATGCTTGTTGAAATGGCCATGGTCTTCCAAGTTGCGCCATGTAATTTATTAGATGGGCCCTCGTCGCCTCTCTTAATCCAATTCCAATTAATGATGCAGATACTTCATAATTCAAAATTCTGAGATAGTAAGTTTTGCTAAATCTAGTATAATCTATATCCTTAGGAAATTGCTGTTCGAATTGTCTCAAAGATCAAGGGGTCTATATAGGGAAATTTAGTTGATTCCCCTGTTGTTTCTCAACAGCTTGCATTGGATTGGTATAAAGGGACAGCTACGGCGTCTAAGAAATGTCGCATTTTAGCAAAGGAGATTGACTTCAAGGATATTCATGAAAAGCAAACGGTATTTGTCAAACGCCTTCTAAAATAAGTATTTCAAAGCAATTTTTAGAATGAGAAAAAAAAATTAAAAAGGGAGAACAAAGGAACTTGCAGGTACAAATGAAAGCACAAGGAGGTGGCACAACAGTAGGACTAGTGTCGACCTTGTGCGACCATAGGCAATACGCCGCTAAGGTCGACCAAACCTTGGAGACGCAACACCAGTGTCGCTTGACCCTAGGTGACATGACACTAAATGCCAGTGTCCCATGACCTCAAGTGGCGGAATGTCAGAGCCACACGACTAGGCAATGCAATGCTCAACCCTTGACAAGCTAAATCGGCATCAAGCAACCCTCGCAAAGCTTCTCGGAATCATGCAATCTTTGACGAAGCTTTGTCGGTGTCCATTAACCTGGCCTCCTTCATGAAGCTTCCTAGCCATGACCAACCATGGCTTTCGCTCTCCTAAACAAGTTTGAGGGACAAAACATTATTACAAATATATTAATGATGGTAAGATTGTAAGAAAAAGAATTCATTAAACTCCCAAACTTGCATTCGGAAAATACTAAATCTCAAAGGTGAGGCTTGCCTCAAGCTTCAAGCATTTCAAAGCAAAACTTTTCACTAAAGTCTTTGAAATTGTGTTACCAAATATCATAACTTATTTTAAGAACTTTTGAAAGCCCAAAACAACTTAATTTAAGGTGATGGAGCACTCCAATTTTAAAGGCCAAATTGGAAGGGATTGAAACGGAGGGCAAAATTGGAACAAGTGTATCACTTTGGAGGTCCTTGTGGGTCAAAAAATAATTTTTAGTAAATTATTTAAGGGTACTGGTTTAGATTTTCCGTGATATTAATCCAAAGAATATTTATGTATTATTTTTTTTTCTTTTTTACCTTTTGAAGAGTTAAGTCTGATTCTTTGGCAAGTAAAATGCTAAGTAACATTTTAATAATTTCCACCGAGAATATTAGTAAGAGGATTGCCTTTATATTCTTCATTGGCTTGCACCAAAGTTCATTCTCTTTCTCACTTTCTACCATTAGTCACCCTTTGTTTAAGTTCAGCTGGCTCTATATCGTCTACTTGAAACGCAAAATTCAATAAAGTAGAAATGTTGTTGCCCATAGCCAAAAATAAGATTACTACAGTCTCAAAAAAGTGACCCAATCACATTATTAGAGAATACGATATATTAAATGCTTGCTGCAAAACTATTAATTATAATCATTAAGGTTCGAAATCATGTACACCGGTAATATCTTTTTCGATATTTCATTCATTATATCGTAACACATATTCACCTCAAATTAAATCTACCATCCACGATCAAATTCCAAAATTATAGCATCACCCCCTCCTCCTTCTCCTCCTTTTCCTCTCTCTCTAGATAAAAAGAGGGAGAAGAGCTATCAATAGTAGCCACCCTTTCTGAAATATGCCAACCCATTGAGAGTGTATACTTAATTTCGAATCTTATTATAATTGGAGAAACACTACCTATGGAAAACAATTAATACTCCCAAAGCGATATGCCGATTCTATTTAGACATCAAGTCATCCCGCATAATGAACCTTTCCTAATTGTTGTGATTTATATTGCATTAACAACGTTCGAGAGCAAAATCAAACGGATGACTCCAGCCTTTGCAAATTATGCAACCTAAAAAGTCAACAAGCACGAAGCGATGTTGGGCAACTACTCGGACAAAATCTTGGGCCGACCATAATTCAAACAGTCTCGGGTCAACTCCACCAAATGGGCAACCAAGACTGAAATGATGGGCTGATTCTCTTGTTGATCCTCTAGCCAGACTGAAGAATGGGCCATCTTCATACCTCATATCTAAAATAAATCAACATTGGGTTATCGACCTTATCAAGATTAGAGATCGTATCATCAATAATCATAAAATTCGACCCCCAACTCCTCTCAATTAAAGATAATGCAATAGCTACTTACTTACTACTGGAACCGATGTTAGGAGATCACTTGACCAATTGAGAGCTGTCGAATTCAACATTTGAATTAAAAACCACAAACAGTGAAAAAAAAAAAGAATCCTTTTCACAACGCTTTCTAAAGTTTATTTGAGGAAACTATGAGAAAATGACATCCGACTACTACTGAAAAACCTATTTGAAATTAATTGTTGGGAAATATCTTGGCCAAAAAAATCCTTCTTATATTAATTAATCTCCATTTACTTGTAAATTTTTAGTTGAAGAAAAATGTCAAAAGTAGAGTGATCTTGATCTTGAATCTTGCATGAGCGATAGCCACATGGACGACTTCAAGCATCCTCAATTATGTCAGGATGGACCAGGCCTTGTTCTAGACAATGACTTGTTGACAATGTTTGTCATTCTATAAACATCATCAGGGGGTCCAAAATATCAAAGAAGTGGGGGAAAATGAAGAAAAAGAAAGGAATTGCCTATATTTTCACTTTTGATATTTGCAATTAACTCCTATATTTATGGAAGTTTAGTATATAATCCTCTAAGTTTGTTTTTGTTTTCATCGGTAAATCTTTTCATTAGATTTAACAAGGTTAATTCTCCAAAATTTTGTTCCAAAAGCAATCTTCAACGAGTGTAGACAAATTTTCGCGACAATCCAACAAAGCAGCATTGACGATTCCTACCGAAAATGAGCAGATGCAAAGATAAATTGGCTAGAGCTAGAAAGAGAGCAAGATAAAATAGTGATAGGATTATCCTAATGTTATCTTATTTGATTTTGTGCTAAGTAATTTAATGGTCAAATTTCACGTGTAATTGACTTTTCATTTTTCCTTTCTTCTCCAACCAGTGTTCTCTCCGTGGCCGTTGAATTCAGTTTATTGTAAGAAAACGTGGCACTTGATTTCAACTGTCAAATTGTCTCTCGGAAAAATAAAGGAAAATTATAAAATCGTCCGACTACACGAGCCGTCTGATTGTGTGTATTTACAAGTGTAACCTTGGCTATACTTGGAAAAGAGGGGATGTCGGAATTTTCTTAATTTTTGGTGTCCGTCATTTTACAAATTTCCAAATTCCTTAACCCGTTGCATGCCATTCAGGTTTTACATTTTAGTTTTCTAATATTAGTTAATGTACAAAAATGTTAACACGTTGCATTATTTCTTCCTATTTGGTGAGGTTAAAAATATCTTATGCAAAATGGAGTTTATTAATGCACACTCGTAATTCATGGGTTTGTTATTCTATCACTATACTAAATCCAGCCACAAAATATAATTTATTTTAAGTTATTAATGTCTACTACTTCAAGTGATTTTACAATGTTTTATACCAAACAAAGTAACTTTAGTATTTTTTTATCTTATTTTACTCCTATTCTAACTCGGTTTACAGTGTTTTATACCAAACAAAGTAACTTTAGTATGTTTTTTTTTTTTTTTTTTTTTTTTTTTTTCGGTTATACTCTACGCCTACTCTAATTCTCATTCTCGGGCTTTATCTCTTGCCTCCATACAAAAGTGTGGAAGTCAAAACCCATATCTAAAACTAAATTGTCCATACCCCAACCCTCTTGAGAATGTGTCGATTCGAACCCTCTACCTCTCCTTTCTTATGTAAGAAGGGTGAAACTCCAGTAGTTAACTTTAGTATGCTAAAATGTTTTTTTTATCTACAGGGTTTTCATATACATGCATTCTCTATCAATAAATGCTTTTTGTTTTTGGGTTAGACATTTTAACATACTCACAGAGTCAAGTTCTAAACTAGTTTTTTTTTTGGCACTCCTCATTCGTTAATTCCACATGTCGTTAGCTTTACACACTAAGAAGCTTATTACAAAATTACCACATCACTTGTCTACGAAATTTATACGAGCCCTCCCTATGGATCGCAGCCAACAAAAAAAATATATAATTTACTCCTTCAAGTGAATGATTAAAAATACCAATTGCTAAAATTAAAATGTCGAAGTTCACTGTACGCATCTTAATTTTTTAATTAACGAGTGATTGACTTACCCTTTATAAAATGAAAGCGATGCATCGTTACATGTAAAAGAAAAAGGTTTAAGCCAGCTACAAAAGTGAGATGAAAAAGAATATCAAAATAAAATGTTGTTCAAGTTTTTCTTTTTAGTTTGAAGTCCAAGTCTAGGTGGCAAGTTTGCAAAGATTGACGGGGTTTCAATCTTTTAAACCTATAGTCCAAGAGGTATTTTGAGTAGTTAAATGATTAATTCATACAATCAATTTAGTGTTTAGTTACGAAGTCACCGATTACAAAAACTTTAAGGGGTCATAACCATTATTGGCTTATTGATGAAGTCTTGTTGTTCATGGATAAGATGATTTGTATACATTAGTAAGATTTGGTCAGGTGAAGATTCGTGATCACTAATGACAAAAAAATCATACCATAGAAACAATCTTATTATTGTAAAAAAAAAAAAAAATCCTCAATGGGGGAGACGGTTCGGTCGGCCCAACCTTCAACGGCAAGTGGCCAGCACATGTGAACAAATGGGTTGACAAAAAGAAATAAATAAAAAAACTGCGAACGAAAGCTACGGTGCAAATCCTACACGTTGTGGACTAAATTCGAGGAATGTGAAAAATGTACCGGATCCCACTTTTTTTAACAACGTTACGGTTATGACGATTTGTGATATAACACACACACGCACATATATATAGTATTAAGACGTTTTTTGTATTTAATTGCAATGACACATAATAATCTTATACAATATATTCGAAATATCGTATAAGTGCTCCTAACATATAAATTTATCATCAAAGGAAAATAAAAAAGTGACATTCACACTTTTTATATATGGCAACATGCTAATTGGAAAAAAAGGTTTTTCAATTTACAATGGATCAATTAGATAATGCACAAACGAATTCCGGTGAAACTTAAACACAAATGTTGCACACAATATCAAGCTTAAACTTGCCAACGCCCAATTGATAGTCTCAAGAGTTTAATCAGGCTTAACATACTTTTTGTCAATTATTTAATATAGTCAAATTGAGTGAAGTCAAATTTGAATAGTCCGATTTTCTTTTTCAAGTTGAGTTTGAACAAGAACTTTAATACGCTCAACTCAATTTGGATTATATCTCCACATTAAGGGTAGACCTTGGACCCTAGCACTAGACCAGAGACACCAGGTAAACAAGTTATAACATGGGCCACCTAAGACCCTATCATAAACTCAGGACCTTGGCCTTGGACTTGAGTTGTGAATTATGAAACTATAATGTGCTATCGCATAACAACTCCATATTATGAAATACTTGACGATGTTGTACAAAAAAAGATCATTGAGTTCGGCACAACGAAAGATATTAATAGAGTACCAAGCAATAAGTATAGAAAAATCTCTCGCAGTATATTTACTCCCAAAACTTATTAAGAAAAACTCTAAAATGCTCTCAAGATAGAATCACGTGAACGTGAACTCCGTCTTCAGATCGATCTTCACTTCAAACTTCAAGCCAAGTCAAACTCGTGCTCTGGTTTGGTCACAATCCGTGACATTAAAATGACACGTTCGATTACTCAATCTCTTCTCATAAATTTTCGATCGGAAAAAATTAATTAGGATACGCGAAAATGCGCACGATGATTTTCGGTTAGGGGCTTTGATGGTACGTGGTACCTTTCCCCGGTTCCCGTACGAAGAAGGAAGATAAAAAAACGAACTCGCTACTCTCCCTGATGGTGTCAGCGTCTTGGCTCACCGAGGGCACAAGTGTAATTGCACGAGTGCCTAGCGGGCCCCACCCCGCGAGACGAATCACGGCCGTCGATCATACCCGGCCGTGTGTCGGCGCACACGTGCGGAGTCTCATTTTACGTGTTGTCCCTCCCACCAGCCAACGACCCATCCCTGTCTCTGTGGGACCCCACTGCATATCCCCATCGCTGGGCCATGGCCCCCACCATACGCTTATCTCGAATCTAATCTCCGCCCATTTCCAATATTTTCTTAAAAAGAAATTGAGCTTAAATAAAAATAAAAAAGGAAAAGTCATATTATAACCGGTTTTATTTTTCAACCCCTAACCTATGTCCCTCTATTTTTCCGGTCTGATTTGAGAGTTCACTCGAGAATCTATTTTATCTTTTTTCCATTTTTTTTATTTTTCTTTGCAAAGTCATATAAGATTATGAGTAACGAAATGATTCAAACTAAAAGATAAATAATAGAAATTCTAATCAGCCAAAACTAACAATTTGAATACGTAGTCAAGTACAATTATAAACGATAAAAAGTTCAAATACGTAATATAAAACATAAATTCCCCATTCATCCATAAAAATTTAGAGGAAAATGAAAGACCGGCAAGAAGTTTCAAAAAATAACAAAGGACGAAAGAGTGCTAAGGTTAAAATTTAGGGAAAAAGAAATTAGGATTTAAGCTTTTTAGCTTATAAAACAGATTCCAAATTAGAGTGGACCCACCCGGAACCTATTCCTAGAACTATTTCAACGAGAATCGATTCTCAGATCCATTTTTAGAAAATTCGATCCGATTTATGAGTAAAATCGGTTTGGTTGCACACCCCTAATAACAACAATGTTAAGCATCTCCATATAATTTAAGGACTAATTTGAATATGTACTAAAATTTAAGGATCATATTAAATAAATTAAAAATTTAAAGATCACATTATAAATTTGATCAAAATTCAGAGACTATTTATGTCGTTATCCAAAATGCATATCAATATCGATTTAAAAATTTTAAAAGAGCACTTTGCTTTTAAGTTAGCAAATTTTTTAATATTATCAAAGCACTATTAATAACCCGAAAGTCCGCCCCACATTATCGCTATCTCCCCCTCTCTTAAAGTCTCAAAGCTCCACAGGAAAAAATATCAACGGCGCGCATAAGGAATCACTTTTGTCAACAAAAGCCAACATCATCATCATCCTCATCATCCCCTCTTTCTCTCTCTCTCTCTCTCGCTCAGAGCTTCTCACTCCACAGCAATGCACCACGCCTACATCACCCCCTCCCAAACCCACCACGGCCACGGCCCAGCCACCCCCAAGTCCCCCCCCTCCGCCGCGGCGGCGGCGGCGGCGGCGCTACGACGGCGTCGTCGGCGTTCACGGTGATCCGCGTGCTCCACTCCCCGATCGCGCTCTTCTGCGGCTCCCTCATGATGTTCCACGCCCGGGCCATCTACTCCCTCGGCCACGGCACCGACGCCGCTGAGCGCCTCCTCGGGTCCACCCCGCAGGACCGCCTCCTGATCCGGACCTCCGACTCCTTCGCCGGCCTGCTGCTCCTCGCCATCGGCCTCCTCCTCCTCATGGTGTCCAACATCAAGGACCGGGAGTTCCAGGACTTCTTCGCCAAGGGCTGCACGGTGCTGCACGTGTTCGTGGCGGTGTGGAGGGTGTCGTTCGAGCGGGGGCTGGAGGACCTCGCCGGGGACTGCCTCCGGCAGACGGTGGGGGACTTCCTGCTGGCCCTGTCGTGGCTCCTCTTCGTTGTCTACTCCTGGAGGGAGAAGTACGACTGACCCGGAAATGGAATCGCGCGTGCCCTTTGAAACATCATTTAGGTAAATGTGTTCAAGTAATTTGCTATTTCTGTTATGCTAATCTTAATAATATAGACATATTCTTCCTTTTCTTCTCCTCCTTTGGAAGAGTCAGAGTCCCTTTATGCCAAGCGATTTCCTCGAAGAACATTGGTGAAGTCAAGTTCATACTAGGATTGCGTTCACATTCTTCATTGACTTATGCTAAAGTTCTTTCTCTTTATCACTTTCCATCCCTCAGCGAACCTTCGTTTAAGTCTCGTCGGCCCCAAGTCGTCCCCTATCCAAAACGCAAAATTCAAGGAATTGAGAATGATATTGCCAAGAAATTGCCCAGAACTTTGGTTCCGATCGTTGCTTTCCGCGGTTTGTGCAAAAAGAAGACGAAAGTCAAAAAGAAGCTCGACAAACCCCGGTGGGCCGGACCCGAGACCTCACAGCCAGATTTATAAACCCTGATGGCCGCTTTCGTCTTCTGAGTCCTTGGTCGATTCTTCATCGTTCCAGATTCGTCGGTCGATCACGTCGATCTCACCCTCCAAACCCTGAGAGCGCTTGTTTCTTTGAAGCGAGCGAGAGCCAGAGCCAGGGCACAGGGAAGAGATCGTCGACTTCACTGCCGATCGGGGAAGGGCAACCCCAGGTCAGAGGCCGCCGAGCATCTCCGAGAGCAAAGCCCACTCTACTTCAGCTTTAAGCCCTTGATTTTCTTAGCAAGACTCTCTCTCTCTCTCTCTCTCTTCCGAAGCTTGGCATTCTAGAGAAGCACATATACCATCAGCTCTTCTAATGGCTGCTTCTTCGAATGTGAAAAGGAAATACCATGTGTTCCTCAGTTTCAGAGGGACAGATGTCCGCCACGGCTTCCTCAGTCATCTCTATGCGGCTCTGGACCAGCAAGGAATATACACTTTTGTGGATAGCGAGGAGCTTAGGAAAGGAGAGGAAATACCATCGGCGCTCATGAGGGCGATTGAGGAATCGCACGTTGCGATCATCGTTTTCCGAGAACTACGCTTCCTCACGGTGGTGTTTGGAAGAGCTCTTGAAAATCATGGAGTGCAAGGAGCGAAATGACTTGATTGTGTTCCCAGTGTTTTACAAAGTGGAACCAAGGGAAGTGAGGAAAGTGGGGGAAAGTTATGGGAGAGCTGTGGCTGAGCATGAGACCAAGTTCGGGAAGGATTCGGAGAAAGTGAAGAGATGGAAGAAGGCTCTCCTTGATGCTGGTAGCTTGTCTGGATGGGAGTTGAATGACAGGTACGCACAAATGTGCCGTGGTGTTTTGTGATGTTAGCTCCTGATTTTTTGTTAGATATCAAATCGTATGCTCTTTTTTGGATCTTCGAATTGAAGATACAAAGTGGAGATAAATTAGACAGCAGACACATAATCAAATAACCAAAGCTCGTAGATTCTTTGAATTGATTCTTGCCGTGTGGATAATGAGAAATTTATCTAACATAAATAGTGTGATTCATAGTGCCTTAGTCATTATTGTCTTCAGATTTAGGTTCTTTGTAATTTTCCTCTCATAGATGTTGGCGCAGGTTCACCCACCTTTCATCTTATATTTTGCTAATCTTATTATGGAATTTTACTTATTTGGAATGCTAAAAACTGTTTATCTTTCTCTTGAATGCTTATCAGAAATGAAGCGGAGCTCATACAATGCATATTGAAGGAATTATCAATTCATCTCAACCGAATGCCTTTATATGTTGCTAAATATCCAGTCAGAATATATTCCCAAGTTCAACAAATTTTATCGTTGTCAAAGAAAGAGTTGGCTGATGATGATGTTCTGATGATAGGTCTATGGGGACCTGGAGGCATAGGGAAGACAACAATTGCCAAGGCCCTATATAATGCTATGATGAGACAATTTCAGGATTTTAGTTTTTTGGAGCAAGTTAGAGAAAAATCAAACCGAAGCGATGGTCTTGTTACTTTACAAAAAGATTTTCTATCTGAGATCCTGGGTCATCCTTTAATGGTCTACAGTGTCGCTGGAGGAATTAGTTTGATACAAGAAAGACTATGTTGCAAGAAGGTTCTCCTGGTTCTTGATGATGTTGACCATATGAATCAACTGAATGCATTAGTTGGAAAAGGCAATTGGTTTGGAAAAGGAAGTAGAATCATTGTTACATCAAGAGATAAACAATTGCTGACTTCTCATGGCATACATTGTGTGTATGAAATTCAAACTTTAGGATGCCATGAAGCACAATATCTTTTTAGTCTGTATGCTTTCCCAAATAGCAAGAGTGTTGAAATAAGAAGGGATCTCATAGATAAAGCACTGCATTATGCCGACAGACTTCCATTAGCCCTGGAAGTGTTGGGCTCATTCTTATGTGGAAGAAAGGAACCTGCATGGGAAAGTACGTTGCATAAACTCTCCAAAATTCCTGAAACAACTATCAATCGAGTTCTCAAGATAAGCTTCGATGGATTGGAGAACAACGAGAGGGAGATTTTCCTCGATATTGCTTGTTTCTTTAAGGGGGAAAAAATAGAGCGCATCAAGGAAGTTCTTGACAGTTGTGGTTTTCACACAGCCATAGGAATAGATATTCTCATCGAAAGGTCCTTGATAAAAAAAAACCATTATGACACCTTGCAAATGCATGATTTGATTCAGTTGATGGGTCGAGATATTGTTAATGAAGCATGTCGTGATGATCCTGGGAAACGCAGCAGATTATGGCTTTTGGAAGATGTTGAGGACATTTTTTGTTATAATACGGTAAAATTTGTTTGTCAGTTTTGCTACATTTCAGTTTACATTACTCTAATTTGGACAGTATAATGTAAAATTGTAAATCTTAACTGGAAATTTTGTCTGACAAATGAATTTGCTCTGTTATGGATAGGGGACGGATGCAGTAAAGGCCATAGTATTGACCGGCCCCTACCAAAAGCGATAATCATAAGTCCCGATGCTTTCACAAATATGACAAAGTTGAGAATGCTTATTTTGTTTACAAATTATATCTCTTCACAAGCTCAAGTACGTCTCCCTAACGAGTTAAGATGGCTTGTATGGCCCAATGCCCCGAATCTAGAATTTGGCTCTAGTCTAAAGAAACTCGTGAGACTCGATGTCCCACAAAGTCATATCAAACAATTTGCGGGCAACTCTCAGGTAAGCCCTTGTGATGATTAGCTTTTCCTTTTTATAGCTATAAAAAACATTCGCAGAGCTTAATGACCGCACTAGTATGTTTTTGCAGAATTTTAGCAAGCTGAAGTCCATCAATTTCGGTGGATGCTACTCCTTGGTTAGTATTCACGACCTGTCATCAGCTCCAAATATGGAGGAAATGATTCTTTGGGGGTGTGAGAGCTTGGTGGAGGTTCACCCATCCGTTGGAGATCTTGTCAAGCTAGAAGTTTTATCGCTAGACTGGTGCTTTAATCTTAGAAAATTTCCTAACATGCTGAAGACTAAATCTCTTCGAACCCTTGAGCTCGGGGTTGCTCTAACCTAAAGAAGTTCCCCAGATATAGACGGAAAGATGGAACATTTGAAAGAACTTCCTTTATATGGTACGGCTATTAAAGAACTCCCGCATCAATTGAAAATCTTGTCTCTGTGAAGCTGATAGATTTATCATCTTGCGAAAACCTCATGAGGCTTCCATCGCAAATTTATGAGTTGAAAAATCTCGAGCACTTTTATCTTAAGGGTTGCTTGAATTTAATCACGTTTCCAAAAAACATGGAGGATTCAACTGATTCTGATGGCTGTCTGGGATTTCAAAAACTAGTGTGCCTCAAACTTGGGGGTTGCAATCTATCAGAAGTTGAGTTCCTTGAGAGTTTTTCCAGTTTTCCTAAATTGAAGTATCTACACCTTGAAAATAACAAGTTTGCTGGTTTGCCAACATGCATCAACAAGTACTATAGTTTGAGCAGCTTGTATGTTGATGGATGCAAGCTACTGCAAGAGATTCCTCAGCTTCCACCAAATATCAAGACACTATCAACAAATGATTGCAAATCTCTGCAAAAACTCCCAGATCTGTGGGGTCATCCTTCCCACAGCTTGTCTGTTAGCTTGGTCATGTTGTGAATTATTCCGCAAAGGGGTCAATATGGATGATGTGGCTAATGTGTCATCACTCAAGGTCTCTCTCTCAGTATATATGTTTATGTATGTGTATATAACTTCAAATGCTTGACATGCGTACTTTCCGTGTGACAGAAACTGCTAAAGATGAAAGATGAAGTCGACATTATCATAATTGGAAGAGAGATGCCTAAATGGATTTCCCTTGTGAAGAAAATGTCATATGTTTCACGGTTCCCTCGGACTTGTATGACAAGCTCAAACGACTAGCAATCTGTGTTGTTCTCAGCCCGGAGGAAGGAAAAGTGGTCCGTTATTCATGTAACTAAATGATACTTGTTAATGGCCAAGAGGTGAAAAGTGGCGGGAAATATTTTCATGCGATAGAATCTGACCATGTGTGGCTTAGTTGTTGGTTAATGAGTTTTAAGGATGGGAGCCATTTCCAAGTTCGCCTCAGAGCACAGAAAGGAAGCATAAAGAAGCGTGGATTCCGTCTACTATCCTATGCGAGCAAAAGGAGGATGATCTGAGGGTGGTGTTCCCAACACCATAAGTGGATATAAACAAAGTGAAGTTTTTTTGGGAAAACTCATAAGAAGATAATTAAATAGACACCGAGGAAGAAGATAGTCCAATTGAAACAAGAGATGAAGAGGAAAGCTCATAACAAAGAAGATGAGACGGTCTTACTACGGTGAGACTATGGGTTCCAATGTCTTCGCTTTTCCCTTTTCCGAGCCTCTTTCCGAGCCTCCACTAGAGATTTGCAAGTGTTTGCTCCTTCAATTAGAATTCAAGATCATTGTAACTGAGAGGTTTTGCACCATGCTACCGACATGATTGAGGAACATTTGTTTTTTTTTTTTTTTGCCTCTATTTCTTTATGATTTGTGATGCAGAGTGCATTAACCCAAAAATTAAGAGGATGCTGGTTAAAATGGCCATGATCTTCTAAATTGCTCCGTGTAATTTATCACACAAGCCTCTGTCGCCTCTCTTAATCCCATTAATGATGCCGAAACTTCATACTTCAAAATTCTGAGATAGTTTTGCTCAATCTAGTATAATTTATATCTTTAGGAAAGTGTTGTTCGAATTGTCGCAAAGATCAAAAGGTCTATAGAGGAAAAATTAGTCGATTCCTCTGTTTTTTACTCCGCAGATTGCATTGGATGGGTACAAAGGGAGAGCTTGAGCTTTGAGACTTTGCAATTAAGCAAAGGAGATTTGACTCAGAATGTTCATGATAAGCAAATAGCGCATAGTGAATGCCTTATAAAAAAATTATTGCAAAGTATTTCATAAAATAAGAGAAAAAATGCCGAAAGGAGAATGGAGAAACTTAGATAGAAGCCCAAGCGTGGGGCACAACAATAGCACTGGTGCCGGCGTCCCGTGACCCTAAGTTACGTGCTGCCAAGGTCGTGCAAGCCCACATATGGCAGCACGCATGTGCCCACATAGTGCACTGGTGCTGCACGATTCTAGGCGGCATAATGCCGAATCCACAAGACTAGGCAACTCGACGCTTGACTCTCTGTGAGCTTCATCTAGCAATGAGTGACCCTTTGCGAGTTAGATTTGGTGTCGAGCAACCCTCGGCAAAGCTTGCTGACGTCTGCCAACCCTCGGTGAAGTTGTGCCGGCGTCCCTTGACCTCCTCCGCGGAGCTTCCTAGCCACGATTGACCATGGCTTTCTTTCTGTCTATCCAAGATTGTTTTTTTTTTTCCTTTTGGGGGGGTTTGTAAAATAGGAATATACTACTATTTCAGTGATATCAAGATTGAAGAACAAAACTATATTAAACCCCTGAACTTGCATTCCGAAAATACTAGAGTCCAAAGCTGGAGTTTGTCTTGAGCTTTGAGCAATTTCAAAGCAAAAATTTACACAAAAAAATTTGAAACCGTGTTACCAGACGCCAAAACTTCGGCTTAAAGACTTTTAAAGGTCCAAAGCCCCTCGTAAATGCTCTCCTAATGGTCCTAATGGCACTTGATTATCTTGGCTCAGTCGGAGCAAAAGTGTAATTTTATGAGTGCCCACCCTATCGGCTCAGTACTTGGGCCTCCTGTGTCGGCCCCTCCCCCAACAAATCACCACCGTCGATCATGCCTGGCCGTCTCATCATGTACTTTCATCCCCACCCATCGACTCATCTCTCTGTCCGGCCCCATTGCATCTCCCCATCCCTGGGCCCCACTAGAAAACCTATCTAAAAAGAAAAGTTAACTCTTAAATTATATGAAATCTTCATTTTTATTTTTGCCACTACAAAACAATTGAAATAAAGCAAGCCGAATAAATCAAGCATTCCCAAGATCACGAGCGTGCCATATTGCATAGAATAGGACCAATATTATAGCACAGAAAACAAGAGTTTAAATTAAGTGAAAATCTAATCTAAACATACAATGTAAATGACACAATCCAAATATGCTCGGGATATAATTGTGTATGAGGATCCAATGACTTGTTTAGATTTTAACATCCAAATTCCAATAGAATTAAGTTATAGCATATGTTTTCATTAGTTGATTTGTTCACCTAGGAGTAGGGACCGAAAAAAAAAAAAAGGATTTAGGTACGTTCGTTGTAATTATATAAGGTTTCTTAATTGTAAAAAAATTCCTAAATTACCAATTAGTATCCCTTTGCAATTGTAGCTCCAAATATTTTTATCCTCTTTCCTTTTCCTTTTAGTGGATTTTTTATGGTTTTGTACTGTGGTGTGACTTATTAAGGTGGTGATTTATTACAGAAGAATGAGTCATTTCATCCATCGGTTATAAAATAAATTCCCATTGAGTTATCCACCTTACCAAGATTAGACTTCAGGAACTCAACCCCCGACTCTTCTCTCGATGATGCGATAGTTACTTACTAGTGGAATGGAGGTTAGGAGATCACTCGACAAATTGTGAGCCATTGATTTCAACATTCAGATGAAAAACGGCAAATAGATAAAGAAAAAGATCAAATAATTTCCTTTTTTTGTATCACTTTCTAATCAATAGTTAACTTTTATTTGAGGAAACCATATAAGAAAATAACAACAACCGCTGAAAATCTATGCGAGAATTAATTGTAAGGAGGTAACGTGGCAAAAAAAAAAAAAGTCCATCTATTACTTAAATTTCTATATACTCGTCAATTTAATAAAAGAAAAATGTCGAAGTTAGAGTAGTCTTGATTTCAAATCTTGCATAAATGACAGCCACATCGATGACTTCTAGCATTCTCGATTATGTCGGGATGGACCGGGATTTGTTCTAGACAATGAAGGAAAAAGGCATTGCCATATTTTCACTTTGGGTTTTGCCATTAGCTCGCTTACCGTTTAGTTTTTAGTATATAACCCTCTTAGTTTGATTTTTTTTTTCATTGGTAATAATCGAATTTTTTTATTAGATTTGACAAGCTCAATTCTCAAAAATTTGTTATGAAATGATGAGTGCAAGCAAATTATCACAATGATCCGACAATGGAGCATGGATGATACCTACTAGAAATGAGTGGATGCGAGGATAAATTGGCCAGAGCTTGAAAGAGAGCAAGACTCTTAGAATACTTAAACAATATACCAAGTTTTCATGTAACAGCTTAAATGTTTTGAATAGTTAGAAATGGTTCCACCAAAATCTCATATGGCATTAGAGCAAATCTTTCATGCCTCTATTTGCTTCTCCAATCACATATTTTTCCATGCCTAGGCTTAGGTTAAAGACCAACCTATGTGTAAGAGAGAGTCTTAGAATATTTAAATTATAAATCACGTCTTTCTCTAACAGTAATATCTCAAAAGATCAAGTGGTGTTAGGATTATCCTAATGTTATCATTTTCTTTTGCCTTAAAGATATTTTTATATCCTTTTTGATTTTGTGCTAAGTAATATAATGGCAAATTTCATGTGTACTTGACTTTTCTTTTTCCTTTCTTATCTGATTAGTGTTTATTACTCTATCACCGTACTAAATACAACCATTGTATCGAACATATTTCAAGTAATTCATTTCTCTTACAAATACATTTCAAGCTGTTTACTTCAAGTAATTTTGCAATGTTTTATACCAAACAAAGTAAAATTTTCCTTTGATTGGAACCAAAAAAGTTTATTTATTATGCTAAAATATCTTCTTATCTATAGTGTTTGCACGGGTCTCCTATATATATATATAGTCTTTCTCCATCTAATAGATTAAATTTTTTGTATGGACATACGAATATGATATCAGAGCTAATTTAAACCCAGTTTGTTTCATATATGTAGCTCTCCATAGTCCCTAGTTTTAAAATAAGTTTTGCACACTAAATGAGATATTATAGTGGCCAACAAAAAAAAATCATAATTAAGTTACTCCTTCAACAAGTGCATGATCACGGAATGCCATATGTGACAAAAGTAACTTTAACCCTGCTTTGGTACTGAGATGACAAAAATAAAAATAAAAATCAAAACACATAATGTTGATTCAGTTTTTGTAAGTCTAAAGTCCAAGCCTAGGTCGAAGTATGCAAGGAATGACGAGGTTCATTTAAAAAAAAAAAAAAACTATGGCAATCTTTACAATAAAAATGAAACAAAATGTAATCTTCAAGGAGTTTATTGAGCATGTGAGAGATTTATTTATAAGACAGATCGTGTATTTAGTTGCATACTCGCCAATAAGAATAACTCTAAGGGGTCATGCTCGTGATTGGCCCATTGATGGAGTCTTGTTGCATGTGATTGAGACAATCATAGGGTTTTAGTCAAGTAAAGATTTGCATCCGTTGTTACAATTATTTTTACCATATACCTAATTTTAATAATTACAAAAATTCCTCTATAAGTATGCCAATTTAAATTGAAACTTATCAATTTGTTGGTTTATGGGGAAATTCTTTGAGCTAAAAAGGGGTAAAACAATATCTGATGGACTAGCTAGATGTATACAGAATACAGAAGCGCGGTGAACAAATGGGTTAAATAAAAACAAGAAGCTGCAGTACAAATCCAATAGGATTGTCCAACCTCGCTAAACATTCTGAATGTGTAAACCGTATCGAATCTACACTTTATATTACCATAACTCGTAATACCATAAATCAATTTTACCGATGCATCATAATAGTATTGTACTTTTATTTACAATGGGATCTTGTAATATTATATTATATATTTGAAGTAGTATAGAAGTGACTCTAATTTACGAGTTTGTTATTGAATCAGAATGATACGTTGAAAAATAATGAATTTTTCTATTTTTATGCCAATCGGGAAAAAAAAAAAACAGGAGAGTTTTTCAATTTACGGCACAGATCAGCTAACGGGAACCAAAATCGAGTTTATGTAAAACTTAAACATGAGTGGTCCATAAAAAAAAAAGAAAAAAACAAAAAACAAAAAAACATGAATGTGCCATACAATTCGGCCTCTTTGGTCGGCCCCTCCCTAAACAAATCACCACTGTCGATCATATCCAACGACCCACCTCTGTCTCCAGGCCCCACTGCATAGTGCATATCCTCGGACCTGAGTAGGTCCTTAAATTGCTCCTGTTATCGGAGTCAACCCCAACAGTAAAATGGGGTAATAATAACCAGGGGAGTCTAGACCACCCTTAACTGGGTCTCTCCGCCTGGATTCCCGTGAAGCCCTTCGCCTAAACATGAGTGGTCCATAAAAAAACAAAAAAAACAAAAAAACATGAATGTGCCATACAATTCGGCCTCTTCGGTCGGCCCCTCCCTAAACAAATCACTGCCGTCGATCATATCCAACGACCCACCTCTGTCTCCGGGCCCCACTGCATAGTGCATATCCCCATCCCTTCGACCCCCGCTCACCTTGAATCTCTCCTTCTTCGTCATTTTTCCCATTCCATTCCGTTTCTTTATAAATAAATAAAAAAACGGATTTGAGTGTAAATAAAAATAAATTTTATTAAGAGGTATCCAAAAGACACTGATTAAGAATAACAAAATAATAAAAATACATATAAACGCATTGTAAAGAATTAAGCAAGAACATATTTCGAATGAGAGCAATTTGTTTTAATTTAATATAATATATACATTTTTTCTTCTTCTTCTCCTCTTGAAGAGTTTTCAGTCCCATTTCAATTGGCAAGTAAAAATGCCAAGTGATTTCCTCTAAGAATATTTTATAAAGTGAAGTTCATACTAGGATTGCATTTATATTCTTCATTGACTCGCACTAAAGTTTAATCTCTCTCACTTTCCATCTCATTAGCGACCCTTTGTTTCAAATCTTGGAGGCCTAAAGTCATGCGCAAAATTCAATGAAGTAGAAATGATATTGCCAATCACTTTCTGAACTCAAGAAATTGCCCAGAACCGGTGTACACGATCATTTTCGAATAGTGGGGGAGAGGGAACGAGGAAAGTTCCGAAAGGGAAATAGGAGAAAGAAACTTGGGCTACGGGCAAATGGCGCACGATCATTTTCGGATAGGGTGTCTGATTGTACCTGATGGTGATACTGTGCATGGGGCTCCTAAACGCAAAAGGATAATCCCTGGTAGAGGTGGGGATCTGATCTACGTATAACTTTCTTTGGTCTTTGTTCCACTGCATAAGCCATAATCCACAAACAAAGTGATATATAGATGAGAGCTAGAGCCTGGAAACCCCATCAGATAGTAAACATTCTTGAAGCCCATCATTCATCGGCTCTTCTCATGGCTGCTTCTTCGAATCGGAAAAGGTTTTAACATGCTCCTGAGTTTCAGAGGCAAGAACGTCCACAACAACTTCCTTGGTCATCTCTCTACTAGAAATTTGAAAATGTCTGCTCCTTCGATCAGAAATCAAAATCACTATGAAATATAGATTTTGCATCATGCTACCGACATGGTTGAGGAACTTCTTCTTTTTCCTCTCTTTTTTTATGATTTGTGATGCTGAGTATTTTAATTCAAAATTAATTGGATGCTTGCTGAATGGCCATGGTCTTCTAAGTTGCTTTGTGTAATTTATCATATGGGCATCTGTCACCTCTTATAATCTAATTGATGATGGTAGCACTTCATACTCTAAAATTCTGAGACAGTAAGTTTGGCTCAATCTAATATAATACATCTCCTTGGGAAAGCATTGATCTAATTGTCTCACAGATCAAGAGGTCTAGATAGGGAAGATTAGTCGACTCCTCTATTGTTGCTAGGCAAATTGCATTGTCTAGGTACTAAGGGAGAGCTTTAGCTTCAAGATTTCGCATTTAAGCAAAGGACATTGACTCAAAAGGAATTAATTTTATAGTAAATAGTGTTTAATACCTTATTAAAATACTTACTGCAGAGCATTTTTTTCAAATAAGAAAGAAGAAGAGAACAGAGGAACTTGCAGTTGCATATGAAAACTCAAGATGGGGCCACAAAACTAGACCAATGCCAATGTCATGCAATCCCATTGCGCTGCCATGGTCCCATGCGATGTGCAACGCCATGGCCACACAAATAGGTAATGCAATGCTCGACCCTCAGCAAACTAGATCTGGTGTCAAGTGACCCTAGGCAAGTAGAATCTGGTGTCAAGCGACCGACCCCGGTAAAGCTTGCTGATGTCCCCCAACCCTCGTCAAGCTTGCCGATGTCCCCCAACCTTCTCCAAAAAGCATCCCAGCCATGAGCGACCACGGCTCTCTCTGTCTCCATTCAAGAGAAAAAACATGAACATGCATGCCAAAGATGTTAAGCCCCCCAGCTATCGCTCGCCTTGAGCTTTGACCATTTTCAATGCAAAATTTTGCACCAAAATATTTGAAGTCGTGTTCCAAAATGCCAAAACATTGGCTTTTGGAAATTCAAAGTTGCTCGTCTCCCATATGCAGCTTGAGCGTCCTGGCTCGGTAAGGGCAGAAGTGTAATTTCATGAGTGCCAACTCAGTCGGCCCATAATTTGGGCCTCTTGACTCGGCCCCTTCCCCCAACAGATAACACCTAAAATTTTCTTCTGAAACCGATCTTGGCGTCCGACGTCTTCCCGACTTTCTGAAGCTTTCAGCCCTGAGAGCAAAAATAGCAATCTCGTTTTCTAGTTATTTTCTCTCTTTCTAAAACTTTGAATTTTAGCTTATTCCACTTTAAAATTTAACATCAACTTACAATGCTCTTTGAATTGGTACTTTTTTAAGGCGATCGATATTCATCGCTACAACCATTTAATAACAGGATTAATCAATCTTTTTTTGTTTTCAAATTTTTTTGTCAAGCTTGCACCCTTTTTTATATATAATTTAAGAATTAGGAGGTAAGAACATAGTGATTCATGGCTCAACAATTTGCATTTACCTCAAGAAAAAAAATATTAAACGTAGTTATAATTACTCTAAATAGTATTCTATCAAAGAAAGAGCCAATAAATAATCTCCATACTATATAAGGAGTCGGCCGATATTGATAAACAGTTAGGAGGACTAAATATTCATTACCCTTATTAAAAGGTTTACTTGTTTTCTTCTCTCAGAATCATACAAGTGTGAAATATTATGTTTACTTCATTTATACAATAAAGAATCCCTTATACTGTGCACGCAATACAGGCTTTATATTTTATTTTAATTTTATTGTATAATTGATGTACACAAAACATAAACACGTCTTTGTCTTTCTTCCTATTTGGTAAAAAAAAAAAATCTTTCACAAAATAGAATTTATTAATGTAAACACTTAATTCGTGTGCTTGTTACACTATAACTATACTAATACAACCACAAAATAGAATTTATTGTAAATTATTAATGTCTCTTTAAAATATATATATCAAAATGTTTACTCCAAGTAATTTTACAATGTTTTATACCAAACAACGTAACTTTGCTATCAAAATATCTTCTCATCTATAGGGTTTGCGAGGGTCTTCCATATATGTAGTCTTTCTTCGTCTAATAGCTTAAATTTCTAGGTTGGATTATTCAATATAATATCAAAGTCAAGTTCAAACCCTTTTTTTTGTATGTGTGGCTCTCCATACATCAATTTCACCTATCATTTTAAGATTGGTTTTGCACGCTAAAAGAGATATTATAATATTATACATTGCTTTTTTACAGAATTTATGCTTACCTTATTATCTCTTCACGAATAGTGGCCAACAAAAAAAAAAAAATCATAATTAAGTGACTCCTACAAGTGCACGATTACGGAATGCCGCATGTGAAAAAAGTAACTTTAACCTGCTATGAACTGAGATGAGAAAAACCAATCAAAACAAATAATGTTGATTAAGTTTTTTTAAGTCTAAAGTCCAAGTATGCAAGGACTGACCTGGTTCGTTTTTTTTTTTTTTTTTTTTAACATAGTGATAAAGATAATATTTTTTACTTACTTATAGTAGATAGAAATAAAATCTAATTTTAATTCTCCAAAAAATTGACTGAGACAGTGAGAGATTGATTCATACGACAAATCCTATATCTAGTTACATACTCGCCATTTAGAATAACTCTAAGGATGCATGCCCATGATCGGCCCATTGGCGATCATGGGCGTGCATATCCCAAGCTTATGGGGTTCATGTCCCAAGGTTAAATAACAAGACATTATATATTCTTTCCCCAACTTAACATCGTGTTTAGCTTATGGGGATTCATGTCCTGAGACTTAATAACGATGCCATGTTTATTTTTTGCCCGACTTGTATCGAGTTTTTCATCTCCCATACCTTTTCTTGGATGCTTTCAATGCTTGGTTGTTTACTTTAAAAAGCCACTTCAATGGCCTATATGTTAATTTCCTTTCCAAAAGCCTGAGACTAGAACAATTTTTTAGTTGTCAACTAAAACTCATATGTCAATACTAATGTAGACAATTCTAAATTTTAAATTCTATTTTTATTTTCTTCACAAGGCCAATAAGACTATCAACCCCCTCACTAGGCATGGGGGAGGGTTCATTGTTTCACAAAAATAATATTTACAATATACCAAAATCGAGATTAGGAGAAACTTAAACATGAATGTGCCATATGATATCAAACTTCAACTCGTTAAAACTCGGCTCAATAGTTTTACAAATCTAATTGAGTTTTTCTTTTTGTAAATTATTTATATAAAATTTCGAATCCAGTCCATTTATGTTTCAACATAATAAAATTGAATTCAGGCGCAACTTTTGAATACTTCGATTTTCTTTTCCAATTGAGTTCAAGCAAGAAATGCAATTCTCGATCAAACTAAGCTCAAGTGAAGTTTCGAGCGATCAAACGTGTGAGTCAAGCTTGACATTGCATCAGCTCGTCTCAATGTGATTATCCTTCTATCTCGAGGACTAGAACTAGAACGCTACCGCTTAGACTTGATACCTCAGAGGTGGGTTGCGCATCCTTGCGCGTGGGACCGAGAGACACCAGCCGAGCACGCTATCACGTGGGCCGGTGGCACCTTTGCCTTCGAGTCCTTGGCCGATTCTTCATCGTTCAGCCGCATTCGTTGGTCGATTGCCACGTGTTACGGTGGATCCGACGCTTCAGAAACTTCCGTTCTATCTGCTTCCCTGGCTTTCTCTCTTCCCACTTTCTTCTTCCTCCTCCTTCATACTCCTTCAAAACGATAGTCAACTCGGAACCGCCTGGCAGCCACAATCCTAGATCTCCCTATCTTCTCGCCCTCGACACTGTCAGGCCCGGGCGATCCATCGTCGTTACGGGTCAGCTTCGTTTATTTTTGCACGTCTATGGTTTTCTGGTGATCCCGATGTCGATCTCGCCCTCAACACCCTTGCCGCCGCGCGTTTTTTTCCTCGTCCGGCAAAGCATATTTATCTCGAAATCGAAAGCTGAAAACGTTTTCACGAACCAAATGGCCTTGAGTTCGGTCCAATATTTTCCTGAGAATGAGACAGGCTAAGAGCGCTTGTTTCTTTGAAGCGAGCCAGAGCCAGAGCAAAGGGAAGAGATCGTTGACTTCGCTGCCGATCCGGGAAGGGCAACCCCCGGTCAGAGGCCGGCGAGCATCTCCGAGAGCAAAGCCAACTCTGCTTCAGCTTTAAGCCCTTGATTTTCTTAGCAAGACTCTTTCTCTCTCTCTCTGTTCCGAAGCTTGGCATTCTAGAGAAGCACATATACCATCAGCTCTTCTAATGGCTGCTTCTTTGAATATGAAAAGGAATTACCATGTGTTCCTCAGTTTCAGAGGGACAGATGTTCGCCAAGGCTTCCTCGAGTCATCTCTACGCGGCTCTGGACCAGAGAGGAATATACACTTTTGTGGATAGCGAGGAGCTTAGGAAAGGAGAGGAAATATCGCCGACGCTCATGAAGGCGATCGAGGAATCGCGCATCGCGATCATCGTTTTCTCCAAGGACTACGCCTCCTCACCGTGGTGTTTGGAAGAGCTGTTGAAAATCATGGAGTGCAAGGAGCAAAACGGCCTGATTGTGTTCCCTGTGTTTTACAAAGTGGAACCAAGAGAAGTAAGAGGAGGGAGAGAGAGTTATGAGAGAGTTATGGTGAGCATGAGTCCAAGTTCGGGAAGAATTTGGAGAAAGTGAAGAGATGGAAGAAGGCTCTCTTTGAAGCCGGTAGCTTGTCTGGGTGAGAGTTGAATGACAGGTATGAACAAATGTGACGTGGTGTTATGTGATTCTTAGCTTGTGATTGTCTGTTAGATATCAGATCGTATGCTCTTTTTTGGATCTTCGAATTGAAGATACAAAGTGGAGATAAATTAGACCGTGGACACAAAAGTCAAATAACCAAAGCTAGTAGATTCTTTGAATTGATTCTTGCTTTGTGTGGATAATGAGAATTATCAAACATAAATAATGCGATTCATAGTGCTGGGTCATTATTGTCTTGATTCAGGTTGTTTGTAATTTTCCTCGCGTAGATGTTGGCGCAGGTTCACCCACTTTGGATTTTATTATTTGCTTATATTCTTATGAAATTTCCTTATCACGTCAGAGGTTGAATTCCTGCTATGGCTTTGAAATGCTAAAATGGTTTTTTCTTTCTTTTGAGTGCTTATTAGAGATGAAGCGGATCTCATACAATGCATCGTGAAGGAATTATCGATTCAACTTGACCGAACACCCTTACATGTGGCTAAGTATCCGGTCGCAATAGATTCTCGAGTTCAAGAACTGATATGGTTGTCACAAAAAGAGTCGGCTGATGATGATGTTCTGATGATAGGTTTATGGGGACCTGGAGGCATAGGGAAGACAACAATTGCCAAGGCCCTATATAATGCTATGATGAGCCAATTTCAGGTTTGTAGTTTTTTGTGGCTAGTTAGAGAAAGATCAAACCGAAGCGACGGTCTTGTTACTTTACAAAAGGATCTTCTATCTGAGATCCTGGTTCATCCTTCAACGGT
Organism: Eucalyptus brandiana; assembly: GCA_014182725.1. Taxonomy (NCBI): domain Eukaryota; kingdom Viridiplantae; phylum Streptophyta; class Magnoliopsida; order Myrtales; family Myrtaceae; genus Eucalyptus; species Eucalyptus brandiana. The sequence continues at coordinate 51,485,234 of CM024675.1, read as the reverse complement.
CTACAGTGTCATTTGGAGGAATTAGTTTGATACAAGAGAGACTATGTTGCAAGAAGGTTCTCCTGGTTCTTGATGATGTTGACCATATGAATCAACTGAATGCATTAGCTGGAAAAGGCAATTGGTTTGGAAAAGGAAGTAGAATCATTGTTACATCAAGAGATAAACATTTACTAACTTCTCATGACAAAAATTATGTGTATGAAGTTAAAACTTTAAAAGATGACGAAGCACGAGACCTTTTTGGTCAGCATGCCTTTACAAATAGCAATAAAGTAGAAATAAGAAGGGATCTCATTGATGGAGCACTACATTATGCCGACAAATGACCTTCCATTAGCCCTAGAAGTGTTGGGCTCATTCTTACGTGGAAGAAACGAAGCTACCTGGGAAAGTGCATTGCATAAACTCTCCAAAAGTCCTGACCAAACTATTAATCGAGTTCTCAAAACGAGCTTTGATGGATTGGACGACAACGAGAGGGAGATTTTCCTCGATATTGCTTGTTTCTTTAAGGGAGATGAAATAGAATACATCTAGGAAGTTCTTGATAGCTGTGATTTCAACACAACCATAGGAATAGAAATTCTCATCGAGAGGTCCTTGATAAAAAATGAGAGGGGTTACCTGCAAATGCATGATTTGGTTCAGTTGATGGGTATGAATATTGTTAAACAAGAATGTCACGATGATCCTGGGAAGCGCAGCAGATTATGGCTTTTGGAAGATGTTGAGGACATTTTTTATCATAATACGGTAAAAGTTGTTTATGTCAGTTTTGCTACATTTCAGTTTATATTACTCTAATTTGGACAGTATAATGTAAATCTTAACTGGAAATTTTGTCTGACAAATGAATTCACTCGTTATGGATAGGGACGGATCTTTGTAAAGGCCATGGTATTGGACTTGGCCCGACCAGAAGCGATAATCAACAGTCCTGATACTTTCGCAACTATGAAAAGGTTGAGAATACTCATTTTGCTTGGAGGTTGTATCTCTTCACAGGCTCAAGTACGTCTCCCTAACGAGCTAAGATGGCTTGAATGGTCCAATGCCCTGGATCTAGAATTTGGCTCTGGTCCAAATAAACTCGTGAGACTCAATGTTTGGAAAAGTCATATCAAACAATTAGTGGGCAACTTTCAGGTAAGCACTTGCGATGATTAGCTTTTCCTTTTTATAGCTATAGAAAATATTTGCAGAGCTTAATGTATGCACTAGTATGTTTTTGCAGAATTTTAGGAAGCTAAAGTCCATCAATCTCTGTGAATGCAACTCCTTGGTTAGTATTCCTGATTTGTCACCGGCTCCAAATATGGAGAAATTGACTCTTTATGGGTGTGAGAGCTTGGTGGAGGTTCACCCATCAGTTGGAAGTCTTGCCAAGCTAGAAGTTTTGTCACTAGAATCGTGCTCCAATTTTAGTAATTTTCCTAACACGCTGAGGACTAAATCTCTTCAAATCCTTCGTCTCTTTGGTTGCTCTAAACTCGAGAAGTTCCCAGATTTTGATGGAGAGATGGAACATCTGAAAAGACTTTATCTACGTAGGATAGGTATTAAAGAACTCCCCTGCATCAATTCAAAATCTTATCTTTGTGGAGTGGATGGATTTAGCATTTTGCGAAAACCTCATGAGGCTTCCATCACACATTTATAAGTTGAAAAATCTCGTGTATTTGAAACTTTTTGGTTGCTCGAATTTAATCACATTTCCCGAAAACGTGGAGGATTCAATTGATCCTAATGTCAGTCTGGGATTCCGAAAACTAAAATTCCTAATACTTAAGGGCTGCGATCTATCAGAAGTAGAGTTCCTTAAGAGTACTTCCAGCTTTCCCGAATTGGAGCACCTAAACCTTTCATATAACAAGTTTACTCATTTGCCGACATGCATCAACAAGTACTATCGTTTGAGGCAATTGAAGGTTAAGGGATGCGAGCTACTACAAGAGATTTCTCAGCTTCCACCAAATTTTAATAGGCTATCAGCACCTAATTGCAAATCCTTGCAAAAACTCCCAGATTTTCTATGGGATTCGGGTGACTCGACTTCATGTTTATTATTCCGCGAAGGAGTCAATATGGATGATGTGGCTTACGAGGTCTCTCTCTCTCTCTCTCTATATATATATAACTTAAATGCTTGATATGCGTACCCTCGTGTGACAAATGGGCTGGCTCGACGTTGTTATAAGTGGAAGAGAGATGCCTAAATGGATTCAACCCTGTGAAGAGGATTCCATATTTTTCATGATTCCACAGGACTTGTATGATGAGATTAAAGGACTAGCATTATGTGTTGTTCTTAGCCCGGAGGAAAGAAAAGTGGTCGACTTTTTATGTAATATCAAATTATTTGTTAATGGCCAAGAAGCGATGGCTTGGGAAGAAGAACTTTCGTCAATAGAATCTGACCATGTGTGGCTTTATTATGATTTACACTTTTTTGAACATTCAGTGAAGGAGCTTTTGCAAAATGATCGGAGCCATTTCCAAGTTTGCTTCAAAGCAAAACAGGGAAGCATAAAGAAGTGTGGATTCCGTCTAGTATGTGAACAAAAGGAGGATGATCCGAGGGTGGTGTTCCCAGCACCACCAGCTAATGGAAGCAATGTGAACATTTTCTGGGAAGACTTAGAAGAAGATAATTCAATAGAACCTGAGGAAGAAACTCCAATTGAAACAGATGCAGAGGAAAGCTGACCACCTTTAACAAAGAAGATAAGACGGTCTTAACTACGGTGAGACTTTGGGTTCAATGTCTTTGCTTTTCCCTTTTCTGGACCTTCACTAGAGATTTGCAAGTGTCTGCTCCTTCAATTAGAATTCAAGATCATTATAAAATAGAGGTTTCGCACCATGCTACTGACATGATTGGGGAACTTTTTTTTTTTTTTTTTTTTTTGGCCTATGATTCTTTATGACTTTTAGTGCAGAGTGCATTAACCCAAAAAATTAAGAGGTATGCTTGTTGAAATGGCCATGGTCTTCCAAGTTGCGCCATGTAATTTATTAGATGGGCCTCCGTCGCCATAATTCAAAATTCTGAGATAGTAAGTTTTGCTAAATCTAGTATAATCTATATCTTTAGGAAAGTGCTGTTCGAATTGTCTGAAAGATCAAGAGGTCTATACAGGGAAATTTAGTTGATTCCCCGTTGTTACTCGGCAGCTTGCATTGGATTGGTATAAAGGGACAACTTTGGCATATGAGAAACATCGCATTTTAGCAAAGGAGATTAACTTCAAGGATATTCATGAAAAGCAAACGGTATTTGTCAAACGCCTTCTAAAATAAGTATTTCAAAGCAATTTTTAGAATGAGAAAAAAATTAAAAAGGGAGAACGAAGGAACTTGCAAAGGTACATATCAAAGCACAAGGAGGTGGCACAACAGTAGGACCAGTGCCGACCTTGTGTGACCCTAGGCAATACGCCGCTAAGGTCGACCAAACCTTGGAGACGCGACACCAGTGTCGCTTGACCCTAGGCGACACGACACTAAATGCCAGTGTCCCATGACCTCAAGTGGCGGAATGTCGGAGCCACACTACTAGGCAACGCAATACTCAACCCTTGACAAGCTAAATCTGGCATCAAGCAACCCAAGCTTCTCAGAATCATGCAACCTTTGACGAAGCTTTGTCAGTGTTCGTTAACCTGGCCTCCTTCATGAAGCTTCCTAGCCATGACCAACCATGGCTTTTGCTCTCCTAAACAAGGTTGAGGGACAAAACATTATTACAGATATATTAATGATGGTAAGATTGCAAGAAAGAAAATTCATTAAACTCCCGAACTTGCATTCGGAAAATACTAAAGCTCAAAGGTGAGGCTTGCCTCAAGCTTCAAGCATTTCAAAGCAAAACTTTTCGCTAAAGTCTTTGAAATTGTGTTACCAAATATCAGAACTTATTTTAAGAACTTTTGAAAGCCCAAAACAGCTTAATTCAAGATGACAGAGCACTCCAATTTTAAAGGCCAAATTGGAAGGGATTGAAACGGAGGGCAAAATTGGAATAGTGTATCACTTTTGGGGGTCCTTGTTTCTCAAAAAATAATTTTAAGTAAATTATTTAAGAGTACTAATTTAAGATTTTTCATGATATAAATCCAAATAATATTTATCTATTATTTTTTTTTCTTTTTTACCTTTTGAAGAGTTGAGTCTGATTCATTTGGCAATAAAATGCTAAGTAACATTTTAATAATTTCCACTGAGAATATTAGTAAGTTAAGTTCATACTAGGATTGCCTTTATTCTTCATTGGCTTGCACCAAAGTTCATTCTCTTTCTCACTTTCTACCATTAGTCACCCTTCGTGTAAGTCCAGCTGGCTCGATATCGTCTATTTGAAACCTAAAATTCAATAAAGTAGAAATGTTGTTGCCCATAGCCAAAAATAAGATTACTATAGTCTCCAAAAAAGTGACCCAATCACATTATTAGAGAATATGATATATCAAATGCTCGTTACAAAACCATTAATTACAATCATTAAGGTTCGAAATCATGCACACCGGTAATATCTTTTTTCGATTTTTCATTCATTATATCATAACACATATTCACCTCAAATTAATTCTACCATCCACGATCAAATTCCAAAATTATAGCATCACCCCCTCCTCCTTCTCCTCCTTTTCCTCTCTCTCTAGATAAAAAGATGGAGAAGAGCTATCAATACTAGCCACCCTTTTTGAAATGTGCCAACCCATTAAGAGTGTATACTTAATTTCACATTTTATTATAATTGGAGAAACACTACCTATGAAAAACAATTAATACTCCCGGAGCGATATGCCGATTCTATTTAGACATCGAGTCATCCCACATAATGAACCTTTCCTAATTGTTGTGATTTATATTGTATTAACAACAATCGAGAGCAAAATCAAACGGATGACTCCAACCTTGCGAATTATGCAACCTAAAAAGTCAACAAGCACGAAGCGATGTTGGGCAACTACTCGGACAAAATCTTGGGCTGACCAGAATTGAAACAGTCTCGGGTCAACTCCACCAAATGGGCAACCAAGACTGAAATGATGGGCCAATTCTCTTGCTGATCCTCTAGCAAGACTGAAGAATGGGCCATCTTCATGCCTCATATCTAAAATAAATCGACATTGGGTTATCGACCTTATCAAGATTAGAAATCATGTCATCAATATACATAAAATTCAACCCCCAACTCCTCTCAATTAAAGATAATGCGATAGCTACTTACTACTGGAATTGATGTTAGGAGATCACTTGACCCATTGAGAGCCGTCAAATTCAACATTTGAATTAAAAATCAGAAACAGCCAAAAAAAAAAAAAAAAAAAATCCTTTTCGCAACACTTTCTAAAGTTTATTTGAGGAAACTATGAGAAAATGACATCCAACTACTGCTGAAAAACCTATTTGAAATTAATTGTTGGGAAATATCTTGGCCAAAAAAATCCTTCTTATATTAATTAATCTCTATTTACTTGTAAATTTTTAATTGAAGAAAAATGTCAAAAGTAGATCTCGAATCTCGCATGAGCGACAGCCACATGGACGACTTCAAGCCTCCTCAATTATATTAGGATGGACCAGGCCTTGTTCTAGACAATGACTTGTTGGCAATGTTTTTCATTCTATAAATATCATCAAGGGGTCCAAAAGATCAAAGAAGTGGGGGAAAATGAAGAACAAGAAAGGAATTGCCTCTATTTTCACTTTTGATATTTGCAATTAACTCCTATATTTTTGGTATTTTAGTATACCATCCTCTAAGTTTGTTTTCTTTTTTTTTTTTCTTTTCATCGGTAAATCTTTTCATTAGATTTAACAAGCTTAATTCTCCAAAATTTTGTTCCAAAAGCAATCTTTGACAAGTGTAGACAAATTTTCGCGACAATCCAACAAAGCAACATTGACGATTCCTACTGAAAATGAGCGGATGCAAAGATAAATTGGCCAGAGTTAGAAAGAGAGCAAGATAAAATGGTAATAAGATTATCCTAATGTTATCATTCTTTTTTACCTAAAAGATATTTTTATTTTCTTCTTCGATTTTGTGCTAAGTAATTTAATGGTCAAATTTCATGTGTAATTGACTTTTTATTTTTCCTTTCTTCTCCAACCGGTGTTCTCTTCGTGGCCATTGAATTCAGTTTATCGTAAGAAAACGTGGCACTTGATTTCAACTGTCAAATTGTCTCTGAAAAAAAAAATGGAAAATGATAAAATCATCCGGCTACACGAGCAGTCTGATTGTGTGTATTTACAAGGGTAACCTTGGCTATCCCTCCTGGAAAAGAGGGGGTGTCGGAAATTTCTTAATTTTTGGTGTCCGTCGTTTCTCAATTTCCGAACTCCTTAACCTGTTGCAGGCCATTCAGGTTTTATATTTTAGTTTTCTAATATTAGTTAATGTACAAAAAATTTTAACACGTGGCATTCTTTATTCCTATTTGGTGAGGTTAAAAATATCTTATGCAAAATAGAGTTTATTAATGTACACTCTTAATTCAAGGGTTTGTTATTCTATCACTATACTAAATCCAGCCACAAAATATAATTTATGTTAAGTTATTAATGTTTGCTCAATTCAAGTGGTTTTACAATGTTTTATACCAAACAAAGTAACTTTAGTATGCCTTTTTTTTTTTTTTGTGGTTATACTCTATTCATACTCTAATACTCATTCTCAAACTTTTGCCTTACCTCCTTATAAAGCGTGGAAGTCAAAATCCACATTTAAAACTAAATCGTTCACACATCAACTCTCTTGAGAAGGTGGCGATCCAAACCCCCTATCTCCCCATACTTATGTGAGAAGGGTGGAACCCCAGTGACCACTTTTGTATGCTAAAATGTCCTTTTATCTATAGGGTTTACATGGGTTTCATATACATGTATTCTCTATCATTGTAATGCTTTTTGTTTTTGGGTTGGACATTTTAACATACTCACAAAGCCAAGTCCTAAACCATTTTTTTTTTGGCGCTCCTCATTTGTCAAATCCACATGTTGTTCTCACATTAGCTTTACATGCTGTGAAGCTTATTACAGAATTGCACAGCACTTGTCTATGAAATTTATACGAGCCCTCCCCATGGATCTTAGCCAACAAAAAAAATATAATTTACTCCTTCAAGTGAATGATTACAAAATACCAATTGCTAAAATTAAAATACCGAAGTTCGTTGTATGCATCTTAATTTTTTAAATAATGATTGATTGACTTACACTTTACAAAATGAAAGTGATGCATCGTTACATATAAAAGAAAAAAAGTTTAACCCAGCTACAAAATTGAGATGAAAAGGAAAATCAAAATAAAATGTTGTTCAAGTTTTTCTTTTTAGTTTAAAGTCCGAGTCTAGGTGGCAAGTATGCAAAGATTGACGGGGTTTCATTCTTTTAAACCTATAGTCCAAGAGGTAGTTTGAGTAGTTAAACGGTTAATTCATACAATTAATTTAGTATTTAGTTACGAAGTCACCGTTTACAAAAACTTTAAGGGGTCAATACCCATTATTAGATTATTGATGAAGTCTTGTTGCTCATGGATAAGATGATTTGTATGCATTAGTAAGATTTAGTCAAGTGAAGATTCGTATTCACTGATGAAAAAAAAAAATCATACCATAGAAATGATCTTATTTATTGTTAAAAAAAAAAAAAAAATCCTCGATGGGGGAGACGGTTCGGTCGGCCCAACCTTCAACGGCAAGTGGCCAACACATGTGAACAAATGGGTTGAAAAAAAAAAAAAAAAAAAAAAAAAAAAAACTGCAAACGAATCCTACACGTTGTGGACTAAATTCTAGGAATGTGAAAAATGTACCAGATCCTACTTTTTAACAACAGTTTTACCTTACGGTTATAGCAATTTATAATATATATATATATATATATATATATACATATATTATTAAGACGTTTTTGTATTTAATTGCAACGACACATGATAATCTTGTACAATAAATTTGAAGTATTGTAGAAGTGCTCCTAACATATAAATAACATATAAATTTGTCATTGAAGGAAAATAAAAAAGTGACTTTCACACTTTTTATGTAGGCGACCTGCCAATTGGGAAAAAGATTTTTCAATTTATAATAATAATCAATTAGATAATACACAAACGAGTTCAAGTGAAACTTAAACATGAATGTAGCACACAATATCAAGCTTAAACTTGCTAATACCCAATTTGATATCTCAAGAGCCTAATTAGGCTTAACTCACTTTTTGTCAATTATTTAATATAGTCAAGTTGAGTGAAGTCGATTTGAATGGTCCGATTTTCTTTTTCAAGTTGAGTTTGAACAAGAACTTTAATACACCATTGAGTTCAAGTGAAGGTTCAAGCATCAAGTATGTTGTATTAGCTCAACTAAATTTGGATTATATCTCCACATTGAGGGCTAGACCTTGGACCCTAGCCTTGGGACTGGAGACACTAGGTAAACAAGTTTTAGCATGGGCTGCCTAAGACCCTACATAAACTCGGGACCTTGGCCTTGGACTTGAGTTATGAATTATGGAACTATAACGTGCTATCATCAATCTGTATTTATATATTGCATAACAACTTCATATTACGAAATACTT